>JACBKR010000781.1:835000-1435000 GCA_014218235.1 Colocasia esculenta
ATGCAAGGAGAAAAAGTTGAATTTCAAAACTAATGGTAAGAAGGTGTGTTTGAAGTAGCTGGGACAAGATGAAGTCATGACCAAATATATAAAAATAGGAATGTTTGAAGTTAAAAGAAGTAAAATTACATAATTGGGTACAATCAAAAGGAAAGCAAAATCATGAATGGAACAGAACAACCACCCAAGGGACATGTAAGGGAGGACTAGACTGACAAATGGAGATCAGGGAGAATGAAAACAAGGAGGAAATGGACAAGCATCTTTGAAGGCCTACAATCTTTTTTCTGAAAAAGAAACTAACAATGGACAAATGGGAAAATTAGTGATAGTCAATGAAAAGACATGAAAGAGACTATCAAAACTTCTGTAAGTTAATAACCTCCCCACCCATCCCCAAGAAAATGGAGGAAAAAAAAAAAAGGAAAAGCAACAGCTAAAATGTAACACCCTGAAAATTTTAATTACATAAAAAAATCTGCATAAATAGAAATAAATAATTTCCATAATATCAGATTATTTAAAACATACGTACCTCTATCGTAGGTGCTAAAACATATCGAAAAAATCCGTAAAAATTATAAATCAACCCCAAACATTGTTACTAAAAGTTTCACAAAAAATTTGTGCCAAGAAAAATTGGATTAGCAAAGTTTAAAGTGTTTCGCAACTTATTATCGTAATTCATAAATAAGTCGAAAAATCATTATCACACGTACTCGGTTGAGTCAGAAAATTAAATAAAAATCATATATGAACTTCAAGTAATATCCTATAATGACCCATCAAGAAATTTGGGTCAATAAAAATCATTTGGGATAGGTTTAAGAGTTAGTGTGACTGATTATCCAAATTAGGAAACAAGTCGGAAAATCATTAACACGAAAATACAACGCAACCATAAATTAAATAAAAATATTGGAGATACTTCTAACATTATATATTAATGACGCAATATATAATTAGGCCAATGGACATCATTTGGCTCAAAAATCAAATGAAGCAAGAAAATACATAGAAATTCGTAACTCTAAACAGGCTGAAATTAGGCAATTTGAGTTGAATTGAGATGCAATCATACATTCATGGCAACCCAAATTCATGCCTAACTATGGTGGGAGGTTTCCTAAAGCCTCACACAATCAAAGGGAGGAAGAAATCCTCAAAAATAGGAAACTAACATGTCAAAACCGCAACTTGACTTTCCTAATCATAATAGGACTCCTAAACACCATAGTTGCTTAAATACTCTTCACAAAACCTTAAGGACAAGTTTTAGAACTTGCTAGGGTCGTGTGGAGGAACTCTTGGTGGCTGAGGAGCTGTGGAACGACCACAAGAAGCTCATCTTCTTCCCCTTCTTGTGTGCTGCAACCTGCACAAACCGTCCACTTGAGATCGACCAAAGGTGAGTCAAACCATAACCAAATCTTGCAAGGCCTATACCCCTGGAAAGAGGGTCAAGGCTAAGTTCTAACCCAAGTGGAATGCCCAAATTCCATGCAGTATACACGGAGTATTAAGCGTTTTCCTCCAAGTGGTCTGAATACAGGTTTTCTAGAAAAATGGGACTTCTTCAACCCAGAAAGTAGGTTTTCTCGGGCAAAACCTTAACATATCCTATACCAATGTGTAGAGCATCAAGTTAACTTTCGTTTTCCACTGGTTTCATCAAATTTCAATGAGTAGATTTTGAATTATAAGCGTTTTGCCAAAGTCGCGCATTGTTAGGGCTTTTCCCGTTCTTTATATGTTGCATGTGATTCAAGACTGAATTAGAGCAAACCCACAACATGAAAGTTTTTCTACTAATTGTCCTCGTCATATCTTGTGTTGAACATTTTGTTTAAATGTCAATAGTTAGAGAGTTATAAGCATGGTAAGAGGGTCACTGCATGAAACTACGTTTTCGAGTTGCACTTGGCTTTTACGTTTGTGTTTGACTTGATTAAAGCATATCGAAAGCATCTTGTTTTCTAATTCTGATTTACTGGAAGCACCCTTGCATGTCTAGGTTGGTTTAAAACTAGTGTCGTTATTTTTCATGCACTGTACAATTTGTTATTTATTTTTGAAGCACCATGTGTCAATATAAGGTAGTTCTGGACCGCAATCCAAGAACATGTCCTTTCTCTGTCGGATTCAGGCGCAGACCCTGTGAACATGACGGCCCGATAGGCCGCATTCTGAGGTCTTGTCGCGACAGCAAACCCATCGTGTTCTGAACGCGACGAGCGCCCCGTCGCTGTCTCTCTGCCTGTTCTGACCCCCTTGTCGTATTCTGCACATACCCTTGTCGCCTTCTTCATATGAACCCGTCGCGAACTGCCTGCATGATCAGACAAGCCTATCGCGATCCTTACAAGGCACTGTCACGTTCTGATCTGACCCGTCGCGATCCTTACAAGGGTCCGTCGCGACCTCAGGATTTTTCATGAAACCCCACCTATTTCTTTTACAAAACTTACTACTATACCTGAGGTCTATTTAAATATGATATTTAGTGTGTAATTCACATGTCTTAGGTCTGATCATTGTATGATGGTTTATTTAATGGCCTAAAAGTGATTAACCCATTTAAAAAGCCTTAATTACATGAATATTATTCTAATTGCTTTCTTAATGATATGATCATTCATGAAACTTGTGATTTACTCTTGTTACAGTTCTAGCTTGATTTAAATGATACTTATTATCTTAAAATCTTGTAAACCCATGTGTAGTTAAATGCATTGTCCATTACATGCCATCATGTTAAGTGTTTTCTGCGAGTTTGAGACCGTGAATTGAGACGCGTACATCACTACACACTTGCACATCTAAGTAGCCCTTTCTTGGGAATTTGGAAGCTCTCTACCGGTCATTCCGAATCGGTAGACTAGTGACCTTTTTTCCAAGGCCTCCGTAAATCTCCTCTGACCATGGATTCCCACAAGGCCGACGAGTTGGTTGTACCATTGAAGTTCCTTGGAGATAGCGTGCACTTCCTTTCTCTTCTTGTTCTCGTGAGTGTGATTTACAATCTAGACTAAAGCTATTAATGTAAAGATTGAACTAAAGTATAAATCGTACCGTTATGCTGCCAAATTTATCTCTTGACAATTGTTATCATGAAATCATGTTCAATTACTTATTACTTGTTCTCATCATCATCATGAACATGACATTACACATGCTTACATCTTGAAACTCTCATTGGCCATTATTAATGACTGTGGGTATCTACATTTAAAACCTTACATGAGATGCTGACCGGGCACGGCGAGTGTCCAAGGGCTCTAGTCTAGCCCCAATGACGGAGAGTCATAAATATATTGTTAACCATGGGGTATAATGATTACTGGCGTTGCATCTGCGCTGGGAGTCTTGCTTGCTTGTGAATTATAGATACAATAACCACATACACGTGTCCTAGTGTACATTCTTGATGGATATTTTCTTGGTGTACATTAGTGTCTACGTGCCTGATTAGTGTTACATGATCGTGCTCGTGCGTGCTTGCTTGCTTGCGTGATATGGCCATCCTGCATTTAATGCAATTAGTGATATCTTGCGTTCTTGACATCAAGTGAAATCTTGCGTGCTTGTACAAAGTGATCTATTGCTAGTTCTATCTTGTCATCTTGTTCAAAAATCGTGTTCTATCGTGATCACTCTATCTAGCTTGTCCATGTATCATGTTTTAATGAGTTTTATTCGCACATGCATATCATGACATTCTTCGTGCTTACCTAGTTCTAAAATGTTAATCACTTATATCATTGCCCGCGCACATTGAGATATAAATCCTACTGGGCTAGTTTGCTCATCCCCTACTTTTACCCAATCTAGGTGACTATGAAGTTCAAGAGGAAGAGCAAGTCGAGGATGGAAATGCGTCCGAGTGATGAGCTTTCCAATTATGAGTCTGCCTATAGTTAGTTTATTTTGAGTGTTAGATTCTTGTAGTAGGAAGTGAGGTATTATGTACTTTTGCTTTTATTGAGTCTTAGTCCTGTAATAATTTCTATTTGGAATACAATGAGTTGAGATTTGAATAAAAGATTAGTTGAGTTCAATATTTGGGCCCTATGATGATGTATGTTGTTATACATTTAGTGCGTGCTAGTAGCTAGAGGCTTATTTGCCGACTGTTCACGTCTCGGGATATCGACTTGAATTATTCCGCATTATTATTAATATCCGCTGTGTAACGCTCGGGACGTGACATAAAAGCTCCTCCCCCTAAAACATAGGAGTGCCACCTTCTCATCAATTACTTGCTGAATTTCAACCGACTGGAGTTTTTGTGAAGTAAAAAAATGGGGAAAAAATAGTGAGGGGGTTTTGTACAAATAAAATGATGATATTTTTCTGTGCAAATTCTACTCTTTAGAAGCTTGGAGTAGATGTACTGATTCAATGTGTTTAGCTCTTTATAAGAATTTATATATAAAAGGCCCTTAAGATCAATTGTAGTAGTTAAAAGAGTTTGGAAGTGTCCATTTTGAAGTAGATGTCCAACTAATTCAATGTGTTGGGAGCTAGGTGATGAGGATTGGTTTTGTGGCTGGATTCAATTATAAAGATATTTTTTTTTAGGTTTGATATTATAATTGTCTAATAAACTCACAAACCTATCCACTAAAAGATAGAAAATATAAAACAAAACAGAAAACTCTAGAAAAACTCAACTACAATTAGAATCTACTTTTTGAGAGTCTCGAGACTCACTTCCCTTTCTCTTTCCACCCTTAGCTCTCTCTTCCCCTTTGATTATCCGTTGCCTTCATCTCAAATCAACTTCAATATTAATATTATAGACCTCATTAGTTGATTCTCAATTAACATTTAAACCATCAATAGATTATGAATCAATTCTGAGTTTCCATGAGTCTTAATTCATGTTTGATAAGGAGATCATATTAAGTTCCACAAATATTGAAGACGTGAAGACACCTAATTCAATGACTTGAAGACGTGATTGCATTAGCAAATTGTTCACTTTCAGTTTAATGATTAGTATTATACATCTTATTTTAATGTATTTCTTTATTATTGTAGTTGTTTATATGTATTATTTCTTGCAGATGTTGAAGAAGTAGGCTAGGGGAAAAAAAAGGTGCACTGACCCTGTATTTCTGAATGTCACCTACTAACACGACAACCAATACCTGACAGAAAAAGATTTGGAGGAGTAAGATTTGGAGAAATTGAGGAGTAAGATTTCTGAATGCATGTTTGGTTCATCCATCTGTGAGGAGTCACTAAGTGTGAATAGGCGTTCGTGAAGATTTGCAGCGGCCCCATGGGCAAGTAAGCAGTCCCTCTCCATTTCTCCAAATCTTACTCCTCCAAATCTTTTTCTGTCAACTACTGGTTGTCATGTTAGTAGGTGACATTCAGAAATACAGGGCCAGTGCACCCCTTTTTTTTTTCCTTTGAAGTTGAGGATTACAAACAAGACAACTGCATATTGAGTTTATTTTGCTTTTCTAGTTCCAGCGAGCATGGGTGGTTATTACTTTTGAGAAAGTTGCACAAATGTACTCATATTACTTTTCTAGTTCCAGCGAGTCTGGGTGGTGGCTCATATTTATTAAATCCAGTGAGCCTGGGTGGTGGCTCATGTTTAAACTAATCCAGCGAGCCTGGGTGGTGGCTCATATTTTTTGCAGGATGTGATTGTATGTGTGAATGTCATAGATGTATAGTAACTGCTTTAATTTACAGGATATATGAATGAGAAGATGGAGAAAACATGAATATTCATGAGTGAGATGAGTGGACCTTTTTTTCATTTTTTTCCGTTCAAGACTTGTGTTAGGATATATGATTTTACTGTCTTTTGATAGTAATGTCATATATCGAGCATAATGTCGTTCTCTCTCTCTCTCGCTCGTCTCACTGTGCGCTACGAACAAAAGGCCTGCTTTTATGTGCGGGGAGGTGCTGTGTGGTTCTTCGGTTTTTCCTGTCCTGTGCGCGCTGCTGCTTTCTACTTCGTCGCACTGCTGTTCTGCTGCATCGTACATGTCCTGTGACCTTTTCTGAGGCGATCTGAGGTTGATTCTGTAGGCAACGTTCGTGTTGGAGTGCACCTACGAACGCCGCGAGTGGTTGTCGGATCTTGGGAGGATTTTGTCAGCAAGCCTCTGCACTGTAGGGCGGCAATATATTCTCTAAAGACAGTCGGCACACCAGCGCTTCAACCAGATAAACATTTTTGATCTCTGTGAACGTATCATTTGTCTATTACATACATCCTTATTACGGTGTTTCTTACAACCATCACCTCAAAAACTCGTCGAACTGCAATCTATCATGAAAAGAGTGATCCTAAAGAAGGTTGGGGAAGAAGTTGCAGAAGTCAAGTAAATATCCAATTAGGATGCTCATGGGAACCAAAATGAGGAAAATATATCTCCTCAAAACAAAAAAAAAAGGAGTCCTGAAGGAGATGGATGGAAGGGCTAAAGGCAAGGGAACGGTTGAGGGAGAAGGGGGGGGGGGGGTGACAGAGGTTGGTGAAGGCTTAGGAGAGGGGAAGGACAGAGAAGGATGATAGCATAGGTGAGAGGGGCGAGTGGGGGAACATGGAAAATACAAAGGGGGAAGGGAGGAGGAGAGATGGAAGGAAGTGAAAAAGAATGAGAGACAATGGAGCCCGACAGGGAGGCAAAGGTGGAGGAGGAGATCCTCTACAATCAAGGAGTGGAAATGGAGTAGGGAGAGGGGCAAGAGGAAAAAACAAGGGGAACAAGAGGCAACACATTGAAGGGAAGGGGGGGGGGAACCAAAGGTGTAGCGGTCCTTGTCATCCAAACCCGTTAACCTAATAATGAACTTGACTGGACTCCGCCTCCCGCGAACGAGTTGAAGCCTTGCAAGGGATACCATTCACAAGTCTGTAGAAATATAAAGGAAACAACTCAAATATATATAAGATTGCCATCTCACAAATATTTACATGAAATATACATAGTCATTTTCTCAATAGTAGCCAGACACAAGAAGACCTGAGGCATATCTCGAGGTGTACAAAGAAAGGAAATTACACTGCTAGTGGTGCAGACCCAACTCCGCTACGGTGCGGCTCTGAACTAGAAGAAGGGCGAGAAGCCTCATGCTCTCCCTCACCTGAAAGGAGTAGGGGTAAGCCTCATAAGTCACTAGCTCAGTAGGGAAACTCCCCCAAAATTCGAACGAAACCAAACTCACAAGTACAAAAGCAGGAAGCTACGCTAGCAATTTATAGACTATCTAAGCAGGATATTAAAGCTGTAAATCTTACTTACCGCATGCCATTACCAGAAATCAGCCTTTAATAAATAAATGGCAAACCTCGTCAGCTCCACATGCTAATGTAGGAAAATGCTACACTCAGGCCACGAAAATTGGTTCGCGACACCAGCTACTGACTCGGACAAACCACACAGAACTACCTCTCAGTCTCGTAGCCACAAACGAAAGGTCCAACTGCCGCTCCACTAGAACAAGCCATGAAACTGTGGAGACCAACCAACACCACTCCTGCGGACCACACTACCGCAAGCCCATGCCTGGCACCTTTAGGGACTCCGACCCGAGCTCCCTAAAGTGAGGCA
The DNA here is from genome assembly GCA_014218235.1 of Colocasia esculenta. Lineage (NCBI taxonomy): Eukaryota > Viridiplantae > Streptophyta > Magnoliopsida > Alismatales > Araceae > Colocasia > Colocasia esculenta. The sequence goes on from JACBKR010000781.1 coordinate 842,587, forward strand.
CTAGAAAATAGGACTAGCTGGGGCCCAGTATATCTACTGGTGTCCGTAACCCCCCACCACGAACGTGCTACAATTGACAAAACACAAACTCTCACAAGTCGTTGTCCCACTGCCGTCTTTCCCTCAGCCGGACATACAACTCTACACAAGAGTGAGGGTTTCCAGGAAGACGACACAGACCTCGACGGTACACTAGTACCGGGACAAGTCCCGAGCACTCACGTGCCTAGCTCACACAAAACGTGGGACTCCCAACTGAAGAGGTAACCACAGTAAGCGTTGTACTACTCCCCTCGTACACACAAACCACGTGAACACACCGCACAACCATGTGAGCAACACGTCAACCACGTGAACAGCCTGCTCCTCGAGCTCTACAGGTGTCAATGCACCGCTTACCATTGCTATGTGTGACAAATAACAATAAACCGATAATCACACAACCATGCATAAGACCATTGCCATCGAAACCCTTAACGCGATGGGGTCTACTGTCGCCTTCAAAACGCGACACCTCGATATGTCGCGTTCAGAAGCAGAACGTGATGGGTCGGGCTGTCGCGTTCAGAACGTGACAGGCAGGTCCGTCACATTCATAGGTAGTAACCGTAATCCGGGAACCCATCTCCGAATTTCCGATGCAAACCATGTAAAACGTTGTAACAACCAATTATTCATGCTCTACTCGTTCCCCTAGCATGGTATTTAGCATCTATACTGCGAATAACATACTAAACATGCATCACATGCAATTCACGAAGTAAAACAGGGCAGAATCTCCCTACCTTTACGAAGAACGCGAAGAACGACCACGACCTGGCATTTCCCCCGCTCCGTGCCACGTCCTCGAGGTGAGACCACATCGAAAACGACGCCAAAATCCCGAATTGCCTGAAAAACCACCGCAGCAACCCTTCCTGGCCAAGCAAAGCTTTCTGAGCTCTGTTCGGCCGACCTAAGCTTAAAACACTTCACAGTTGAGAACGCGATGTACCATGCCGTCACGACAAGAACACGACGTAGGAGGCCGTCGCCTTCCCACTGTTGATGTCAGCAAGTCCGCCCAGCGCGCAACACGCGGCGGACATACAGACGAAGACCCTCAAATGGCAGTAACCAGAACGCAATGCCCAGCCCTATCGCATTCACAGATTGTGAACCAGTGGGTACGTTGGGTCCAAACTATCGGCCCACAAAGCCCCACAACATGCGTAGAACACCTGCAACACACACCAAAGGCCACACACTGGCCTCCACAACCACTGAACTACGATCCGAACGATCAATACGCTACAGAAGGTGGCTCCCCCCACCTAGAAAAACTATCACTAAAGTAATGATCGGATTTGCCGCCGAGGATACCTCCAGCAATGATAGGTTCTTTAGATGAAATTGTGAGAGAAGAAAATCGCTTGAAGAATCTTAGTGGTACGCTAAGATTTTGAGTGACTTTAGCCGTTCAGTATTAGAATAGATTGAGAATAAATTGAGGATATCTTTAAAATTTTGAAGACATTTTCACTCTATTTTTAATCTATCCTTATATCAAATATGATTGTGCAATTGAAGAGTTACCATTCTCCTATAAATCCTCGTACATCTAAATAAAATTTCGAATTGGATATTCTAGGATGGCATTGGTTTACATGTTCTTGATGTTGTCTTGTGGCAATTCCATTTGTCTTATGCCTCATATGCCACGTCTTTTGTGCCCATGGTTGAAATGAAAGAAGAAAATTCTTAGATCTCACATCAAATCTAGCTACATGCATGAACTAATCTGACACATGAGGCCATCCATGTATGTCCACGGGTGTGAGTGCTTGAAGGTGAAAAGTCCTAGGAAAACTGTAGAGAGATATAATTAGAGAAAGGCTTATTGCACTTTCACATTGCACTTTAAGTACAATGTGAATAGGTAACAAGTCTATGTGGCATCTAACAATTGGATTCCCACTTTATCACTCCTCATGTGAGGGGTGCCACATGGGCTATTGTCTAGTCTCATTGCACTTAAAGTGCAATGTACAAATGCCATAAGCCTTTCTCTTATAATTAATATATTTGTGTGATTGCGCTTGAGAAACTTTCATTGGTCACATAAGAAGAGGTGTATTGTCCCTATCTAATAAAAGTGTAAACGGAACCCGATATTCCAACCCGATTCCGATAAAAATTATCAGTTTTGGAATCGAAAAATGATTCCGATAGCTTATCGGAATCAGTATCGAATATTCTGATAAGCTATCAGAATCAGAATTGAAAAATAATCAGAATCGGTATCGGTTATTCCGATAAATTATCATAAACTCAAAAGGTAAAATTATAGTAAACACCTTAGCTTATCAAAATTTCAGTTCCGATAATGTTATCGGAATCGGAACGGAATCGGAATTAACCATTCCGATTTTATCGGAATCAGAATCGGAACCATATTTCGGTTATCGAAATCGGAATCGAAATCTGTGTTTCTGTTCCGAACCTGACCCGTTTGCAGCCCTAAATAAAAGTCTACACAAATACAATAATATAATAAATATTTTTCAAATCTAAAATATGCACTCCAAATAATTAGACTGGATATCTAATCAATCGAACACAAAATTTCAACTAAATTACTCGATCGTTGTTATAATTGATTGAATCTCAACTCTCACGAATCGAACATTTCAGATAGGCGTGTTCATTATTCGGTTCAAACTGAACCGAACATTTCGGTTTAGTTTGATTCGGTTTAAACATGGAAAAAATTTAGTTTGGTTCTAAACCAAATAAAAAAAAATCGGTTTGATTCGGTTTCTAAGTTCTAAAAATCAAACTAAATCGATTAAATTTGATTATAATAATAAATTTTAATTTGTATATATATATATATATCAAATTTTTTAATATATTTATGTAAAATTATATTTTATAGAGGTTAATATGATCACCAATATTTAATACTTTATTTTAAATATTATTTGATAGTGATTTATTAGAAAAATAAGTGATTAAAATCTTATTTAACACTAAGAGAATCTAAGAACTTATTTATTTTCAAATTAAACCGAAGCAAACCGAATTTAATTCGATTTAATTTAATTTGATTTCAAAAGAAGTCTATTTAATTTGATTCGAATTAGATCAGAATTTGATTTGACTTAAAATTTTCTTATAAATCAAAACAAATCAAACCATAAACACTCCAAATAAAATTTGGTGCTTCCGATACAAAGCAGTTCTCACACAAGATTAGCATCAAGCATTAACATGTGGGCACAGATCCAAGTAATTGTCATCGAGATTTCCCAAAAGAGCTTGTGGGTGGGGCAAGGCCCCAAAAATTGTGATCCGTTCAAAGTGCTGCAGGCCAAGCTAGGGGCACTGTCATCAATCATTTCATGTTCCATAGTATGGTCCTTGACGGGTTGGTGATGGGGACGCCGATGGGAAGCATTGGAAGGGGACTGATATCATACTGTCCTCGCTACCGGCCAAAGAGGACGGATGGATGGACCCTAAAACGTAAACAGAGGAGAGGGACCAAGCACGAGAGGCTGATATGGCCAAGGAGCGTTCGCTGTTGGTGCACAGGTGCCACATTCAAATATCAGCATAATAAACCCTCATGGAAGAAGACCCAAAGGAAGAAAGATTAAGAAGGGAGGAGAAATGTGTAGCTTTTTTCTACTATCATGTGGTTGTGGGTCCTTTGGCGGCAGATGTGTTCCTTAATTTGTTAATGGAGAAATGTCTATTACATATTGGGCGTGTAGTGTGCACCCCCACCCATCCAATTGACGACATCACATTGTGTCTATTCACACGATAGCTAATAGAGTTATAGAGACTCTGAACTTACAATTTATTTAGAAGCCTAACATTTAATAGATACTTTTCTTGTTAGATCAAAACTTTGCTTTTAAGTCTTAATTTGATAATGAATTAGACTAAAGTTAATATAGAATTAACTCAAAATTAATTTAAAAAGTAATTTAGAAAGGTTATAAAGTTAACTCAAATAAATTAGATTAAAAGTGAGTCAAATATGAGTTAACTCATAATTTTTCAACTCACCTCTGGAGGTGGGTTGGAATTAATCTATTGAGTTAACTATTTTTTTGCTCTCACTATATACAATATTAATTGTTACTTTTTTTTCCCAACATAAGTTAACTCATTTTTTCTTACCAAAATATATTTGAGAAAAGTAAATTAACCCACTATAGTCAAATGATCTAACTCATGTAAATAAAGTAAAAAGTGAATTAAAAGTGAGTTAATTTTAACTCTAGATTATAATTAATTTTAACTCAATTGATTACCAAACTGAGGTTAAGTTCCCTTCTTTTATGTTGATTAAGAAAATTAGGACGGAGAAAGTAAAAAGAAGTACTGTATCCAAGCAGTTGTATGGGAAAGATTTAGATCCGGATTGAGGTATCACACGTGTAAGGGAAGGGGTCGTGTCTCTAGCACCTGACATTTATTTCTTCCTAGCTAGCAGAATTGAGATCGGACATAAATGACTTGTGTGTCGACAAAAACATATCGGTACGTGTAACGTGTACGTGTGTGTATGCCGTATGCGTACGCATAAAGAGAGTGGAGGGGGGGGGGGGCGGCAAATGGAGGCGAGTGGTTGGGTCCACGAGCCCTCGCCATGTCTCAGATCTTCCTTTCACGAGATCTAGCAACAGGGACTCGCGATCTTCTCACACCCCTCCGTCTCGGTCTGGCTTCGGAGACAATAACACCCCCAAGAGAACAACCCAACACGTGCTTCCGTCTCCATCACTGGTGGTTCTAATGGATGTGGTTCACTTGAGAGTTGAGAAGAGCCTTTTTCCCTTTAATTCCTTCATATGAGTTTTGACATTTTTCTAGGACTCGCAAGGGCAAGGAAAATGTGTCTATTCCTTCAAGTTACTCGGCTTTCCCTTTTTTTTTTTATAGAGTTTAAAGTTTCTTGCTATTGTAGGGTAATTGGAGCTGTTTGGACAAATTTTAAATAGAGCTCAAGCTAGTTACACCTTTCGGTGTTCCCTCGCAAGAGACATGAACGTGGTTGAGAATCTCACATTACTTCGAGTTTGTAATAGTACCAATGGAGGGGAGTAAAGATCTGTCCATGTGCACCGCTCATTGCTGTTAGATTAACTCATGAGGATTAATCTTCGGATTGATACCCCTCTTTTTTTGTGCATTGATGTAAGATATTGAAATCAATAAAGATATCCTTATCTTTATCCATATTAATAGATGTTATTAATATGTCAGTTCAAGCATCCAATTTAGATTTGCAGATGAAATTTTCTTCCGTTGCCGATCGTGTTAAAGTTGAGAATATTTTCATGCCTCATTTTACATTTGATCAAGAGACATTTAAAATGTAATCGGATGAAGAAGATATGGAGCGATGTTCACGACGTCCAGACTTACGTCCTCGGACTGTTCTTCGGCGAATTCATTCTTGGGATAGATCATCCATGGAGTTTTAGTTTCATTTTATTCTGGTCATGATCTGTATTTGACTATGTCTCTGGTTGTCAACATCTTTACTTATTAATAGAATAATTCGGCCATCCTTGGCCTTAAAAAAAAAAGAAATCAATAAGGATATCTCTTGTTTACATACAAGTCTTCAGGTATCTGAACTTAGAGCTGTTCATGGTCCGGTTTGGTCCGATTTTTACATTTTTTTCATAAAATCGAATCGAACCGAAATGGACATTGAACTGAAACGAACCGAACCGAAAGACATGCTTGAACCGTTTTGAACCGAAACAAATTGTTTCGGTTCGGTTCAGTTTCTTCAATTCGGTTTGGGCCTTATGGGCCTTGGATTGGACTTGTCTGTTCTGCTCACCATTGTAGAATTTTTTTAAAATAAAAAAACTGGCAAAGGAGAAATGCTAAAAGCGGCCAACCTCCTCTCTCACAATGTATTAAAAACAACTAAAAACAACTCCTTAAAATGAAAATTTATTCTGGAAAACTAGATAAACTGATAAAGCGCAGTCTCATTTCATATGGATCACGTACCCGTATGTGCAAGAGTCACTGTCATACATGTCTTTGTAGTTTTCCATTTTTTTTATTTACTTGTTTCTTTTCCACAATCCATTGTTAACCACAAATTATAGTCACACCACACTACTCCTTAAGCATAAAAATTAGGAATGTCTGTTCCATTTACAAAATGCACAAAAATGCACAAGCTAGTTTGCTAACAAGAAAAAGTATGTCACATTAATATTTGAACAGGAAAAAGTGCCACATTAATATTTCATAAAATCATATTGTGCCAAAGTTCAATCTCCTTTCTGTCCACATTATTACAATGAAAAGTGCATGGTATCACAAATATCACTGAATAAAAGGATGAGTACACAACTACACAAGTCCATAAAGTCCACATTATCTGGGAAGAGCATGATGCATATTCGCTTAGTAGATATTATGATGCCCCTGTTGCTAATTCAGCTCATACCATTTCACAGAAACCATGATGCATCTTCGCTTAGTAGATACTAGATATGAACATTTAACCAATTTGAGAAGAGGAAAATATTTTTTTTTATAAAATCAGGAAGGCCACCCTGCTATGAACTACACAGATGCACTAAAAAGAATCAAGAATGTGCTATCTGGTGGATGAATCATGAGGTAGGGGTCAACCAAATTAGTTCACAGCAGAGCAAGGAAAAGCTACTATTGGAGCAGTGGGAAATCTGACCCCGTCACTCACATTTTCAACCGTTAAACCCTCGCCTCCTCGGACCTCACCTCCGTCAAACCCCCTTCTCCTCGCTGATCGCCACCGCTTGCCGTGGCCATGGGAGAGACGGTATGAGAGACAGTAGATAGAGAGGGTCTGACTTCTGAGAGAGACAGAACAAAGAGAGATCGAGAAGAGAGAACCCAACCTCGTGACTCCGTCAAACCCTCGCCTCCTCGCCGCTGTCAAAACCTGATCTCATCCCGTCGTCAAATCTCGATCTCCTCGCCGGCCGCCTGTCGTGGCCATGGGAGAGAGGGTATGAGAGAGAGTAGATATATAGAGAGGGAAAGAGAGAGATAGAACAAAGAGAGATCGAGATGAGAGAACCCGACCTCGTCACTCTGTCAAACCCCGCTTCCTCCCCGTCGTTAGACCCCGCCTCCTCGCCACCGCTTACCTTGAAGCCCGTGCCCAAAGAAGAAATCTCCCGCCGGCCGCCGTTCCCCTCTTGGCCCTTGCTCGCTGGGCCGCTGGCTGCTGCAGCCTATCGCCTTCGCCTTGGCCGGTTGGCCCTTGCCGGCTTGCCCTAATCTGGGTGGAAGCAACGCCGTAGCAACTGAGCAAGCCCACCTCTGAAGTGGGCAAATACGCATTGGGATGTTAGGGTATGGTCCGTATGGATTTAGGTCGTGGGTTGGTTTTCGGTTCAAACGGTCCAGTCCGGTTTTTGTAATGAGGAACCCGAACCAAACCGAATTTTGGTCTTCGGTTCGGTTCGGCTCGGTTCATTGACCCAACCAATTATGGTGTGAAACCGAACCGAACCGAACAACCGAATAATTCGGTTCGGTTCGGTTCGGTTCGGTTCAACAATTTGAACCGAAAACTGTATAGCCCTATCTGAACTCTCCTCTCTTTTTTGATATTGATGTGAGATATTGATTAAGGACCTCTTATATATGAGAAAGATTTATTGCACTTGTACATTGCACTTTAAGTGCAATGTGACTAGGCATAAGGTCTATGTGGCACTCCTCACATGAGGAGTGATAAAGTGGCCATCCAATTGTTGAATGCCACATAGATCTTATGCCAAGTCACATTACACTTAAAGTACAATGTGAAAGTGCAATAAACCTTTCTCCTTATATATATGGCTTTCACTTACATATGATTTCAACTTTAATCAATTTTTACATACGAGTCTAGCTGTCCATTTTTCCCCATGAAATGAACTGCCAAAGTGTAAGCCGGAATCAACACTTTTTCTTTCCGTTGGAGTTTCTCTTTTTAAGAACTTTGCTGTTTTACATCAAATCCGAAAAGACCCGTATGAATGGGATGACAGACGCCAACATTGGTCTCTACCTCGTTATCCTCCCTAAACATGAACATGTTTGTCGACATCTCCTTTTTTTTGGACAAAGGATAATATATTATATTATGTTAAAAGACAGTACAAAGAGATCTGGCGTTGGGACATCCAACCCATACGCTGCAAAGACCATACAGACCATATCTTACCATGCACAATCCCGTACATACCATGATCAGCAAAGACAAGAGAAGAGAAAGCAACCCGAACCCTCGACAGAGGACAGCAAAAGGAACCAAAACATGAGAGGGGCCTCCCAAACCAGACACAAGCAAGGATGGAAACAAGGTCCAAAGTTGGAAGCCTACGAGAGAGGACTACAACAACAAGAACTAGATTGAACCATCCTGCAAGACGACTCCAGCTGCAAGATAACATCCACAACAAGCAGAAGCTAAGGACATAACACTGCCAAAAAGGATGGTTCAATCTAGTTCTTGTTGTTGTAGTCCTCTCTCGTATTTCTTTATTTCTTTTGTGATACGATATCGCTTGTTCGGAGACCAAACATACTACCAAACATACTCAGAGCTCATGACATATCATAATAGAATCTCATGTCATGGGCGTGTCTCATGTGCTGCCTCGGGAAGGAAAGATACCTGAAGGTTTCAAGAACCTCGCCTTTAGTCTTCGTGTTGCTCATTGCTCCTCCACAGGAGGCCTTTTTGGTCCGAATACTACTCGATGCTGCAAAAGAACTTAAATGGGGTTCCATAATGGACGGCTCCAAACTTGAAGGTAGTACGAGATGTACTCCACTATGATCTCATCGTCACATGACCAACACAAATGTCGGTGCTGTACGCCCTGCCCGCAGTGTACGACCGGAGAGCAACGCGACACTTTTATCTTTATTCTTTTTTCGTAAAGAGAAATATTTATATGCACTGTCGGAGTGTTGGTCGCAGGTGCCTTTCTCAAATGAGAAATGATTGATACCCGGCCTCGCCGGGTTGATTAAAAGTTGTAGAGCTCTTCATTTTTCGTATAATTTAATTTGTAATATTTATTTTTATTTTTTATCTTTATGAACATCGACAGATGATTTCATTTTCTTTACGTTGATCTTTAAAAATTTTGCCTTACATAACATATTCTTTCACTTAAAATATATTTTTATATTATTTACAGTAAATATTAAATCTCTTTATAATAAACATCATTATTTATTATCAAAAGTTGGTATAATAAATGTTATTTTTTTATTATAAAAATATTTTTTATAATAAATATTGAATACTTGTTATAGTAAACGTCAAATCACGATAGACAGTAATTTTTCTTTTACAATAAACATTGAGTGTCTTTATAATGCATGTTAAGTCAGGTTAGAGTAAATTTTATTTCTGTGAGGTGTTCTTTATTGTAACAAAAAAGGGTTACTGTAACAATAACATTTACTGTAAAGCGACTTAATATTTATTGTAAGTGATGTAAAAAATATACTCTAAGAAAAAATATATATGTAAGTGAAAAATATTTGTTGTGATAGACAATAATATTTATTGCAATAGAACTTAATGTTTATTGTAATAGATAATAATAATTACTGTAAAAATATTTAATATTTACAATAAATGATGTAAGAAATATCTATAGATGAAAAAAATATATAAGTGAAAATTATATTTACTGTGATAAAAATTTATATTTACTATAACAAAATTTAATATTTACTCTAACATATAGTAATATTTACTGTAAAAGAACTTAATATTTACCATAAATGATGTAAAAAATATATTGCAAGTGAAAAAACTTGTTACGTTGAGGTAAAAATTTCAAAAATTTATGTCAAAAAGATGAAAATCATCTCTCGAGATTCATAAATGCTGAAAAATATAAATTGATTCTAAAAATTAAACCACACAAAAAATAAGCACTCTACAAACTTTGATATTTTAAAAGAGATCTCTCTGACAAAATCTTTTAATTAATTTGTTATCTTTTTTCCACTAATAAGATGTCTGTTTGTTTGTGGGATGGGATTTACAACAAGCTCAATTCTGTTTACACCGAAAGTTACATATATTTTCGAGACATAGACATTTATGATAAATGAGCTTAAAATTGTTGGATTGTGATGACTTCGTTCTAAAGTTTCGTTCTAAAACACTTTCTTAGAAGCCGTTTCGTTCTAAAGTAAATTCGAATTTTTTTACACCCATTTAATTTCACACAATCTTTCTACCTTTTGCTTAGCATAAAACAAATAAAAAGGAATTTAATTGGATGTTCAGGCGTTCATGTGTTTAATAAAGGAGATGAGGTTCCATTATGAAGAGGGATAAAACAGACCTAGCTTGTTAACGCGCATTTATCTAGTCCATCATTCAAAGTATATTCAAAGCTCTCCCTTAAACTCTCGTCCTCTCACTACAAAGTTAGCACACTGTCAAGAGGAGAAGTCTTCAGTCTTCAATCATTCTTCAGTTGAATCCACACAATATCTACGCTCTTTTAATTTTTATTCATTTGATATGTGTGTTGTATTTATTGCACTTTTATTATCCCCATTAATCAATCTGGATAGAGGCCTTCGTAGTTGGCAAAAATCTTTTATGGGTAATCTATTGGGGTGTGCTAGTAGCTAGCTACTTGCTCAAGAAAATAAGTGATTTGATCTTGTGAGTCACCTACCGGAGGGGTGTTTTAAAAGCTACCTTCTTACTTGGCAAAAGAAGGATCAATAGTTGGCAAAAGAAGGATTAGTAGTTGCCGATGGTTAGTGAAATCTTGGAGTGATTAATTTTAGGGACGGGACATAGAGTTGAGTGGATTAGCACGGAATCTATACTATCTATACTATTCTAATAAAACTCAGTTCTGAAGCAGCCACGTGGCAGCACCAGAAGCAGAGTTTTCCCGCCTAAACCTCCCCACTAAATCTATCTATATCGCAGCTAAATATGGTTAAGCAAAATCTGAGTAAACAAATCCTAACATATAGCAGCTAACATAAAATAATAAATCTATCAACTTTAACACACCTCCCGTAAGACAAGTCTCAAACATTAATTGTCATCTAAATCAACGAAGGAATCTTTCTAAACAAGGTAAGATATTCACCGTCTAAAAAATCTTGCTAAATCGAGCAGACCATAACTTTTTAGAAAAAATTTAATTTTAAGTCTACCTTCGTGCAGTCCACCTTCTTTTGTTTTAAGAACAAACTTTCCCTGTTTAGTTTAACAAAATTTTTATAATTAAAATTATATAATTTTATAAATAATATTTTTATTTATCTTAATATTTTATTAACAACTACCGTGCATCGCACGGATTTTCAACTAGTTAAGATAAATCTTGTGTTATTTGTGTAATTAATTGTCTCTTATTATTCACCATTGCATGTATTAGTAGTCCAAGGATTTATACATTTCTTCTGCCAACAAACACTCACAACCCCCCGTTGAAGTCCCCATTGACATGTTCCAAGATAGGTACCATCACATTACAAACGAGAATGTGGTTTGGTATTTTGTCCTTGTGCTTTGGATACGATCAATTTGGAGCCTTTTTTTGGGACCGCCCCTGTATTTTAAGCCTACATCCAAACTAGGAAAAAATGTCTAGGACAATGACTTGTGTAGATCACTTACATGGAGAAATAGCTATGGGATCGAGAGGACGTCATAATAGGTTGTGGAGCCACGGTCCTTAATTAATCTCATTCTTCTTATTTGTTGGACTCTACGAGATTTTGGAGTCTAGTAATAAGTGGCTACGCGTTGGGTCATAGCCTAGTAATTAAGCTATGTTTGTGTTGGTTGTGTTGAGTCTTCACATATCTTATTCCATATATATGTATGGAGTTGGTTACATATGAGGAGATAATTAGGAGGCAAGACACATCGACATGCTTGGCTACAAGACCAATTGTTGTTTCTTTTATCGTGCGTGTTAACCGAACTGAGAGAAGACTAGTGCACATTGACTAATCCTAGTTGAGTGTAGTATTTTATGTTGTTGACTCTGTAAATGTGTGTACTTCATTTTAACTATTGGATAGATTAGCCCAGCTCTTAATTCGCTTCATTATTCCTAGTATCGATGTCACTTTCCTGTTTAGTTTAATTTAACTATTTTTTTGTAAAATTTGTATTGTGTCATTGAATACTATTTTGACTAAGTGGCAGGATTGAAAGATTCTTATTCAACATATAACTTGTGAGACTCACTCTTTATTTTATATGTGAAGGGTCACGTGCACACAGCCTTCGCCTCGATCCAGAGAGCAGCTTATAATTATGAACAACTTCCTTGTGCTAGCAGTGCTAGGTGAGTGGGTATACCCCCACAAGGGACTTGGAGTTTTTATTTCTTTTGTTTATATTATGACACCACGTATCTTATAAATATTATAATTTAATTTTACAATTATTTCAATTTCTTATTTGTCTCGGCCGTAGAGCGATTTCTTATCTTTGTAGATCTTCAACCTCGTAATTAGTAGTAGAAAGGAGGTTGCACCGTATCAGATGGCGAGTCAGTCTCAAGTTGCCACACTAATTATATATCTTCCATCACAAGAAGTCAAATCCACAAAACTGTCACGGGAAAGCAGCAAAAAGATGCAAGCTTTTCTCTCTACCCCTCGAACGGAAGTGAAAAGATTGGTGAGGGCACTCTGATGGAGTCAATTTACATCATCGACTTTATCCAACACCAAGTCAATCTGCACAAAGAAAAGAGAAGAAGAAAAGAAATAGAAAAAGTTGCATGGGTCTGGAGGGGATTGGCTCGTCAAATCCACAGAGCAGGAGGATCGATCTGGTGCTCTCCGCAACGCCAAACGAGAGACCATTTCCCCGATGGCAAATAGTCCCAATAAATCATGGGGACATGATAATTGAGGAGGAAATAATAATTGGAGGAGAACAACAGGATCGATCACACCCCCACTGCAACCTCAAAGAAGGGCACTGCCATGGCCACTTGTGCATATAAGCGAGCAGATTCCGACCACACAAAACAACGGGGCCTCCCCCTGGCCGGGTGGTAGCCCATCATCATCATCGTCATCATCGTCGGGGTGTGCGCACAGTGGTGAACAGTGTGCGCGCGTCAGAAGGAAAAGAAGAGAAGTAGAATGGAAGAGGGGGGGGTGGGAAAGGAACAACGGAAGAATGGGATGGCCTGGATGGTGTTTGATGCGTCACCTCCACGGGGTTAACCCCATCACTGCCGCCAAACTGGTGAACCCCCGCCGTCCCCAAAAAGAGGGTCCACAGGTTAGGTCTCCTTCTCCCCGGTAGCAACAGATGTAATGCAAAAGGGGTTTAGTTTTGCCAGAAACGGATGGTGGTGGCAGCCTGCCTTGTGACACATGACCTGGTTGGTCAGAGGCCCCCAAGACTTGAAGGGGAGAGTATCTTAGCAGTTAGAATAAAAGATCTTCTCTGTAAATGGCTGCCAGTCCTGTCACCATCTTTTTTTACACCCGAGGGAGGTCTGTGTAGAGAAGATCCCATTGGAGTGGGGAGGAGGGGAAGCCCTAATGAGTAGTGATGATGATGATAATGATGATGACGTTTAACTGGAAATGATGAGAATTCACATGCATCTTTTTATCTGGATTTGGGGGCCCACAAGATTCGAAACCAGGGTCCAGGACCTGTAATTCCCTTGCCCCACAATCCCATCACCCCCCCCCCCTATAAAATCCAAAAGACTCCTCCGCACCACAGTGGAATATGAGTGCAGTAAGATCTATCCTTTCGCGCGTTTTCTTTCCCTTTTCTCTCCTTTTTTGACAAGAGTTCTGTTCTTGTCTTCTCTCCCTTTCCCTCTGGTTCTTGCGGTTGTCTTCTATCTATTTCTCGGGGGCAGGCGATGGAGAGAGCGAGAGAGAGGTATTAGTCGATAATGGAGTGGGATCTTGAAAAGGGAGGAGGGCGAGATGGCAAGGCAGAAAAAAAAATATATGCATGCGGAGCATGAAGGATCACATGGTGGCTTCTTTTGTGAGCGACAGCTCCTGCGTCTTGGTCTGTTAGTGCTCCCATTTACCCCTGCCCTTTTCCGCTGAAGACACCATAGCATCCACTGGTTCCTTCACTTCCCCTATGTGTTTTTCTCCTGGAAACTGATTTACTAACACTAATTTGACTCAAATGTGCCACATCATCACCTACCAGGAGAACCCATAAATTTTAAAAATTTTGTGTGTTAAAAATTATGTCAAAAAGGTGTGTCATTAACCATTTGCCTTTGATCCCTGGGCTTCTCAAGGCTCCTCTTCCTTTTCCTTCTACTGCCTGTCTGCCTGCCCATCTCCATTTCCTGCCTCCTTTTCTCTAGTGGAAGTCTTGGTGGCCTGTTCGTCATATCTAGATTTTGAGAAAAGTTTGCTCCACTTTCCTCATATATTTTTAGTGTATTTTTACATTTTTATTGATTGGATATAATGTGTCACTTATATTATATAAAGATGTTTAGAGTGTACTAAAAATACATGAGAAAAATGTAACATTTTTTCCCTAGATTCTAGAATAGGAATGTTACTTGTGATTCTCTCCACAGTTTGGTTTTTCTTTTTCTTCTCAACTCAGTTCGTAGTGAAAAGGGCATTTCTTTATATTTGTAGGCAGTGGCGGAGCCAGGGGGGTCAAGGGGGGTAATTGCCCCCCCCCCCTTATTTTTTTGCCCATCTTTACTCATGAATAATTATTTTATTAATTGTCTCCTCTTTATTATTTTGCATAATTTTTTCCTTATTAATTTTTTTTGCATAAAATTTCTTTTGATGGGCATGTGAAATTTTTTTAATTTTATTAATTGCCTCTTCTTATGTTGAGTACCCATGAATAATTATTTTATTAATTGTCCCATTTTTTAAATATTTCTGACTCGGCCACTGTTTGTAGGGGTTGGTGATGAACTCACGTATCTGTAAAGCCTAAGCAGACTACTCTTGCTGTGGTGTTGCTCGGTCACACCCGCCGCTCTATATATATATAAGAGAAAGGAGAGAGAGAGAGAGAGAGAGACAGAGAGAGGAGGCGAAAGTGGGCGAGTCTCTCCTGCCATTAAAACAGTCTCTCTAATATTGTTTCGGCCTCCCTCTGATAAGAGAAGCAAGGGTATCCTACTCTCTGCCATGGAGCTTGCTCTGTTCTGCACCAGGGTCACCGTTCTCATCTTCCTTCTGGCCCTCTACTCGCCCTGCAAGTTCATCCAGAGCCCTGTGGAGTTTGGCTCCTTAAACTTCCTCCAAACCACCACCACGTCCTCCCTCGACTTCGGGCGGATCCTCTTCAACTCCCCTTCTGTGGTTCTGAGGCCCCAGTCTCCCAAGGACATCTCCATCCTCCTTAGCGGCCTCTCTGCGTCCTCCTACAGCAAGGCCACCGTCGCAGCGCGGGGGGCGGGGCACTCCATCCATGGCCAGTCCCAGACGCCCGATGGCATTGTCGTGGAAATGGACTCCCTCCCGAACAACATAGTGATACACAGGAAGGGAGATGGGGAGGCCGGCGTCTCCTACGCGGATGTGAGCGGCGGGACGCTCTGGGTAGAGCTCCTGAGGGAGAGCCTCAAGGTGGGGCTGGCGCCCAGGTCCTGGACGGACTACCTCTATCTTAGCATTGGCGGAACCCTTTCGAACGGCGGCATCAGCGGCCAGACTTTTAAGTATGGCCCCCAGATCAGTAACGTGCTCCAACTCGATGTGGTGACTGGTAAAGCTCGGCCCATCGTCGCCTCCATCGATGCCTAGTTGCATGCTTCTCCATCGCTTTTCCGATCCCTTTTCTCGTTTCTAACTGTTTTTTTTTCCTGCCTCCGTTATTTGTCTGTGAGACAGGAAACGGAGAGCTTGTTACATGCTCATCCACAAGCAACTCGGAACTTTTCTACGCAGTGTTAGGCGGGTTGGGCCAATTTGGCATCATAACCAGCGCAAGAATCCTGCTGCAAGATGCTCCACAGAAGGTAATTAAACCCTCGCCATCTCATCTCTGTTTGGGTTCTTCCTGTAAACTTGTTCTCTCTGATTTGTTTGGGAAAAGAAGAAGAAGAAGAAGAGCTTTTTCTTTTTGCTGAAAAGCTTGGTCTCGCGTTGTCTGTGAATCTGATTTTCGTTACTTTCTAACTTGGTTTTATTGTTTTTAGATAGAACTGGGTATTCATATTCGTGTGACATGACCAGGTGAAATGGGTCAGGGCGTTCTATGATGACTTCGAGGTCTTCACCAGGGACCAGGAGCTGCTGGTTTCCAAGCCGGACATGGTGGACTACGTCGAGGGGTTCATGGTGTTGAACGAGCAATCACTCCGGAGCTCCTACATTGCCTTCCCGGCGCAGCTGGACTTCACCCTAGATCTCAGCAAGGGCAGCCGCAAGGTCTACTACTGCTTGGAGTTCGCAGTCCACGACTACCAGCTATTGGAATCCAATGCGGATCAGGTAACGCCACCATGCATCCCCTGCTCTTCCCAACGCAGTGTCGCACCTATGTTACTTCTCATAAATAGAAACCTAAAACTCGTGAAACCGGCTTTGGATTCTTGCCCCAGATATGACATGAAAAGCTAAAACCTAATCTTCTCTCTTTCAAGGTCGTGGAGGAGATCAAGAGGCAGCTCCGGTACATCCCCATGCTCGTGTACAGCGTCGAGGTGTCCTACTTCGATTTCCTGAACAGGGTTGGGATGGAAGAGGTGAGCCTGAGGAGGAGGGGACTGTGGGACGTGCCCCACCCCTGGCTGAACATGTTCGTGCCCAAGTCTGGTATTGCCAGGTTCAAAGATTTGCTGTTGGAGAGCATCTCGGCGGAGGACTTCGAGGGACCTCTGTTGATATACCCAATACTGAGAGACAAGTAAGAAACTGGAAACCACCCACTCCCCCTCTATCTCGTCTCCCAACAACAAATCAACCAAAGAAAACAAGAAGAAACCACCCCTTCTCTCTCGTCTAGTAGTCTTTTACCTACAAAAAGGCCCGTCCATCTCTGCCTTGTACCGTCACGCGCGATGGATTTCCTTTTTGTCCCTTAATTCCATAGGATTTGTTTTTCACAGTAAAAGATACATATATATTTATACTACCTTCCGGCGGCCGGTGGCCTCAACCAACACACCCCTCTCCTTCATCAAATACTGCCTCCCGGAGTACTTGCGGTGTTTGGCAGCGGGTCCCCTTATTTGGGGACTGTGGCACTAATGTTGCAGCCCTGCCGCGGTAGGTCTCCAGGCCGTGGTGTCAAGTCCTTCGTACAGAATTCAGGCAGGCCTTTGATCTGGACGATCCAATCAGGAGTGCCATCTCATAGATTGATATCTTCCTCTCCGTCCCCTCCCCCCGTCCCTCGTCATGTGAGGAGATGATGGGGGATGGGATGATTCGGCATGCTGGGCTAGTATTTGGCAACCCATGGAAAAGGTGGTAACAGGGTGGTACTGTTACCCCCCAAAAGCAAGCAGGGTATCCTAGAAGAGAAGGCATGGGAGATATTCGCATCTACGAATAGCGCCATGTCCTGTTATAAAGGCTGTACGCACTATATATGCACCCCTCGCCCAACAGCACCTTGTCAGCTCTCTCTCTCTATGTCTGCTGGAGGGACGACGTATGTTTGGTCTGCAGCTGCAGCCAATGCTTTTTCTGGAAAGGCACTCTCTCTCTACCTTGGGGACCATTCCACATTTCCTCTAATGTTCATCCTACTACCCTTTCCATCTTCTCTTCGACGCTTTGCAACGTTGCAGGCCGCAGCTTTTTGATGGCAGCGGCAGCAGAGTTCTGCCATGGAGACCACGAGAAACACTTTTTAATGGCCCTTCTCTTCCCCCCTCATGGCTCATATTACATGACAGTGGTTAAGCTTTTTTTTTTTCGACGACGGTTCTTCGGCTAATACATGACATATAGAGATGTTGCAACAATTCTAATAAAAGCCCTCTCTTTGTCTCTCTCTCAACAGATGGGATTCCAACACATCGGCAGTGCTGCCGAAGGCCTCCCCTCCCAAGGAGAACGTCCTGTACATAGTGGGCATCCTGCGGTCCGCGAACCCCAGCACCTGCTCGTCGCAGTGCCTGCGCGACCTTCTCCGCCATAACCGGCATATCGTCCAGGTCGCCACGGCGGCCGGTGCGGGGGGCAGCCCGCCACTCATCGGGGCGAAGCAGTATCTGCCCTACTACTCCGTGCAGTCGCAGTGGCGGGAGCACTTCGGCAGCAAGTGGCAGCGGTTCCTGGCGCGAAAGTCGCAGTTCGACCCGCTCGCGGTGCTCGCACCCGGGCAGAGCATCTTCCAGCGCAAATACTCCCTCTCCGACCCAACCACCGCCCACCCTTCCCAATGACGAGCATACCATGTAGTGCCCTTCCCCGTTTTTTTTTTTTCTTTTTGCTTAATCAAAACATGTATGCGCAAGAGGGATCTGAGGATTCACGGAGAGGGGAGAAGAGGGAGCGCGCCAGGCTTGGAGAAACACGAGACAGAATCTACCGGGTGGTCGATCTCTATTTACTCAGCCATGGGAGTTTCAAGGACACCCCCCATCTTGGGTTGCCCTGGGTTGTCTGTACAGATGAGGAGCAGATCTTTAGAAAAAGAAAGTAAAAAAAACTTGTGTTCCCCTCTTCAGACAAGCAAAGGCGAAGAAACAAAAAAAAATGTTCATTTTTCGAGACTCCCGGATGGAAATAGATGCTGGTGCAGCAATTCATGGGGCCTTTTTAGTGAGATTTAGTAAAATAATCTTTTTAATAAATATTTATTTATATCCTATTTTAGCATATTTATAAAAAAATATGTTTCATTCTTGCCATATGAGAAAACTTGTCACATTCTCTTTTTTCTCTCTCTTAACGTCAATCTCCTTAAAATTCTGTCTTTGAAAGAGAGAAATTGAGAAAGAGATGAAGCGGGTTGCTAAGAGAAATAGTGGGTGTGCGAGAGAGAGAGAGAGATGTGCAGAGGGGGGAAGAGAGGTGTGTGCAGAAGAGAGAGTGAGAAAGATATTTGTACAAATATATGGTAGATTATATAAATATGTTATAACTATATAGATATATAGCAATTTATATAAACATTTTACAGCATACACAAGTATGTTGTATTTTACATTATATGTTACGATTTACACAAATATAATATAATAATAAAGTTTACACAAGTATGATGTAATTTATGTAAATATGTTGCAACTTACATAAATATATAAATATGTTACAATTTATACAAATACTCAGTAGCTTATACACAAATATATTACAACCCACTCAAATACACATGCAATAACTTATACAAATATATTTTAGTTTACATATATATATTGTAACTTACATAAATATATCACAATTGACATAAATATGATGTAACTTATATAATATGATGTAATAGTACAACTTTTACAAATATACTATAACTTACACAAATATGTCGCATAAGTATATCATAACTTAAACAAATATAGTATAGTAATATAGTTTACATAAATATATAAATATATTGTAACTTATATAAATATGTAATAATTTATACACAAATATATTACAACTTGCACATACACAAATATACAGTAACTTACACAAACATACTACAATTTACACATATATTGTAACTTAAACATATTACAATTGACATAAATATGGTGTAACTTACACAAATATGATATAGTAGTATAACTTATACAAATATATTACAACTTACAAAAATATATTGTAATTTTACAAGTATGTCACAACTTAAATAAATATGCTATAGTAGGTCAGTTTGCACAAATTTGTTTGAGGTTAATTGCATAAGTTGTAATATATTTGTATAGTTCAAAAACTAATTGTGTAGCTTAAGTGACACCTCTCTTTCACTCACCCACCCACAGCTCTCTCTCTCTCTCTCATTCAACACCTACTACATTGCTCTCTCTCTATCTCACTCACCCTCAACTTATATTGGTCCCTCTCTCTCTAGCACCCCTGCACCATCAATCCACCCTCTCTCTCTCGCTATCCCATACACATTTATGTCCCATGCAACCCTTATCTCTCTCTCTCACGGCCCCACGCACCTAACCTATCACGCACCATCTCATATACACTCACACTCTATGCATCTATCTCTCTCTCTTTCTCTCACATAGTCAACTCCCCCACCCTTTCTCTCTCTTAATTGATGAGATTGACATGACATAAATAAGAGAAAGAAGTAAAAAAATATGTTAAGTTTGCTCACATGTAAAAATTGTACTTATTTTTATAAATATGTTAGAACGAGATATATCTAGATAAATATTTATTTAAAAAGATTATCTAAAAAAATTTCTATTTCTACGACTTTTATACGGGATGTCGCAATAAATATGAAATCTGGGTCTTCCTTGTCGGGAAGAAGTTAGCACGACGCAAGTTTCTAAAGAGATACGGGAGATCACTTCTGAGACCGATGTTTCCCTTTTTTTTTTCCCCTCCTTTTCTTTAATACCTACAGTAGAGTTTTTTTATTTCTCCCCGTAGACGAGAATGGCGAGAGACGTCCGAATTGGCCGCGTCTCCTTAGAAGCTTCCCACGCTGCTCCAGCGCGTTCCCGCCGCCCGCCCGCCGCCCGCCCGCCTGCGCTGCACAACAGAACAGACAGCAGCACAGGCCAGGAGGTCCCCCCCTCCCTCACCCATTGCACCGGCCCTGTTAGATCACTCAACACAACGGCCCATGTATACATCCTTGGACGTCCTTCCCACCCCCTTTTTTTTTTTGTTGGACTCCTTTATAATAGAAAGCCAATTTCTCCTACAAGGCGTCCATTGGCAAGGCCCAATAGGAATCGAATCTACAACATGTGTTGCAAAATACGGCATACTGTGACGAGGAGAGCATAGCAGCATTAGAACTTCTTCGAGTGTAAAGTAACCACCAACCAGGAATTATGACTCTCCAAAAACCTTGGGCTTCAAGTTTGCATGTTGTTCGAATCACATAAATCACAAATAGAATATGTTGTTCGAATCATATCATGTTAAAGTTTAATTGAATTGGCTTTTGCAACTCAATTATACGTACCATTCCTAATGAATAATATATTGTCAACATATAATATGAGAAAAATAATTACACTCCCACTTATTTTTTTATAGACACAAGACTCATCTTCATTATTAATTAAGTCGTGAGATTTAAATACCTCGTCAAATCTCAAATTTCAATTTTGTGAAGCCTATTTTATTCCATAAATGGATCTTCTAAGTCTGTAGGCTCTCTGAGAATATTCATTGGATGTGAGGATCTTATTCTGTATCATATACGCCTCCTCCTCAAGATTTCTGTTGAGGAAGACTGTCTTCACATTGTCAAATTTCATATTTCTGATACATAGTTATAACAAGTAAGATCCTTATATATGGAGTTAATCATGGCAACTGAAGAGATGGTTTCATCATAATAAATATTTTATCTTTGACGATAACCATTGGCCACTAACATATAACCTTGTAGATTTCCTTCTTGTTATCTGCTCTATTTGTTTTTTTTATAGATCCCCTTACAATCAATAAATATAATATCTTTAGGTGGATCCACAAAATTTCAAACTTCGTTCGAATACATGGAGTTCATTTAAGACTTCATGGCTTCGAGCCATTTGTCAAAATCAATATCTGATATTGCTTTTGAGCACATCTTCAAATCATTATCCGGGTCATAAGTCTCTTTCTGCTTCATCTTAGATATTATTTGTCCCATACATCTCTCAAGAAATACAAGGACTCGAGTGGACCAGCATAAAGTTGGTAAAATATTTACTTGTGTCTCAATCTCAATAGCCGGATGGTTAGAGTTCATTTGTGGTTCTAACATTTCTTCTAAGTTTATCATGCTCTCAATTAATGATCCCATCAATAAATATTCTTTCTCGAAAAACACTACATTCTTAGTTACAAACATGGTAGATCGAAAATAATGCTTGGCTTGTCGATTCGGGTAGAGGGGCCTCTACTTAAATCGGGGGTAGTTTTCTCAGTGAATTACAGTTCTATCAAAAATTAAACAATAAATTAAATATCTAATAAAAATATCTAATTAATTTATATTTTAATTATTTTATTTTCGAACATATTGTTGATGTCTTTAAATGTAAAAAAAATATTAATTAAGAGTCTCTAATTATAACATAAAAAATTTTCTTGTAACAGAATTTAACGCAACAGGAGATAACAATTATTATAGTGAATTACAACTCTATTAAAAATAGAAAATAAATCAAATATTTAATAAAAATTTCTTATTAATTTATATTTTAATTATTTTATTGTCGAACCTAATCGTTTATGTGTTTAAATGTAGAAAAATATTTAACAACTAGCCTTCATACAGGGAGCTGAGTCTAGCAACCTTCACATAGGATCATCACCTGGTCGGGTACAAAATCATTCTCATGGGAGTTACTTATATTAATTCATCCCTAAAGTTGTTAGCATGGTGACAAACTTATTGAATGTGATGTTATATCTTCTATGCAAATTGTTCTTAAATCCTAGAACCTCTAGTGCTATATGGGCATTTTTATTGACTCAAATATGAAGCAAATTTTAAATTTGGCGTGCTCTTAGGTCATGTTTGGTAACATGATAGGACTGGCTAGAATAAGGATGATATTTGTTACGGTCTGTTCACTATGGCCCCTGAGGCCGAGATGAATGACATGTCGATGTCGGCCGAGCTGAATGTGGCCAAGTTGAATTCGAGGCCGACATACCCTTCGTGCTCCACGTCATGAAGACTTGCAGTACTCCCAAGATGTCTCAAAGGTAGACACTCCGACGTTCAAGTCAATTGTTAGCCGAGAAGAATGGTCTAACTAGAGGAGCAGAATAGCATATCTAAGAACGTCGAGCGTACACGTATATATACTTGGCTGATCAGTAGTCCTGAATCGTCAGTCGTTCGTGCGGATCTCGTGCCACAATGCCGCAACCGTCGTTCCATGTCAGTCAGATCGTGGACTTTATGGCTGCCATTATGATTCGCATGATCTACACATGTTATCCCCATGTTCGAGTTAATTAGTCGTCACACAAGTCACAACGCCCGAGATTCTAGCGAGCCATTGCGCCCTCCGCGTCAGAGGAAACCGACCTCCTCATCCTCAAACATCGACTTTAGGAAACCTCTCTCATCTCGATCTTATCTAGAGATGAGCCATGTCGGTCTAAAGTAACCTCCCTCATCTCCGCCTTGCTCAGAGATGAGCTTGGTCGGCATCTCCACCATCTCAGCATTCGGTAGCCTCCACGTCGGCCATCAAAAGCTACAGGTCAGTTACACGACCTCAATAACCTCTACATCGATCATCACGTCGACTTTCAGGACATCTTAGACTTACACGTCAGTCATCATGACGTCTTCCACATCGGTTATCATAATGTCTTTGACTTAAGACGTACAAAACGTGTGACACCTACCCGTGTCAACATCTAATGCAAAAATCAAATTGTTCCGTTCAGTAAGTATGAGTTATGATATATCTCAGGACCCTGACTGGTTAATTCTGAATGACGTCGACGGATTGTGATGAAGATCTTCTCTTTTTTTCTTTTTTCTTTTTTTTTGGGGGGGGGGGGGGGGGGGGGGGGGGGGACAAGATCTACGGAGCTGCAAATAAGACATCTCCCACTTCTTTAATTACCAGCTTGTACACTGAAGATTCAATTCATATTACTCTGAAGGTTTTGCTGGGCTTGGATGTGGATTTTGGTATATATGCTTTATGGTGATATATTGCATGAATTCCAAATTTGTACATTGATTTCTTTTTAAATATAGTTTTAGCATCGCTTATCAACGTATTATTGATGCATATAAAAATATAGGTGTGAGATCGTATCATGGCCCTACTTTTTGGAAATTGTGAGATTTGAGGAGGAAAAGAGCGGCAATAAAGCACATCATAATCTACTCTCGCGGGGATCTTGCTTTGACCGTTGGGGTTCTAACCGTTGCTCATCTTCTCTTCATTTGTCTTAATCAGACTTTAGTGGTCTTCGAGGTCTGTAAGCATAGAAAAGAGTGTTAGCATAAAAAAGTGTTTACAAAGATAACAGTGCATGCTACTGTGTTTCTGCTAACATGATAAAAATAGCAGTTCATATCTTTTTCTGACAAGACTCTGAAATACGCATGCAGCTTTTTCTGTCAAAAGATATTTGACTTGTCTTTAGGCGCCAAAAAGCACTTAAACAATTGTGTTTGAATTGAAGTGAATCGTTGTTTAAGTTACTTATCAAATCGTTATACTTATAAGACTTTAACAAAATGATATGAATCTTAACAAATCGATGTGAGAAGCAAATCGTTGTTCTTACTTATGAAATCGTTATGAGAACAAATCGATTTGATCACTTGAGAAATCGATGTGAGAATAAATCGTTGTTTCTCACTTATCAAATAGTTATGAAGGAAAATCGAAGTGAGGGCAAATCGTTGCGCTCACTTATCAAATCGTTATGAGCCTTAACGAATCGTTATAGAAGGCAAATCAATGTGAGGGCAAATCGTTGCGCTCACTTATCAAATCGTTACGAGACCTAAATCGATGTGAGCCTTAATGAATCGTTATGAAGGGCAAATAAAATCAATTAAGACCAAATCGTTGTAGCGCTTATAAAATCGATCAAGATAAATCGTTGTAGCACTTATTAATTTGGCACTTGAACTGAAATCGATGTATATAGATTAGACATCGATTTTATCATTTTAGTGCGCCTTAAAATAATCATAAATATTGATGAAACAATCTAATCATAAATTTTGTTAGCACCAAAATATGAAGGTAATAAAGAGTGGTTCAACAATCTTCCCCTTTTTGGTGATGACAAAATTTATGTGAATTTTCTAACACAAATATATGAAGCATAGAAAATGCAGAAAATTCATAGAACATACAAATTCTCCCCCTTTTTGTCACTAACTAAAAAGGAAGGATCTTACCATGCATTCTCTCCCCTTTGAGAAAATTTCTTACCATTGAGGGGTTCAACAATAATAGATATTTAATGAATAACTCTCCCTTAGTGAAGGCTCCCCCTGAGCATGAGACTCCCCCTTAATGTGAGGCAAGTCAGATCTTGTTGCTCTTGACCTTATACATGTTGATTGTCAAGTCTTCAAGATTTTTATCTGCATACATCTTAACAGTAAACTTGTAAACATTGTAAGTAGCAATTAAAAAAATTCAATATTTATGACTACTCCCTGTTCAGATGAGATTTGGATGAAGAGTTGGCAGTCACTCTTGCCTTGAGCATCCTTGATCCTGATGCTCCAAGGCTACCATGCAAACAACTTATTCAGAAATAGGTACCCAAATATTTTTGGGTTCTTGATTGTTAGATGCATGAAAATATCCTTTCGGGATCCATACTAGGTGCCTTGTTGTGCAGGTGTTTACAGTGTGTCCTAATTTATTGCAATGAGAACAACACTGAATGTAATCTAGTTTGCAGTTTAGAACACAATTTTTAGAAACATTTTTCTTTTGATAAGACTTGTTCATTTCAGAGGCCTTTTTATGAGGCATTTTGGTTTCTTTTACAAATTTTGGCAAATGATATTTTCCTAGATTTATGGCTTGTTTTTCTTTTTCCGGAGGAATGTATCCAAGCCCTTGTTTATTATTTCCATATTTTGATCCTCTTAAGCATAGAGCTAGAGATGTTTTTCCTTGAGTTAATTTCTTAACTGATTCTTTTAAATACATATTTTCTTCAGTTAGAGTTTTTAATTTTTCTTCTAACTCTAACTTCTCATTATTCTTACTTTTCAAATCTTCATTTAAAAGATGATTATTATCTTTACTGACCTTTAGTTATTTTTCCAATGTTCCATTTCTGATTTAAGATCAGAATTAGTATTTTCCAAACAAGTAAGGTTGTTCTTGATATTTTTCAATTCTTTTACAACAACCTTGTGTTTATCATAAAGTTCATTAAAGACTTCTTCCAAGTCTTCAGATTCTGACTCTGAATTTGTGCATGAATTAAAAAATGAGTTAGAATGTACCTCATCTAGTCCTACCATGAGGGCTAGATTTACTTGCTCTTTCTCTGAACTTGAGCTTGATGAGTCTGAGCTTGTGTCCTTTTCATTTTCCCAAGCAGCCGCCATGGCTTTTCTTTTGAACTTTTTGTGCTGTTTCTTGGACTTCTCGGTTTGACCAGTCTTCTTGAGTCTTGGACAGTTTGGTCTTAGATGTCTAGGTTTTCTGCATTCATAGCAGACTAGTTCTTTCTCCTTCTTTGGATCCTTCTTGATCCATTTTTCTTCTTCTTTAAAATCTTCTAAAGTTTGGACAGTACTTCATCAACATCACTGTCTTCAGATCCTGCAATTTTTTAGCTAGAAGAAGAAGAAGTGGAAGGAGCAGCTACCACTTTAAGAGCATTAGTATATTTCTTCTTAGATGAGCTTTCAGATAATCGCTCCATATTTATTTCATGTGCCATGAGAGAACCTATTAAATTATCAATCGACAATTTGGTTAAATCATGGGCCTCTTCAATAGCAGTTACTTTAGGTGTCCATGAAATAGTTAAGGACCTAAGTATCTTCCTAACGGTTTCCTTATTAGAAAGAGTTTTACCAAGAGAGCTTTAACCAACTACTATACTTGAAAATCTATTATACATCTGAGTAATATTTTCGTTTGGAAGTATTTTAAATTGTTCATATTGAGAGACAAGAATATCTATCCTAGTTTGTTTCACTTTATCTATTCCTTCATAAGTTATCTGCAGTTTATCTCACATTTCTTTTGCAGATTTACATGCAGAAACTCTACTAAATTCCTTTTGGATAAAACACAACATAAATAGTTCTTAGCTTTGTAATTTAATGATGATTTATTTTTATATGTTGTTGTAATAGCAGTAGTACCTTCAGCAGGAACAATAACATAATCTCCTACCTCAATTACCTGCCACAGATCAAAGTATGTGCCTCGAATGAAGCATTACATCCTCATTTTCCAGTATTGGTAGTCCTCTCCATCAAAAAATGGAGGTCTAGTGACTGATTGACCTTCAGCATATCCTTGAGCTGCCATGGATCATTGCTCTAAGATCGTTGGATCTTCTTTGAATATTCAGAGACCCGCTTTGATACCACTTGTTGGCCCAACTAGCTTGGCAACTCGATAACCTAGAGGGGGGGTGAATGGGTTTTTCTGATTTCTAAAACAGAAACTTAAGAAAAAAATTATCACTTGAAAGTTTGGTTAGTTTAGTGTGATAAAGAGTAGTAGTGCGGAAGCAAATAAACAATCACACAAATGAGACAAGAAATTTATCCTGGTTCGGCCCTTCCCACATGGAAGTCCTACGTCCAGTCCCCAAGCAACCTCTTGAGATTTCACTAACCAAGGGTACAGTCCCCCTCAAGGACACTACAACACCCAGCATCCCAGCTGGTCTTCTTCTCTTTCCCAGGCAAGAAGGCAGCCCACTTCTTTTACAGGCTCAGAAGCAAACCTCCTGGAACAAACCCCAGTGCGGTTCTGCTATACACAAATCCTAGCTAGATTCTACACTGTATACAGTCCTACATCTGGACAGAAATCTTTCTTAGAAAAGAAAGATCAAACTGAGAGCTATAACAAGATGAACACTAAGAACTAGCTCACAGTCAAGGACTCTCCCCCAAATTTACAATGAGCGCAAAGAGAGAACGAAGAGAGAGAAGAAAGCTTGAAGGAGGCTTGAATGCTTGAGACGTTTTTGATCGCTTCTTCTTTGGCTCAGGCTCCTTCTCTCTTTCTCTGAGTGTATGTGGAGTTTTGGTTCTTCACTGGATGTACACTCCTTGAATGATCTTCAGGAAGATTCTCTTTCTTTTCTTCAGTCATGCTTCATTTTTTATATGAGCGGCTTTTGAATAGATCCGTTGAAGAGATCCGTTGGAGTTCTAACCGTTGCTCATCTTCTCTTTATTTGTCTTAATCAGACTTTAGTGGTCTTCGAGGTCTGTAAGCATAGAAGAGAGTGTTAGCATAAAAGAGTCACTACAAGAAATATAGGATATGTAGACGGCTGAAAATCGGAGCCGTCTACATAAAATAGCATTTGTATACGGTTTTTTCTAGCCGTCTACGAATATAAAAGCCGTCTACGTATGTCATATTCGTAGACGGTTAAAGGCAGGCGTCTATGTATATGTAAATTATATGTAAATTATATGTAAATTATTCAAAGAATATATTATCTATGTAAAATATCTATGTATAAATATCATTTAAATATATAATTAAATATATATAGTTAGTATATATATATCTATGTATAAATATATAGTTTAGATATATATCTATATCCAACATATATATAGACATAAATATCTATATATATATAGATATTTATATAATATATAAAGACATAAATATCTATGTAGGTATATATGTATATGTATATCTATGCATTTATATTTACACGCATATCTATATGTAAATATTAATAGATTTGTACATCTTTATTTATAATTATTATTTAAATACTATTTAATTTTTACATTTATATTAATACATTAAAATTAATATTTTGAAATATATTTAATATTAATAGTTTTATTTATAAATTTGCATATTTTAAAATCTTAATAAAAAGTCGCCAAATCCCAAAAATATTCCCCCCTCCAGCGACGCCAAATCCCTTAAAATTTCCCCCCTCCCCCGGGCTCCCCTGGACGCCAAATCCTTTTAAATTTTCCCCCCGGGCGGCAAATACCCTAAGTTTTCCCCCCTCCCCCGGGCGCACTGCGTCGTCGCTGGTCCTGGAGCGGCGGCACCACCTCCACCGGCCATGGCCCCTTCCTCCCCTTCCCTTCGCCAAGCCATGGTTCTCCCCACCGGGGGCGACGACAACGAGGAGAAGGCGAGAAGAAGCCGTCACCGTCGCCGCATCTTCTCTCGCTTCTCCGGAGGTGCACCGCGCGCCGGAAGTGGCCATCGCCGGGTTCAACTACACGGGGTTGACGGTGGTGGGGAGGGTGGCAGTGGCGCTGGGGGAGGACGTTCGCAGTGGTGGCGGCGACCGCGGCGACAAAGGTGAGGCGAGGGAGGTGGCTGGGGAGGGGCGAGACAGGGCCAGCCGGGGGAGGACGTGGCGATAGGGGTGAGACCGCGGGAGCAGGCCGGGGGAGGACGCGGAGCGCAGCAGGGGCTAGACGAGGGCTGGCCGGGGCAGGGAGCTGCGGCAGTGGCCGGCCTGGGCAGGACGTGGCGGCAGGGGCCATACGGGGGTCGACCGGGGCAGAACGCGGCAGTGGCCGGCCTGGGCAGGACGCGGCGGCAGGGGCCGGCCGGGGGCCATGGGTGAGTAGCAGTGGGGGGAGGGGTGGCCGGGGTGGGCGCGCTTCGGACCAGTTCCTGGGTGGAGATGGCAGGCTCCGGCAGAGAAAGGGGAAGAGGAATTAGTTTTTTTTTTAAAACAAAAAAATATATGTAGACGGCTGCAACAACCGTCTATTAATATTTTATATGTAGACGGCTATAATAGCCGTCTACATATAATACTTTTGTAGACGGTTCTAATTTAGCCGTCTACTTATCTTTTGTAGACGACTCTGTAGATGGCTCTAAAGCCGTCTAGAAAAGTATTTGTAGACAGTTAGGCCATTTTTGTAGACGATTTTGAGCCGTCTACGTATGCCCCTTTTCTGGTAGTGAGTAGTTCTTGTACAGACCATCGAATAATTTTAGATGACAAAGACAAAACGAGGGCATTTAGTTGAGGTCTGCACTGAAGAGACCACGCATCAAGAGGGATTTGGGGATGTGCTTTGGGGGTTCACCCTTTGATACTTAAGTCAATAGTGGTGACAAGAACAAGCGGAAAGAGAAATGACTCAAAATTGTTCTTCATCAATAAAGAACATAAATTTGACTTGCAATTCTTACCTTCATCGAAAGACTCACCAGAGGTTTAATAGAGAACACCCCTATGGGTCCATGTTGAGTGTGTTTGCCGATGACGTGTAGGGGTGGACCTAGCAAGGGCCCCTTGATAAAAAAATTTATATTAAGTAGATAAATTTTCACTATGAGTGACTCCACTGAAATCATATGGGTGCACTATTAAGATCCCAATGAAATAAAATTCTAGATCCGCCACTGATGACGTGCCTTCGTAAGATGTCGGGTCCCACTTGGAGGTCCATACTAAATGTATGGAGGGCTAATGACGTCTTTTGGAGAAAAAAACCTACATGAAGCATGGCGTCGTTTCCTATAAGGCAAGATAATAATGGGGTGGATACTTGGTCTTAACCTCTCTTATCCTTTCTATCTTACTGGGTGCATGCTGACATCAACTCGTTGAGAGAACGGGGGTTGTCCTTGATACTCCCCCTAATGGGCTAAGGTGGGTTGAGTCTCCCCTACCGAGCCTCTGGGAGTCAGAAGTCTCTAGTCAGGGTTAACTGCTCTAACCTTAGTTAAGTGTTGGGCGGGGAGAGGGGTGTCAAGCCCTCAATCTTGATGTTTGCACCTTTCGAGGCTTCCCTCGGGAGTTATCTCCAATCTTGAGTTCGCCTCCACTAGTAGAAAAATAGTAATAGAAGGCAATTTTTTTTTGCCTTTTAAAGTGTCAATATCTGCCTTCTATTCAATTAGAAGTCAGAAGTAAGGCGGATTTTATTCTGCCTTCTGTTCCACTGTCTTCTATTCAAATAGAAGGCAGAATGTGTTTTTTAGAAGGCGAAATCTTTAAAAGGCGAAAGATGATAGTTATAGAAGGCAATTTATTTTCGCCATATAAACTCATGATAGAAGGCATTTGTTATACCTATTAGAAGACAAAAGTTTGTGCCCTCTATTATTGTTTAGAAGACGATAATTTCTGCCTTCTAAGATATACATAAAAGGTAGATATGGCAAAAAATTTTGCCTTCTAAATTGTCAAAATAGCTATTAGAAGGCAAAATATATGCCTTCTATACTTACTTCAGAATACAAATTATTATCTTTTAAAAGTAGTATACTTCTCCATCTAACCTGTTATATGTATGATAGATACTCTTAATAAAATTTCATGAACAAAATTTAATCACAAATATAAATCTCTTCCAAACACTGAATCAAAATATTTCCTCTTGATAGAAGATTACAAACTTTAAAATGTATTGTCCAATGACAAAAATACAAAGTCATAAGTCACAATGTGACAGCCTGTAAATGACATCCATATGGTTATGATAACATGCACTCGAAGTGCATTCACATACACATCTCCATTCATAAATGACAAAAAAAGTGTTCACAACTATCTAAAGATAACAACCACATAATCTTCATAACTTTATAAGCATCCTTGATAATCTTCTCTTGACATTACCTACAAAAAAGATCAAAAACTATTATTAGAAAGGCATTGAAAAAATTATTAAGGAATAAAAACAATTTATATAAACTTATAAATACTTCCAAGGGCATGAGTGATCATGTAGTTATACCAACATATCTCTTAGTTAATCATTCCTCTCAAGCAACTGAAATGAAATTTAATTATAAAAAATGAGAAAAATAATATACAAGAAATAAGGTATAAATTTTGTAAATAAAAATACTAAGAACTTACAAGATTTTTATTCCAAGGAATAGACTTTCCTTCACATTGTCTTATTGTTTTTCGCAAGTTTGTAGGCAACCTCATGTTAGAACATAAGGCTTTAATCACATGAACTTCATAATATTCATCACCTAAAAGTTGTCCATCAACTTTCTTTTTTGGATCCTTGCTAATTATTTTTCCTTCCGCCACACGTGTAGAAGTAAAACCAAGTAAATAGCATTTCTGAAATTCTCTTTATAAAATATCAAAAAAATATATTAATTATAGAAAATAATAACAAACATTTCAAAACACACATAATTCCAATATTGGCCTAAATTCATCCATTGCAGTATTGCTTTTTCACCTTTGCAGTATCACTTTTCCAATGTTGGACTAAATTCTTCCATTGTTCCTCCACTATAAATTGGTGCGGGCATGGATTGTCTCCATCAGGATTGAAATATTCCTTCTTTAATCTTTCATTGTAATCTTTCCACTTCTTAGATAGTGACGCAACTACATAATTCTCATGGCAATCTTCAAGTTCATACTTCGACTACAAAAAAAACAGTAAATATGTTAGTATTTTCAGATGTAAATTACTATGAAAAAAAATTAGATGTAATGTAAATTACCTTCACTAATTCCAAACATTCATTGATATTGTGTTCTTGCATGTATCTCCAATCAAACACATCAATAGGCAACAAATCACCATTGCGAGCCATACTACCTAAAAAATGTGCAAATCCAATAGCATTTGTACCAATCGGTCTATTTAGCTCATCAAACTCAAGTTTAAGATGTTGTCCAGGTGGCATATTGTATATGTTCATTTTTCTTGTTGGACCACGAGTTCTCTTTCTTAAAGATGGAGTGTCTGTTTGCTTTGGAGGAGGGGAATTTCCATCATTCATGCTTGAAGGAGTGTGTGATGTATTTCCAACTTGGGGTTGTGACATTTATAATGCAGAATTAGAGTCACTCATAAAATTGATTTGATGTTGTTGTTCACGAATTGCAATCTCTTTAGCTTTCCTACGAGTGACTCTATTTGTATCCATCACTTCAAAAATCTGCACATAGAAATTAAGAAAAATCAAGCATACCAATCAAGTTCTATTATATTACATAGAGATTCAAAAGAACTAAACACAAAGATGAAAAAGATAATCCATACCAATCAAGTTCTATAGCATCTACATCCTTTCTTGAAATATCCATTTCTTCAATTTCAGCTAAAATATTTTCTATTACATTCTCCTCATGTGTAGTGCTTTGAAGTAAAGTTTCAACCATATCATCACTTCTTTTATCTCCCATTGCATATGTATCTCGTGGCTTTGTCATCACAACTACATGCCAAGGTTTTTCACGTAGATTGCTTATATAAAAACTTGTTGTGCTTGAGAAGCGCAGGACAAAAGGCTCTTCAGTATGTAGAAGACAATTAGGATTCACGAGAGTAAATCCATGTTTATCCACCTTCAACCCATCTTTATGAAAAATGTTTATCCAATCACACTTGAACAAAACAATAGCAAACTGTCCATAATAATCCAAACGTATCATATCCTTGACATTCCATAATAAGACACCATTTCTTGATCTGGAGTTTGTGCTGCTACAAGAATTCCACTATTTGACATTTTCCTCTATTGTCTCTCTCTTTAGTATGAAATCTTATTCCATTAATGTCAAAACCAGTATAACATCGAACTTTATTAGATGGTCCCTTTGCTAACCATCTAAGCATTTTTGATCTTTGCGCTCGTCCAAGATATCACAAATCATATACCTACAGAAAGGAATAGAAAATGATATTCATGTATAGATATAAACTTAAATTATATATAGCCGGGAGAAGTAACTTACATGATGTTTAAACCATCATGGAAACTCCTTGAAATGAATGCCATCAATGTCTTTTGATGTAGCACCAACAATTTTTTCTTTCAACTCATTGACATGTTTTCTATGTAAATGCGAATGTTGCGACTTCAATATCAAAAATAATATTGATAATGTAAGAAGACTCTAATAATCAACTAAATTACTTACTCAATATATGGTTTCAATGCATCACAGTTAAACAACACATATCTGATAGCTTGTTGCATCGTTGGATCTAAATCCCTCCAACTCCCTCCTTTAAGAGGGTGACCATCACAGAAAAATATTTCAAATCCAGGGACTATAATTTGATCATTACCACCATCTTGAATTGCCACATTCTTAACAATTCCTTCATTATTGTCATTTAATATCTTGAGCAAAAATTCATGCACTCTTTTGCTAAATAACCTTCAGCAATCGATGCCTCCACATATCTTCTATTACGAACATATGACTTCAACGTCATAAGAAACCTACATGAAAATAACTTATATTATAGTATCTTCATTGTGATTGATTTAAAAGTATTAGCACTATGAAAAAGAGAAATTCATACCTCTCAACAAAGTACATCCATCGATATTGAACTGGGCCGCCTAACTTGGCCTCTTCTGCTAAGTGAACTACTAGATGCACCATCACATCAAAGAAAGATGGTGGAAAAAAATTTTCCATGTTACAAAGCACTTCTGCTATATCTGAATCCATTTTATGTAATGTGTCAATATCAAGTTCTTTCGAACAAAGATTTCTAAAATATGATGACAAACCAGTGAGAGTGGAAATGACAAGTGCTGGCAGAACTTTTCGAAGAGCGATTGGAAGTAGTTGTTGCAACAAGATATGACAGTCATGACTTTTCAGTCCAATAATTTTTCTCCCTTCAACTTGTACACATTGAGAGATATTCGAAGCATATCCTCTGGGAACCTTTACAGCTTTTAACACCTGAAGAAAGTCAACTTTCTCTTCCTTTGACATTGTGAAAGAAGCAGCAGGCAGACACAATTTATTGGTTGCACTATTCACATATGGGTAGAGTGATGATCTTATCATCATTTCTTGTAAATCAAGACGAGCATTGTAATTGTCTTTTGATCTGCCCTCAGCATCTAAAAAAGTATATATCAAACTCTCACATACATTCTTTTCAATGTGCATCACATCCAAATTATGACGCAATCCTATGGTTTTCCAATATGGCATTGAAAGAAGATACTCTCCTCCTCCATCATGTCTTGTATGTGTTGACCTCTAGATTTTCTTTTTTGTCCAACTGTTTGCTTGAACAAATTCAGTTGTTCCATCACATCAACACCTGATAATCTTTTAGGTCTTTCTCTTAATTCATTTTTTCCATCAAAAGCAGAATATTGCATGCGAAATTTATGATTTGCTTTAAGAAATCGTCGTTGATGGATATAGCAATGTTTACTAGAATGCTTCAACCATTGCCCTTCAGTCTCATCATTACACACAGGACATGCTTTCTCACCTTTAGTGCTCCATCCAGATAAATATGCATACCCAGGAAAGTCATTAATGGTCCACAATATAATAGCTTGCATCCTAAATGATTGTTTTCTAGCAGCATCATAAGTTTCTACACCTTCATGCCATAATAATTTCAGTTCATGAATAAGAGGCTGAAGATACACATCGATTTTCATTCCTGGTGACTTTGGACCAGGTATGATAGAAGATAAAATCAAGTTGGATTCTTTCATACACATCCACGGTGGCAAGTTATATGGTATTAAAACAACAGGCCATATACTGTAAGTACTTGATAATGATCTAAATGGATTAAATCCATCACTTGCCAAACCAAGTCTCACATTTCGAATCTATGATGAAAATGATGTATGCTCATGATCAAAATGTTGCCAAACTATAGAGTCAGCTGGATGTCGTAATCTTCCATCATGTTTTGTGCGACCTTCTGCATGCCATGTCATAAAGGAGGCTATTTTTGTAGACATATATAACCATTGTAATCTTGGTATTAAAGGAAAATAATGCAATGTCTTTTTTGCTATTTTTTTCCCTTTGTTCATGTCCCATCTATCTGAACCACAGGTTGCACACTTATGTAAATCATCAGTTTTTGTTCCATCCCAAAACAACATACAATCATTTTCACATGCATCTATTTTTTCATAATCAAGTCCAAGATCTTTTATCATCTTTCTTGTTTGATAAAAAGTCTCAGGTATTTCATTAGGATCTGGAAATGCATCCCTTAATAATTCCAATAGTGCAGTCACAGATGTATCAGACCACCTATAAAGGGATTTTATGTTAAACAACTTAACAAGAAAGGAGAGTTTGCTATATTTCTTACAACCTGCATATAACTCCTTTTCAGCATTTTGCAGCAACTTATAAAATTTTTCAGCATCAATGCCAATTTGTTGATCCATCTCTTCCACATGCATCAATGGAACACCAAAAGCATCATGAATCATCCCATGCATATCATCATCAACTTATTACTTGATGAGCAACATCATTATGCTGCATTATTCTTTTTTCTCCATGAAATGTCCATATAGTGTATGACAACATCATACCTTTGAATAGTAAATGTTCAGCAACTTCCTTTGGAGATAATAATGCAAGATTGCAACACTTGATACATGGACATCTAATGACCTATTTGGTTTTGCATTTGCTATGGCAACTTTTAAGAATTCAGCCACTCCACTTAAATATCTGGACTATTCCGAGACTTACCTATCCAACTTTTATCCATCTTAAGATTTAGACCTGAATATAAACAATTACATATTGTTACTTATATATGAAAATTTTGTAGCTAATTTTATAAACTTTTATAAGAAATGAGCCACCACCCAGACTCGCTAGAGCACATACCTTTGTGAGATTACGTGGCCTCAACTTTGGCTGGTAATTGAGTGACAGTCACAATCTGATAAAAGTTGCACACAACTCACATCTTTTGGCAAATACCTAAAATAAATCATGACAGAGCAAACGATAGATGTTAGTAAAGTGACTATCATCTTTCATTGTTTCAAAAAAAATTTGCCAAAAATTTTTGCATCCAAATACCACTGTTAATCTAAATAACATATATATAATCGAGTTTTAAAGAAGTAAGGAAAGCAACATGAATGTCAAGGTTAGTCAAACCAACATGCA
Source organism: Colocasia esculenta (assembly GCA_014218235.1). NCBI lineage: Eukaryota > Viridiplantae > Streptophyta > Magnoliopsida > Alismatales > Araceae > Colocasia > Colocasia esculenta. The sequence goes on from JACBKR010000781.1 coordinate 879,277, forward strand.
CATAAATTTTTTTGTTTAAAACTTAACAAGAAACTGTGCATATCATGTATGTCACCTGTTTATTTTGAATTTAATCAAAGTCAAACAAAAATTACCCAACTTTCATATAACTGAGTTTAACCATCATGCATGAAACCTTCTATTAACATAATGGTCAAAACCGTTCTTTTTTTGGGTTAGAAGAAAACAACATCAAAGTTTAAATAAATATTTGATTATTTGTAAAACTCCAACAAATCTACAAGATTAATAATTGTTATCAATATTGATGCTACAAGATATCTTAAAACAAGTTCTTACTTCACAAAAGATGGTATAGACTAAAATTAACAATAAAATCTAAGTTATGTAAATCTTTAGAAGTAGATTTCATGATACAATCACATTAAGAGTGCAGTCCAAATTTAAAGACAATAGTAAGAACTTCTTTTTTAGGTCTGAAGAGAACTTTTAAAAATAATTTTTTACAAACACCAACAGATCAAGGGACCTTATGCAATATGACCGAATACAAAATTCTGGGTTGAATAGAAATATGAAGATTTTTTTTTCTATCTTTTGACTGGAAGGATGAGAGATACACACCATAGAGGGGGACGGGTTGGGTGGGGCTAGAGAGAGAAAAAGAGAGAGAGAGAGGTGTTGCGGTCAAATTTTTATAGGGTTTTTTTGTTGGAACAAAAGTCCAACAGGAGAGGTTAAATAATTTTTGTTGGAACAAAAATTTGGAGAAAAACGCAGGAGCACATGGCATAAGAGAGTTTAAAATAGTTTTATTGGAGCAAAAGTTTAGAGCACATGGTATAAGAGAGTTTAAAATAAATTTTATTGGAGCAAGAACACATGGCGCATGAGAGAACACATCACACATGAGATTTTAAAATAATTTTTCTTAAAACAAAAGTGCAGTACATAATGGATACTTTTTTTGTTTGAGAACCAACTTTTATCCGTTGCAGGAGAGAGAGAAAACAGTGGGCAAGAGCATATGGCGCATGACAGAACACATTACACATGAGATTTTAAAATAATTTTTCTTAGAACAAAAGTACAGGTACGTAATGCAGACATTTTTTTGTTTGAGAACCAACCTTTATCCGTTGCAGTAGAGAAAGAAAACAGTAGGAGATAAAGTTGCTGCAGATCGGTTTGTGAAATCACTGGAGATGGGTTCCCTTGGAATCGGTGGGCTACTACTGCAGCATCCCACGCATGGCGACTCTTCCGGCGGAGGGGTTGCGGGCCTGCGCGCGGCGTGGAAAAGAAGAAGCAGCAGAAAGTTTTGTGCTATTGGAAAAAAAGAGGAAAGAGAGAGAGAGGTCTTCGCGTAAGGAGGGAAATTAGAGATTATTAGGGAGGGAATATTTTAAGCAAATTTAGTGAATAAAAGGCAAAATTTTATTATTACCTTTTATTATTAAATTTTATAAGATATCATTTAAGAAAGTATCTTTAACATAATATATTTCATATCAATAGAAGACAAATTTTTATTTAGCCTTTTAATATTTGAAATATAAGTCACAATTCATTTTCTACCTTTATAATTGAACAGTTTATAAGGCAAAAAAATATCTGCCTTCTAATCTGTTGATAATAAGACTGTTAAATTTCTGCCCTTTTTTTTCGCCTTTTATGTCTACTTTTTTAGTAGTGCTCGCTCGAGTGTCATAGCCAAGTTTGGGAGAGATCCTTTTGGTGGCATCAAGTGGCGGCTCGACGGCGCTTTTTTGGGACTGAAGTTGATGTCAGTTCTCTCGAGATGGTATGTGATTGGATAACCAGCTGGGCCATAAGTGTTGAGTTTGGACGGGGAAATTTCCCCTCTCTAATAATATTAAATATTACTAGACTATGGATGACCGACTTATTTTCCACTGCAAGACGTACTTATGTTCCGGCAATGCAGGACGGTGACAAAAGATCTTTAAGATGAAAAAGACGAGGTCTGATTGCAATTCTCTTCCTAATGTTGTGTGGATCGTAGGCTGCCCATGCAAAATAAAGTGTTCGAGCTTCTTCAGTTAGCAGCAACACAAGGGGGGTCTCCACTCGACATACCTTGTTGGATGATAGCTAGTTAAATCTGCGGCTGCACTCATCATCACAAATTTGCCTGTCATAAAAAAGATTGGTATCACTTGGATGTGGGTCTGCCTGATATCTGCACGGATACCAAGTTATTCTCGTCTGATTCATTATTCTGCATAAATATATCATTTTTATAGATCTCATATATGGAAGGCATCTTCGTTATAAACCAATTCTGACTTGGTTTGCAGAAAGCCCAAGTATGAAGAAATTTGAGTTGGTGAGAACCATGAACAGCTCATGTTTATTCGTTCATCAAATCTACGATATATTAGAGGAATCACTCCCACCCCGGCACCAATTATTTCACCGGCGGGCCTCCTCCTCTGATAACTGCTACAGAGCTGACACTGCCGAGTGCCGAGTAAGAGGGTGACAAGACTACGGAACAAAGCCGCCAGGGAATCCGGGATGCAGATAACACTGTTTCCCGCTAAATAAGTAGGTCCGCGTCGTCGTTGGAGATATCAAATCAAATCGTTTGGTCGGGTGGTGCATCACCAATTAAATCATTCATCTTCCTAATGGAACATTTCCCAATTGCTATACAGCTCAACATGTGTGGAAACGTTTCAGAAAAGAAGATGCCAAAGTGCGAAAGCTCCGTCGACCCTCCAACAAGATTCAATACTCGAGTATGTGAAACTCTCCAAAAGGAGAAAACGTGTATGAAAGGTAACAAACATATTGTTTTCTATATGTACATAGCTACACAGTAAGATTAAACAACGCCCTCCACCCCACCATCTCCTACTCCATCGACCCCCGCGGCCCCGGGGACCCTGTTCTTGTTCTCCAAAATTATGGGGAAGTCTGGGAAACATGCGGGACAAACTACCCTCCCCCAGGATCAAACTATAACTCCTGACAAAAAACAGGGGCAAGGACACCCCTCTCCCTCTCTCTCATCCACCAGTATCGTCGTGATGCTACTTGGTGGAGCCCGACATGATGCTCATCAGCCGGGGGACGTCCGCCGGTCGTAGGGGCTTCAGCAGGAAGTCCTCTGCGCCTTCCTCCATGCACCTGCATCCACCGGGGATGATCAGAAAGAGCGATGGAAACACACCAACACCATTGTGACTTATATGGGGAGGAGTGAGGGAATGGTCGAGAGTGTACCTGCTGACTCTGTTAGGGAGGTTCTCCGACGACATGATGACCACCGGGATATCCCTCAGAGCAGATGATCCCTTCGGAAGGGAGAATTTAAAACCAAAGGTTAGAAATTTTGATACAGGAGGCGGAGACGACTGGTGTTGGTGGAAACTTCAACTCCCAGAAGGGAACAAGACAGGACGGTTTAAAACGAGGGACTGAGCGGAGAAGAGGTTACCTTGACCCGCTTGAGGAGCTCGTATCCAGTCATCTCCGGCATGCTGTAGTCCGTGATGATCAGATTCACGTTGGGTCCCTGCGTTCACATGAAATTGTGCTCGTCAGCCAACGGGAAACCTCATGCCCGTGTACACAGAAAAAAACAACTCTTGGACCTCCATTCCATCTTCATCAGAGGAAGAGAGAGAGCAGAAGGGACGTGAGGGGGGGGGGGGGGGGGGACGACCTTGGAGGAGCTTCCATTCTCCTTCCCTGCGCCGAGAAGCTCCAACGCTCTCTTCCCGCTGTCCACAACGGTCACTGCCGCCATAAACCACACATCACACATCAGGACGGACGCTAAAGACAATAAGAGAAGGCCAGGTCAGGGAATACTTCGCCGCGTACCTCGATATAGCGACCCCCTCAGCAGCTTCTCGATCAGCTTGCGGCTGACGGAGCTGTCGTCCACGGCCAGCACATGCAGCTTTCCCACCTCCCCGCCGCCCCCCTGCGCACTGCCTCTCATCGCCGACATCCTAACCTCTCCTCAGCCCGAGCGAACTCTCGCTGGTTAAAGAAGAATTAAGCGCGGCCGCCCGTCCGCAGTGCCAAGCAACCACACCCAAGCACGACGTCTATAACAACGCAGAACACGCGAACACTGCAATGGTAGTGAGGCCAAGCCCATGGCCCTCTATAATCTATATATACTTATATCCGTGTCGAATGGGAAAGAGCAGGTGAGGTGGCGTGGTGAGGGGGTCCATCCAAGATAATCCACAGCGCGGGAAGCAACCATCCGATGGGGGAGAAGGAAGAAATCCGCGATGATCACAACCCACCACCTCCTCCCCAGCCCACAGATCTTACTTGCTCTGATGGGTCATGTGACAATTATACGTCCCCCCCCCCCCACCCCACAATAATCTGTCCCAACGGGCGATGATAGCAAACTTCCAGCTCCGCACGCAGCTACTTCCTATTCCGTTCCTCCGAATAATCCCAACTCGCTCATATCTCTCAGATTCTACTGCCTCTGCACTCTTCCCACCTTTCCTTTGGACTCGGGACCGCCACCAAACTAGTATATACATATATATATATATATATATATATAGATATAAATATATACATATAATCACAAGCCAACCCTCATAACTTCACCCCCTTTTCTATCACTCCCCCCCCTCCACGCACATGCAACTGGTGCGCTTATGCAGCGGGGTCAACTTTTCTGACTTGACCGTCCATTGACCGTAGACACACGCCACGATCCAAAAGCGTTAACAAAATGGGTCCCTGTCTCCAGCCCCCGTTAATAATTGAAAGAAGGAAAATAATAATAGTAATATGATACTATTATATCTTGGGCGGACCCAGATAGGAAGAACCGGGGATCTTTTGGTCAGTGGCGCCGAGTGCCGAGGCAGATCTCCTTCTGGTTGTCATCATCCCCCTCACTGTGATCTTTCTGCTTGGATCTTGTCTCGCTTTGGAAACAGCGGGGGGAAGGGCCGTGGTGCTCTCTGTGGATACGGGGGAACCAACTTTAAACACAAAGACAAAGACATCCGCGTATCGGGTGCCGCGCCAGGCATGGATCTTCTGGACCCGGATCGGATACACAATCTGCTCCACTTTGTACTCCACCATTTTTAATCGCAACAGGTGGAGATCAATTAAGAAAAGAGAGATTATAAGGGGAAAAAATCTTTGTTATTTCTCTGTCATTATCCTCCGTTATTTTCCTACTTTGTTGGTATTGAAATCTTCCAAACTATTCTCTTCTTCTTAGTGCTTCCATCGCCAATGGAGAGGAGATTAGTGAAGTAATAGGAAAGAATTTTTTCCTCCTTTTTTTCTTTTAATCTCCCTCGCTTTTTTTTCTGAGTTGGATCTTCTTAAGCTACCTGATTCAATTAGAAAAAGGCTGAATACAAAGTGGAGCAGAATTTGTGGAGTAGGCGATCCGGGTTCCGATCTTCTCCTCCTTTCTGGTAAGATCTCTGTCCTTGTTGCTGGGCGGGCTCTGGCGGGGGTTGAAGCAACCGCCGTGGGCGGGACTCTCTAGGGGGGAAAAAGGAGGGATTCGGCGGATCCAGTTGTTCCGATATATCGCATGTGGCGTAGAAGCGGCGATTAGGTGCCGGCTGATGGGCTCGGTTGCCCATTTGGGCATGTTCTAGGTGCTGGACCGCTGGTTGCTTGGAGTACTGCGGATCGTCCCTGGATCGGATCCCATGGGCCTGGCGCTGCCCGGTTTGATTATATTCTGAGAATCTCACTGCATATCTTATTTTCTTTGATTTACTATGTATACGTCTGTTACATATTTACCCCTCTAGTTTACCTTGTCAAGATTAACGATCTCCATTTTCTTAAAATAGCAATTATCATCGCTAAAGCACTCTATATGTGTATGTTGCTAAGTGCTAACCGAGGATAATATAACCCTTGGAGGAGGTAAACAGGATGAGGGGTGGAAGCGAGTTACAAGAGATCCTTTCTTTCTTCAAAAAATAAAACAAAAGACTCACTTCATCTCACTCCTGAAGCAAGTTGAAATTCACCACTTGAGGAAAAAAATGTGAGAATACTTCCACATAATTGATTGCCCTTTACTAAATTTAAAGCAACATTAAGATCATATAATATCTGTAAACTCCTCATTTATGAGCAAATGCACTAGTAGGTGACCAAGAATTGAAAGCATGCTTATGATATGCATAATGGTTCATAGATTCTAAACCCCAAGATCAAACCACAACGGTTCTAATGTATGAAACCATAACGAACAATTTTTTTTTAACCCAAATTTTTAGGGATACCCCTTCTTCTATGACTCCGCCCTGAGATTTTAGGGTCGATTCCTTCTAACATTGCATGTTGTCTCTCCACTCCCTCCACGACCACATCAACGCAAAATGTTGTAGCCACACTAAAAAAGATGCACGTCATGCACAATTGGCGTGCTCCCTCTCGACAACGTCCACAATACCACCATGCATATCGCCCTCCTATCGATGCTCTTCCTCACGACCGCATCCACCTCAGTTTCACCAAACCATACTCAACGAGGCCCGCACCATCATCCCACTAGCATTCGCCCTCCGTGTTGGCGCCCAAAGGTCGCTTCAACCTACCACCCTCACCAACACTAGTGCTCCTATCGCTAGTGTTGTCCCTATGCATGTCTCGCCAAGACTCTGACCTCATACTAAATGTAATTCCCCCACTTTTACTCGCGCTGCCTCGCTTGCCATTACTACTAACAGGACCTTTAGCTCCTTTAGTACCTCCTAATTGCAAAGAAGTTGGAAGTAGATGCCCCAAGACCATGAAAGGGAAGGAGTTGTCAGGAAGAAGGTTAGTCAAAATACAATATGATCTATGAACAATTTTCTTCCCTTGGACATCCTCAGAAACACCAACACCCTACCTCTTTGGATCGGTAGAAGAAGGCGGCATTACTTCACTATTGAAGATGGAAGATTTTTGTAATGGTCCTTGTCGTTCAAACCCCGTTAACCTAATAACGAGCCTGACTCGACTCCGTCTTTTGTGAACCGACTAATGCATCGCAAGGGATATATATCAACGCACATGTCCATGGAAATATAAAAGAACACACTAAACATATATAAGATTTCACATTTCACACATATTTACATGAAATATACATAGTCAGTTCTGAACTAAAGTTAATAAATAAAGTACAACAACCTTAGGCATACCTCGAGGTGAAACAGAAAATGCAATCACACTGCTGGAGGTGTAGGCCCAACTCCACTGCGATGCAGCTCTGAACTAGACGAGGGACGTGAACCCCTCTGCTCTCTTTCACCTAAAAGGCATAGGGGTGAACCCCACAAGTCACTAGCTCAGCAGAGAAACTCTCTCAAAAGTCGAAACAACACCAAACTCATGAGAAGCAGGAGCAAGTAACTGCATTACATAGTAAATAAAGCTACCTAATCTTGATGCTACAACTATAATTAAATAAACAATTCTAAACTAATAACATGGCTCAACCATTAATAAATGAACGGCAAACCTCGCTCTAGTGTACGAGCTAAAGAAGGGTAACGCCACACTCAGGCCACGAAGTCTGGTTTGCGACACCAACAACTGACTTGGACAAACCACACGGAACTACTTCTCAGTCTCGCAGCCACGAACGTAAGATCCAACTGCCGCTTCACCACAATAGGGTCAACAAACTGTGGAGACCAACCAACACCACACTTACAGACCCATGCCTAGCACCTTTAGAGACTTTGGTCTGAGCACCCTAAAGTGATGCACTGGGAAAAATATGACTAGTTGGGGCCCAGTAGGTCTACTGGGGTCGTACCCCCAACCACGAGTGTGCTACAAGCGACCAAACACAAACCCACACAAGTTGCTGTCCCACTGCTGTCTTTCCCTCAACCGGACGTACAACTCAAATACAAGAGTGAGGGTGTCCAAGAAGACGACACAGACTTCAACGGTACACACCGTACCAGGACAAATCCTGAGCACCGCGTGCCTGGCTCACAATGAACTTGGGGTATCCGACTTGAGAGGTAACCATGGAAGGCGTCGTACTACCCAACTTTCCATGTACGTCCAAACTATACAACCACGATAATCCTTAAACTCAATGTGTGCCAATGCACTGTTTCCAAGCTTTAAACACATAAAATCACTTTATATAACCACTGAAATAACATAAAGTAGGCTTATTGCCCACGGAAGCAAGAACGCGACGGGTCGGGTGGTCGCCTTCAAAATACGACATACACAGACGATGCAATTCAAAAGCTAAATCGCGATGGGTCATGTCGTTGCGTTCAAAACGCGACAACTGGGTTCGTTGCCTTTTTAGCCAAGGTTCCCAACCCGACCTCCACCTACGGAAACCTCACAAACCACCATGCTATAGTTATAAAATTCACATGTATGCATGCAAATAAATACCTACACATGCTTGCTATCCACTATGACCATTTCTATGCATTAAATGCCTCAACCCCGATCCATACAACCCAAAACGAGAAGAATTCCCCTACCACATGAAGAATGCGAAGAATAACTAGTGTTGCCCTGGCGTTTCCCATGCTCCGAACAACCTCCTCGCGATGGAAGCATGCCAAACCGCACGCCACAACCTTCAAATCGCCTGAAAATCCTCGCGACAACCTCTCCCTCGGTCAAATAGTGTTTTCCTGCACTGTTTGGTCGGGGTCTGCCAAAACAAGCTATCAAGCTAAATCATAACGTATTGGGTTGTCGTGTTTAAAACACGACATACCCCACCGTCACAATTAGACCCGACGTCTCTGCATGCGCCACGCAACACATATGTTGCCACACCTTAGGAAAAGCAGCGACAGAATCGCGACGTAGCAGGTGGTCGTGTTCTCTTCAAAATGCGATGCATGTGTTGGTTGCATTCTCAAGAAGAGAATCAGAGGTATATTGGGCTCGAATTTTCGACCCTCAACCCCTCACAACCTGCTACAAACACTAGTAATAGGCCACACATTGGCCACCAAACCCATTAAGCTACGATCTGAAAGGTCGCGATGTTACAATTTTAGCTTCCCCATAATTGTCGCCGACCATGACTCCCTTTGTCAACTCCTCTTCCCTCATTTCACCGCCTCTCCCATGTGATCCCTCTCCTCCGTCTTTGACCATGGATGGCAGAATCGACCAAATCAAATTGAAAATCAGTCAATTTTGGATTAGATTGGTCATGATCGATCCAAGTCGATTCTATTGATTCTCGTCCAATTCAAATCGAGATCAGTCATGATCGATCCAAACTCCGATTCAGATCTTGCCATCCATGTCTTTGATCATCATGCCACTTGCCATCAAAAGAACTTTTCCTCAACAGAGGATGCCTACATCCAAAGGGAACAGTTCGCCTTCCCACCAGCCGCCACCTAAGATCCTCAACCTAGAGCAACAACGACAACGAGGAGAAGATGAACATGATCTGGGAGGACTTCAGCAGAGAGCTACCCACAACTTTCCCACCACCAAAAATTGGCATCTAAGCAAGACAAGACCGCTGGGTACTGTGCCATAGATTAACTGATCTGATCTAGCAAACTTTGGCATGCATTGCCAATAATTGGAAGCGACATGTGATGTACATACCCTTCTTCGAGAAAATCATAGAAAGGGGTGGTACATAATTCAAACAGTTCAAAAAGAAAAGGGTATGAAAGAGATTCACAGAAATTTAAGAGCGATATACGTCATTATACTTAAACTCGGTGCAGTTACCGCGTGCGCTGCCCGCGAACACCACTCCCGTACGCGATGATCGACAAGATACAGAAGATCTTCTGGAGAACGGGTCGTAGATAGTCCCGATCTACCTGTGTGATGTGGGATATCATGCCAGCTGTACTTGCCGTACGGACAAGTAGCGAGCAGGCTAGCGAGTCTTGATACCGTTGGTCGAGTTGTTCATGGACTGTGCAGTGGGGACTGACGCGTCCAATGGCGACCTAGACCCCGTCCTGCTGGGTCCGGACGGACCAGGTCTTTGGTGCCCGATTCCGTGGATATTTTTTTTGACTCCGAAGGACACAAGAAATAGGTTATAAGCGTCACCTTTGGGAAAATTAATTTTCGGTCCAAATTAAAAATCACAATTAATTTTAGGTCCATTGACTCAAATTATTAACTTTAGGTCTATTGACTGTTAGTTTATTAATTGTAGCTCATTTCCGTCAACAGGTTAGGTTCCTTTTTCTTTAATGGCCAAAATACTCCCACCCTAATCCACACGAATCAACATCTCACGGGACAAGTTGGGGCAAACCCCATTTGGTAGGGTTCCGAAGAGAAGCTTCTCTGCTGCAGACGGGAAGAGGGAAAGCCGGCGACGCATCTCCGATGGCTTCTACAGCAAGGACTCGCGACGACGGCGAGCGGAGGCCCATCTCCAGCGAGTAGCAGAGGAGGAGCGGCGGCAAGGGGCGGCGCATCTCCATCGAGTAGCAAGGGAGGAGTGGCGGCGAGGGGCAGCGCATCTCCATCGAGTTAAAACTGTGGTGTGTTGTGATCAGAAAGATTTTCTAGTGGGTCTGGTGCTTGGTGTTTACATCCCATATGGTTGTAGGTTTGCCTCGGAGTTGGAACTTTTTTTGGACATGAAAAGGGTCTTCCAGAGATAATATTTGCTCCTACCAGTTTTTGTTAATAGTAGTATGCCAACTGATTTGGTATGTAATACTTGAGTTGGAATGTGCAGTATGTTCCTTATGCAATCAAGGGAAAGAAGGTCATCTTCGATAGATTTGCATTGATGTTTGTTGTTGTGATTGTATGGGTTTAGGGCGCCATAATCGAGATTTATAAGGACAATAATGCTCTTAACTCAGAAACGCGAAGTCGTCTGTCCTAGGGTGTGAGAAGTCGACTGTCTTGAGGACTTCGACTGCCTTGTGTCTTGAAGTCGACTAATGAACCGGTCCACTTTGAGAGTTCAGGCTCCACACTCTAACAAAATCAACTAATGAAAAGGGAAAGTTCATACCCGAACTGTGACATATGCAGCTGGGAAAACATCTTCTATTCCTTACTATACTATATTATAGCACATGCAAAGCTACCAAACAAATCTAATTTCATATGCAAAAAATCAATGTGTGTCTGAATCTATGGAAGCTCCCTAACAGTGGTAATTTTCATCAAGGATCATTACCATACTGTCATTGAACTTAAATTTAATTCAATTGGATTGGAAGTTATTATGCAGTGTTTCAGTGAAAATTTAGTATTATTACAAGGGGTGTTTTAGGTTTTTTACGCAGCCACCGTTAGTGGGGTTAACAGTTGCTGTCCAGATTTGATTTGAAGTTAAGTCTTTAGCAACTTTTGGACCGGAACTTAAGTAAGGAGGTAAGCTGGACCTAAAATTAATCTGGTACCTCATTCTTGGACCGGATGTTAAATTCTCGGTCACCTTTTGCTTGTATGTTCTCTTGTTGGCCGATGGACTGGGCCCCATTATAAGTTCATATTATAATTAGTATACATAGTAATAATTATTTTTAATTGAGCAAAATAAATAAAAGAAAAAATATATTTTTAAAAATACATATAATAACTGTTAAAAAATGTTAAACAAAAAGTTTTTAAAAATCTTCATCCTGAAAATTTTACATGTGTTATGTAATTTTAGTAATTAAACATCTAATTTACAATTTTTCACATACTTTAATTTCTTCTTTTTCAATTTTAATTTGTTTCATCTTGTTACTGAAATGTTATGGAGGAGTAGCATCTCCAAACATATTTTTCGTGATGTTGTTATGATCTGAAGTGGACCTCTTTGGTGGAGTAATGTCACTTGAAGAAAAAGTTATCAAGAAGACATACTTTATTACAAAGAAAAACTATTAATATATCGATAAAATTTAGGGTAAATTAATTAAGAGTCTCTATCAGATTTTTGACTCATTTGTTAGTCCCTATAGAGCTGTAACTCATTACAGTAAGTGTTATCACCTATTACAGTATACGTTAAGTCCTGTTATAGTAAGGACATCCATGTTACAGTCAGGGACTTCTAATTAATTTACCCTAAAATTTAACTTCAAGAGTATTAAACTTTTACAATTTTTGAAATAAATATATAGTTACTAATATAAAACAATGTTATTGTATTGAAGATGTGAAAATGTTTACAATTTTACTTAGTTTTACTTACATATTTTACATCTTCAATATCTTTAGCTTATTTGACACTGTCATTAATTCAATACTGAATGCAGATTCTTGCAAATATTAATGTAGATAGTTTTAGCTATAGATCATATTTTCTACATTTTTTTTAAGAAACATACGAAAAACAATATTTATGTATAATAAGAGATAGTATGATAAAGTGATTTACATTCGTGTATCAAAATATTCTTTGATCAAATTTTTATCATTAATCAATCATCGACCAATTTTATTCTTAAGTTGATTTTGGATATTTGTATTTCGAAGATGAACTTATTTTATAGAAATTTATATAAATATTCTGTAAATGAATCACTATCTCCATCTTATAAAAAATGAAATAAACCACTTATTAACAATATAAAAATTGATCTATAATATGTTGTATGATGTTTACATTTAAAAGAATAATTTATTTTTGTTACTCGTTCTCGCAATTCTGCCTCACATTGTCAATGACTTGAAAGGCCTTACGATCAAATAACATAAGCTAGACACTTTCAACTTTCAGTTGAAGTTTATATCTATCAATTATGAAAATAAAGATATTGCTTAAAGTACAATTTAAATTGTGTGAAAAAAAGTGATACTTTGTACAACAAATCTGTAAAAAAAAATTAAATTTGTATGATCAAGTCATAATATATTACATATATCAGTAACCTAAATTTAAATTCTTGGCCCTACAATACCTCCGAATAAAAAAAAAACTAGTTTTCTAAACCTGTAATAGCATTCTAGAAAGCTTCTTCATTGATTGGTTTTCGCAATGATTTGATTTTTGCATGTAAACCTTGTTTAAAACATTTTTACAAAAATATCATTCCTACAAATATTTTTGTAACATATTCTTATTGCATTAAATTTTTTTCAAATATGTCATCATTATCACCCTCATTAGCCTCTATTCAAGTAACCATGGTTAAGATTAATTAGATACAGGAAATGCCTATATTGCCCTCCATCTCTTGCATCTCTCTCACCTCTGGCCTCCCTCTCCCTCTCTCTGCATGCGACATTCGACTGTGCATCTCGATAGAGACATCGAGATTGGGAGAAAAGCCTTCCGGCAAAGATCGGCCCTGTAGTTGCGGTGGTCCTTGCAAGTAGATTGCAAGCGTCAACATTGGGGCCAGCTCTAACCTTCTTCTCCTTTTGTTTCCGCCACCATTTCTAGAGCTTCTCGTTGAAGACAAAAGCAGCGAACCATAACCCACTAATTAATGACGTCCTTTGGAAGGGGGTTCTTGGTATGGGAGTCAAGATCTATGTGATCTTTCACAAGCCTCAACTCTTGATGCATGTCTTCCTCCCTTGTCCCCCTCGTCTCCTTCTCTGGATCCCCGACCTTTGCCCACACGACATTAAGACTCAAACACCACCGTGAGCAGTACCCCTCAGCCCTCAGAGAAAGACTTGCACTGCCTCAGCTTCGGCATGAACATAGTGCCCAATCGGCCAATCGCCATAGTGATTTTAGGGCGGCGAGTGCTCCGGAAGAGGATGGCGAGGGATTTAGGCCTCACCGTATTCTAACAGGGACCCTTGTTTTACAACGAGCCGCTAAATCCATGTTGGTGAGCCGCTTGCTGAGGTAGGAGGTGTAAAAGCACGTGATCTATTGGTCTAGGTGGTAGTCGCATGCGATGACCCTATTCGACGACAAATGTTGGGCTTACTGGTATAGCTGCAACTAGGCATTGAAGGTAGCCACCATCACATCAAACAAATCCAGCCACTATCACATGACCCAATTGCTGCTTCTTGATGGGTGTTCTCTTGGCTCTAGTTTGCATTTGAAATCTAAGTTTTCCCTGCATATGTTAGATATGGCTTGCCATGTTTGTGTAATAAATTATCGTGGCAAATGTTTCCAGTAGTGAGAGACTCCCTTGATGCCATTAAGTGTGCTGTGGTGGTAAAGCTCAACCTAGGGGTTGAAGAAGTTCCCTGAAGGAGGTTCCGTCGACCATGGCATGGTTGACAGTGAAGCCAATGAAGAGGGAGCCATCAGAGAGCTCCATCAGTCGAGCATTGCCGATAGATGGGAGTGACGTGCCCTCATAACTAATCACGCTGACAAGGTCGAAGAGGAAATCCTTGATGGCGGCGGGCGTGACCTAGGTTGGGGTGAGCATCGGGCCTCCGATAGGCATCATGAGGGAGGAAGGGTCAAAGGAAGGATATTTTGGTCAAACTACAACTATCTAACAGAAATATTAACATCTTTTAAGAATATTCGCCCCCCAGCGGATAAAAGTTAACTACAATGATATATTGAAATTTTTTTCATGCATTAAGGATATATATACTAATGTATTTTTCAGGGATGATATTTTTGTAAATCTATTTTTAACAATGATTTACAACCCCCTCCTAGTCCAACCCCCCCCCCCCCCAAAAAAAAAAATTTCATCTTTCTTATTATGCTCTGTCTCTTCTATCCTTTTCAAAATCATTATACTATTTTTGGATGGTTAGAACAGCAGAGAGAATTCTCTACAAGATTTTCAGTTCTTATAGATATTTCTGATAATACTTCTAAATTGGCATGAGTAATGATCTTACTTGGTTTTGCATTGTGTGGTGGCCAAATCTGGCCACCTAGGCCCATGATGGCCCACTACGGCCCTCGCGTGCCCTATCAGCTGACGTGGCCCCATCCCAACGGGTCACGTCCCTTCCAAGACGGTGTGAAGATCTCCAAGATACCGCCACCTTGATCGGACGCTGTCAGGCCTCGTGGCGGTATGACCCCGAGCAGGTCATCTGTCCTTCCGCGACCGAACAACTGCGGAAGGCTTCCGAACAGGGACGGTAACCCTGCTGCGCGGAACAACCCTCAATATCACCGAACATCATGTTCGACCCCCATGTGGGTCACTTGCTCGGAAGGTGTGTCCAAAGGGTGCCGAGCAGTCTCTCTGGCTTACGGAGCGGTCGTAATCGTCACAGGCCACGTCCTCCATCATCAAGAGGCACAAACTGCCTGGCAGCCCAACGGGCACCTGAGCGCATAACTCCTCCTGTTATGCGCGCCCATCATGGCGCCTTTTCAGGCACGATCTACCAACGTTACGCACGTTGGCCCTGGCACCGACACCTATAAAAATACAGGTACAGTACCATGCAACGGTACGTTCTCTTCCTCACGCGAACACACTCCCATACTCCGAAACCCCCTGCCTTACAAGCTCTCCACTGACTTAGGCATCGGAGGGTTTCCCCGGTCTTCACCGGGTCCCCCTGATCCTCTTCTGGTCTTGCAGGTCCTCGTCCTCACCGGCGATCGTCTTCCCTCTCTCTCTTTAGTGGAGGCCCGTTTGGCTCAGGCCCAAACAAGATTACACCACCACATTTGGCGCCATCTGTGGGAACGACACTGCCATGGCTCGAGGACGATCCTCATACCAGAACGTAGGAAGCAGGGCGACGAGGTCCGGCCAGTCGCGAGGGGACTCCCGTCGCCGATCCCCCCTGGTGACGTCGCCATCGCCCCCGCTGGCGCAAATCACGACGTCCCAGCACCAACGACTGCCGCACCCGCAACTGCCCTCGAAGTAGCAGAGCTTCGGGGGAAAATGCAGCAGTTGACGGGCGTCTGCCTCGCCCTGCAGGCCCAGTTGGCGGGAGCAGCGGCCCCGGCGGTTTCCCTGCCGCGCGAGCGGCAGGCGGAATCGTCGCATCGCCGCTCCCGCTTTCCCCCGGCGCCTTAGGAGCAGCAGGCGGAGTCGCCGCGCCGGTCCCACCGAGCCCCGTCGGAGGAGCGGGCACCAGAGCGCCGCGGGCGCTCGCCCCGCCGCTCTATCGTCTCCCCCCGTCCGCCACGATCAGTCGTGGGAGGCAACTCCCACGCCTCTGGACGAGGGGGCCCCGCCAACTCCGAGCAGGAGCTCGCTAGGCGCCTAAGGCGTGTGGTCGACCTCAAACGCCGCATGGACGCGATGGTTCAGCGTGCGGAGGGGAAGGCTCCAGCGGAGGATGACTTGGATTTCCGCTCCCCATTTAGCAGAGAGATCCTGGAGGCCCAGGTCTCCTCCAAGCTCCCTCTACCCACCATCGCGCCCTATGACGGCACAACCGACCCGGTCGACCACATCCACGGCTTCGAGTCGCACATGGTGTTCCACGGAGCATCAGACGCGGCTAAGTGCAGGGCCTTCCCTGCAACGCTCAAGGAGACCGCCATGGCCTGGTTTGAAACCCTCCCCGCGGGCTCCATCACCTCCTTTCGCCAACTGAAGAAGTCCTTCAGGGACAACTTCCTTGGCGGAAGGTCGCAGCCGCGAACGGCGGCTTCTCTTCTAGCTGTGCGCCAGAAGAAAGGTGAGGCACTCTGGGACTTCGTCAAGAGGTTCCGAACAGAGGCGCTTCGCATCTCGCGCCTGGACGTCCCTCTGGCAACCAGTGCCCTCATCCAGGGCACTCGCGACGGCTTCTTGCAGAGGACCCTCGGCGTCCAGCAGCCCGCCACCCTTTCCGAACTACTCTCCATCGCACAGCGCCACGCAGCTTGCGAGGAGAGCCTGGCGGCGAGCAGGGCCGAGCAGGGGGAGCAGTCGGACAAGAAGCGGTCTTCCGACAACGGTTCCGACCGAGATCAGAAGAAGGGACGGCGTAATGGCGATTCTCCGCGCCGTCCGCTCCCCTTCACCAACTACATCCCCCTCACCGTGGCACCCGAACAGATCCTGGCAGAGATCAGGAATGAAGCATTTGTTCGGTGGCCACAAAGAATGCGCTCCGACCCCCGAAGCGCGATCAAAATAAATATTGTCGTTTTCATCGCGACCATGGCCACGACACCTCCGAGTGCCGCCAGCTTAAGGACGAAATTGAAGACCTTATCAAGCGCGACTATCTTGGACGGTTCGTGCGCCGGAACGAAGAGCGCCCCCGACGCCGAGACCGCACTCCCGAGTAGCCGATCAACAACGAGCCCAATGGGCAGGAGATCAACGTGATCGCGGGAGGCTTCGGCGCGGGCGGAGAAAGCACTCGAAGCCGACGCGACTACGCAAGGCGAGTGCATGTCGTAGATAGGCCTTCGGCACCTCGGCTAGCTCCATATCCTGCCAGTCCTGCACGCGCACAGCCCGAGGAGGCTATAACCTTCTCGGATGAAGATCTTGTAGGGGTTACGACCCCACACACTGATGCATTAGTCATTTCGGCCACCATCAACCACTGTAATGTGCGCCGGATTCTGGTAGATAATGGAAGCGCCCCCGATGTCTTGGCTTACGATTGTTTTGTCCTCATGGGCCTGCGAACCGATCAACTCACCCCTGTAAACTCGCCACTGTTCGGCTTTTCGGGAGTTTCGGTTCAGCCCATGGGAAGGGTCCGCCTTCCGATCACCTTGGGAACGGCTCCTAAGGCTGTGACCAAAATTGTTGACTTCCTGGTCATCAACAACATGTCTGGATACAATGCTATCCTAGGCAGAGGTCTGATCGGACGCATCAAAGCAGTACCTTCGTCACTCCATCAGAAGATGAAGTTTCCTACTCCGAGCGGAGTGGGCGAAGTGCTCGGGTGTCAGCGCGAGTCTCGCCGTTGCTATGTCCTCTCCTTAAGAGACAAGCAACCACTCGCTGATACAGCTCCTTCAACCTCCGATCAGCCATCCACCAGCCTTGGGACGCCTGCGGAAGATTTAATCCCCATCCAGGTGGACGATGACCATGAACACGTCTTGTACATTGGCGCCTTGTTGACAGAGGCCGAGCAGCAGCGCTACACAGCCTTCCTGTTGGCCAATTTGGACGTGTTCGCCTGGTCTGATGATGAGCTCCCAGGCATCCCCCCAGAGGTCATGGTGCATCGCCTCCGGTTGGATCCCCGGATCCCACCAGTTCAGCAAAGGAGACGACTTGTGAACCGAGAACGGCAGACCGTGATTCAGGATCACGTGGTCAAAATCCGAACTGTTGGGCTCCTCCGAAAAGCCCAATATCCAAGATGGATCTCCAACGTGGTCCTCGTGCGCAAGGCCAACGGCAAATGGCGTGTGTGCGTGGATTACAAAGATCTCAATAAGGCAACGCCCAAGGATAACTTCCCTCTGCCACGCATTGATCAGCTGGTGGACGCTACTTCCGGGCACGAGCTTCTCAGCTTCTTGGATGCCTACTCTGGTTACCACCAGATCAGTATGCATCCCCCGGATCAAGACGCCACGACATTCGTTACAGACCTAGGCTTATACTGTTTCACCAGAATGCCTTTTGGTCTGAAGAATGCAGGCGCGACTTACCAGCGGCTGGTCAACAAGATGTTCGAGCAGCAGATCGGGCACAACATGGAGGTCTATGTTGATGACATGCTGGTCAAGACACTTCCGAGTACTGACCACATTTCCGACCTCCAGGAAACTTTCGCAACTCTGCGAAGGTATAATATGAAGCTCAATCCCGCCAAGTGCGCGTTTGGTGTTCGGTCGGGTAAGTTCCTCGGGTTCCTCGTATCAAACAGAGGAATAGAGGCGAACCCGGAAAAAATCCAAGTCGTGCTTGAGATGAGCAGTCCAAAGACATTGCGCGACGTCCAGCGCCTGACGGGGCGTCTTGCGGCACTGAACCGGTTCATGTCCCGAGCAGCAGAAAGAAGTTTTAACTTCTTCAAGTTGCTCAGAGGCCCTAAAAGCTCCTCGAAGCAAGGGGGGCAAGTACGGTGGACTGATGAGTGCGAGGCTGCCTTCACCGAGCTGAAGGCATATTTGGCAGCCCCTCTTGTTCTCTCAAAGCCTGTGCTCGGAGAACCTTTGTTCGTGTACCTTTCGGTCACCGAACACTCCATCAGTGCAGTCTTAATCAGATAAGTTGGAGCGGCGCAGCATCCTGTATACTACATCAGCAGGGTCCTCCAAGAAGCTGAAAGGAGGTACCCCAGAGCAGAAAAACTCGCCCTTGCTCTCGTCACGGCTGCACGGAAGCTCAGGCCCTATTTTCAGGCCCATTCCGTTACAGTTCTAACCGATCAGCCGCTGAAATCCATCCTTCAGCGGCCGGAGGCTTCCGGCAGGTTGGTTAAGTGGGCGATAGAGCTTGGTGAGTTCGACATCAGCTTCCGACCGAGGACGGCATCAAAGCACAGGCGTTAGCAGACTTCATGGCGGAATGTACCCTTCCGGCGAGCAGGATCCACCGTTGGCAGACGAGCCCCCATGGGTGCTTTATGTTGACGGATCCTCTTGTGTCACCGGAAGCGGGGCAGGTTTGGTCCTCACCTCCCCAGAGGGGTTGGAGTTCCAATATGCCCTCTGTTTTCCGCTTTCCGCCTCCAACAACGTCGCCGAATACGAAGCTTTACTGTCCGGTATTCGCATGGCTAGGCACCTTGGGGCCATTCGGCTTAGAGTCTTTAGTGACTCCCAGCTGGTTGCCAGCCAGGTGAGCGGACAGTTCGGAGCAAGGGAACCTCGCATGGCTCAATACCTCCAACAGGTCAAGAGCCAGACAGAGGGCCTCGTATACTTCGAAGTCATACATGTTCCACGGGAGCAGAACGCGCGAGCTGATGCACTGGCCAAATTGACATCTTCAGGTGACATCACCCCTTCCCGCTCTGTGTTTATTGAAGAGCTCGCCTCGCCGAGCACGGAGATTGATGTAGCCGCCATAGAAACAGGCCCACCAACCCAAGTTGGGTGGACCCTCTCTTGGCGTACCTTCTCCGAGGTGAGCTTCCGTCCGAACAGGACGAAGCTCGGAAAGTCAAGATGCGCTCTCAGCATTTCACCCTCGTAGAAGGCAAGCTGTACCGACGGTCCCTTGCAAGACCTCTTCTGCGTT
Source organism: Colocasia esculenta (assembly GCA_014218235.1). Lineage (NCBI taxonomy): Eukaryota > Viridiplantae > Streptophyta > Magnoliopsida > Alismatales > Araceae > Colocasia > Colocasia esculenta. The sequence continues at coordinate 899,220 of JACBKR010000781.1, forward strand.
GTCTCAACCCTGAGGAGGCCCTTGCGGCCACAGAAGAAGTTCACGAGGGGCTGTGCGGAAGCCACCTGGGGGTAGAACGCTAGCACGCAGCATCATCCGAGCAGGATTCTGGTGGCCTTCTCTTCAGAAGGATTGCATGTCCTTCGTCAGGAAATGTCCAGAATGCCAGAAGTTCAGGTACTCATCAAGCAGCCAGCCGAACAGCTTCACAGTCTGTTCGAGCCGCGCCCTTTCGCCAGATGGAGCATTGATATCTTGGGTCCCTTTCCAAAGGCCCAAGGTCGGAAGAAATTTCTGTTCGTAGCCATCGAATACTTCACCAAGTGGATCGAGGCCAAACCCGTCGCCACAATTACTGAACAGGCCGCGTGGAAGTTCGTATGGAAGAACCTCCTCTGCAGGTTGGCGTCCCGAAGGTAATCACCTCTGACAACGGGAAGTTTTGACAGCACCTTCTTCAAGCAGAAGTGCGCCGAGCTCGGATCTACAACCACTTCACCTCTGTGGCTCATCCCCAGGCTAACGGTTTGGTTGAAAATGCCAACCAAACATTGCTGCACGGGATTCACACAAGAGTGGAGGCTGCAGGTGGATCATGGATCGATGAGCTCCCAAACGTCCTTTGGTGTCATCGAACAACTGCTCGGGTAGATACAGGGGAAACACCTTTCCACCTAGCCTACGGCTCGGAAGCAGTTGTACCTCTGGAAGTAGCCCTTCCAACCATCCGAACAACCCACTTCGATGAAGCCGCCAATAACCGTGCTCTTCGAGAGAACTTGGACATGCTGGGCGAACAACAAAGCGACGCCAGCATTCTTCTCGTTTCTTATCAGCAACGACTCGCACAATATTATAATGCGCGAGTTCGGGAAAGGCGGTTCAATGTGGGAGATTTGGTTCTGCGTCGCTGTTCGGCTTTGGACCCCCGAAGAGCAGTAGGCAAACTTGCCATCAAATGGGAAGGACCTTATCAGGTCACCCATGTCCTTGGGAAAGGCTCATATAAGCTAACTACTCCTAGTGGCGAGGCCATACCCAGGACTTGGCATGTTTCTAACCTTAAGGCTTATCATTTATAAAAGCCTTTTTGGTCAGCATCCTACCTCTCTCCTCCCTACTCTTGTTGCTTCACAAGTATTTAGCATATGCAGTGATTACGGAGCCTAGCGGATTCCGATCCGAGCAGGAACAACCATAAAAGGAAGAAGATAGAGAAAGTGAAGCTACAGAACAATCTCATGAACAGAAGACTTCATTCACAAAAAGTTTTTTTACAAGTGGGATCTTTTTTCGGCCGCGGTTACAAAAAGGAGAGCGTAAGAAGAACAAGGAGCACGAGCATCAAGGGGCCTGCTGTGAAGGACCGGCGCCTTCATCCGAAGGGGGCATCCGCCCAGATTGGAATTGTGCGAACCGCACACCATCCAAGCGAGCGTCCTGGGTGCGACGTCGACACTCCCGAACAGCAGCCTCGAAGGCTTCTCGGGCGCATTCAACCCAGGAAAGCCGCTCTCCAAGGTCCTTTCCAGCATTGAGACCCACTCGGTAGCAGCGGGCCCCATACTGCTCCAAGTCTTCCTTGTACTCCGGTCCGGCCTTATAGTCAGCAACGGCGCGGACCCCCGCATCCACTATCACCTTGGTTAAGGCCTCCTTCTCGGCCCGCACCAAGGTGGCCTCGAGCTCTGAAGCCTGGAGGGCGGCCTTGAGGTTCTTCACCTCCTCCTCCAGCGCCGTCTCGCGGACCTTATGCCTCGCGGTGAGGTCCTCACAGAAAGCCACCTGCGCCTCATTGAGATACTTCTGCTTCTGACCCCGAACAGCTAGAGCCTTGAGGGTGCCCAGCGACTTGGATATGCCATCCAAGAGCGCCTCCAGATCAACATCGCTCACGCCCTCATCATCTAGGCCCTCCGGATGGTAACCTTCCACCGGCCTCTCCGGAGTCTTCTCGGAAGGAAGGTCCAGGCACCTTGCTAACTGGTCAAGGTGAGAAGCAGTAGGACTCGCGGGCAGCTCCCTGGGCGCGCTCTCCATACAACGAAGGGTCGCCTCCAGAGCCGCCACCGAAGGGTCTGCAGGAAGCTTCTTTTGCAACGCTTCACTTAGGGGTCTTCGGTCGTCTTCGGACTCTTCAGCCCGAACACCGTCCCCAGCACCCGCAGCATCCGCCCCAGTAGCTTCGACTACCTTGGAGGTTGCATTTACAATAGCAACCACCTCGGTGGGGGGCAGGATAGCCCCAAGGGTAGCAACAACCTCTTCGGACGTCCCCGTCGTTGCAGCCACTTTTTCAGTGGCCCCTGCAGCAGGAATCACCTCCTGCCCTTCGGACGGAGCTGCGCCTGGCGTCGGAGCTACCGCGCTGCTAGCTATCGCTCCAGCAGGGGTGGAAATAGTCATTACATCAGCGTCCTCCTCCTGCCGAACAGGAGACGCTGCAACCTCTCCACTCCCCCTAGAGGAAACCTCAGCGGTGTTGCTGGTAGCACCATGCTCGTCACCACCAACATTGGAAGCACCGGAGGGCTCCCTATCCCTCGAGCAGGAGGAGCCCCTGGCCTCTCCTCCAGCGGGGCTCCCGGACCCCTCGCTTACAAAAATGAGCCCCAGCTCGGTCGCCATCTTCTGTGCGACCTCGGGGCGCGTTGCGGAGGCCACTTGTGGCACTCCCTGATCGGCCGATTTCACGGCCCTACTCCTTCTACGCAGCGGCAACTGCGCTTCTTCTTCTTCTTCTTCTTCGGCCCCCTCCTCGTCACGCGAAGGGGTAGCGGGGATGGTCTTCTTCCTCTTTTGAGCACAGAGTTCTTCCGCCTCCTCCGCGCTCTCTTCGATCAGGACCGGCCTCTTCTTTGCGGAAGCGGAAGGTCGCCTCGCTTCGCCACCCTCCGCTGGTGAGGCCCGACCTCCAGCCGGAACCACCTCTTTGGTGGCCTTCTTCTTCAGGCGAATCCTTCCAGGCCCCTTTTCAGGAGCCTGTGCCTTGGCTGGGCGCCCCCCAGTAGGCGAGGGAGCAACGAGCGCCGTTGTCACTGCGGCACCAACCCTCACTGCAGAGGGAACCCGGACAACGGCGGCGACATCATCGCCTTCATACACCATGTGCGCCAGCACAGGGATCTGTTCGGCAAACTCTTCATTTGCCTCCTGATCCCTTCCGGCCTCCAGCTCTGCGGCCGCTGCGCACAAAGAAAACAAGAAGAAGAAAAGTTAGTATGAGGTCACCAATCCTAAGGGTAAACAACCAAGAGGTAGTATACTTACTCCATGGTTTGCTGAGCCCGTACTTAACGAGCATAAACTCAGTCACATATCCTTCTCCATTCCGAACACCTGCTCGGAGAAGTTTGTCCGATGCCCTCGCCTCATCCTGGATCAGCTTCGGAAAGCTGTCCTTCCGCGCCGGGCGAATGACAGTGGGGAATCCCCACTCGGCACCACTCCGGTGGCGCACAAAAAGTAGCCTGTCCATCCAACCCTTGTTGTTGGAGTACTTGTTGGACAGGCCGATGTGCATCCGGTCTGTTCGGTGCTTGGCGTATAGATGTCTGCTCCCGACGCCCGAAGCAGACAGCTTGAAATGAGCTCGGAAAACGTCCGCCGAGCCCCGGATCTCTTTCAGCTTGCATATAACACCGAAGATACAGATGTATCTCCAGGTGTTTGGCGTCAGTTGTATCGGCGAAACGCCCCAGCAGTTCAGGAGCGCCTTCGCCACCTCCGGCAGCGGCAGCCGGAAGCCTGCCTCCAAGTGATCCACAGAGAGCAGCAGACAGCCTGGTTTGTTCACCAGGATGGAGTCACTCTCCTTAGCGTCGATGATTTCGTACTCGTCCCCGATCCTGAAGCGCTCACGAAGCCCGCTGAAGTGACGGCACCGTGGTTCGCTGGACGCCGCGGCGGTCACCCCGCTCGCTCCGGCAACGGCCTTCCCTTTGCTCGCCATCGCTGGAAGGATCGTAGGAGGCGGCGACGGCGCAAGGGGACGAAGGAGAAAATGGAAACAAGATAAGGCAAGGAAGCACGAAAGTTTCAAGGCTGGAAGGGTTCTGGGAGGCGTAGCTCCCGCCCTCGTCTCTTCCCCTCCTTATAAGGAAAGAGGAGGGAACGAAATTCGAGGCGGGCCCTGAAACGTCGCTCCTTCCTGTTTTTGAAAGTGCCCCTTCGGGTACTGCGTTGGCGACCGTTTGAACGCAACGACGGCACCTCAGGCATGGCGTGGCTTTGCACCCATCATGATGGGTTAATCGCCTGCCAAGGCTCCAAGCGGCGGCACCCCGCAACGGGCCATCGCATTAAATGCAGAAGTGACGCCCTCGAAGCGCTCGTCTCACCGAGCCACTCGAGAGCGTGGGGGGCAAGTGTGGTGGCCAAATCTGGCCACCTAGGCCCATGATGGCCCACTACGGCCCTCGCGTGCCCTATCAGCTGACGTGGCCCCATCCCAACGGGTCACGTCCCTTCCAAGACGGTGTGAAGATCTCCAAGATACCGCCACCTTGATCGGACGCTGTCAGGCCTCGTGGCGGTATGACCCCGAGCAGGTCATCTGTCCTTCCGCGACCGAACAACTGCGGAAGGCTTCCGAACAGGGACGGTAACCCTGCTGCGCGGAACAACCCTCAATATCACCGAACAGCATGTTCGATCCCCATGTGGGTCACCTGCTCGGAAGGTGTGTCCAAAGGGTGCCGAGCAGGCTCTCTGGCTTACGGAGCGGTCATAACCGTCACAGGCCACGTCCTCCATCATCAAGAGGCACGAACTGCCTGGCAGCCCAACGGGCACCTGAGCGCATAACTCCTCCCGTTATGCGCGCCCATCATGGCGTCTTTTCAGGCACGATCTACCAACGTTACGCACGTTGGCCCTGGCACCGACACCTATAAAAATACAGGTACAGTACCATACAACGGTACGTTCTCTTCCTCACGCGAACACACTCGCATACTCCGAAACCCCTTGCCTTACAAGCTCTCCACTGACTTAGGCATCGGAGGATTTCCCCGGTCTTCACCGGTCCCCCTGATCCTCTTCTGGTCTTGCAGGTCCTCGTCCTCACCGGCGATCGTCTTCCCTCTCTCTCTTTAGTGGAGGCCCGTTTAGCTCAGGCCCAAACATGATTACACCACCACACATTGTGACAATGTATTTTCGTGTATTGTGAATTGAAATATATTACGTCATGAATTAATCAGCCGTCTTCATATCTGGTTCATGAATTGAGAGAGCCGTCCGGTGGAATAATCAGAAAATTCTTTCATATCCACCGTGAAAAGGTTGCCCTTTGATTATTTAGAGCAGAATATCTTAAATTCAATGTTCTCTAGAACTTAGGTTATTTACATTAGTTAAGATCGGATCCTGGTGAATGTGGTTAAAATCATAGGACTTATGTACGGCAAACAATCCGTCAATGGCGTTACGAGCAAGGAAAAGTTTGATATTATAGCATTTCTTGTTAATATGGTGTCATTTTTTTCTTCTATAAAGTTGATTTGGAAATAAAAACATACTAGTAAAACTTGTACCGAAAAAATCAAATTACAAAATATGGACTCTCTAATGTGTTTGGTAAACCTCGTTTACCAATCTCATGTGCAGCTCGGTGTGTAATCTTCTTTGATAACAAGATAAGAGAATAATTATAAGTAAATCAGATATAAATTATTCACGTTTATAAAAGTTTTTTGGTTTGAGATGGTTTAAATGAGAGATAATTATGTAAGAGATAATTTTTAATGTGATGTGACACAATGTGTATAGTTATCATCTCTTTATCCCTAATTTGACACTATTTATCTGTGTATAAATATACATATATGATTTTTAAGAGTACAATAATAATTAATGAGTTATTCCTATGGATAACTTTTATCACCGCCAAATGGGAGAGAGAGTTATCTCCCCCTTTATCACCCTTTTATCCTGGATAAATTTTATCACCCCTGTTTATCTTATCTCACTTACCAAATTACATGTGGGCATAAAACCAATGATAAAAAGGGGATAAACCCCCTTATCACGTTACCAAATAGTCCAGAACGCATTATGATAAAAAAGAGATAAACTCCCTTATCACGTTATCAAAGAAGAACACTTAGTCTTTGTTTGATAATGGGTTGGGGTTAGAGATAACTCCAACCCATGACTAAAGTTATACAGAGTTAACTCACTTTTTAATTTCTTTCCTTGTGTGTTAACCCAGTTTAATTATAGTGAGTTAATCCACTTTCTCTTGATTGGTTTGACAAGTTAAAGTGAGTTAACTCACTTTCATATCAAAAAATGACTTGAAAAGAGAAAGTAGTAATTAATATTGTGTTGAAAAAAAAGAAAGTAACAATTAATATTGTGTACCGCCAGAATAAAAAAATAGTTAATTCAATAAATTAACTCCAATCTACCTCTAGAAATGAGTTAGAAAATTATGAATTAACTCATATCTGATCCAATTTTAATCTAATTCACTTGAGTTAACTTTTTTATTGTTATTAAATTATATTTTGAGTTAACTTTAAATTAACTCGTTACAAACTGAAGGCACATGTGGCGCGGTCCAGCAGGCCAGGCCGCCCAGCCCAGGGAATTGGGCGGGTCGACGCCTCGTCGGTTCCCTTATGTGGATTTTGAGACTTCTTCTCCTGCTCGGTTATCGGGCGCGAGTGGGGCGTAGAAGCTAGCGAACAGCATCGGAGCACTTCTCCTCTCTGATGGCGGAAGGTCCCCCGGGGCTTCGGATTCTTCTCCACAAGCACGTGAAAGAGCGAGCCTCAGTTCACGTCTCAAGCCACGCCGACCGGGATCGGATTATCGTAAGTTTCGTTATTCCATTTGATCTTTTTGTGCCGGATTTCTGTTTCGTTGCAGGTATGGTTCGTCCTTCGATCCCTAGAAATGGTTCTTGTCGGGGAAACGGGAAACCCTCCCCAGTGGGAAAAACTATTGTGTGAGTATCTGCACCCGTCCCGTAGTGTGTTGAAATTTGACGTCAAGCAAGGAAGCCAGTTGTAAGAACTCTGGCGAATCATTGAGTGTATGTTGGATCTAATAAACCACAAGTCGATGCTATAGTGCCTGTCAGGTAACATTTGATCGATGGTTGCAACATGATGTGGACGTCTTTTATGAATCATCTTAGTTTACTTACCCATTATTTTTCTTCCTAGTAGCAGAATCTTACAAGAAACTTTGCCCTCTCTAATATTTTTTTAAAGGATAATACGCTGGAATGATGCAATGGTCATTAGGGGTGTCAATTGGGCCGGGCCGGCCCGGAGGCCCGCAAGCCCGGCCCGGTTTTAACCGGGCTTGGGCCGGGAAAATAAGCCCGTTAAAATTTTTTGGCCCGGCCCGGCCGAGCCCGGAAAAAAATAGGGCCGGGCTTGGGCTTTGTGAGGTCCGGCCCGGTCGGCCCGCCGGTTCGAAAAATATAAATATAATTTATATTAAGTATGAATTTTATATTTAGAAAGAGAATTATATGTATTTTTTCTACAATAAATCTACTAAAAAACATAATCTTTTACAAGTTAAATGTTAATATAGATATAAGTAAAATATATATTATAGTAGATATATTAAAATTATATATTATATAAATAATAATAATATTTTTTTCCGGGCTTTCGGGCCGGGCCGGGCCGGGCTTTTCCGGGCTTTTCCTGAGCCGGGCCGGGCCACCCATACCGGGCCTAACCCCGGGCCTGGGCCGGGCCCGGGCCGGCTTTTAAAAAACCGGGCCTGGGCCGGGCCTAGCAAGGCCCGGCCCATTGACACCCCTAATGGTCATAATGTCATATTAGCTTCACAAAGGATACAACGCACATTATGGCGAATTGCCTTTGCTACGACTGCTGAGCACATGCTTGTGTCTGTGCAACTTTAGAGGAGAGTTTATTTTATGCAGATTTAAGCTTCCATCCCACTCAACGTTTTTCTACACATTGGAGTGAGTCTATAAAGTTTCGCAGCTTGAGATGGGGAGGTGTCAAATTGGCAGTATCTATTTTCTCCAAGGCTTCTATAAAATTGAGTTGTATCTAAAATAGGTTTGCTAACGTTTGAAAAAAACATCTGTGATCAATAATATATTTTGAGTCTGATTGCATGGATTTCACTAGAAATTGACCATGTTTTTTAGACTGTAGTTCATTGAGACTTGGTATTGAGCAAAGATACCGATGCTTGTGTGAGACAGTGGCAGTTAAAAAAAAGTGTATTAATTTTCACGAAACTTTGACTTGTTTCTCAAGTATCAAAATGTCAAGGAGAGGAGTATCTTAATATAAAATTTTCATGTATTACCATAATTTTAACAAGTCAGCTTACTCCCAATCAAGTAGCAACACTGTACAACGAGTTTTTCTTTTTCTTTTTGCAGGAAATATTTAAAAATGCCCTATCACATCCTGGACAACCAGCAAATTTTGCTCTTCAGGCTGTACAAGAAGCTATTAAACCTCAGGTTTTCGTGTGTTGAAATGGTTAAACCATGCTTCCCATTTCTTGGCATATTCCCAGTCATCCTCCCCATGGAGCTTCTGATTAAGTCAACAAATATTTTTGTTGTTCAAGCTGTACTTGGAGATTCAATAGGTGCACAACTTGTTTGATATAGCCTTTTATGCTTGTTGTCAGAGACAAACAGTGCTTGTCCAAGATGAGAATCAATTACTAGAAAATGCACTTCGATCATTACTTCAAGAACTGGTGGTGAGCTTCTAACCTGGTGCAAATCTTTCCTCTTCCAGGTGAATTCTGTAGAAAACTCTATTTAGAAAGAGAGGCTTATTGTTCAAGAGATTGCTAGAGCCTTTTCATTCCAATAGTTTAGTTATCCTTGAAGTTATTTTCCTGCATTGTGAACCCGGCTCTGGATGGGCAGGCGCTCTTTCTCTAATGTTTGTTTTATTTCTATTTTTCTTTTCCTCTTCAACATTTCCACATGAATATGGAGTTACTACTAGAAACAACTATCTGTTTCTCTTTTTGCATATATCAAGTAAGAAAAGTTAATTTGTTAGCATAATGTGCTGTTTTTTCGTTGGTGTGCTGGTTCTTGCTTATTTTCTCCACTCTCAGTCATCAGCTGTTCAATCTGGTGAACCGGTCATGAAATTTGGACAATCAATTGATGATGCAGAGAATACATGTGGGCAAATACCACGCCTTCTTGGTTTGTTTCTTTGCCCTGCACAGTTTCTTAAGTAGTCCTTTTGTTGCATGTGTTCATAGTTCATACTTTGCAAGATTCGTACTTTGGCTATCTTTCTTGTTTACATGATTTTATTCCACAGGACTTTTTCTTTCTTTTTTTTCCTTCTATTTTTGCTCCCTGATATTACTTTTCTTTAACCGTCAGATGTTGTCTTGTACCTTTGCGAGAAAGGCCATGTTGAAGGTGGTATGATATTTCAGCTTCTAGAAGATTTAACAGAAATGTCAACCATGAAAGACTGCAAGAAAGTTTTTGGTTATATTGAGAGTAAACAGGATATCCTGGGAAAAGTAGGTTGTTCATCACTTAATCATTGTGCTAGCATCTTTATGATTCTTTTCCTCTGCTATGTTGATATACTAGGCCTTTACGGCTTCATCATTTATTAAATTGATCATATTGGTTTCAGCCAGAGCTGTTTGGCCGGGGAAAGCTTGTGATGTTGAGGACATGCAATCAGCTTCTTCGTCGACTTTCAAAGGTATTGCAATTGTAAATTTCTGAACATGCAATCATTATCTGTATTTGATGTCAGATTTATGCATAAATATCTTGATGCCATGTGTCGTTTATTCTGTAGCTGAGACTGTGGAAGCAGCTAGATTTGGAATTTGGTCTTTTTGTGCAATGTGATGTGTATGTACATGGAGTCTGTAAAAAATAAAAAATTAAATCAGAAGTGAAAGGGTGGGGGGGGGATTCAAAAGTCTGGTGAATTGGGGATCATAGACATTGCTAATGTTCCAAGTTGATCCAAGTCTTATATATTCATTTGTGTCCCTACTCTCCAGCTTTCTGTTATGGTTGTTTATTTAATTCAATTCTTCCTGTGCTCATCAATTTGAGTTTTCAGAGTCTTGTCCTGCTGCAGTATGATGCTCTTGATTGTCTTTGTAAGTTTTCATAGTGAGAGTAGGCACAAAGTCCTACCGTGCATGCATTTTGTTAGATTTAATATTGGATTGGGCCTTCCAACTCAAAACCTTATGGTGATGAGTGGAGAGGGCACCAAGCACAAGAAATATTTGATCTCTTTCCAACGCGGAATTGTTCTAACGTGCCCCCTCACATGCAGGTCAATTTTAGGCTTTTTCACGTGGACTATAAACATGGGGTGCACGGCCCGGATCATACTTTGGACTCTTATACCATGTTAAAGGCTCGAATTCTAACCCAAAACCTAGGCATTGAGTTGAAGGAAATCCGCTACATATATAGAGATAAAACTCCCATGGATTTTCAATATGTGATTAAACCACAATATCCCCCTCATGCCGAACCAACCAGTTTGGGGCGCAACATGGGTAGGGACAAATGTCCACATTCGAAGAGACTATCAAATGGGTAAACCTGACTTTGATACCATGTTAGATTTAATATTGGATTGAGCATTCAAATTCAAAAACTTAAGGTGATGAGTGGAGAGGGAACCACTATGATAAGTACAAGAGATATTTTATCTTTTTCCAATGTGGGACTATTCTCATGGTTCGCGGAATCGGCTGATTCCAGATCAGATCGACCATGGTCGATCCAGCCGATTCCGATCGGTTCTGGCCTGGATCAGTCGATTTTGGCGGATCCGGGATATGGAATATGCCCGATCCGTATCAGGTTCTACGCTGGCCGATTCTAGGGCTGATCTAACTCCTTTTCCATGACTATTCTAACACATTCTAAAGGTCCTTGTCCTCAATCACAAAGTCTGTAGGCCTCACTTTTTGGGGCCTCTATTGATGGGTAACGGGACTCATGACAGACGCGAAGCAACATTCATGACTGCGGACTATGGGTTTTATTGGCGCGTCGTACATCGGTGACATTTGTGCAGTCATTATAATTTTTTATTATGTATTTTCACTTTAGTTGGGTCTCATTTAGTTAGGTAGAAGTAAATTTCTAATTTTTATGGTTCATGTGACCCATTTAGAATTAGTACGAAGTCTTGGTCTTTCTGTAACTTTTTGGGGTGATTTGGTGTGAGGGCTTGATGGTCTTTTGGCATTTTGGTAGGTGAGAAGGGCCACCTCTTTAAATGCTCATGTCTTCTCACTTTGTGGGGCATTGAATGCAGAAGATAAAAAAAAAAATAGAACTTGTTGTTGGCCAAGAGGCCTAGTGTGAGGGGTAAGCCCCTTCGTCTTCTTCCTCCCCCTCCTTCCCTCCCTCTGTTTGAGCATCGACCCTCTTCCTTCGTCTCTCTCTCCCTCTCTCTCTCTCCCTTCTTCTCTCCCTTATTGTCCCGCATCAACTTGGTATCAGAGCCCTGCATCAGCTTCTTCTACGGAATCGAGGTCCATTTTGGCCACCTTCTTCTTTCTCTCCTCTCGTTGCCAGCCTCATCGTCGGTGCTTGCACATCGCCGCAGCCGCAACACAGTCACGACACTTCTCCCTCGCCATCGCCCTCGTACGAACCCCCCTCTCTTCTCTGTCTTCCTCTCTTGTGGTTGACTTTGTCTCTTCCTCATTCTCTTTCTCTCACCTGCGCTCTCATTCTCCCTCGTGTGTCCCTCTCTCTCTCTCTCTCTCTATCTCTCTCTCTCTCTCTCTCTCTCTCTCTCTCTCTCTCTCTCTCTCTCTCTCTCTCTCTCTCTGCGTGGAACCTTGACGCCGCGACTCCCACCCACTGCCGCCATACTCAGCTAGCGCCCTCTCCCTCTCGCGCTCTCGCTCTCGGCGTTCTCTCTCTCCCTCCCATCTCTCCTTCTCTCACTGGCACCCCACTCCCCCCTTCACACTCTTCCCCTCTCTCCCACGACCTTCTCTCTCTCGCCCTCTCTCTCTCCTCTGCACTCGCACCCCCCCTTGCGACACCCTCTCTCTCTCTCTCTCGCCTCTGTTCTCTGCCTCGCGAACTCCCCCCGCAACAAACGACGACCTCCATTCTCTCGTCTCTCTCCCACGAGCCGAGCAACCCCCTCTTCTCCGTCTCTCTCTAACGGCACCCTCTCCCTCCTTGTGTCTCTCTCTCACAACCCCTTCTTTGTTCTCTCACAACTCTCTCTCTCTCTCCCCCCTCTCTTGCTTTCTCTTGGCTTCACCGGTAGAAGGAGAAGAAGACGATGGGGGGAACATAGCGGCCGCCTACCCCATTCGACGACCCCTGTTCAACGCCATCGCCTCGTCGCCAGGCACCCCTCAGCTGCTACCGCAGGCATCTGCCTGTGTTGCTGCCGCCGCTTGCTTCTGCTGTAGTTGCATTCGCTGTTGCTGCCACCAGCATCCTGCCTTCGCCATTGCTACTGCCAGCTCCACCATCTGCCTATATTGCAGAGGTTGGTGACAACTCCGTCCTGTGCTGCCACCGCCGTTTGCAGGTGTGGCTGCCGCCATCCCCTGCTACAGCTGAAGTAACCCCCATTAGCTGAAGCAACTCGACCAAATGGAGTTCAGTTACATTGTCTCCTTGCCGAATGAGAAGCTAGTAAGGGTAATATTAGATGGACAATGTCGACATAATTATATCTCTTAGTCTATTGTTGATTTGTTATTGACAACGGGCGAGATTGTTGTTGAGGGTGATCGAGCCTTTGTGGGGTTTCATCGTCAATTTATAGGAGGCACTCCAATGAAGATAGTCCGTTATTTTGATGGAGCATGGTGTGTTATTGTAACATCTCGGGCTTTCCGGCTTTCCGTTTGTGTGTGGGATGACTGGCCACTAACGCGTCCGGCCTTGGCGACGCATTAGTGTCGCGACAATCATCCTTGTTGCGACCAGTGCCTGCGTCACGTTCTTATCGCGCCCGATCAACGGGTCGCGATTGCTTTCCGCTTTTTGGTCGTCTGACGCCTGTCAGAGTGGCAGGCGTGGATCTTAGGGTTGCAAACGAGCCAATACACTCGACAAGTAGCTCGAAGCTCGACTCGATAAAAGCTCGATTCGACTCGTTTATTAGACTAACGAGCCGAGCTTGAACAGAAAAATAAGCTCGGTTCATAAACGAGCAGAGCTTGAACAGATGCATGCTCGACTCGATTATGTTCGCGAGCAGCTCGTTAAGATACTCGTTACGATACTCGATAATTACTCATTAATATACTCAAATTTATACTTATTATATACTCAAATATAATAATATGATAATATAAATATATTTCTTTATTTTTATAAAATCATTGTTAAAAGTATAAAATATTTAAGAGGATTTAAATGTAAAAGATTTAAGACTAAATGTCAGAGATATATATACAAATCATATAAATAAGATATGTACATAAATAAGATATATACATAAATCTTATGTGTAACTTATATGTTCTTATATGCATATGAGGTAAATTGGGGGTTTAAAAGTAAAAACTAAAAAAGTTTTTGGGTCCCTAGGTAGCGATTGGGGAAAACATCTTTTCCCCTCCGCCACCGTCTCTTCTGGCGCCGTTTCCTGTGCAGTGGCCGTGCATACTGGGACCTCCCGCCGGCCGACGCTCTCCCCGAACCAGCCCACAGTGAGTGGGGCGCAGGAGGCCTCCGACACCCGCAGTCCCCGCCTCTCCATGGAGGCCCTGAAGAGGGGGGTCTGCAGGGGAAGTAGGGAGGCCGCCGCCATGTCGTGGGAGGTCAGGGAAGGGAAGCTCTGCCCGGCGTGGACGTCGGACACCACCTTGCCCTCCCGGAGGTCGACGAGTGACGACCAGCTCGTGGGTCACGCCGTCGGCTCCCACGGTCCACCCCACCCCACCCTTTGCATTTGCCTACCATGGCCGGCAAAGATCCCATATATCCCATATCGGATATGAGATTTAATCTGGGCACTTTTAGTCTTTATAAAATGACCCCAGCCACATTGAAAACTTCACACGAAAATTTCTCACCCCATCACCCATTTGAGCGAGCACAAGTTCGAATGGGCTAATTGAGTGGTTTAACGAGCCGAGCTCGAACGTGAAGATTTTTTAACGAGCCGAGTTTGAACGGATGTTGTGAAGCTCGCGAGTATCGAGCTCGAGTCTGAACTTAATATGGAGTGTGCGAGCTGAGCTCGAGCAGAGTGATACTCGACTCGGCTTGGATCGTTTGCAGCCCTAGGCATGGTAGACTGACCTGTCAAGTTGTCACGGCGTCCCTGGTGGGGGCGTTCTGGTCGCAGTGTGGGCGGCCGTCGCGTTACGGTTGGTAATGCGACGCCCCGCCCCGTCGCGTTCTGGGGGCCGAAGGCTAAAAGCCTTGGCCGGCGCCCCTTTCCCCTTTGGTTCCTTCCTCCCTTCCCTCCTCCTCTCCGAGGTCGGGAAGCTTTCCTCTTTGTTCTCACCGGCGTTCGGAGTGTGGCGGAGCGGCGGCGGCTCGTGGCAGAGCTGGAGCGGTATCGTGGGAGCGAGGAGGAGGCGGCCGTGCATCGTGAAGGCCCTTGGTTGGGTTCGGTTCTTCCAAAATCGGTAGGGATTCTTGTACCCCTTTCCATTCCGGGTGTTTGGAAGTCCTTGTGTGTGATTGCATGTACTACAGCTTTCACCATGCTCCTCTCCCCATTGTGTGTTTGGTTGTGTAGCGTGTGGGGGACCCCGGGATGTAGCATCTCGGCGGTCGGCCTTCCTGCTGATGTCGCGACCGCCGAGCGCGTCGCGACATCAGAGAAGGCGTCGCCCCAGTCCGACGCGACCTTATCGCGGCGCGGTTGGCCGTCGCGATAAGAGTCGTGTCGCGACCTGGTTTTCCGTTGCGACAAGCGGTTATCGCGATGCCCTGCCCTGTTGCGACAAGGTTGTCGCGACGCGCGGCCCTGTCGCAACTTGGTTCTTGTCGCGGTTGCCCTGGTCGTCGCGATGCCATTACGATGGCTCAGGAGGGCGCGACAAGACCTGTGTTGCCGTGGCTCGTTTGGCGTGTCGACTTGTGCTCCAGGGCAGGGTTGCCCTCCGAACTTTCTGGTGAGGAACGCGGCAGGTTGGCTCGCTGCGTTCAGTGACCGAAGGTGACACCTTCGTGGCCGTGTCCTAGCGGCTGTGCTAGGAGGCTCGCGTCTGTCTAATAATCGATTGTCTGTCTGTCAATCGATTATTAGAAGAGCGGTGGTTTCTGTTCTGTCTATGGTGTTACGGTTTCTCGGGTCGTGCCTTGTGTGCCGGCGTTGGCCGACGACCCTTCTGGGGGTTTTCAGAAGGGGTGCCGTGCGTGCCTGTGCCTACTGGGCTTGTCTTGGTTACAAGTCAGCTGTGTTGTTTCTGTTGGTGGTTGCCACGTAAGTTTTCTTTCGCCCGGTGCTCGACACTTGAGGGCTTGTCCGCGAGACAGGTTGTTACCGTTACCTGGGACCCCCTAGCCCCTCGCGCCTATGTCAGAGGGGGTTGCTCCAGGCGGCGGGCGTGCTCAAGTCACGAACTTGGAGCAGAAGGGGAAAGCGGTGGGGACAGCGGCGTGAGTCGTTTGTAGAGCTCTCTTAGCTGGGTCTGGGTTGCCGAGGTGGTTTAGGCGCTCTTCCAGTGCGGACCAACTAGTCCTTCTCACTGCCTCGCTCTGCGTTGGTTCCGGAGCCGCGTAGTGAGGTTAGGCGTGGGGCCGCAGCTCGGCCGGGCTGTGGTGGTTGTGGTTGTTCTTGCTGTGACTCGCTAGCCTTACTCTATCGGGGAGGTTGTAGGCAGGAGACAACGGCTGGCGAGCTGGAGGAGTGGACTGTGTGTCCTCCTCTTAGCTACCTGTGGCGGTGGCTTGTGTGCTCTTGCGTGACGGTGTTTCTCACGCTGTTTCCTAGATTGGGTTTCTCGTTGCCCTAGTCTACACGGAGGTTGTAGCCTAGCCGTGTCTAGTTTCCGTGGGCTTTGTTGGTTTGGCCTCGTGGGCCTTGTTTAGTGGTTTCCGCTCTGCGGATTCTCTCGGGGTGTCTGGTGTAGGCACCCAACTGCTGTTTCTGTAACCCGTTCCTTGGTGCCATTCGTGGTGGCACTGTTGAGTTGTTCCCTAACCTTGTGGCGTGTCCGAGGTGCCGGGTGGTTCTGCTTGTGGGCCCTAGACCTTGTGGAGGTTTTGAGGTGGCCGTGCATGTGGTGAGACGGTGCTTCTTACGTGGTTGCTCGGTGTCTCTCGTGGTGACACCTGGTTGTTCCTTCCCGACCTCGTGGAGGTTCGGGATGTTGGTGCTTATGTCGTGAGACTCTGGTCTCACGTGGTTGCTCCGGTGTTCCGTGAGGTTCTTTGTCTCGGCGGATGTGTGCCGAGGGTTGCTTCCGCATTGTGTTTGACTCCACTGGTTCTGCGGGAGTCGTGTTGGGCCCGACCCTGGTTGTGGGTCGTGGTGTTTACTCTATTCCGCTGCTTTGTAGCTCTCTTCAGTAGATGTTTCTCGCTTTACTGCTTTGTAGAGTAGTTTTGCTTCCGCTTTGTTGGAGTTCTTGTTGCTCTGGCTGGTAAGGGACTGGTTATCCCTACTGAGCCTTGTTCGCGAGGCTCACCCCCTACTCTCTTCAGGTAGGGACTCGCTGTCGCAGGAGTTCGTTGCCGGACGGTCGTGGTGGCGGTTTGTTGCGCCGTGCGTTGCCAGTAGTGTGAGTTGTGAGCGTGAGCGCTTGTAGTAGTAGTTGAGAGTGACATTTTTGCAAGTCCTCGGGGTATGCCCCTTAAGGACTGCGCCTTCTTGTTGTACCTGTACTTTTATTTGGGACATGTTGTACTTAATTTCTTTATTAATGTACAGTCTTTCTTGTTATAGTTATTTGAATTCATTGCTTATCTCACTAGACTAAATTCTAACCCTTCTGGGTCTTCGGATCCGTGGGTGGCGGCACGACCTTCGGGGGTCTCTGGCGGGAGTCCGGGAGGTCAGGTCGTTACAGTGGTATCAGAGCTCAGGGGTCCAACGAGATTTGTAATGAGTTAATAACTATGGCTGTCCCAAAGAAAGGTACTAGTACGCTGCTGGCCTGTCTGTGTAGAGTTGCTTTTAGGTGAGCATTTGGTCTTTTGTTGCAGGTGGTTAGCTTTCCAGCTGGGTCCGAGTGTGAGCTGCAGGAGAGCGTTGCTGCTGTTGCTGGGTGCACATGGTTCGAGCGTGGTTGCTGGTTCGCTCGTGCTGCGGTTGGGTTAGTCGTCGGCCTGCGTGTCTATGTGGGTGTGTCGTGAAGGCTAAGAGAGCCTACGTATGGTGTGGCCTTCACCGGTGCAGGGTTGTGGCCTGCAGAACCGGTCGAAGGTGTCCTTGCCTTGTTGGCAGTCCCCTTGTTGTTAGGGTGAGTCCTTGTTGGATGTCCCCTCGTTGTTTGGGTGTGTGTCCTTGTTGGATGTGTGTTTGGCCTTGTGTGCCTGTGAGCTGTTGGGCGCTGTGCTCTACTCAGTCGGCGTCTTTGCTCGAGCTAAGCAGATGCTTGTGTGCCGTGTTGCACCACTGGTTGAGCGCTGCGACACCTGTCTGTGGTTGTTGCCTGCTTTGTGCTGCCTAGTTGTGAACTCTGGTGAGGTGCTCCCGGAGTTCTTCTCTGTTGGTTCTGGTGGAGGTGAGGTTTCCCCAGAACTGTGTTGTGCTCATTTCCGGTTGTTGCGGCGTTGCCCTCTGGGTTGAGGTGCATCGCTTGGCTGCTTGTGTTCTGGTGATGTTTCCCAGAACTGTTTTATTGTTGTCCTAGTGAGGGTTTCCTTTCCCTCTGGGACTGTTTCTGTGCTTGTTGAAGTCTTCCGCTGTGTTGCCTCTTTGGTTTGAGGTCTCTGTTGTCTGGTTGGTTGCCGTTGCGTTGCCCTCGAGGTTGAGGTGCATCGCTTGGTTGCCTTGTGTTCTGGTGCGGTTTCCCAGAACTGTTGGTTGTTGTCCTGGTGAGGTTCACTCTCAGGACTGTTCCGGGCTTGTTTCTACCGGTTGTTGTGCTACCTCAGGGTTGAGGTATGCTGCTGTTGTGTTAGCCGTTGCGTTCTGGTGGGTTTTCCCAGAACGGCGCCTTGGTGGTTCTGGTGGAGATTCTCCCAGAACCAATTTTGTTGCTTCCGTTGTCTGCTGTGTTCTCTCTGTTGGCCGTTTGTTTGGGTTGCGTTATGGTGATGTTTCCCAGAACGGCTCTTGGCGTTTTGGGTGGAGGTTCTCCCCAATGCTGCCTTGTGTTGTTTTGGTTGTCGCTGCTCTCTCTCTCTGTGGAGATGAGCTGTCGTTGTTGCCGGTTGGACTGTCCGTGTTATAGTCTGTTTGGGCATCGTCGGTTGAGGTGTTGTGCCCTTGGCTGTGTGTCTGGCCGTGGTGCTGGCCAGGTTGTCTTCCTGTTCGTTTTCGAGTTTTCCTGACTGCACTGGTGGGACTTCGTGTGTCCCCAGGGTTGGGAGGTTTGCTTCGTTTCTCGCGCCCTGCGTGCTCTGTCAGATGGTAGCCTGGTGAGTGCTGTGGGTGTCTGGCTGTTTGTGCTTCTCTGGAAGTGCCGATCTCGCTTAGTGGTTTTCCCTTGCGTGTGGAAGAGACTCGTTGTGAGGATCTCCTTCTGATTTCCGTGGGTTGCTCGGGGTGATGTTGCTCCACTGTGGTGTTGTGTCGCCAGGGTGCGCATTGTTGCGACCTTCGGGTGGAGTCATCTTCCCTTGAGTTGCTTTTAGGTTGAGTTGGTTGCTCCCCTTGTTCCGGTTTTTTTTGTTTGGTTGTGTTGCACTAGCACTTTGCGGTGTTGTGCACTTTTGGGTTGGACTGTTACGTGCAGTCTGCATGTCTGCATCTGGTCAAGGTGGTGGACCTTGACCCTGTGTGCAGCCCCGTGTTTTGGCCGGTTCGCCGCGTTGTTAGCTTTCCTAGTTGGTTGTGCCGGCAGGACAACTTGTGGGTCCATATGGTTGAGTTTGTGGTTGCTCGCGTTTCCGTGCCGACACACTCTTGCCGACGGTTGTTTGGCGAGCG
Source organism: Colocasia esculenta (assembly GCA_014218235.1). Classification (NCBI taxonomy): domain Eukaryota; kingdom Viridiplantae; phylum Streptophyta; class Magnoliopsida; order Alismatales; family Araceae; genus Colocasia; species Colocasia esculenta. Next base: position 918,242 of record JACBKR010000781.1, read on the forward strand.
TCGTGGGTGTTCGGCTGGTTGTGCCTCCTGTGGGAGTGCTAGCCTTGCGTTGTTGTTTCCTCTGCTTCCCGTGGGTTGCTTGGGGTGGTGGTGCTTTCACATGGCATTTGATGCCGTGTCGCGCACCGTGGCGACCTTTGTGGTGAAGGTCCCTCCCATTTTCGAGCTGTTTTGAGGTTGAGCATGTTGCTTCCCTCGTGCGCGTTGTTTTCTTGTGTGCGATAGGTTGTGGTGACCTATTGTGCCGTCTCTTGCTGTGCTGGTTTCTTGTTGCCTGACTGGACGATGTAGGACAGCGTGTCCTGTGTTCACTGTGAGGCAATATTGGTTTTCTGTTGTTTGGCTTGCTTGTGCAAGCATCTTTCCGCTTGTGCCTCAGCTGTGCTTGGAGGCACTTGTCGCTGTTTGGTGTGTGGCCCTCTGCGCCTGCGTGGTGGGAGCGGTGCCTTGTGTTGTGTGCTTCTAAGAGCCAATATGTGTTGTTGCGCTCATGAAGCTGCTGGTTCTTCGTGTGTTTTGCTTTTGGCAGGTCTCTTGTCGAGAGTCCTTTCTGTTAGCCGTGTTGTTTCGGCCGTTGGTGCAACTGTGTTGCATCTTGCCTGGTTTTGGTGCTTGTGGTGGCACCCTGTGCTCGTGATCAGGTGGTTTGTTCTGTTTCGTCTGGAGCCTTGGTGCATTGTGTTGCATCTTGAGTGGCTTCTGGTGCTTGTGTTAACACCATGTGTTGTGCCGTGTGCTCTGTTCGTAAGCTTCGTGCGTCGCTTCGCGAGTTTGCTCGGTGTTCGAGGCGTTGAGCTTTCCGCCTCTGGGACACTTTGTGCTGGCCGTGTCTTGTGGCTGTACCGTTACCGCTGTGGGGTGGCTGCTTTGCCTTGTCTAGGTAGCCCTATCGGTGGTACGCCAGGCTTTTGTCGTGGCCTGTGTCCGGGTTTCCCCTCTCGCTTTGGGGAGCGAGTGTGTTCGGTTGGGGTACCTTGTTTTGGTTTGGTTCCCTTTGAGGTCGACGTGTTGCCCTCAATCTCTGCAGTTGTTTCGTTTCCCGTGCAGTTGCCGACGTCTTGATTTGCTTGGCCTTGCCAACATTAGACGTCTTCTTTGGTTTTGTCTCTGTGCGTGTGCCTGTGGAGCGGGTGTTTTAGCTTTCTGTGGCTCCACAGTCGTTGTGTGTCCTGGTCGGACCACGAGGATGATCTGGGTGAGATCTAGTGGTGCCGGCGGACACTGTCCTACATGCCGTGGTGTTCTCCACGTGCATGCTATCGATTGGTTTTGGGTCACCATTAAGAAGCTCTCGTTTGGCCATGCTGTAGGTGCTAGCTTTTGCTAGTTGTGCGGAGCCATTCAGCGGAGTCTTGTGGTTGACCTCTTGGCGTTTTCTCGGTTTGCCGTCAGTAGTTGGGACCTCTGTCTAGTCGTTGGTGACAGAGGGAGTTACTGACCGGTTGGTCTCAACAGCGTGGTCTGTTGAGGGCTCAGTCGTGGTTTTCGACTGGCGGTTTCAATGTTTCTGGTCGTTTTGGTGCGCGCCGCGCCTGTGGAGTTGTCTACATCCGATTGTGTGCTCTGCGCTGGTTGGTGTGCGCTCTGTGAGCTGTCGGATGTCCGGTTAGGCACTCCCTTTGTGGTAGGGTCGTGGTGGCGACCACCGGAAGTCGCGGTGCAACTTAGTGGTCCCTTTGCACTTGTTGTTCTCTTCGACCGGGTTTCACTCTTAATTTCGAGGACGAAATTATTTTTTTGTTAGATGTATTGTAACATCTCGGGCTTTCCGACTTTCCGTTTGTGTGTGGGATGACTGGCCACTAACGCGTTCGGCCTTGGCGGCGCGTTAGTGTCGCGACGGAGCTAGTCGTCGCGACAGTCATCCTTGTTGCGACCAGTGCCTGCGTCGCGTTCTTGTCGCGCCCGGTCAACGGGTCGCGACTGCTTTCTGCTTTTTGGTCGTCTGACGCCTGTCAGAGTGGCAGGCGTGGCAGACTGACCTGTCAAGTTGTCGCGGCGTCCCTGGTGGGTGCATTCTGGTCGCGGTGTGGGCGGCCGTCGCGTTACGGTTGGTTACACAATGCCCCGCCCCGTCACGTTCTGGGGGCCGAAGGCTAAAAGCCTTGGCCGACGCCCCTTTCCTCTTTGTTTCCTTCCTCCCTTCCCTCCTCCTCTCCGAGGTAGGGAAGCTTACCCCTTTGTTCTCTCCGGCGTTCGGAGCATGGCGGAGCGGCGGCAGCTCGTGGCGGAGCTGGAGCGACGTCGTAGGAGCGAGGAGGAGGCGGCCGTGCATCGTGAAGGCCCTTGGTTGGGTTCGGTTCTTCCAAAATCGGTAGGGATTCTTGTACCCCTTTCCATTCCGGGTGTTTGGAGGTCCTTGTGTGTGATTGCATGTTCTACAGCTTTCACCATGCTCCTCTCCCCAATGTGTGTTTAGTTGTAGCGTGTGGGGGACCCCGGGATGTAGCATCCCGGCGGTCGGCCTTCCTGCTGATGTCGCGATCGCCGAGCGTGTCGCGACATCAGAGAAGGCGTCGCCCCGGACCGACGCGACCTTATCGCGGCGCGGTTGGCCGTCGCGATAAGAGTTGTGTCGCGACCTGATTTTCCGTCGCGACAAGCGGTTATCGCGATGCCCTGCTCCGTCCCGACAAGGTTGTCGCGACGCGCGGCCCTGTCGCGATTGCCCTGGCCGTCGCGATGCCATCGCGACGGCTCAGGAGGGCGCGACAAGACCTGTGTTGCCATGGGTGTTTCCGTGGCCCGTTTGGCGTGTCGGCTTGTGCCCCAGGGCAGGGTTGCCCTCCGGACCTTCTGGTAAGGAACGCGGCGGGTTGGCTCACTGCGTTCAGTGACTGAAGGTGACACCTTCGTGGCCGTGTCCTAGCGGCTGTGCTAGGAGGCTCGCGTCTGTCTAATAATCGATTATTAGAAGAGCGATGGTTTCTGTTCTATCTTTGGTGTTAACGGTTTCTCGGGTCGTGCCTTGTGTGCCGGCGTTGGCCGATGGTCCTTCTGGTTCCGGAAGGGGTGCCGTGCGTGCTTGTGCCTGCTGGGCTTGTCTTGGTTACAAGCCAATTGTGTTGTTTCTGTTGGTGGTTGCCACGTCAATTCTCTTTCGCCCGGTGTTCGACACTTAAGGGCTTGTCCGCGAGACAAGTTGTTACCGTTACCTGGGACCCCCCAGCCCCGCGCGCCTGTGTCAGAGGGGGTTGCTCCGGGCGGCAGGCATGCTCAAGTCACGGACTTGGAGTCGAAGGGGAAAACGGTGGGGATAACGGCGTGAGTCGTTTGTAGAGCTCTCTTAGTTGGGTCTGGGTCGTCGAGGTGGTTTAGGCGCTCTTCCAGTGCGGACCAGCTAGTCCTTCTCGTTGCCTCGCTCTGCGTTGGTTCCAGAGCCGCGTAGGGAGGTTAGGTGTGGGGCCGCAGCTCGGCCGGGCTGCAGTGGTTGTGGTTGTTCTTGCTGTGACTCGCTAGCCTCACTCTACCGGGGAGGTTGTAGGCAGGAGTCAGCGGCTAGCGAGCTGGAGGAGTGGACTGTGTGTCCTCCTCTTAGCTGCCTGTGGCGGTGGCTTGTGTGCTCTTGTGTGACGGTGTTTCTCACGCTGTTTTCGAGATTGGGTTTCTCGTTGCCCTAGTCTACACGGAGGTTGTAGCCTAGCTGTGTCTAGTTTCCATGGCTTTCTTGCTTTGGCCTCGTGGGCCTTGTTTAGTGGTTTCCGCTCTGCGGGTTCTCTCGGGGTGCCTGGTGTAGGCACCCAACTGCTGTTTCTGTAACTCGTTCCTTGGTGGCACCGGTGAGTTGTTCCTTGACCTTGTGGCGTGTCCGAGGTGCAGGGTGGTTCTGCTTGTGGGCCCTCGACCTTGTGGAGGTCTGAGGTGGCCGTGCCTGTGGTGAGACGGTGCTTCTCATGTGGTTGCTCGGTGTCTCTCGTGGTGACACCTAGTTGTTCCTTTCCGACCTCGTGGAGGTTCGGGATGTTGGTGCTTGTGTCATGAGACTCTGGTCTCACGTGGTTGCTCCGGTGTTCCGTGAGCTTCTTTGTCTCGGCGGATGTGTGCCGAGGGTTGCTTCCGCATTGTGTTTGACTCTGCTGGTTCTGCGGGAGTCGTGTTGGGCCCGACCCTGGTTGTGGGTCGTGGTGTTTACTCTATTCCGCTGCTTTGTAGCTCTCTACAGTAGGTGTTTCCCGCTTTACTATTTTGTAGAGTAGTTTTGCTTCCTCTTTGTTGGAGTTCCTGCTGCTTTGGCTGGTAAGGGACTTGTTATCCCTACTGAGCTTGTTCGCGAGGCTCACCCCCCCTACTCTCTTCAGGTAAGGACTCGCTGTCGCAGGAGTTCGTTGCCAGACGGTCATGGTGGCGGTTTGTTGCGCCGTGCGTTGCCAGCAGTGTGAGTTGTGAGCGTGAGCGCTTGTAGTGGGAGTTGAGAGTGGTCTTTTTGCAAGTCCTCGGGGTATGCCCCTTAAAGACTGCATCTTCTTGTTGTACCTGTACTTTTATTTGGGACACGTTGTACTTAATTTCTTTATTAATGTACAGTCTTTCTTGTTATAGTTATTTGAATTCATTGCTTATCTCACTGGACTAAATTCTAACCCTTTCGGGTCTTCGGATCCGTAGGTGGCGGCACGACCTTCGGGGGTCCCTGGCGGGGGTCCGGGAGGTCGGGTCGTTACAGTTATTGTTTAATCAGGTTCTTCTTACATTAGTTTGGGACGAGATTGGATGGTAGAGCAACAAGCTACCATAGAACCTGATTAGTCTATTTGTATTGTTCGGCCACCACATTTACCTGGTGAGTTTAGTTTTCCCGAATGCATTTCTGTTAGTGCCAAACCACTGGTGCAGAATGTGATTTATGAAGCCGATTTTGCATTGGCCGAAGAGCATGAGGAAGAGATGCGAGCATGGTCTGTGTTGCAGGACATGTGGGACCAAAGTTTATTCGTTGATTCTGGGTTGGATTCGATAGATGACTCTGCACTCATCACTGACTTAGACTTGATGGATGGCCCCGTGCATGAGGTTGCTTCTTCAGTTGCGTCATCTGAGGCCATGTTACTTCGGGAGTCGCCTCATATTGATATTGTATGGTTAGATTTTTATGAGGTGCATGTTGGTCGCCAGTTTGAGATCCCTGATATGGTTGTTTGTGTGGAGTTCTGTATTTGCACTCTTGTGCTCAACTTCATCCTACTTCAGCACTTCAAAATTGGAGAACGAATTTCTTCGAAGTGGGGAGATTGATGGGTAACGGGACTCATGACAGACACGAAGCGAGATTCATGACTGCGGACTATGGGTTTTATTGGCGCGTCGTACGTCGGCGACATTTGTAGTCATTTTTATTTTTTATTATGTATTTTCATTTTAGTTGGGTCTCATTTAGTTAGGTAGAAGTAAATTTCTAGTTTTGATGGTTCATGTGGCCCATTTAGAATTAGTATGAAGTACTCTTGGCGTTTCTGTAACTTTTTGGGGCGATTTGGTGTAAGGGTTTGATGGTCTTTTGACATTTTGGTAGGTGAGAAGGGCCACCTCTTTAAATGCTCGTCTTCTCACTTTGTGGGACATTGAATGCAGAAGATAAAAAAAATGGAACTTGTTGTTGGCCAAGGTGCCTTGTGTGAGGGGTAAGCCCCTTCGTCTTTTTCCTCCCCCTCCTTCCTTCCCTCCCTCTGTCTGAGCCTCAACCCTCTTCCTTCATCTCCCTCCCTCTCTCTCTCCCTTATTTTCCCGCATCATCTATTCTCCAACAGACACTATTCCATGTCTAATCTGATCCTCCAAGTCTCCAACTGCACTTACAGGTGATGGCTGACTATTCTACCCCTGCCTCATTTGAGCAAGATAAGCTCACACTGTTCTGTACGTTTCAAAAAAGCTCACACTGTCCTGTCACCAGATATTTAATAACATGGCCTACTATTTCAGCCAAAGACCTGACAACATGCACCCTACTCCTAGATAGAGATGGATCTTGTAATCATCAATTTTAGCAAAACTTAATTGTTTTATTCTGCAAATTTTTACGTGGCTACTTTACAAATTGTCCTTTTCTTTAAGAGTGGACTTTATTCTAGTAAAATGTCTTGCCTAAATGCTGAACTCTAATTTTTCAGGCAAATGATGTTGTATTTTGTGGAAGAATACTTATGTTTCTTGCTCACTTTTTCCCTTTATCAGAGCGCTCAGGTTGGCCTGTTTCTGTTTTTTTCTGTAGACCTATTTTTATTAGCATCTTACCTTTTCCCTTCTGTTGCCTACAGCTGTGAATATAAAGGGTGTCTTCAACACTTCAAATGAAACAAAATATGAGAAGGATGCTCCTGATGGTATGGACAAACTTAACAGCATGGCCATGTTGGCCTTTGTTTCCTGTCTTCTTGTGTAAAACGCTCATCTTGTCATAATTTTTTTTGGTGGCTTTCTGTTTGACTTCTCAGGAGTTTCTGTGGATTTCAACTTCTACAAGACCTTTTGGAGTTTACAGGTCTTTCTGTATAATCACTTTTTTCCTTCGGTGACATGAAGATGCTTGCTTTCCTTCCCTATAACATTTTAAGATTATGTACTTGGCACATCCCTGCTTTAACAATGTAGTTATTCTCTATTAAGGAGGAAATCTGCAGCAGTACTAGCTCATTAAACCATGTTTGAAGAATACTGGCTTGTGAAATATAATGTGTTCCTTATTGTTGTGACTGCCACCTGCTACAATCAATGAGATATATTTTGATCACTTTGATGTAGCATGTGCAAACTTGCTTCTTTCAGGCAGTGGCAGTTCACTTATGGAGGTTAATCAATGAATCAACTTGGATGTACTGGCCTCTATGTATTGGTGGTATAACGCACAGTTTTCTAAAAAAAATTGGATACTCTAGCCACAATCAGTTTCCTTTTCTGGAAATAGATAATACCTTCAATGGTAAAAAAAGGGTTAACAATATACAATGATTTTGTCACTTCAGATAGATCTCTATATATGCAAAGTTGTCGAGCTCTATGCCTATCGACACTGATATGAAGTGTGGAATTGCACCTCCCAATCATCATCCTGTCATGGAATGTGGAAAGGTTCGATCAGCCTTTTTTTTTGAAGGTGGGTAGTACCAAAGAAATATAGTAAAGGAAAATTGAGAATGTACATGTGTAGGTGGCTCAACTTCCCAAAAGAGAAGGCCCCTCCAAAACACCTATACAGCAGAGATCACACCAAGAAAGTGTGATTCAATTACCCCCAATTAACCCAAAAAGTGGAGGTATATCAGAATTGATATGAGAAAGAGTGGCCGCCCATTCCTTAACTCTAGTGCATACGAAATCAACAATAGCATCGTCGGAACATGACTCCCTCTTGAATATTCGGTGGTTCCACTTGCCCCACAATGCCTTAGCGTGGCATGAAGGATGAGCCACCACACTTTCCTATCCGTTTTGTAGGGCCAAGGTCTGTCCCATTCCCGCAAAAGGCAGTGAACTTCATTCCACAAAATGATGCTACAGTTGGTCATTCAAGCAACCTCCATTCAAACCCCCTGAGAAGGGACAAAGGGGGAGGAAGAGAAGACAGACGAAGAGGGGTTTCGGGGGGAAGAAGAGACGAAGAAGGAATGGGGGGGTGTTTGAGCGAGAGGGAACAACACACACAGTCCGAGGCGGCTTCTGCCCCAAGAAAGCTTCTTCTTCTATTCTTCTATTCCATTCTTCCAAAAATAATCATACAAGTATATATAGGACAAGCCCTACGGAAACCCTACTGTGCACATCTTCATTGGGACCAAAATGTCCCCAGAACAAATGACATGACTGCCCTGTCCCAGATCCACAAATAAGCCCAAAAATCCCCCAAAATACATCTGAAAATGAAAAAGCTCTCATGGCCTCACATAATCTCAAATAAATACCAAGATCACTCACACCTCTCATCACCAAGCCATAACGATGGAATTGCTGCTGCCGAGGGGCGCCGACGCTGGTAAACTCGAGTCGGGTCGAAGCGGGTCCGTGCTCTGGCGTCCTCACCAATCCTCCCCGCCTGGGAGGAACTCGAGCCAGTTGAGTAAGGGTCTTGGCCGCTCTGGTACTGCTCCAAGAGATCTGGATCGATCCGCTATAACTCCTCCCGCGTGACCCACGTGTCCTCAATAGAGGGTCTGCCCCTCCAACGAACCAAGTAGCGCTGAAAGGCTCCACTCCGAGTGGTGATAATATGCTTATCTTGTATTTGGTCGATCTGCGCGTGCCGTGCTGAAATGGGGGCTACTGGTGGACACTCATGGGTGGGGTCACTCACAAAGGGGGGAGAAGGCTCAAACGGGTCACTAGGAATCACTGCCGGGTCCTGATAAGCTACCAGATCCGAGACATTAAATGTGGAATGGATGCCATAGTCTGGTGGTAGATCTACAACGTACGCATTGGATCCGACGCGTTTCAATACTTTGAAAGGACCTGCTCCCCTAGCTTGTATTTTTCTCACGGCCCCCAAGGGTAGCCGCTCAGGTCTAACCCTGATCATCACGTAATCACCCTCATGGAATTCCTGCAGACGGCGTTGTGCATTTGCTGAAGTTTTATATTTTTCGTTGCTAGTTTCAATGTGGCGACAAACACTTTCATGCAGACTTTTAATATGTGTAGCTAACGACTCGGCTGACTCTGAGACTCGGGCCTAGATGGGCATAGGGACAAGATCTAATGGCCTCCTAGGTCTATAGCCAGTAACTATCTTGAAGGGACTCAAGCCAATAGACCTATTGATCAAATTGTTATATGCAAATTTTGTCGACGACAAGACTAGGTCCCAACCTCACTCATGCTCCCCGACTAAACAACGCAAAAGATCACCCAGACTCTTATTGACTACCTCAGTCTGCCCGTCGGTCTGTGGGTGATACGCAGTGGAGAACTTGAGCTTGGTGCCCAAGAGGTGCCATAAAGTTTTCCAAAAATAGCTCGTGAACTGCACATCCCGATTTGAGACAGTGGTCTTAGGTAGCCCATGCAAGCGGACGATCTCATCTAAAAAGAGGCGTGCTACCTTAGACACATCCAAAGTCTTAGAACAGGGAACAAAATGGGCCATTTTGGAGAACCGATCAACCACTACCATAATCGAGTCGTGCCGACAGACCATGCGTGGTAATCCCAGAATAAAGTCCATGCTAATGTCCTGCCACGGACGATCGGGCACAGGGAGGGGAGTGCACAACCCGATATTTTGCTTTCGCTGCTTAGCCAGAGCGCAGATGCGACACTGGGCCACGATGTGAGCTACGTCGCGCTTCAGGCTGGGCCAAAAAAATCAATACTCCACTAATTCAATGGTCTTGTTTCGGCCAAAGTGGCCGACGAGACCCCCAGCATGCACCTCCCAAACTAGAAACTCGCGGACAGAGGTCTGCGGAACGCACAGCCTAACCCCACGAAAAAGGTAACCCTCTTGAAGGAGGTAGTCAATATACTCCCGAGAGGGTCCGGACGGGAGCACAGAGTGAATCGGACCAAAATTGGGGCAAAAGTGTGTATTCGTCTCAAAGGCGCTCAAATCCAGTAACCTCCGTGTGGACAATCGATAACAATGAAGAACAATGGCTCAACGCGTCCGCCACACGGTTCTCCACACCTGCTCGATGCTTGAGAACAAAAGTGTAAGCCTGAAGATATTCTACCCACTGGCTGTGTCGTGGGTTGAGCTTTTTCTTGGCATGGAGAAAACGAAGGGCCTCATGATCAGAGTATAAGACAAACTCCTGCGGTAGCAATTAATGCCTCCAATATCTTAATGCCTGAACTACCGCATAAAACTCCTTGTCGTAGGTGGAGTACCTCAGCCTAGCATCATTCAATTTCTCGCTAAGTAGGCAATGGGGTGGCCCTCTTGACTCAACACTCCACCAATGCCAACACCTGAAGCATCGCAGGAGACCTCAAACACCTTGGAGAAATCAGGTAATCGAAGTACAGGTGCCTGAGTCATCCGTTCTTTGAGATCACGAAAGGCCGAAGCAGCGGCCTTAGTCTAAACAAATGCCCCCTTTCGAATGCAATCCGTAATGGGAGCTATGATAGTGCTGAACCCGCGTATGAATCGACAGTAGAAGGTGGCTAAATCGTGGAAGCTACGCACATCATGAAGGGTCTGCGGTTCGGGCCACTCTACGATCGCCCTGATCTTCTCGGGGTCAGCTGAGACACCCTCTTTTGACACAATGAACCCCAAGAGAGTAACATATTCAGTCAGGAAGGCACACTTCTTGAGGTTGCCCAAAAGGTTTTTCCGACGGAGGGTGAGGCAAACCTGATGCAGGTGGTCAATGTGATCACTCTTAGAGCGGCTGTATATCAGAATATCATCAAAATACATGACCAGGAATACTCCGATGAACGGACGTAATACCTAGGTCATCAGCCGCATGAAGGTGCTATGAGCGTTGGATAGCCCGAAGGGCATGACCAACCATTCATAGAGCCCATCTTTTGTTTTAAAAGCCATTTTCCATTCATCTGCAGGTCTGATCTTGACCTGGTGATAGCCACTCCTAAGATCGATCTTTGAAAAGATCGTGGCTCCCGCTAGCATATCCAATATATCATCCAAGCGGGGAATGGGAAATTGGTACTTGACGGTGATGCGGTTAATCGCACGGCTATCCACGCACATTCTCCAGGTGTCGGCCTTCTTGGGAGCTTGAAGTGCGGAACGACACATAGGCTCTTGCTATTTCTTATGGATCCCTTCCTCAAGTACTCCTCAACTTGCCTTTGCAGCTCAACATGCTCAGTGGGATTCATTCTATAGTGTGGCAGGTTGGGTAATGTAGACCTCGGAACTAGATCTATGGCGTGTTGGATGTCACGCATTGGGGGAAGGCCGTCTGGTAGTTCATCGGGGAACACATCGGTGAACTCTTGGAGGAGTGGGACAACCTCAGCTGGGTGTTTCGGGGGAGCCTCACTAGTGACCTCGTCTTTCACTTGCCTCACCAACAGGGTAAATATATGGTCATGTTCCAGCAACTCATACTCAAATTCCCTAGCAGTGATTAATTGTAAAGGTCTATTAAGCATGGAAGGCAAAATCGCCAGGATCGATCCTGGATCGGATCGAGGGCTATGGATCCGATTCTGGGGGGGAAGTCCCTGAATCGGCAAACTTCCAGCTGGATCGGCCAGAATCGAGTTGGATCGACTAGATCAAGCAAGGATCGACCGATTCCAAACTGATCCAGGCCGATCCAGACTGATCTAGGTCGATTCCCTCAGGCTACCTTCAGGATCCTCTTCAGGCAGGGTGTCAGGATCCCCTTATTACCTGAATATCAGTTAAGTAAATGTTAGTATTTGTAGTTTCATTTACTTAAGATATTACATGTAATAAGGAAGTACCCCCATTTGAATCTAATAAAAATATCAAAAAAATCATATCTCTTACCAATAAAAAGTCAACTCTCCCATCGAAGAAGAAAATCGCGATTTTGGTGATTTTAGCGAAATGCTAACTTTCTAATCTCTCGTAATTTAGCTTATCTAAAAATTTGATAATTCAAATAAACCACATGGAACACTAAAAATTCAAAGTCCGGTAAAAAAAGTCAAACGTGCATGTGACTTCTCCAATGGAGCCACTCTCCTACTGACAGCACTTAGTCTGCTTGAGACCTCTTAGGATTTGGTCAAACTTAAGTTATCGTCATCCAAACCTCTCAGAATTTGGTCAAATTGAGCTACCATCACCCAACTCATGACACTCATGAGTTTGGGTGATGATAGCTTAGTTTGACCAATCCTAAGAGGTCTCAAGTAGACTTAGTGATGTCAGTGGAGAGCGGCTTCTTGGAGAAGTCATATGCACGTTTGATTTTTTTTTTGTTGGACTTTAGATTTTTAGTATTTATTAGACTTATTTGAATTATAAAATTTTAAATATGTCAAATTATGAGAGATTAGAAAGTTGTTACTTTGATAAAATCACAAAAATTGTGATTTCCTTCTTGGATGGGAGAGTTGACTTTTTATTAGTAAGAGATGTGATTTTTTTGATATTTTTATTGGATTCAAATGGGGGATATTTCCTTATTTACATGTAATATCTTAAATAAATGAAACTACAAATTTTAACATTTACTTAAATGGTATTCAGGTCAATAATACACTAAGTCTTTAATATTTTATACTTTTCTTGTATTATTATAGTAGTAATAATACACAAAATCTTATGTTTCATATATTATGAATGCATGTATGATTGGTTTTTTATGCAAATATTAGTTCTTTCAATTTATCAGATTTTCCCTCATTTTTGCTGTTTTTTTTTTCTTCTGTTTTTTCCTGAATTTTTTCCCAAGAAAAACCATTTTATAAACTGGCCGATCCAGGATCGGCCAGACTTCCCTTGGATCCATGGGATCTTGCGATCCGATCCGATCCAGGATCGGATCGAGCCTGGTCGATCCTGATCCTGATTCCGATCCTGCCTTCCATGCTATTAAGGGGAGGAACACCCAAAATTGAAGGACTAGGAGTGGGGGTGCTACCAGCGGTAGGGGCCCTCGAGGCGGGAGTGCGTCGCGCAATGCTGGGGGTAGAGGTAGTAGCAGGCCGAGGAGAGCCCACAACACCCGAGGCACCTAGAGGGATCTCACCTGAGGAGTAGGGGAAGAAAGGGAGCTCTCCTGAGGAGTAGGTGCAGGAGGACGAGAAGGATAGATGGTGATCCGCTGGCCACCAAACTAAAAAACGCAGGTGTTGGTCTGGCCATAAAGGGTCGCATCCACATCATACATCCAAGGTCGGCCCAAGATGATGCTCCCAACCTCCATAGGCAAGACGTCGTACCAGATCTTCGCTTCATAAGCATAGAGTTGTATCGGGATAAGGCACCTGGACTGAACGGGAATAGAAGTTGAGTCCACCCATGACACGTGATAAGGATGAGGGTGGCTTTCCAGAACCAAACCCAAACGTGTGACGGTGCGGGTGGAGATGGCGTTAATACAACTCTCGTTATCCACGATAACCCTGCAGACTCTACCGCCAAGGCGACAGTATGTCTGGAAGATAGAAGTGCGGCTCCAGTCAGCACTCTCCTTAGGTTGGGCCAAGATGCATCGAACGACTCCAAGCCTCTCATTACTGGGCACTTCCTCAAAGCTCGGCGCATGGGCGGGATCGGCCAACTCATCCTCCAACTGGTACTCCAGGGCCAAATCCTCGCCCGCCACATACCCCACTTCCTGAAGATCATACGAGGATCCTTCGGGATCAGTTCCTTCAATGGTTAGGGCCCTCGTGGGACAAGCACTCATATAGTGGCCAAACCCCTGGCACCTGAAACAACGGTTGCGGGAGCTGCCATCCTGAGGCACACCTCCCCCCATGGGTGCTTTCCCCTTTTCATCATGCCTGACCGAAGGGGCGGGAAGCTGCGGGCGAGTGGTAGGGGCAAGTAGAACCGGCGCGGCCTCCCTCGGGGGTAGGAATCGAGGTCGGGGTAGGGGTTCCGTCGGTCCCAATGTGGGGCCCCTTGGAGGTAATCCGAGAGCGGAAAGCGGCTCGGTCGGACGTGGGTAAGTCGGCCCAGCGCGCGGGGGGGACTCGCGACCTAACTCAAATTGTTCTATCTCACGTACGACTTGATAGGCGTGCTCGATGGTCGTCACGTGTTGGCGGAACAACTCATGTTGGTAGACACGATGAAGACCCTTCCGAAATCGAGAAAGGGTCATCGCGCCCTCCTCACGGGCCCCACACCTCAATAGGTACTCGTCAAAATCAGCAATGTACTCGGAAACGGTACGAGTCCCCTGGGTGAGGTCCTGCCATCGGTCAATGAGACGGTGCCGATAGGTCGTTGGGAGGTACTTCTCGCGAAGCTTCACCTTCATGTCCTCCCATGACTCAATAGGCATTAATCCACGCTGCTCAAGGAGGGCCTCCACATTCAACCAATACGTCTGAGCCTGGCCAACCAATTTGATCATAGCAAAGCGTACGCGCCGGGCATCAGACATCCCCATCCAATCAAAGTAGCGGTTCATGTTGGCCTCACAGTCTAGATAAACCCTCGGATCCAAGGACCCGTCAAAGGTGGGGGCATCAACACGAACAATATGCCGGTCGTCTTGATCATCACGGTCATCCGATCTCTCGGGTGACGATACCGCCTATACTCTAACCCATGCTCGTCCCGATCCTCCCGACCTCTCGGGTATCGGTGACACGGCTGCTCAAACCCCACATTGTTCCGATCATCCCGATCCTGAGGATGTCGAAAGAACCTATGGTCATACTCCAAGTCCACTCTTCCTTCACGGTCATCTCTCACATCGCCACCTCTAGGGTACCTATGACGCCTCTGAGCACCATCCCACTCGTGCTCAACTTGCCTCTCCCTAGAAGCGGCGGGTCTAAAGTCATTGCCTACTTCCTCCGTAAAGTCATCGTCAGACACATCCTCATCTCCTCCTCGACCCGTAGGTCGTTCGACTCTATGCGGTGGCTCCACAGGGTTCCTGCGAGCGGGCTGGTTCCCAGGAGCCTGGTCCTGGGTAGGAGGGGGCCTCTCAAGGGTAAGAACACGCCCAACCATCCCCTGGACAACACGGGTCGACTCGGTGACCCTCTCCTCAAGGCGTTGTTCAGACTCAGCAAACCTCTGCTCCATTTGTTCCATACGGACCATCAGTTGATCCAGCTTCACTACTACCTCGGGAAAGGAAGGGGAACCCGTCTACGAACCCGCCATGGGTGCCGGGGTATGGAACTCGACACCACTACGGGTGGGCCTAAGTTAAGAGACAATGAGCTAAAACACAACTAGCCATGATGGACACTCTAGATGCAACATGAGAATAGCCAGAGGCATATTATGAATTTTCCACAAGTGAGATAAACAGCTAAAAACTTAAGCTCATGCCTTCGACAGTAAACACAGACGCTCTGATATCAAGATGATGCGGGACGACCACCCAAAATGCAACACAGTCATCTAATAAGTGTCAAGCCACAAAGTAACAGCAAGCCCTTTCAAAATGCACAAGGTCCACAAACATTCCAAAGCATGATATACATGATCATAACAGAAAACTATAAGGTTGAGGAGTCGTCCCACGCAGCAGAAAAGCGTCGGATCGGTGGTAGGTAGAACTACCACAAGTCTAAGACATCAATTCCACAACTAATAATCTCATACAAGTGCTCACAGGATATTGGGATGCTCACTTAACACAGTCCGGCAGTGAGATGTCACAGCAAGTTAGGATTCCTACCTCTCATACACGATGGCAGATTCAACAGGATACGAAAAGAGCAGAGAGATGGAAGGGACCTTTAGGCTGCTGATTCACTGGAAGAAGAGCTTCGACTGGGCGTGGGGCACGGTCGGGGACAACGACAGTGCTGCGATCTCGGTGACCAGCGGGTCAGGACGACGCTCGCTCCGGGGTGCGGCAGTGGGCCGACTGGGGTGCTGGCATGGCAGAGTCCTGAGTCGCAACGGCTGGGCATGCTCGTGTGGGAACACTGGCAGGTATAGGTACAGCTGGAAGGAGTCGCCGACAATCTCGATGCCACGCCGGTTCATCCGCGTCGCTCACCAAGCCTCTGGTCGTCGCAGGCAGCCCTCGAGCAGGGGAGCCCCGAGCTGGGGTGGGGGATCGACTGGACTGACGCAGCCGGTCCTTGCGCAGAGGAGAGAAGCCTTTGCAGGGAGGCCAGGCAGTCAACGTGCTGGGGAGCTGGCCGCGCAGAGACTGGCCGACCCAGACGGACCTGGGGAGCCCTGCGGCGCGGCGGTTGAGGTCTGTGAGCAGAGGCGGGGTGCGCAGTGGCGGGGGAGGCGAGACCCATCCCTGGATGCTCGACGCGACGTGGCCGGCGCAGTCAAGCGGCCACGGACGTCCGACGCAAGGGAGGATTGGAGGGGGGGTCCGACGGCTCGGGGTGCTCGGCGCGACGGAGCAGGCGCGGTCTTGTGGCCTCCGGTGCTAAGGGGAAGGCCGGCGGCGAGGCTGGTCTTGCGCGGTGGCGGGGGCGAGGTGGAGAACCCCGGCGCGTACGACGCGGGGCCCTCGAGCGCGAGAGAGAGAGGGAGTTCGGGATGGGGAACCGACGAAGGGGTTTTCGGGGGAGGGGAGAGAGTGCACGTGAGGGGAAGAGAAGAGGTGTGCCGCAGGAGAGAGAGAGTAGCAAGAGAAGAGGAGGACAGGGGGGGGGGGGAGAGAAACGGGCACAGGAGGAAGGGGAACTGGGATTCGGGAGAAGGGACGAAGGGGGAGGAAGAGAAGACGGACGAAGAGGGGTTTTCGGGGGGGAAGAAGAGACGAAGAAGAAACGGGGGGGGGGGGGGTTGAGAGAGAGGGAACAACACACACAGTCCGAGGCAGCTTCTGCTCCAAGAAAGCTTCTTCTTCTATTCCATTCTTCCAAAAACAATCATACAAGTATATATAGGACAAGCCCTGCATAAACCCTACTGTGCACATCTTCATTGGGACCAAAATGTCCCCAGAACAAATGACAAAAGACTGCCATGTCCCAGATCCACAAATAAGCCCAAAAATCCCCCAAAATACATCTGAAAATGAAAAAGCTCTCATGGGCCTCAAATGAGCCTCACATAACCTCAAATAAATACCAAGATCACTCACACCCCTCGTCACCAAGCCATAACAATGGAATCGCTGCTGCCGAGGGCCACCGATGCTGGTAAACTCGAGTCGGGTCGAAGTTGGTCCGTGCTCTAGTGTCCTCACCACTGGGTAGATAGGTGGCATGGGAACATGTGCCTCTAGTCATGTATCATAGCATATAGGTGGAAATTCATCAGCTCCATCATCACCTCATGCATAGTATTTTCTGGTTGGACACATCTCAGGAGCCCTTAGCCCTGCAATTTTCTATCTTGTACTACCTCTATTCGCAATAAAGTTGGTGATGCAAACTACAAGCATCACCATTTATCTTGAAGAAAAAACTTGTGCAAAATGGCACAGAAAAAATAAATAAGAAAAGTGAAGGGGAAACATACAACCTCAATTTATCAATGGGGAGGTAGACAGCGGCAAGTGAGATAAATTCCTTTTTGTTTTGTTGGCGAATACCCAAGAAATGAAAATGAGAGTATGGATGGAGGAAGAAAAGGAGCAAAGGTTTAATGGAAAAATAAAACAGATTAGACACTGTAACTCTGATAGATATCAACCATTATGTAATAGGCACTTATAAAAGATTTCACGTTTAATCTCTTACACACTGCAATATCTTTATTCAATTTCTAGCATATTTGTGGGAAAGGGAAATCACAACGGCATGCCCCATGTTTCCTTATGTGACATCATTGCCCTAACTTGTTCCAAGTAAAATTCCTTCTTAACTGCATATATGTATTCCAATAGTTCATATTCTATTGTTGGATGCTCCAAAGACCAATGTAAATAATCTTCCTGTCTTTTGTAAATAGGAGCATTTCAGGAACCCTGCATCTACAACACTTGCTCTGACCAAGTGGCAGAAGTTTGCGTCCAACTTGATGGTACATCTCTGTCATGTTGCATCTGTTGGCATCAAATATAGGTGTATGTGTGTATGAATTAGTAGATCTGTGAGAATGGCATCATCCTTTTCTTTTGGGGTCAGATTCCCTTTGGGGGGGAGGGGGGAGGGTTGAGGGGAGTGGGTGTTTGACGTTTCAGTGTTTCTTTATATTTGGCCTATTTCCCTGTATGTTAACTTGTTCTTCTGTCCATCAATTCTTCACAACTTACATTTGAATGGTCAAATATTTAGGTCGTGCTTGATGCATTTGAAGCTCAACCCTTAAGCGAAGATGATGGAAATGCAAATATTCTTGAGGAAGAAGAGACTGCTTTCAGCATTAAGTATTTGACAAGCAGCAAATTGATGGGTTTGGAAGTACGTATTAGAAAGAGGATCATTCTTATTATTGTTTCTTTTTTTTAAAAGAAATATCTAAGTGTCTTTGCTCATCCTAGTTGACAAGAAGTCCTTATTATTCTTGTTTCACTTTCCTATTTACAGTTGAAAGATCCAAGTTTTCGTCGCCATATCCTTCTACAGTGTCTCATATTGTTTGACTATCTAAAGGTATGCAATTAAAGCTGCAGGACATATTTTATGCTTATTGCCTCAGATCATAACCTTTCTCATCATCCTGGGTGTATATGTGTTATCATGGTCTTGTCTTGAATGCAAGATTGGTAAGAATTTTGAGGGTAGAGTTTAAAGGACTGTGTAGACTGTTTCATTTTGTTATGTTGTTTTCTATCTTTAGTCCATTGCTATTGGCTTAGTTGTTTCTTTTATTTGATGAATTATGTCATATGTTAGTCTGGTCCTTACTGGAAAGGACAAAACAGAAAGAACGCTACTGAGTACCCTCCTAATGTCTAGCCTTCAAGTATTGTTATCTGGATGATTGCTAGGCAATGGGTTTCTCTTATTTAGTGTAACATGCATGCAACTATGGAAGGGTTCTTATTATCTAGAGTAGAATGAGATCATACTAGGTCCTAGTCCTGCTGGGTAAGTGCTACATCACTTTTAGACAGACAGGAAAAGCTATAGAAAAATTAACTTAGAATCTTTGACTATAGAAGATGTGCTGCATATTGACACAAATGTTGGCGCTGGGATTAGTATGGGAAGGATTGAAGTTGAGTTATGTTGGTGTTTGACTAGGCAATTGTAGCCTTGTTTTGAAAAAAAAATCTAAACTATAGAAAGATAGTGGCGAACTCTAGATCTTCTCTTGAAATCATACATTAGCTAGACGATTGATCTCGACCTTCTCTGTGTTTTGTGCAGGCACCGGGTAAAAATGACAAGGATGGACCTCCGGAAAGCTTGGTAAGAATTATTGACTGAAAAAGGCAGTTGCTTTATTTTTAATGCTTCCTTCATCTTTATTGAATTTATTATGAATTTGAATCTGCGTCATTTTTTCTGCCAAAGGTAATTTTTTCTTGTTTTATTTGTTGACTGGTTCTTCCAACCGCTGTTATCACAAGTTGACCTCTGGGATTTATGAGACTCTTCTCTTCTTATAGAATCTTATCTTTCCTATATTTCAGGGTCCTTTTCTTCTCTCTATTCAGAAGTAATTTTGACAATTCTTTTGTCTAACACCACTGAAGTTTTCAGAATGAACTTTGCGTGGTTTCCCTTTTTTCCTAACCCCTGAAAATGCTGGATTTATTGCAAAGAATTCCAAGAGGAACAAAAAAAAATGTGGGTCTAACATCTTACTAATCATTTTTTTAATTTACTGCCATTGGTAGATGCTAGTTAACTCCATCTATTCTCTTCTTTTGTTAATGTGCTGACTGTTATTCTTGAGCAGGCAGAAATATAAGTTAGTTCACTAAAACTTATTGCACCAAAATCTGGTTTTTAGACCAGCACATCCACTAGCAGATATAAATGCCAACACACATTCTGGGATGTTTAACAGATGACTTTTTCCTTTTGCATTTAATTGACTCCCTGAAGCAGTGCCATTAGATAATGTGAATTTAATTTGCATTTATCTGCTAGGGAGAGGAGGTACTCAGTGTTTCTCTTTGTTCTGTTGGTATTTCCTAATTTGCATTTATCTGCTAGGGAGGGGAGGGTGTTATAGTGTTTCTCTTTGTTCTGTTGGTATTTTCTTCTTTGCTTTTATCTGCTAGGAAAGGGAGGATCTTTAATGCTTCTCTTTGTCTGTTGGTATTTTCTTTTTGTCTTTTATTGCATGCTGGTATCTGCAAACCTACTTTATTGTGGTGCAAGGTTTATCATATCAGATTTTGGCTTCATCTCAGAAGGTTGGAAAGAAGAGATCCTAGTCAAATCTCCGGCGCTCAGATCTCAGGATATCAGGATGTAAAAAAGAGTCATACACATAAACATATTGTATATGATAACAAAAATCATTTTTGAGGGGAAAAAACAAGTAATTGGATACATTGATGGACACCATTGGTACATGTCACATCTACTATAATACTCCCCAGAATTAACAACAATGAAGCAGGAAGTCAGGAATTAACAGGAATGAGAAATTAATATTCCAAAAATAAAGCAGGCACTAAGGAGAACCAGAAACAAAACCAAAAGCATTAACACAAGCTAACAATAATTAAAAAGTGAGAAATAAAATAAAAGTCCTAAAGCATTAACAAGAATTAACAGGAATTAAACAATCAGAAATAACAAGAATTAACAGCAATTAAGCAGGAAACTACCAAGAAGTAGATTAAAAAGAAATAAATTAAGTAGGAATGAATGACAGATTAAATAATCATTTTTTTTGAAAAGTGGATAGTGCCACTTGTATATTAATAAAGAAGGAAAGAATGTACAAGCATAGGCCACCAAAAGAACCACAAAAAACTGCTCAGCCCACTTATGCAACACGATCCATCCTTGTATGGATTGCGACAGTCTCCTTCAACAAAACGTGGTGTAGAGTTAGACTGATTCACATTGACATTACAGACAATGGATGCTCATTCCGTAATTTTACAGCAAATCACAACACAAAGAGCCTCAGCATCCCAAGCCACCCTAGAAAATATGCGATGATTCTTCTCCCCTCATATCATCCATAAAGTTGCATGCAGAATGACTGAATGAGCCACCAAATTGTCTTGTCACCTTTGGTAGGTCATTGTCTTTTCCACTTCACAACCATTTGCCTGACCGCACAATGATAGGGAATGGTGCAATGAGTTTTAATAGGAGCATCCGCTAAAAATGATCTATGGACTCATCCTCTCTGCACAAAGGGCACGCGTGGTCTGAATAGTGGACAAAAAGTGATGCAGTCTATCTTGCGTAGGGAGCCTCCCAATAAAAATTCTCCACATCAGAATTTTCACCTTTAAACGGCTTCTAGGTTTCCAAACCTGATCATGTAGTCCATGTCGAACCCCTCCATCTGCAATGATACTATAGACATATCTAACTTAAAAACACCTTGCCTTCTCCCATCGCCACACCCATTGGTCCTCACCATTTGATAGGAATATGGTAGCCAAACGGGAAAGCAAGTCCTGAAGCTGAAGAGTCTCCGAGTGTCTCAAGTCCCTTCTAAAAGTGGGTGCCCATACACTGACAAGAAGAGAAGTATCCAAGACTCGGGAGACTAAGGCTAAAGGATCCGTCGCCATGTGGAAAAGTCTGAGAAACAGCTCAGAGAAGGAAAAATCACCACACCATTTGTCCCTTCAGAAAAGTGTCTTATCTCCCTTTCCCAGTCGGACTCTGGTACCAGCATAAATAATATCCCTACATGAAGAGATACCTCACCACAAGGGAGAAGTATTGGTTCGCGGAGAAGTACAGAGGTTCCACATTCTGGATCTCCCAAAATACTTGTGCTTGATGGTATTGGCCCATAAACCATCCTCTTCATCCGCTAACCTCCATAACCACTTTGTAAGTAATGCCAGATTAAAGTCCTTGATATTCTTTAAACCCACACCTCCTTGATCTCTACTCTTGAACCTTGGTAACCCTTCCCCAGGCTACATCATGCCAACCTCTGGATTTGTCAACTCTGCCATGCTAGAAAAATCTATATCTAATTGCCTCAAGTCTCTTGGCCACCTATTGCGGGATCCTAAACATCGAGAAAAAATATATCAGTGAACTATCCAAAATTGAACTGTAAAGCACAACTCTGCCTCCATAAAACAAAGTCCTGGCCTTCTAACCCGCTAATTTGGCCTCAAACCTGTGAATAATAGGTTGCCAATCAGAAGATCTAAGGGCACACGGGGAGAGAGGAAGCCACAAATAGGAGATATGGAAGCTGCCAATTCTACATCCCAATGCAGTAGCTGCCTTCCACAGGACACTCTCCTCTACATTCACCCCAATGAGGAGGCTCTTGTTGAAATTAACTTTTACCCCAGTAACTTCCTCCAATAGTTCCAACAAGAATCTCACTATTATGGGCATATTCACCCCCCTAGCCAAAAAAAGAATGGTATCATCAGCATACTAAAGATGTGATACAACAGTGCCGCCTCTAGTACCCTAGATACCTGTAATCATACTTAACACCTCCGCCCTCATCCATACCGTACTCAAAACACTGGCAACCAAAACAAAGAGCAAGGATGAAAGGGTCACCCTGCTTGAGACCCCGACCACTATGGAACGAGCCTGAAGGTTTAGAACTGCAAAAGCAACTGA
The DNA here is from genome assembly GCA_014218235.1 of Colocasia esculenta. Classification (NCBI taxonomy): domain Eukaryota; kingdom Viridiplantae; phylum Streptophyta; class Magnoliopsida; order Alismatales; family Araceae; genus Colocasia; species Colocasia esculenta. The sequence goes on from JACBKR010000781.1 coordinate 940,433, forward strand.
GGAAATACAAGCTCTGATCCTCGCAATCCAGTTATCGCCAAAGCCCATCCTCTTTAAGACATGCAACAAATATTTCCAATTGACCTTATCATATGTCTTGTTAAAATCTAGCTTTAAAACTAAGTCATTTTGCTGCACTGCTTCAAAGCAAACAAGTACTCATGAGTCACCAAGAAATTGTCCAGAATATGTTTCTCTCTGATAAAAGTTTCTTGGAAATGATCCACCAACTGATCCACAATTGAAACCAACCTAGTAACCAGTACCTTGGAGATAATCTTGTAGGTTCCATTTAGTAGACTAATAGGTCGGAAATTAGTGCACGCTTCCTTTTTCTTAGGAATAAGAACAATGTGTGTCTTGTTAATTGCACTCAAGTGGGCTTTCCCCTCCTAGAACTCCCTAATTGCAATGACAACATTGTCTCTGATAATATGCCAACATCTTTGAAAGAATGCCACTGGTAAGCCGTTTGGTCCCGGAGCCTTATCTTCAGCAAGAGAAAAAAACTACTTGCCGCACCTCCTCCCTAGAACAAACTCGGTCAAGAACCTCGCTGGTCCTTGGAAGTAGTCAGTGTAGGATACCCTCATTTACCTTTGGCCTGTTGAAGTCTTTTTCCGTGAAAAGACTAGATTAAAAGTTCTATCCTTTTATCTCCTCATCCTCAACAAATATACTGTCCCCCACCTTGATACATGAGATGGAGTTAACTCTTCTTCTATCTAAAGCAATCCGTTATTTTCTAAGCAATCCGTTGAAAATATGTCGTGTTCCTTTCACCTTTTTTGACCCATCTATTTCTGGATCTTTATTTCCAGTAAATTTTCTCCTTGCAAAGAATGCCCTCATACTGTTACTGGAGAGAAATCTGAATTGCTTTTTCCTCATCTAGTAAACTTACCTCCTCCAAGCTGTCCAGGCATCTATCTACTGCAGAATCTTCTTCTTCGCCTCTCTTCCTGGCAGTGTTTGTCCCGCAGCTTCTTAAGGTAAAAGCCGTGTGTCTCAACCTCCTCACTAAGGTGCCCATAGTAGAGGGTCCTACATCCACAACATGACAAGTCCAAGCTGTCCAGGCCATCTATCTGAAGCAATCCGCTGAAATTGTCGTGTTCCTTTCAGCTTCTTTGACCCATCTATTTCTGGAACTTTATTTCCAGTAATTTTTTTCCTTGCAAGGAATGCCCTCATACTGTTCCTGGCGAAAAAACTGAACTGCGTTGTCCTCATCCAGTAAACTTGTCTCCTCCAAACTGTCCATGCCATCTTTCTACTGCAGAATCTTCTTCTTCGCCTCTCTTCCTGATAGTGTTTTTCCCGCACTCCAACTTCTCAAGATAAAAGCCGTGTGTCTCAACCTCCTCACTAAAGTGCCCATAGTAGAGGGTCCTACATCCACAACATACCAAGTCCTCGATACCACATCCATAAAGTCATGCTCTTGCATTCAGAACAGCTCCAATCTGAAATCATGGAACGCGGAATTAGTCGATCCGGATCGGGATCGATCGATTTCGGATCGGATTGACCATGGCCGATCCAGGCCAATTCTGGTCTATTCCAGGCCAGAATCGGCCCTGGCCGATTCCTGGGCCTATTCAATTTTGTTTTCCATGTCTGAAATTGTTCCTTCTCTTATGCATGCGACTGGTCTTCAAAAGAATAGACATGTGATCTGAAACCATTATAGACATTGGGGTAACCTGAGCATGTGGAAACTGATCCTCCCAGTTAACAGAAATAAACAATATGTCCAACCTGGAGCATACAGCCTTTGCTCTAAGGTTAGACCTAGTAAAGAAGCCGTTTGACATACCGACATCCACCAACACTACCTCCTGGATAAAATTTGAGAAGTCCTCCATACAACCATCTGCATAATAAGTCCCTGTCTTCTCGGATGGATGTGCCACAGTATCGAAATCTCCACCCAAACACCAGTCTTCTAGAAGTCTGGTGGAACTGCAATAGATCCTCCCATAGCTGTCTTTCATCCTCCCTAGCTTGGGGGCCATAGACACCAGTGAAATGCCATGAAAAGCCATCTTTGAACCCCTTTAAATGCACCAAGATGGCCCACCTGCTAACCATCCTGTCACACACCACTTCCTCCACCTCAGGGGTGTTCCACAAGACGAAGATACCCCCAGAGCTTCCTACTGCAGGAGAGGCAACCCCTTGGTCAATCTGATTCCCCCACTCCCTCATGATGACACTATCATCCCTATCCCACTTCGTCTTCTGCACACACAAAATATCCACCTTACATTTTCTTTATCACAAAGAATCATAAATAAATAAATATGTGTATGTTTTTAGCATATTTATTTATTTTGCACGTTTGATTTATCAGACAATTTAAGGTTCGTGTACTAGATTTTCCCCACCGACAATAGTCGATGTTTATTTATATTGAAACGAGTCTGAACACCTTTGATTAACTGTCAAAGAGCACCTTTTACCTCTAGACATTGTGACATTGATGACTTAGATGATCGCCCATTATGGGTACATTCTCTTGCAAAGAAATTGGAAGATTTTATTTCCTTGCACACATGTAATTTGAATTACAATTAGTTTTTCAAGAATTTTAAAAGTGGTCCCGATTATATAATGGGGCCTTTGGGCTTACATCCATCCCTCTGAATTTGTTTTTGTCACGATTAGACTTTTGAATTTAAACTTCATCATGAGCAGACCGTTGTATTTAAATTTCATCATAATCGGACCGTCGGATTTGAATTTCATCATGATTGGACCGTTGGATTTTAGTTTCATTATGATCGGACCTTTGAATTTGAATTTCATTATGATCGGACCGTCAGATCGCCAAAATGATCACTATCGATCCATTGGATCTGCTTCATGATCATGATCACTTTTTTTATTGTGATCGGACCTTTAAGTTGACTTGATGTCCACAGAAGACATTTCCACACAAGACGAGAGTATATTTGTATCTCTTGACCCTTCCAGGATTTTATTGCAATTTTGACCCTTTGGGGCATTTTTGCAATTTCTAACACTTTCCGAGTATTTCTGCAATTTCGTATCCTTCCTTGGTTTTTTTGGAATTTCTTACCCTTTCTAGGTAATTTTTGCAATTTTATACCCTTTCTGGATATTTCTGCAATTGTGTACCCTTTTGGGTATTTTTTGCAATTTTCAACCCTTTCTGGGAATTTCTGGAATTTTGTACCCTTTCTGGATATTTTGCAGTTTTGTACCCTTTCTGAGTATTTCTGCAATTTTCTACCATTTTTTGGTATTTCTGCAATTTTGGGACAATATAAGGTACTTCAATTTATGAACAGCAGAAGATATTTCTACAATGTGTCACCTTTTATGGGTGTTTGTGCAATTTTCTACTCTTCTTGGGTATGAGTGCAATTTCTGCAATTGATGGAAAAATCAACTTGTTGTAGAAACATATTTTCAGAAATTGACTTTGCACAATATTTCTTTTTGATTCATGAGATAAATATCAACTTCCATGATAAAAGTGCTTATTTTACAATAATCCACCCTTAACAAGGACTTCCGTAGAAAATTCCCTTAGATAAGGCTTTAGTCCTGGGCCCCTGGCGGCAGTGACTTGGTTTTTGGATTATTTGGTATTTCTGGGATTTCGGGTTTTTTCCCAGAAATTTGATATTTCTCAAATTTCTGGATTTCTGGGTTCTTTAGTATTTCTGGGATTTTTTTTATTTCTGGGTTATTTGGAATTTTGGTATTTCTGGATTTTCTGATAACTCTTGGAAATTTGATATTTCAGGAATTTCTATTTTTTGGTTATTTGGAATACTTGCCCTTGTCACAGGCTATGGCTTCATACCGGTTCACGCCATGATTAGCAAATTTCTCATGTATAGTTTTTATTGTGAAAATGTCCAAAAAAAATTAATGAACATTTTTGGTGTCAACACCTCCAAACCAATTCCTTCACTGCCCTCCTCTTCTCCATCCCACCTAGTCCCCCGACATTCCATGAACGGATCCTCATTGAAATGCCTTGGTCCCCCTCTCTCCCCCCGCAATTCATCCTCACTCACTCCCCCCATTCTTTGCAATGTCCTCTCGCCTGCCTGGCACTCCATCTTTTATATATTTTCTCAAAAGCTCCTTTCAAATCCTTCTCTGCAGCCACAGACGATATGCCCATCATTCCTGCCACCTCCCTCTCCTGCTCAGTACACATGGCTTCCTCTTTCTTTAGGATAGCCCTCACCGCCTCTGCTCACAGAGTACTTTTCAATCCCCTTATCATTGCCCTGAAATGGCGACACTTCATCACCTTCCGCCTGGGCATTTCTGTCCCTCAATGCATCGTCAGCTCTGCCTAGTCAACTTGCTGAAGTAAAACAAGTGCTGACTGATTCTACCCATCCAGATCGTCTGGAGTTGGTCTGCCAAGGTTGACAAATGCTCCCACCGAAGATGCATTCTCTGACACAATCACCAAAGACAAAGGGGATTGAACAGGACCCCCCCCCCCCTCTCCCTCCCATAAGAGGGTTCCTGGTAGTCTGGAGCCCGCACGCTGCTGGGAGATGGCTCCCGCTCCCCAACGCTCTGCATCCCTGCTGATAGACCTGGTTCCAGGACCTGGTTATTTCCTCTGACGGCCTCTTCCTTGTTGTCCGCCTGGTTTTCCCCCATCGTTCCGTCATCCTTTGACTATACTGGTCCATTAATCAACGCGACACGGGGGTGGTGAGGTGTAGATAGGAGACATCCTGCGGCCAGCTTGTTGTTCAGTTAAGCGCCCAGGTTGAAATCCTAGGTTGGATAGGGAGGAAAGCCATTATCGAGCCATGATGAAGCACTAAAGAATGATGTTTCAGAAAATGGGTAAATTATGGGCCCTCCGTTCGGACCTGGCCGGGTGGTTCACTGAACACACCGACATCCGACCGGGGGCCCGCCTTCAGAACCGTGCTAGACCCATTTTGCTGGATCTGAGCCTAGCGGGGGGGAGGGGGGGCCTGCTGGTCAATGCGATTTGAATTTGAATCCACCCCCCCTCCCTCCCCATCATCTTCAACCTCCATCCTGAGCCCCTATTGTCCTTGGGCAGACGACAGCGATGAAGGCATCGCCTCCTCTAGGACCATGCACCGAATGACTACCCGTTCGCCGTCGGACCCCGTGATGATGACCATCAGGACCTCTTCTGGGCTGAAAACGTGGATGTTTGCAAGGATAACCTTGATCCCGTCAATGCGAACTCCAAAGTCCTCTGAACTAGGCTTCCGAAGTGGCAAACTAGGAACCCAATTCCCTCTTCATGACACAGCCTTATGAGAACCCCTTCCAGTACGACCCTAACCCTTCTCACCGGCAAGGAAGGGAACGCTCCCATCATCTTCAACCAGCAGCCCCGCCCACTGCAATCATTCCAACTCTCAAAACCTTCTCCACTGATGCGAACTCCAAAGTCCCCTGAATCAGGCTTCTAAAGCGGCAAACTAGGTACCCAATTCCCTCCTCATCACACAGCCCTATGGGAACCGCTTCTAGTACGACCCTGACCCTTCTCACCGGCAAGGAAGGGAACGTTTTCATCATCTTCAGCCAGCTATGAATGCTAAGGAAATCCCTGCCCACTGCAATCATTCCAACTGTCAAAGCCTTCTCCACCCCTTTGCGCAGCTACCCAACACTAAGAACACCGAGTGGGCAACCCTCAAGACTTCCAATCTTTCCCTGTAAGCTTCATTAGGCTCCGATTAATTTTCTCATCCTCAGCATCACCCAGCAGCAGAGTCATAGCCAGCGATCTGCTTCTCCAGTTTTCTCGGTAGATGATGTACTCCTCCAGCACGTCTCCCACCTCGAGGACCTTTCTACTGCTCTGGGCCACCACAGAAGGCTTCACGGGCCCCTTAACCACGTCGGCGAAGCTTCTAAAATCCCTCAGCTCCTTTCTTCCCATCGCCGGTCCCTTGGGCATCTTAGAGTATCTGGACCCTTGAACCTCTCCCATCCAAGGATGGGAGTTTTGGTTTCGGGATCGCCCAGGCCCGAAACCGAAACCGAAACGGCCAGTCTCAGGTGGCTTCAAGAGGAGAATGTTGACCGATTTCAATCAGTTTCGGTCTGGTTTCGGACCGATTTCAGTCAGTGTTGACCGATTTCAGTCAGTCAGTAGTTTCGGCCGGTTTCGTTTCGATCATGGCTGAAACCGATGTTTTGACCAAAACGTATCGGTTTTGGCTGAAACCAACAACCATGCTCCCATCGGTCTGTTCCATGCACCTTCCTCTTCTCTTCAGAGCTCTAACGATCGGCAGGACACCATCTCTTGGCGTCTCCTTGTCTCCCACGGCCATAGCAAGTCCGGATGAAGCCGAACTTTCCCCCACGACCGTCATGTGCAGCTTCTTCCGGCGGTGATCGAGCCTTAGGGCCCCGATTACCCCGCCCTTCTCTGGCGAATACCCGATGCCCCACCCCCACCAAGGGGGATATTGTTCGGCCACGATGGCCAGACGGATTCCCAGAGCATCTCACTCTAGAAAGACGCTAGAGAGAGAAACTCCTTTTGTCATCGCACAAATAATCAAATTTTAACTCATAATTTTCAGTTTTTCAGAATTAAGCAGAAAATTAAAGCAATGATTCACAGTTTTTTAATTAATTCCATAGTTGTCAAGGCGTCAAGGCGACTAAGGCATAGGTGGGGTCTCGGATCGCCTAAGCGCTTAGGCGCTCGCCTAAGCAGTGCCTAGGCGTTTAGGACGGAACCAAGTATGAGTTGTTTTCAAGTGTCCCTCTTACATGATATTTATGTATCTATAAATATATATAATGATGAAAATTTAATAAAAAAATATCATAATATGACAGACATAAAGACAATGAAAGTAACAAAAATTAAACTCCAAGTAAACAAACTCACATTATATAATAAAGTCATAAAAAATCTAAATTGACATCTTCAAATAAATAAGCACACTAAATAAGAACAAGAAGTGCAAATATTATTCTATCATCAGAAAACTAATTTTCAACTTTTAAAACAAGCAATACACATACATGTAAATATGTTAAATAAAAATAAGAAGTGCAATATCTTAACACACTTAAAACAAGTAAAAACTAAATGAGTCCATTACATAATCCCACAATATGCCTAAAAATTGAAAAGAAACTAGAAAATGACAAGTCTCATGTGTTTGGGTGATGATAGTTTTAAGTTTGACCAAATCCTGATAGATCTCAAACAGACTAAGTGTTGTCAGTAGGAGAGCGGCTCCCTTGGAGAAGTCATATGCACGTTTGACTTTTTTTATCGGATTTTAGATTTTTAGTGTTCTATATGATTTATTTGAATTATCAAATTTTTAGATAGGTCAAATTATGAGAAATTAGAAAGTTAGCATTTCGTTAAAATCATCGAAATCGTGATTTTCTTCTTCGATGGGAGAGTTGACTTTTTTTTTTGTAAGAGATGATTTTTTTGATATTTTTATTGGATTCAAATGGGGGGTACTTCCTTATTTACATGTAATATCTTAAGTAAATGAAACAACGAATTATAACATTTACTTATGTTACCTGGAATCGGGCTGGACTCAGCCCTGAAAACCGAACTGAATCTACTGTCTAAGTGGGATATTGCGAACCCCTAAAGGGTCTAAGCGCGCCTGTTGAACCCCAAAAAGGCATGATAAACATCTACCCAAAGAAGTACCCGGGAGGCCTGAAGATGTGTGGAGTTCCCACTAGAAAGAATTTCTGAATAGAAGATATGTGGAATGTCCAATAGAAGGACTTCCTGAATTTTTAAGGTGTGTGGAATATCCACTAGAAGGAATTTCTGAACTGAAGGAATTTCTGAACTATGAGGGATGCCCAGCTGAAAAGAGCCCATGGATCTATTTATACTGATCCAAGTGGTTAAAACACCTAGAAAGATGTCTTGGAAGCAAAGTGATGCATGCCTTAAAACCAAGGTAATTCACACCTTAAAGACAGAAAATCAGAAAGCAAAGCATTTGGTTCCTTGAAGACAAGGTAAAAGAAAGAGAAAAGACTTGAAGACAAAGCAACTTATGCCTTGAAGGCAAGGTAAAAGTGGGACTGAAGTCCCCTCCAAGCCAAGGGAGAAGCCTTATAAATACCATTGGCATTAAGCCCTCCAGAAAAGACCAAAGTTCAGAATAGAATGACACTCCACACAAATTGGTGTACGGAAGAAATGTACGGAAGAAATCCGGCAGTACGAGGTCCATGAAGACCAAGCATCAAGTACAAGTACAAGCACAAGAACAAGCCGGCGACAGAAGCTCCGAGGATGCAAATGCAACTCTTCACCGGGCAAAACTCCGAGCAAAGGGGAGCGGGATTTCAACAAACCAGTCCCCCCTAAATGAGCCCCTTATAGTCTATTTATAGGCCATCCTCCCCCCCATTTTAAAACAACCCTTAGGTGTAAGGGGAATGGGGGGAAGAGAGGGCGGTTGGAGGGGAGGCCCCCCCCCTCAACTTCTGAAACATAAAACCGGTTGGGGGGGTGCTCCCCCCCAACCGGTTTTATGTAAATCAGGTTGGAGGGGAGGCCCCCTCCAACCTTTTAATATAAAACCGGTTGGGGGGACTCCCCCTCCAACCGGTTTTATATAAAACAGGTTGGAGGGGACCCCCCTCCAACCGGTTTTATAAAAAAAAAAAAAACAGAAAAAAACAGGTTGGAGGGGACCCCCCTCCAACCTGTTTAAAGTAAAACCGGTTGGGGGGGTGCTCCCCTCCAACCGGTTTTACATGAAAACAGGTTGGAGGGGGAACCCCCCCAACCTGTTTTATGTAAATCAGGTTGGGGGGTGACCACACCCCCAACCTGTTTTATATAAAACAGGTTGGAGGGGGAACCCCCCCAACCGGTTTAATATTAAACAGGTTGGGGGGTGTTTACACCCCCAACCTGTTTAATGTTAAACAGGTTGGGGGTGTCCCCCCAACCGAAATGGGGGTTCTCCCCCCTCCTTCTCCTGTTTATGCAGGGAGGGGAGGAGAGGCCAGCCCCCTATAAAAGGGGAGGCACCCCCTTCATCTGAAGAGGCCGGCCAAGCCCCATAAACCCCCCTACATGCTGTGAAAAATAGTCCCCCAAATCCTTGAAAACCAGTCCCCCAAAAAATCCCTGTTGGTTGGCAATCCCCCAAGCCTTGTAAACCAGTCCCAAAACCCTTGTAAACCAGTCGCTCCAAGCCTTGTAAGGCCCGGGTTCTGAAATTTTCAGAAATATTGCAAATCTTCTTGTTCTCCCGATCTCCTTCCATCCGTTCTTCCAATTCTTTGGTTTGGCGTGAAGGTATTGGTTTATTCCTTGTTCAATATGGAGTAAGGAGTGCCCGATAACGTGGAAAAGAGCGGGAGATCGCCATCGTATACGGCTCCGACATCTCCCTCGCGCCACATCCCCACATCGAGCAAGTCTCTGTGGGGATCCAGGGGTTTAAATACCGTCCATATCGAGCAAGTCTCTATGGACATATGGTATTTAAACACCCTTTGTTATCTCTCTCTTGGTATATTTATACCCCACATCGAGCAAGTCTCTGTGGGGGATTCAGGGGTTAAATACTGTCCATATCGAGCAAGTCTCTATGGACATATGGTATTTAAACATCCTTTGTTCTCTCTCTCTCGGTATATTTATACCCCACATCGAGCAAGTCTCTGTGGGGATCCAGGGGTTTAAATACTGTCCATATCGAGCAAATCTCTATGGACATATGGTATTTAAACACCCTTTGTTCTCTCTCTCTCGGTATATTATACCCCACATCGAGCAAGTCTCTGTGGGGGATTCAGGGGTTTAAATACTGTCCATATCGAGCAAGTCTCTATGGACATATGGTATTTAAACATCCTTTGTTCTCTCTCTCGGTATATTTATACCCCACATCGAGCAAGTCTCTGTGGGGATCCAGGGGTTTAATACTGTCCATATCGAGCAAATCTCTATGGACATATGGTATTTAAACACCCTTTGTTCTCTCTCTCTCGGTATATTTATACCCCACATCGAGCAAGTCTCTGTGGGGGATTCAGGGGTTTAAATACTGTCCATATCGAGCAAGTCTCTATGGACATATGGTATTTAAACATCCTTTGTTCTCTCTCTCTCGGTATATTTATACCCCACATCGAGCAAGTCTCTGTGGGGATCCAGGGGTTTAAATGTCGTCCGTATCGAGCAAGTCTCTATGGACATATGGTATTTAAACACCTTTTGTATCTCTCTCTCTTGGTATATTCATACCCCACACCAAGCAAGTCTCTGTGGTTTAAATACTCTTGAATGTTTGTGCTCTAAATGCCTCCATATCGAGCAAGACTCTATGGGTACGGACGTTTAGATGCCTTGTACTCATATGTATATATTCTGTCGAGGAGACTCTGCTCAAGCAGGGATTCTGCTTAAGAGCGTATCTGTATAATCATAATCTCATGTTTATATGCATATGTTTTCTTGAGGAAACTCTGTCTAAACAGAAATTCTCCTCAAATACATACTCATATAATTGTGAGTCTATGTTCATACGGATATGAATCCTGAGTTGAACTCTGCCTATGCAGGGGTTCCACCCGAGAACATATCCATATATGTACAATCATATGTATATATTTCCTTAAGGATACCCCGTCAAAACGGAAATTCCGTCCTAAAATTTACTCGTTTCAACTAAAATTTTGTCTCTGGAAATGAGTATATACTCAAAAGATAATTTCGCTAACACGGGCATGTTCTCGCCCATGGCAAGCTGTATGACAAGTTTCACAAAAGAAACTCATACTCTTTTCAAAAAGACAACCCTATTTTCCAAACTCGGACCCATTCTGTTCAAAATAAACAAAGCAAAAAAATGTTGTCTTGAAATTTCTTACAGATGCATATATTCTCGCCCACGCTATGAAATGGTATTCGGGTTGAAACAGGTGTTAATACGACATCTAAAGCTTTTAACTCGATGTAAATGTAACATCGGTTCCGATCGATGGAGACAGGGGTCCAGCACACGCCACCCCAATCGCCTGATGATTAAAAGGCACGGAATCAAAGAAGTTTAGATCAAAACACGGCGCACTCATCCGTTTCACGGATATGTAAAAATTCTTTCTCTGCATTGCGCAGACCCTTACTTCTGCCTGGCAGGCAGGCTGGCACGCCCCGCAATAAAGTCAAAAGATAAATGAACAAACATCCTTCAAATGAAGAAAGAAGAGGAAGAGAGAAAAAAATTCCCGTGTCCACAGCGCCCAAGCGCCCTTGGCGTGCGCCTTGGCCGCCTTAGCGGCGCCTTGGGGCGCCTTTTCTCCTCTTAGAAAGGCGAGGTGTTTTAAGGCGGCTGAGGAAGCGCCTTGGCGCTTAAGCGGCGCCTAGGCGCCGCCTAGGCGTCCGCCTTGACAACTATGATTAATTCCCATAGGAGTCAAAATTAACTCGATATTTAATATAGTCAGAAATTCATAATGGATTAGTAAAAACCCAAAGTAGCGAACTAGCCATTGCCAACAAGAATTACAGGAATTAAATTATTAAACATTCAGAAATTACAAGAATTAACAGCAGTAATTCAACAGAAATTAACAGGAATAAGAATTAACATGAAGCACGAATTAAGAAGATTTTTAGTTTTTTTAAGAAAACCAATATTTTCAAATTTAAAACCAATGGTAATAGTTGGTGATTATTAACATAAACATTTGTTGTTATTTTACCAAAACAAGAATTAACAAGATTTTAACAGAATTAAAGTCCATAAATTTGACAATAACCAATAGACCTATAAAATAAAACCCAAAGAATTCACAGGGATAAAAAATAACACCCAAGGAAGTCACAGTAATTAAATAATTAGCGATTTCATCCTCGATGCTCACGTCTCCTCACACAAACAGGAAATAACACCCCAAGCAGAAAAGCGCCTATGTGATGGGTCCTTTCACACTTCGTCCTGGATGCTCACGCCTCCTTACGCTTTTTTATTGACAATGTCAAAACAAGTGTGAAGGTCTCGGAAGACGGGAAGAGTCCTGGACGGAACAAGAGAGGGTCTCGGGGAGAGTCCTCCCACCTCCTCATATGCCCACTGAGCAAGGCATGGGGAGAGTCCTGGATGGGACACGAGTGGTCTCCGGGAGTCGGGGGTCTCGGGGTGAGTGCTGGAGGGGGGAGGAGTGGGTCTCGGGGAGAGCCTTAATGGTCTCTTTTGCCTTAAGAAGGAAAAAGTAGCTGTCTTGGGATCTTGGGAAGACGGTAGCCGGGGTTTCCTTTCTTGGGGCCTTGTTGAGACCAAGAATCTCACGAGATCCTCTTGAGGTAGCATTCCATGTCGTGGTGCATGAACCTTTTGCATGACATTCACTGTTAACTTGCTTCATTTCATGGTTTCTATGGCTTTGCAGAAAGAAGAAATTAGAACCTGTGAAGAACGTGTAAAGAAGCTTCTTGAGCTTATTCCACCCAAGGGAAAGGAATTTCTTCAAAGCATTGAACACATACTGGAACGAGAAAAAAATTGGGTTAGTCTTCCTTTCACTTTGGCATATGACTCAAATGTTATTAAAAGGTCCTGAGTGAATATGTTTTAAAATAGTAGGGGTCTCCATGCTGGATTAATTTTGCCCAACTTTTTAGGTCTGGTGGAAACGAGATGGTTGTCCAGCATTTGAAAAGCCTATCATTGAAAGAAAAACAGGTCAAGATGGAATAAGAAAACGGTATGCATATTGTCGGTTTATATCCTTATTTACCACATATTATTTCTCTTGTTAACCAGTTAGCTTGTTTTTTTTTCCATAATCATTCCCTACTGTGTGTCTGTGATATTATCAATCTTGCATAATCATAACTTGCTTCAATTGGTTACACTTTTTATTTATATGTCTGATTTTTTTCCCATAAAAATCCCAGGATTCTCCTTGTTTGTCTATGGATGTTTTCCGGGTGATTGTCAATGATTCTATCATCTTGGTAGATCCCTTGAGCTGTTTGTTGTACTCAAGGGAGAGCCACTTGTTGCTTCTTTTATGTTTTCCTCTTCCATTTTAAATGAATTGTGGTTTTGTGACCTCCCAAGAGAGTACTTTTCAAGTGAATGATTTGATAGTTGCACATCTGCACATTTCTATATCTCTGTTAGCCATCTTTCTAGCTTTGTAAATTTAATTTTGCATGTGTTGTCTGAAACAAGAAACAGGGGTAGTTTAGTTTTTCTTTTTACAATTTTCAGTTATTTCTGTATATCTAAGACTGAAACGTGTCTCAGTCACAGCCGCCTCATATTCTGGGCATTATGGTCATGTTGTATAAACAACAATATATGAGTTGTAAGGGATGGCCCATCTGTTCTGCCTGATCCCTTGTCTTTGTGAAAACTTCATGCACCACCTTCTCCCTCCCTATCTTCTCTCTTTCATTTTTCCTATAGCATGTTTTATTATGTATTTCTATTTTGAAGCTCCATTACTGGTTCTATTCTTAACAGAATTTTGTAGTTGTGTCATATTTGGTCATTAAATGACTGTAGAACAATTCTATATTGTGCTCTTACTATTTGGTTTTCATTGGTTGCATAGGAAACCAAGATATCGTTTGGGAAATAAGGAGCTTTCTCAGTTATGGAAGTGGGCAGATCAGAATCCAGTATGGTTCCTAGCGTCTTCTTTAGTTTCATCTGTTACAAACCTACTTGACAAGCATAATCTGTTGCCTCTAGCATCATTATCTTCATGTTGCTTGGTCATAACAAGCAATTGCATTTATTATATCAGATAGACGTTATTGGTATTTTAGTCACTGCTATGACTAATGATGCAAGTGGACATTATCTTTACAGCTCTCCATAACCCTAGAGAAGGGCAGCATAATGGTTTGTACATATTTGGATTACCTTCTCTACTCTATTCTGCATCATCTAGGATTGTTCTTGTCCAGGTTTTAGACTTGGTGCTTCTGACCAAGGTTTGGCGCATCCCCGATTCGGACCGGATCGGGTTTTTCCTGATCCGATCCGATTCGGGCGGATCGAACCGATTCGGTTCGATCCGCTTGGATTCGGCCAGAACCCTTATTTATGACCCATTTTATGGCCGATTCCCTTGAATCTGGCCTTTTTTGAATGATTGTGTGGTTTAGGCCTCTTGTACATATGTTTCATCATATTCCATGAGATTTATATCATGTAATTGGTATAAAAACATTTATTTTCAATGAAATAAAGCATTAGAAGAGTGAAAACAAATTGAAACTCATTAATTGAAAGATATTTACATTGCACAAAGTCAATACAACTATCAAACTCTAAATTCCAATAAAAATACAATGACTTACTCTAATACCCCAATGCCCTTGTTGATATGGATCATATGCATTCCATTGGGATTGGCTAGGCATGGATTCGGACTCATCTGACTCTGAGGGGAGCTCCCCAATAAGATGATGACCTTTCGTTCTTGACACAAAACCACGAAACTCATCCCATGTCATCATGGTATGGTATCTCTGCCGAAACTGACTGAGATAATGGTCCCACACTTGACAGCCGGGACGGACTACCCCCAGTTGTGCCATCTATACATCCTCCTCAGCCCCAATTTCATAATGAATAAGATTTTTAAAATTATTATTCAAATTTAATATAATTATAAATCCACCTCCAAATAGACACAAATTCACTTAGGAAGCCTCCTCCTGTGGATTTGCACCTAAATCTAGGATTTTCTCTTCAAAAACCTTCAAACGGGGGGGGGGGGGGGGGGGGGGGGGGGGGGGGGGGGGGGGGCAAAGGGGCCTGCGGTTTCCTGCGCTGCGAATGGGACTGTTGAGTCCGATGCGCAGCGCATCGCCGACACCCTTTAAGGATGTCGGGCGGATCGCGCCCGATGCGACAGTGCCGGGCCGGATCGCATCGCATCGGGCTCGATCCGCCTGCTAAGAAGGGATCCGGGCGCATCGGGCGAGCCGCGCATCGGATCCTCCCTGATCCGATGCGATTCGGGGGGATCGGCCCGGCTCGATCCGGCGCGCCAAACCATGCTTCTGACCACATGACATCTGGTGACTCCTTGATTGATTGCATTCTAGATCAATCTTACCTCCAGATCTGAACTGCTGATAATGCCTCTCTTGGTGTCTCATAGAGTGGCATGACTGCTCCAACATCTGATCCCATTAGATGCTCCAGTTTTTCAGTGTTCCTCCATGCCCCTTTGTTTTCATGAGTTGCATTTCTATCATTTTCCTTATCCATGTGGTTCATCTTTGTCTTGTTTTGTCTATCACCTGAGCAGATTAGGATTGATCATATGGTAGATGGATGTATCATGTATCATGTGGAGCTTCTTCACCTACCTCTGTCGACCATCAAATCTTCTTCCTCATGCAGTTTTGTCTTGTCTTGTCCTAATAATGGGTGGTGTCAGAGTTGATGCCATTCTGAGCCGTATCTTAATACTTACTCTGGTCTGAGATCTTAGACCCAGCTTCTTTACATCTGTGTTTTCATGTACTGGCTAGCAGCTGGCAAACCATTGACTTTCCAATCTTTTCAGAGAAGTCAGTTTCTATCATCCTTTTTGACCTGGTTTACTTTGATATGTTGGAGGCTGGCTCATTTTCCCTTTCTGAAAAGATTCTATCAGTTTCATTGACGTCTTCTTTCAGTTTACATGGGCCTACATAAATATATAATGCATCATCTTGTTCCTAATATTTCCTTTCATAGTCCTTGTTATTGTTTCACTCCTTTGGTTTGTACCCAGTTTATTACTTAACCATCATTATATCAGAACTTGGGCGTATCTTTCATCTGATATGCATGATCCCCTTCTCCTCAATGGCACTCTTCCACAATGATCATGGGGTTGATAAATAGGATCAGAGTTGCTGAAGAAGCACCATTACATTCTTAGGGTGTTTAGTGGGAGATTTAACATTGTCAATAAACATTTTTTTTTAAAGCCAAACTCTTACCCAAAATCTAGGCACTCAGTTGAGGGAATCCTCTAAATATATAGAAGTGAAAACTCCAATGGAGTTCCGATTTCCTATATGGGACTAAACGACAACCCCGGGTAGGGAGTCTAGGGACAAGTATCCACATATGGAGAAACTATCCAATGGGTAACCTGGCTCTGATACCATGTTAAAGTCCCAAACTGTAACCCAAAACCTAGGCACTGAGTTGAGGGAACCCTCTACATATATAGAGGTGAAAACTCCCATTGATTTCCAATATGGTACTAAACCACAACAGATTTCAAAATAAATCAAGGCAAGAAATATGCAGCGGAAGTGTGGAGCTATTTTTTCACATTTTAGAGCTAAAGTTTAGCAAGAGTACAAAATACAGAATTCTTCTGCTTGTTTCATGTGCTATATCATGGAGCTTATGGAGACAGCTTAATGGTTGTATACTTTGTGAATTCAGATCTACATTCAGAACATTTGTTTTAGAGCTATATATCTGACATTATAAGTGGAGAAACTTTATTCTTGAAAAGTCTCTGCATTGGCGGCTTTAAGCCATTAAACATCTGTAACTATCACCTCCTTTCTACTTCCTGTAGAGTTGGGGTTTAGATGGGAAAGGAATCTCTCTGTCCACCTGCTTGTACTTCCTCTGTTTATGATGATATAAAATTGGTAGTTCAATCCATGATTACATTGGAAGGGAATTATAACTGCCTGGTGCCGAATTCGGTTTTGAATTCATTTTACATTGCTCATATCTGCGTCTATATAAAGTAATTAATTGTTTTACTGTTTGTTTGCTTTAACCTTCGTTGCAAGTCCAGAATGCTTTGACTGATCCTCGACGTGTTTGCACACCATCAGTTATGGATTACTGGAAGCCCCTTGCAGAAGATGTAAGCATTTCAACAATCTTCCAGTTCAACTGTCCTTTTCTTTTTCTCGAAGAAATGGTAGACTGCACTAACAATTTTATGGCTAAACAAGGGTAGTGTAATCCAGTCCATTGTCTGTAGTGGGAGGATTCTATTTCCTGCTCTTACTTCTTCCATAACATTCTACTGTTTGTTTTGGTTTCATTAATGTGGGTTCCAGAACATGCAGAAAACAAGTATTAGAACTTAGTGACATCTTTCTTTCTTTGAGAAAATATTGCTGATGTTAATAGTTCTCTGCTGCCTGAAAATTTCAGATGGATGTGGCTGCTGGAATAGAAGCTGAATATCACCATAAAAACAACAGAGTGAGTTTTATGTTTAGCTGTTGGCTATCTACTGCATATGTGCATTTCACTATTGGACTGGTTTTTGAACACCAGAACATCATTCTTCGTAGCGATTATGTCTGATCCTCTGAGCTAGAGGCCCCACCCCACCACTGGATATGTGCCAAGAAAATACCCTTGCTACTCCTTTTTGTTAACTTTTACTTGTCCAATATGTAAATTCATCCTGTGGTTTCCTCTGATGGTTAGCACTCTTTCGTGAGGTGCAGGTTTATTGCTGGAAAGGTCTCCGACTTTCTGCACGGCAAGACTTGGAAGGATTTTCTCGAGTATGTTATCCTTAGCCTATTCTTTAGATGCCTGTAAGTGGATGTTTTTTACCGTTGTCCATTATGCATGTAATGTACTTATGAGGTTGTTATGCAGTATACTGATTATGGCATCGAAGGAGTCGTTCCTCCGGAACTCTTACCACCTGAAGTTCGTCCAAAGTTCCCTTCTAAGACGAATGAAAGATCTAAGCGAGCCAGAAAGGATGAAGAAACAAAAGCTTCTACCTCACAACAAGGAGAAGGCCAGGTAGATCTAGAGCACCTCCTACCTTTTTGAACTTTCTTATTCATACTGCATATCGAAGATGTGGAATTCTGGTCTTTATCCATATACCATATTTTTAGCTTGAACATATCGATATAAATGATTTATAATGTGCCTTCTTTGTGATTGTCTAGGATATAAAGGAGTCTTTACCATTCAAGTTTCTCCTTTAGTGTCAAAAGAAGAATTCACTTACCGAATTGGTAACAAAAGCTGGATCATGTGCTTGGGTTATGTAGTGCAGTAATGAGACAAGGATCCTGTGGCCATATATACCAGAAATTTTTTGAACGGTGTGGGATAGTGTCGAGATGGGAAAAAGGGTTAGTTTATGATGTTATGACCTTGTTGCAGAGAAGTAATTATTTCAGAAACGTATTTTGGAAAACTGAATGGTCCATTCTCGAATAGTTAGATTTGTGATATACAGGAAGATTAGTTATTAGATGAGGTTGTCTATTCCTTCTACACGAGGTTCACACAATAGAAGAAGACAATGCACTAATTTGTGAATGGGAGATCATTCTGACTGTAGGTTTCATGTATATTGGACCAAGTGACGTACAAGTATTGGGCTTAGTATTATGTCACACTCGGGGCTTCTTCACAGAATCAGTCTGGCCATACCAACATACCTATGATTGGGGTGTGATACGTTATTCAGTCTGTTGAGCTAGCATTCTATAAACAAATGCATAGCTTTGTCCACCGCTTCATCAGGTGGGCAGCATCTCATTAAAATCTCAGTTCAGCAGGTCCCGAGAAAGACACTTGCTGAGACTGGGAGGAGAAAGAACAAGATCAGGAGGCAGTGCCTTGTGGGATATATTGTGGCAAAGACAGGAAGATCCATAGTGAGGTCCTCAAGGTCTGGACTCTGGACCTTCCGAGTCCAAGGGCTCTGGAGTGTCAAGGGACTTTACTCTGCAAGTGGGTTGCACATGCACTTTTGTCTGTATAATGTACTGACGAATCTCTCAAATATATTAGTGGTTATTTGAAAGCACCTGGAATATGAACCCAAGTTTGGGGTTAGAAGTAACTGATGCACTGCTTGTATCCTCCAGGTAACTGCTCCAGCAGCTGAGACAGACGGTGGTGGAAGTGGCGCTGAGCTTGAAGACAATGCAACACCTGTGGATGTAGATGCTACAACTGGTGGCCCATCCCAAAGTGGGGAATTGACCCCTGAGGGTCAGAAGCAGAGCCCTGAGGTAAACATGGACCAGGAAGCTGGACAATGTGAGGCTGAACCCGAGGCAGAGGCAGGTGCGGAGAGAGAGGCTGATCCCGAAGCAGAGACCAATCCAGTTAAGGTAGACTTGAATAAGACAGTCAGAGAAAATTTGTAATTCTCCATAATTTCCAGAAATTCTGATCGAGTTTTGTTCAAGTAGGAGATGAAAGTGATTTGCTAGGGAGGCAATTAATTGCAGTTTGATTAGATCCATGATCTCTCCAAGCTCATCTTTTAGTTTTTCAAGTGCTTTCTCTTTTCAGTGACAGTATTAAGCACCTTCATTCACGCCATCAATTTGTCTGTTAAAGTTATAAAATATTTTTGAGTAATGCTTTGCTCCCGTTCATGAGGGAGTTTTTGTCCGGTTAGAATAGTCGGGGTGGCTTATGATTGGCTGTTTTGGAGTGCAACACAAATTCCCACAAAAAATAGCATTTAATGTTTGTTAGAATCTAATAAAATATATAAGTGGAATTAATAAGTGTATAAGTGAAATGAATAAATAGATAGTTAAGTGGAACAAATTTATTTTGTTACACTTATCTATTTATTTGATCCACTTATAAGTGGATCAAACAGATAGATAAGTGGAACAAATAAATATATAAATAGAACAAATAAATATGTATTTTGTTTCACTTATCTATCTATTTGTTTCACTTATTTACTTATTTGTTCCACTTATCAGTGGATCAAATAGATAGGTAAGATGAACAAATAAATATATAAGTAGACTAAATAAATATGTAAATGAAACAAATAATTTTGTTCCACTTAATTATCTATTTGTTTTATTTATATATTTATTTGTTCCACATATTTTTATTGAGTCTTGACACGTGTTTAATGTTATTTTTTGTAGAGACTTATGTTGCATCCCATGATAACTAATCAGAATCCACCCAGTTATTTCAACATGGTAAAAACTCTCTCCTGGACGGAAGAATAATTATTGTATCTAGGGGGTCTTTACTCAGCTCTATTTGTAAATCTTACCTACTCACATTTCAAAAAGAGAAATATTTGCTACCCCAATTCAGGGGTAGCAAATATTACTCGAGCCCCGACCTAATTGGTTGGGTGTCGGACTCCATGCCTCGTTGGCATTTGGGGCCCAATCACCCGACCAATCAGGTCAGGGGTTGAGTAACTTTTCTACTCATTTTGTGGGCAGAAAAGTTCTCTTTCAAAAAACAAGCTTATATAATATTTCATCCTCCACCTGCAAAACTGGTCGTTGTTTAAGTTATAAAAGGCCTATCCTTTGTTTGGAAGTGAGAATTGTTTATTACCAGCCAAGTTTGATAATAAATCTCACGTGAATTGTTTGTCAAGCAATTCCGTTGATTAAGGATTTTGTAAGATCTTTATCTTTCTCTCTTTTCTCCAATCAAATCCATACTCTTCTTTCTCTCTTCTCCAATTAATGAGATTATTTGACAAATAATTTGTACGAAATGTATTATCATATTTGATTAGTAACAAATATTTCTCGTTTGAAAATAGAAGATACTAGATGTGAAGTTCGGGTGAGGCACCGGACATTGATTGTAGGATTCATGTTCGGATTCGATTAAGTCTGTGAATGAAGCCTTTGACAGATTCCAGTTCTGGGAGAAAGTAGGGGGCATCAAGCAGGAAACCATTAGGCAAAGTTCACATGATCTCCACAAATCATGCTGCTGGATCACCTATCTATATTTTTCAGTCGTCGAGAACCCTCTTACGTTATTATGGTTTACAACGGAGCATCCATCTGGGTTTCTTCTTTTTATCAACATCTTTAATAGTTATCATACTCAGCTTGAGGGTTCTTAGTCGCAGGTCCATGACCATAAATAATCCCATTCTCATACCTCGTGGAGGTGGTTACGACAGACATCCGGAGGAAAAATCTGTTTCCCTCACCATTCCAATAATCGGCGCAATGGAGCCTTGGAGCATGAGGATACGACAGCATCCAGAACAGAGAAAAATAAACAAGAAATAATAATTTCCTACCGATTGGATTGGGTGCTTATGAAAATTTAGAAGCTTGATGATAAGGCGGATGGGGCAAGGCTTGATGAGCATGCAATCTTTTTGCACTAGCATGAAACAATGTGGTATGCACATAGCTCTCTTTGGAAGCACGAAAACTCGCTATTCTGACATCTCCCGAGGGTGAAGTACAGAGTCCACAGTGATGGGCTAAGGGAGGCGATATTCTTGCTGGTGTTGTGTCTACAACCAGAACTTTATATGGCATCAACCTTCGTGATCACTTGTATATCCACTCGTTCGAACGGCCCCCAGATTCGTCCATGTCGATAAAAATGCTTACAGCCTGTGACAGTATATGATAGAAGGTTATGGTCACAAGAAAATATGGAAAATACCAGAAGACCATGCAAGAGATGTCGACAGTCGACACCACCAAAGCATTGCATGGAAGAATCTGGTCTTTCATCTTAATGAGACAACTGCAAGACTGATAACGGACATTATGAACAAAAATTGTATGAAATCTAAGGCGCTAACCACATACAATACCAAAGTGAGAGTCATCTGTGCAACCACGGCTGGATACAAAAATGAGAAAATCTCTAAAGTCGAATCGACTAGGCGGCTCAATGTCAGTTTTTGATTGTTCACTGAACAGAACAATACAGGAACCTCAGATAGATGTGGTGAAATAACCTCTTTCAGAGTGTGAATACAATTCAGAAAATATATAATTTATAGAGATCTCTTTATAGATTTGCAGACATCAAAGAAACATAGTGGCTTTCTGTAAGTTCCTTCGAGGACGTAGTATATGCAATCCTACTAGTGTCACTGATCATGCTGTGGCTTCTGATGCTGTCAAAAGGTGGCTGCCGAGATGGGGAAATTCCAAGCCTTGGCCAGGATCCAAAATCCCAAACACCTACTGTCAGGGATCTCCAAGGGACGATCAACCCAACAGATCCCCGTAAGTCTCCATCTGGTAAAGGAATCTTTTAAGCAGCCATTTAAGTGGCCATGCAATTAATATAAAGCATGAACTTCCCGGGTATAAGCCCTTGAGGAGATTCTTTTGACCCTATTTGAAACTTGTTCTCAATACTGTATAGCCTAGTCACAGAAAGTGGCGTGCTGAAAACACAAATAATCATTTAACCCTACTATATCACGGCCGGAAGAATCTTCAACTGGAATTAGAAGCAGCTAATCTGTATACTGAAACCACATCAGCTGATTTATCAGGACATGGTGCTCATTCAACTATTGGGACTACTAAACATGGATGGCAGTTTCAGCCGAAACCAATATGTTTCGGCCAAAATGTATCGGTTTCAGATCTAAACGATCCGAAACTGGAGTCCAAAATCAGGCGAACCGGACAAACTCCCCTCTTAAGGGGAGTTCACATCTGCCCAATACACTCGAAACCGGGCAAAACCAAGACCGATACATTTTGATTTTGGACGTTTCAAAACCAAAATCGACACTGCCAGCCTTGCTACTAAATCCTGGTACATGATCAGATGAGGTTATGGATGGATAAGGAGGTAAATTTTGAGTCAGGCTAAATGAAGGTACAATTGAAGAGATTATGGATAGATAATAGTCCACTAACCAGGAATTAAATCAGGCTCCAAATAAGCCCAGCTTGATCTCAGACCTGGATAGAGGGCCCTGATGGATTGTTTAGTGTGCATTTTTTTTTTGCAATTAAAACACATTATTTGTGAAAGCAACGGCTGCCAATATGTTAAATGTTAGGTAAGGCAAAAAAAAATGTGACAAAGACTTTCTAGTGGAAATACAGATGTGTTTCAATGATGTGACCCTTTTCTAGTCCAAATACAGATGTGTTTCAATGATCTGACCCAAGAATCAGGCAGTCGTCAAGAAAAGATGGATATGTCCTTTCTTTTTACGAATAAGTAGAAAGCAACCAAGATCACATTTTATGACACGACAAGGCAAAAAATTGAAGAGTCGAGAATGGCCACTCTCCCAAGAAGCCTAGTATTAATATCTCAAAACCGCAGTTTTGAGATATCAATATAGTATCAAAGCAAGTTTTACCCATTGGATGGTCCTTTATATGTGGACACTTGTCCCCTACTTGTGTTGCATCCTAAACGGGGTTGGTACGGCGCCCGTGCGAGGGTGGGGGTTGAGAGTTGTGTTTAATCCCATATCGGAATCTGTAAGAGTTTCACTCCTATATATATCGAAGATTCCCTCAATTTAACACCTAGATTTTAGGTTAAAAATCAGGCCTTTAACACCTAGCCCATTCCCTTAAGCAAAACAAAGATTGAGTATGTCCTTATCCTACAAGATAAAAGAAAATGTAAAAAAATAAAGAACGTTCTTCTTTCATATTAAGATCGTACCTTCCCTATTCGAGGCCGCTCCTTTAGTTTCTCAAGGGTGTTCCGAACATGTGAAACAGCACCCCAACACTTCAATGTGTTTGCAACATCATCGAGTCTTAGGAGGTACTCTTCTTCCGTCAGAGGAAAGGATCTCTAAAAATTAATTCAAATAAACAAAAGAAAATACGTTAATCTCAAAAGTTATATTAAGTATAATAGGCATAATTTGTCATTACTTCTCTCATAACAAAAATTACAATTTTTGGAGAATGGAATATGGAATTCACGAAATCTATCCACAAAGTTTCAACTATGTGGGATGGAACCATATGGTTTGAGTTTTAGCATGAAGCTCAAAGTCATTGTAACAAGACATGTTTCACTTCTCTATGGACTCTTCCCCTAAGATGAACAGAGAACACAAGGCCACCGTCCAGTTTATCATTTTCATGATGATGAATTAGAAGCAATCATTTCAGATGGACAACAATTAAACAATAGCCGTCCAAGAACATGTCAACAGATGTGACACTACTGGTTTTGGGTGCAAATAACTCCAACCCCTTTCTTTAAAATATGGCTCAACTTAAGAGAATATGAAGCTCTTAAATAGGTAAACTGCATCCAACTACTTCCAAGTAAATGCAGACAAAGAACTAACATTAAGCATACCTGCTCCACGTACTTCCACATTACATTCATTGCCAGCAGATTTCTTCCCATGAACTCCTGCATCAAAGAAAGTCATTTACAACCGATACAATACAAGAAATTACAAATAAAAAAATGCTCAATGCTCCTGTGGGAAATGAGAACTTATAAGATTAACACATCGTACAATCATAGAAGATTGAAAACATATTTATGCAAGTAGCCATTAATCTATGTATCCTGTATAATGAAGTATCCTTAAAGTAGAGACCTTTAACAGGGAAATGGACTCCATAGATATAATTATTTCACTTCATTAGCATAAAAGGCAGCTTTAGACAACCTAAAATGTTAGAAATTGCTTATATTTGTGTACCGTGCACGAAATCTAACTGTTGCCTCCAAGATTAAAATGCAACCTGCAATGAGAAGAATAATGAGCCGCGTGGATAATAGTGTACTCACCTTCTTGATTAGTTGTACATCATATGACCTTCCATATTTCTTCCTAATAAGAGTTGCCAGATCAATGCCGCTAAAATTCGCATCATCTTTTCCAACAAGCCTTTCTAAAGCATCACGGGATAAGCCATTACTCGCCTAGAAAATAGATGACTAGACTTAGGAGCTGATAGTCGCCGAAAATGAATCATTATCCACAAATACCGGCTTACGTACATGTTCTAGAATATCGAAGCGAGAACATGAGTGGAGGTGACAAAAACTGACATGAATATGACTGCACTGGTGAGAAATGACAAATTTTCAGTAGTACCTTTTCCGGTTTTCCTGGAGGAGATCCCTCGTCTTGATCTCCATTTTCTCCGTCACCTGGTTCTTCATTGTCACTTGTCACTCTTGCAATGACCAACCTACTGTGCCCCATCTTCCCAGAGAAAGTCGCAAGAAATTGACTTCGAGCATATAATGCTCCTCCAGAAGGCAATCCCAGACCTGAATATCCCAAACACAAACCCTTACTAGGTCCACTTTTCATATGATTTTCATATGCTTGCGGCAGGAACGTAGAGTGATGACTCGATATTGCACTCATCATTCCCTGGAAACAGAGTCCTATTATTCAATTTGAAGTATCTACATGAATGTGAAGTATTCTATTTGCATTTATATTCAGCAACATGAAGATTTTGCCCTCAAAGAGTTGCATAATTTAATACAAAGGGATTTTGCACAATCGAGATTCCCTAATTTGGCAACCACAGATGTATGAATATAAGTCAGTACTCCTGATGACCTTGTAAAGTACACGATTCCATGATGAATTGAAGATAAGTGACTTTTGATACTATCAAAAAATAATAAACTACAGACTTCTACCCTTAAATACTCCAATGTCCATTAATTTGTAACCCTACCATACCATGAAGACGGAGTTAAACTGCGGTCAAATTTTAGCCTGAGTCAGGTGATACATGATCAGATTTTTAGCTCTCTCTCTCTCTCTCTCACGTGCAAGGTCTATTGTATGTACTACATAGAGAGAGAGAGAGAGGTACCACACCTCAACTCGCACATGGTTTGCTTTGCCGTGGGTTCTTGACATTCTCAGTAATACTTTGCTCCCATCTATGAGAGAATTTTTTTTTGGTGAAATAATTGGGTGGTTACTGATTGATTATCTTTAGGTGCAATATAAATTTTCACATAAAATAATATTAACATTTATCAATATCTAATAAATTATAAGTAGAATAAATAGGTGTATAATTGGAACAAATAAATAGTTAAATAGAATAATAATTTTATTCAATTTATCTAACTATTTGTTTCACTTATTCACCTATTTGTTCCGCTTATAAGTGGATCAAATAGATAGATAAGTGATAAATATAGAAGTGAAACAAATAAGTATGTAAGTGAAATAAATAAATTTGTTCAACTTAACTATCTATTTATTCCACTTGTGCATTTATTTGTTCTATTTGATATTGACAAATATTTAATGTTACGATTTGTGGAGACTTGTGATGTATCTAAAGACAATTAATCAAGAGTCACCCGACTATTCCAATAAAGTAAAAACTCTGTCGTAGACAAGAGAATAATATTTCTCTTCTCTTATTTGTCAGGCACATTGTACCACAACGTGAAGTATCTATAATTCCACCAAACATTGGGCCCTCGCTAGAAATACCACAAAGTTATAAACAGTTATACTTCTTAAAATTTCCCTCTTTTTCTGATATCGGTGGTCAAGTTCTTTAAGTGCTCATTGTAATAAGAGCTTCCTAATAAACACTTGGAGAACAGCCAGAGACTAACGCGTCATAGGGGCAGATGCAGAGTGCTACTTCAGTAACAACATGCTCCTTTCAAAGCCAAGAATTAAGACCACATACTCGGGAACACATGGACCTGATAACCCACCGTCACTTAATAAAAGCTTCAAAGACAGTTGACAGAGATTCATTGACAAATGAAACCACCTGACACTCTCCATTAAAACGACCAGAAAAAAGAAACTATCCGCTAGAAGTGATAAAACGGACTTCCCCCACTTCCATTGGTAAAAAGAACACCGCAGCGGCCAACACTCTACCCACGCCAAAAGAATAAACCAACGAAACTGCAGAATTCCGCCCACACTTTGGGAAATATCAGGCCCCCGCTCCATACATATGACATCTAATTATTAAGGAGATAAGAGGACTGAAGATATATTATTTATGTATAAGTTATTCATATTTATCTTTTTTTTTATTTAAGATGATTTAATTGGAAATAGTTATCAAAGAAGATAAATTTGAATGTGATGTGATAGAATGTGTATAATTATCACCTTTTATCTCTATTTTGACAACAAACTGTATCATTTATCTGTATATAAGGTGAGAATACACGATTTTTTAAAATAAAAATATAATGATTAATGAGTGAGGAGGTGATTTCCCATTCATTATACCCATAGGCCCAAAACGGCTCGGCCCCTTGTCTACATGCTCACCCGGATGCTTCGGAGAGGTCTGAGCACACTCTTGCTCAGGTGTAGTTACTCCAGATCTTGCCCGCTGTTCTCAGGCCTCCGAACTCCACCGACCGAGTAGCCCGGTATGTTTTAGCGGCCACCATAATTGCTCTCACCTTGCCACTATTCACGCCTCCTGTAAGCATGTAACTCCCCATAACGAAAGGACAGAGGAGTAACTCCCCACGGTCCAAGTGGTTTCCATCCCACGATCTCCTCAATGCCTCTCCATCAAGACCTCAATGGTCTGTTACCGTTGACTTACAGGCTTTGGCTATATAAAGAGATCAGAACCCCCAATATCGAGATACACGAACTTCTCCACCTAAAAGCCTCTAAAACGCTCAGTCAAGTTCGTCACTGACTTAGGTATCAGAAAGTTTTACCCGGTTCTCCAAATCGGGGACCCCTGACGCTTATTCTTCCTTGCAAACTCGGGGCGTCCATTGCTTTTGGCTGATTTTCCTACTCCTCTCAAAGTGTAGAAGGGAGTGAGTCGCCTCCAACTACTTTCTGATATCTACAATGAGTTTTCTTCAAAAATAACTTTTATCGGCCCTTCATGGGAGGGAAGTTATCACCCCCTTTATCTAGGTATAACCTATCTCAGTTATCAAACTGACTTTGACTTAAAATCGGTGCTAAAAAAAGGATAACTCGTCCTATCTCATTATCAAAGCCACCTAGACTTCAGACGAACCACCTTTACCTCCAATCTAGCGGATAAAGAAAATAAAGCTAGAGGTAACCGGAATCTCACCATCTCCCGCAGCTCACAAGGACATGCGAAAACTTCCCCGTTCCTACTTGGAGAACGCAGGCACCCATTCACCCGATCCAATTCCATGTAATCTTTCACACGCGATAACGAAAATGGAAGAGAAAACGGATCGACAAAGGGAAACCAAACAAAAACACAAAACAGGTACATATAACAAAGGAAGAAATTAAGAGAGCGCCACCTTTCCGAGAGCGCAGACGATCGACTCCAATGAGAGTGGTCCTCGATTCCGACCGTGGAAATCCGAACGCCGCCGGAAATAATGGAAGCAAACCCGAGGGAATCGAGCTCTGCGGATAAAAGGAGGACGAGCGCCGCAGGCTCCTCCCGCTGCCAACCGAAGAGAGGTTTCTGTGGCGGATGCGATCTACTCGTGAGAAAATGGGAAATATGGACTGGATTATGACTGGAGGAGAGGGGGCCATATATATAGGGGAAGGAGAAGTGTGTGGCCTGCGAGTGTGAGGTGAGCAGCGCCGGGCCGCAAGGTTGAGTGGCGGGAAGCCGGGAAACGCAGCAGGGAACGTTCGCGGTAACGTAACTCGGGGAGGGTTTAAAGCTTAAACGGCTCCTCCGACGCTGAGAGTGACGGGACTGACGGGGGCGGGTGTGCCTCGAGCCCGCAACAGCCGATGCTTGGCTCACTTATTACTTAATCCTCTATTTTTAAGTATTTTAACTATAAACAAAATTATGAAACCTCGACTAGATCTAAAATTATAATTTTTGTATTTAATATTTTATTCATATTTAATTATACAATAAATGATGAGAACATATTCTCACCTTAGATATTTACGAACTTTTCTTCACCCAAAATATCTCAAATATCAAGATTTCCTGGTGTGCCGTCTTGATAGTCTTAATTGCAAATTGCAATCCAAGTTATAATTCAGAAGGCTTCTTATTGTCCAGGAGTCATTGTCTCCTTTGGCCTTCTTTTTCACGGCATTGCGATAGTTCTGTCCGAAGTTATCTAATAAAAAACTCAAACCCTCTTACGCTACATTCTACTTGCTGTAGCTGCTGCAATGTGGTCGGATCATTTATCGTATCTAGATAAAAAAAAAAAAGCGGAAAGAAAATTTATCCTTTCTTGAAGGGTAATGATGGAATATATATATATATCAAGAAAAAATATCCTCCCTTGATTAAAGTTATTATCTCATTTACCCTTTCTTAGGGTTTGCTAGTAGAAAATCTAACTTGACGGATTAATAGTTTAGAAACATGATTAATGATAAATGAAATACATAAATGTTAGAGAATTTATTGTCATATATATATATATGCACACTTTTCCCCCTCTTTATTCCTTATAGTCTATTTTAATATATTTTAACGTTAAATAATAAGAAGGAAAAGGGCTAAGGGGCCGACCAAGGGCCCAACCTATTAAGGATTTTGATAGGCCTAGACAACCGAGATATATATATTTTGATGTGGTCCGATATTGGAGTTGCGAGTTTTCTAGTACGTCAAGTCGACTGGGATTGGGACTTCCTCGGTGCGAGCCGCCCAATTACTTTCTGACCTTATCTCGAAGATTAATTGGTCGAATTCGGAAAAATCTACCCAAGAATTGAGCAAAACCAGTTAGATCTAATCCATTTATGAGATAGTTAGCCACTGTTAAATATATTCTAAACATGTCTCTTAAAACATCTAAACCCAAGACCACTACCACTTAATTCTTAATTCATGCCACCATATCAAAAATAATATACAACATATAGAATATATTGAAACATATTATTCAATTAAAATTAATAAATTAAATGATATACTCTCTACATCAATTTGAAGCGATCAATTTCCCAATTCAATGCGCATTTTAGTTTGGGTTTTTATTAAAACAATTATTTTTTATTTATATTGTTATTAAAATAGTTATATTTAATATATATTTCTCAAAATAATCACCATACTTATTGATACGGTGGTCTCCAAGCAGGTCGACTCTCCTAGGACAGCCGACGAGACAGTCGACCACATCAGAATATGGAGGCCGACATTTCACGTAGCAAGCATGTGACGGAACGCCTCGGCCAAGCCCGTTAAACCAATAACGCACTTGATCCGAGTCCGCCTCCCGCGAACGGGCCGAAGCCTCGCAAGGGAATCCAAACCACAGTCCGTGTAAACATAAAGGAACACACCACATTTCATATATAATTTTTCACAATTTACATAGCCGTACTCCATTAAAACTGTAAAGGTACAAGAGTCTAGGGCATACCCCGAGGTATAACAAAAGAAAGTAAACAACTACAAAACTACAAGGCTACACTGCTGAAGTACTACTCTGCTGGAGGTACAGACCCTGCTCCGCTACGACGCGGCCCAGAACTGGACGTCGGACGGGAACGTCCTCCTCGCCCTCACCTGTGGGGGTAGGGGTGAGCCTCTCTAGTCACTGGCTCAGTAGGGAACTCCCCCAAAGCCGAACAAACCACAAACCACAGGTACGAAACAGTAAACAGTACCAACAATATATAAAACAGCTAAGCAGTAAGTAAAGCTGTAAAACTACTCACCGTCTGCCGACTACGAGAAACAACTGTAGTAACTAAACGGCAAACACAAACAGGTGTACAAGCCAAAGTAGAGACAGCCAACACGAGCCACGTAAACTGGTTCGCGACACCAGAAACTGACTCGGACAAACTAACACAGGTCCACCTCTCAGTCTCGCAGCCACGGACGAAAGGTCCAGCTGCCGCTCCACGTAAAAAGGTCAAACAACTGTGGAGACCAA
Source organism: Colocasia esculenta (assembly GCA_014218235.1). NCBI lineage: Eukaryota > Viridiplantae > Streptophyta > Magnoliopsida > Alismatales > Araceae > Colocasia > Colocasia esculenta. The sequence goes on from JACBKR010000781.1 coordinate 971,011, forward strand.
CTAAACCACCACAACCTGCAAACCACACGGTCACAAGCCCATGCCTGGCACCTCCAGAGACCCTGGCCTGGGCTCGCTAGAGTGAGGCACTGGTAAAGGACTAGCTGGGGTCCAGTACGTCTACTGGTGTCCGTACCCCCAACTACGAGCGCGCTACAAGTGATTAAAAACAACCACAACTGTCACTGTCCCACTGTCGTCTTTCCCTCAACCGGACGTACAACTCTAACACAAGAGTGAGGGTGTCCAGGTCAGACGACACAGACCTCGACGGTATAACACAAGTACGGGACAAAGCCCCGAGCTAACAGCCTGGCTCACAAAGAACCTGGGGCACCCAACTGGAGAGGTAACCACGGTAGGCGTCGTACTACTCGCCACGTACACAAAACCACGTGCACGTCACACACAAACCTCGTGAAACCTCACGTAAACCACAAGTGACCACTGGCCCACTACATGTGAACCAACTGACTCGCGTACACAACGCGCAGTCACCGAAGTAAACAACTGTCAGCATACCTTGTATGCTAAACACGTAAACCAAGTGCACTCAGTGCACCTCATACATTAACATTCACGCATTATCGATAAAATACCATAAATAACCATTTCTGTTCATATATGAATAGGCGGCCACATCGATTGCCGCTTACAGGAAGTAGACGGCAAGGTCCCTGGCCGTCAACCTCATGGCTGAAGATCTTGGCGGCAAACGATGTTGACGCCAAGTTCCCCGGCCTTAAACCCTGCAGAAACCCTAATTCGGTCCTGCGAGTTTTCTAACTGTTTTAACTACTGAAAAACGTGCAAATGCATACCCTCTAGCATGTCAGAACCCAATGCAACCCATTTAAACATGATTCGTACAATAAACCACTCAAACCACCCATTATCCCATATGGTGCAACTCTATCCAAACATGGATTATCATGCTGGTTCAAGTAGTTATGGTGTGTTTTAATGTTTCTACGGAGCTACCAGGGTTCGTTCCCTACCTCAGAACGCGTTAGAATCCCCCGCAAACTCCCGGTTCACGCCGAGCCCTCCGCGAGCTCCCACGCGAATTGCACCACGTCGCGACGTTTCCTCGCGCAATTCGGCGACGCCGCACGTCCACGATCGTCCAACTACTCCTCGGTACCTGCTAGAACCTTCAGAAACACCAGGGCGCGAAGCTGGGGCAAGAGGGAAAGAAGGTGAGCTGAGAGAGCTGCCCTCGGGTGAACATATAACCTGCTGAACTGACAGGTTGGCGTCAACCCCCTTGTCGCCCACATGCACCGCCAGACTAAACGTCCACAAAAGATGCCGCCAAGTTCATGAAGTAAACGTCCACGAACCTGGACGCCAACAGTCAACGACCACCCCTTGGCCGCCAACTCAGACAGAACAGCAGCAGGTCCTATTCAATTCAGGACCCACCTGCTCTTCACCTGCTCAAGCCATGCAATCACACCATGCATTCCACACACCCAACTCACACTGGCCTCACAACGGCCGCCACAACCACAATGCACATGATCCGCATGGATCCGAAAAGCACGCGACATTACATTACTATCATCTAAAAAGAAAATTTCGACCTCGAAATTCATAACACAACACAAAGTCAAACGACTTAAACATACACAACTTTACAAGCACTATCATCTAAAAAGAAAATACACAAACTTATACAAACAGATAGGGATACCCTTTAGTCATTTCAGCGGCCAACTCCCAGGTATCCTCACCACCCAACCTATTTTCCCATCTCACTTTAACCAACTCAATTTCTTTATTTCTTAGCTTCTTCATCTTTCGATCTGTGATCTGTACCGGATATTCAGGCATGGTCATATCCGGCCTTAGGTCACCACCTTGATATCTAATTATCTGAGCTGGATCTTCAATGCATTTCCTTAACATGAAAACGTGGAAAATATCATGCACATCTGCAAAATCAGCTGGCAAATCCAGTCTATAAGCTGTTTCTCCAATTCTTTCCAATACCTGAAAGGGTCCTACATACCTTGGACTTAACTTCCCAGATTTACCGAACCTCATAATTCCCTTACTTGGAGAAACTCTCAGAAAGACAAAATCTCCCACCTCAAACTGAAGTGGTCTCCTCCGCACATCTGCATAACTTTTCTGCCTACTTTGGGCTGCCTGCAATTTTTCTTTAATAAGCTTCACTACTTCAGTGGTCTGCTGAATCAATTCAGGACCCACTAATTGCCTCTCTCCCACTTCATGTCAGTTCAACGGAGTTCTACATGGCCTTCCATATAAGGCTTCATACGGTGCCATTCCGAGACTGGTATGATAACTATTATTATAGGCAAATTCAACCATACCCAAATGATGCTCCCAACTGCCTCCCCAAACTAAACAACAAGCTCGCAACATATCTTCAATTGTTTGAATGGTCCTCTCTGTCTGACCATCTGTCTGGGGATGATAAGCGGAGCTATACCTCAACTCAGAACCAATCACCCTTTGCAAACTTCTCCAAAAACCAGAAGTAAATCTTGGATCTCTGTCAGACACAATTGTTTTCGGAATACCATGCAGTGGAACAATTCTTTTAACATAAACATTTGTCAATCTGTCCACTGTCCAAGACATACTTACTGCCACTAATCTGCAAACCTTGGTCAATCTGTCAACAAACACCCATATTCCATTATGCCCAGAACTTGCCCTTGGTAAACCTGCCACAAAATCCATTGCAATATCATCCCACTTCCACTGTGGAATGGGTAACGGTTGCAACAGACCTCCCGACTTCTGATGCTCTGCTTTAATTTGTTGACAAACGGCACATCTTGCCACAAATTCTGCAATTTCTTTCTTCATATGAGGCCACCAAAAATGCTTTCTTAAATCATGGCACATTTTTGTACTACCCGGATGAATAGTGTACCTTGGTTTATGAGCCTCTTCTAGAACACGCTGCTTCACCTCTCTCTCTGCAGGAACAAATAATCTGCCCCGAAGTCTGACTACACAATTATCATCAATAGAAACTCCTTCCATTTTCACAATTTCAGGTAAACCTGCATCTGCCCTCTGAGCCTCAATAATCTGCCAATATAAAGACGGCTCTACAACACTAGCAGCTAGAATTGCCCGACGCTGACTGCTGGGCACATACAAAGAATTCTCTGCTACCTCTTCATACAATTTCCATTCCTTAATCATCATTAAGTTCATATATGCCTTTCTGCTCAAGGCATCGGCCACAACATTGGCCTTACCCGGATGGTAAGCCAAACTGAAATCATAATCTTTCAGATACTCAACCCATCTGCGCTGGCGAAGGTTTAAATCTTTCTGCGAGAAGATATACTTCAAGCTTTTATGATCTGTAAAAATTTCAAATCTCTCGCCATACAGATAATGCCTCCACATTTTTAAAACAAATACAACTGCAGCTAATTCCAAATCATGAGTGGGGTAATTCTCTTCTGCTGGCTTCAATTGCCTGGACGCATAAGTTATCACTTTACTATGCTGCATAAGCACTGCGCCAAGACCTCTCCTTGAAGCATCAGTATACAGCACAAAACCACCACTCCCTGCCGGCAATGTCAATATAGGTGCTGATGTAAGTCTTTTCTTCAATTCCATAAAACTTCTTTGACATTCACCGGACCACACAAAAGGCACTCATTTCTGGTCAACTTAGTCATAGGTGCTGCAATCTTAGAAAAATCTTGAATAAAGCGCCTATAATAACCTGCCAACCCTAGAAAACTTCTAATTTCGGTTATTGTCTTAGGCACTTCCCACCTAGACACAGCTTCCACTTTACTTGGGTCTACTGCTACTCCTTTGGCTGAAATAACATGACCCAAAAACTGAATTTCCTTCAACCAGAATTCACACTTACTGAATTTAGCAAACAACTGGTTATCCCTTAGCAACTGCAAAGTAAACCTCAAATGAGCTGCATGCTCCTCCTCAGATGCTGAATAAATTAGAATATCATCAATAAAGACCACAATAAATTGATCTAAATACGGATGAAATATTATTCATCAGGTTCATAAAACCTGCAGGAGCATTAGTCAACCCAAAAGGCATTACCACAAACTCATAGTGACCATATCTGGTTGTGAACGCTGTTTTATCTATATCTTCTTCTCTGATTCTCAGCTGATGGTACCCGGACCTCAAATCAATTTTGGAAAACACTTTTGCTGATTGCAACTGATCAAATAAATCATCTATTTTGGCAACAGGTACTTATTTTTAATGGTCACATCATTCAACTTTCTATAATCTATACACATTCGGAAACTTCTATCTTTTTTTTTCACAAATAAAACCGGCGCTCCCCACGGGGAATGACTCGGTCTAATAAAACCTTTCTGCAACAATTCTTCTAATTGCTTTTTCAACTCTTTGAGTTCTGCTGGTGCCATTCGATATGGAGCTTTAGAGATTGGCATAGTACCCGGCAGCAACTCAATAGAAAAATCCACCTCTCTATGTGGAGCTAAACTAGGCAAATCTTCCGGAAAAACATCAGCAAATTCCCTAACCATGGGAACTGCTTCAACTGACTGCCTAGCTTCTACCAAACTTACTGAGGCTAAATAAGCCACACACCCATCATTAATCAACTTTCTAGCTTTAATTGTAGAAATGAGAAACTTTGAGATATAAAAGGCATACCTTGATATTCAAACTCTGCACCATTAGGATGATAAAATCAGATCCTTTTCTTTCTGCAATCTAGCATTGCTCCATACATCTCTAGCCAGTCCATACCCAGAATAATATCATAATTTGACAATTGCAGGGCATACAACCGACCCGGCATTTGGTTCCCTTCAATTATAACAGGAGCTTCATCTATGTAGCTCGAAGTGAGTAAGAACTCACCTGAAGGAACCTCTACCACTAACTCACAAGACTTCTCTTCTAATGGGTGAGCTATGCAATCCAGAAATTCTTCGGAAATAAAAGAATGAGAGGCACCCGAATCAAATAAGACTCTTGCTGAATATTCATAAAGAGGTAAAGTACCTTCTATCATATTTGATGCCTCTGCCTGGGCTCGGGTGATAGCCATAACCCGGCCTCTCCCCTGCTGCTGCGGTGCTCCTCTGCCACGACCTGCCTGTGGCTGGTGAAACTGCTGAGGCTGCTGCTGCTGCTGCACACCTCTACCATATCCATATTCTCTTGCATAGGGACAATTGCGGATCAAATGTCCCGGCTGATTACAATTATAACACCTGTATCCTGGAGGAACTATAGGCTGCCTGGCTGTACTCTGCTGAGACTCCTCCACCTCAGGCCTACCACGGCCTTGCTGATACTGCGGACGACCTCCCCATCCTTTTCCTTTTCCTTTAAGTGCTTGTTTTAATTTCTGTCCCCACTTCCCAAAGCCTGATGAAGAAGGTCCTGCTGGTGCCTTGCCCTGCTTGCACCCACTGTCTGCTGCGGTAGCCGAGAACTACCTGAGCCTGACTCACCTGCCTGACGAGTCCGGATAGACCTCTCTAAAATAGCTGCTCTTTGCGCTGCCTCTTCCACTGTCTTGCACATGAGAGGAACTATCGCATTCTGCAATTCCACTCTCAATCCTCTGATAAAATACCCAACCATCATGTTATTATTAGAAACAACATACGGTGCATAACGACTGAGTGCCATGAATCTCATCTGATACTCTAAACCGAAGAGTTACCTTGCTGAAGAGTCCGGAATTGCTCTCTTTTTACCTGCTGCACTTGAATCGGAAAGAATGTGTCATTAAACACTTCAAGAAACTCCGACCAAGTGATAGCTTCTTCTCTTCTACCTGCGAAGGTGGTCTGCATCTTCAATCGCCACCACTCTAAAGCAAAACCCCTCAACTGATAAGCAGCCAATACAACTCTATCTACTTCAGGACACCGCATAGTCGTAAAAACCCTCTCAATTTCATGAATCCAGTGCTCAGCTGTATCTGGATTCGGCCCTCATGAATAAGTAGACGGCTGTAATCTCAGAAATTTCTCCACCTGTATCACTGGTTCTTCAACTAATTGCACTAGCGGTGGTGGTAGCACAGGTGCTACAAAAGGTACCTCCACCCTCGGCGGAACTGGAGCAACAGGTACTGCCTCTCCTTCCCCAGGTGGCACTGCAACTGGTGGTATAGGCGCCTGCTGATCCATTCTCGCTCGAATATCCGTGAGGCTCTCCCAGATTCTCTCAATCATACGCTGGGTGCTTTCCTCCGGATCATCTCCTCCACCACCCCAATCTCTCCTATCAGCCATTCCAGAAATTCTACATGCACAAAATACCAAACAAAAATCAAAACCACAAATTATCAAAAACCAGGGTCTTTTCCAGCAGTGTATAATGATCGAAATAAGGCTATGTATCTTTCTAATTCCCTTATATTAACACGGACCTTGCTCTGATACCAACTGTGACGGAACGCCTCGGCCAAGCCCGTTAAACCAATAACGCACTTGATCCGAGTCCGCCTCCCGCGAACGGGCCAAAGCCTCGCAAGGGAATCCAAACCACAGTCCGTGTAAACATAAAGGAACACACCACATTTCATATATAATTTTTCACAATTTACATAGCCATACTCCATTAAAACTGTAAAGGTACAAGAGTCTGGGGCATACCCCGAGGTATAACAAAAGAAGGTAAACAACTACAAAACTACAAGGCTACACTGCTGAAGTACTACTCTGCTGGAGGTACAGACCCTGCTCCGCTACGACGCGGCCCAGAACTGGACGTCGGACGGGAAACGTCCTCCTCGCCCTCACCTGTGGGGGGTAGGGGTGAGCCTCTCTAGTCACTGGCTTAGTAGGGAACTCCCCCAAAGCCGAACAAACCACAAACCACAGGTACGAAACAGTAAACAGTACCAACAATATATAAAACAGCTAAGCAAGTAAGTAAAGTTGTAAAACTACTCACCGTCTGCCGACTACGAGAAACAACTGTAGTAACTAAACGGCAAACCCAAACAGGTGTACAAGCCAAAGTAGAGACAGCCAACACGAGCCACGTAAACTGGTTCGCGACACCAGAAACTGACTCGGACAAACTAACACAGGTCCACCTCTCAGTCTCGCAGCCACGGACGAAAGGTCCAGCTGCCGCTCCACGTAAAAAGGTCAAACAACTGTGGAGACCAACTAAACCACCACAACCTGCAACCATACGGTCACAGGCCCATGCCTGCACCTCCAGAGACCCTGGCCTGGGCTCGCTAGAGTGAGGCACTGGTAAAGGACTAGCTGGGGTCTAGTACGTCTACTGGTGTCCGTACCCTCAACTACGAGCGCGCTACAAGTGACTAAAAACAACCACAACTGTCACTGTCCCACTGTCGTCTTTCCCTCAACCGGACGTACAACTCTAACACAAGAGTGAGGGTGTCCAGGTCAGACGACACAGACCTCGACGGTACAACACAAGTACCGGGACAAAGCCCCGAGCTAACAGCCTGGCTCACAAAGAACCTGGGGCACCCAACTGGAGAGGTAACCACGGTAGGCGTCGTACTACTCGCCACGTACACAAAACCACGTGCACGTCACACACAAACCTCGTGAAACCTCACGTAAACCACAAGTGACCACTGGCCCACTACATGTGAACCAACTGACTCGCGTACACAACGCGCAGTCACCGAAGTAAACAACTGTCAGCATACCTTGTATGCTAAACACGTAAACCAAGTGCACTCAGTGCACCTCATACATTAACATTCACGCATTATCGATAAAATACCATAAATAACCATTTCTGTTCATATATGAATAGGCGGCCACATCGATTGCCGCTTACAGGAAGTAGACGGCAAGGTCCCTGGCCGTCAACCTCATGGCTGAAGATCTTGGCGGCAAACGATGTTGACGCCAAGTTCCCCGGTCTTAAACCCTGCAGAAACCCTAATTCGGTCATGCGAGTTTTCTAACTGTTCTAACTACTGAAAAACGTGCAAATGCATACCCTCTAGCATGTCAGAACCCAATGCAACCCATTTAAACATGATTCGTACAATAAACCACTCAAACCACCCATTATCCCATATGGTGCAACTCTATCCAAACATGGATTATCATGCTGGTTCAAGTAGTTATGGTGTGTTTTAATGTTTCTACGGAGCTACCAGGGTTCGTTCCCTACCTCAGAACGCGTTAGAATCCCCCGCAAACTCCCGGTTCACGCCGAGCCCTCCGCGAGCTCCCACGCGAATTGCACCACGCCGCGACGTTTCCTCGCGCAATTCGGCGACGCCGCACGTTCCACGATCGTCCAACTACTCCTCGGTACCTGCTAGAACCTTCAGAAACACCAGGGCGCGAAGCTGGGGCAAGAGGGAAAGAAGGTGAGCTGAGAGAGCTGCCCTCGGGTGAACATATAACCTGCTGAACTGACAGGTTGGCGTCAACCCCCTTGTCGCCCACATGCACCGCCAGACTAAACGTCCACAAAAGATGCCGCCAAGTTCATGAAGTAAACGTCCACGAACCTGGACGCCAACAGTCAACGACCACCCCTTGGCTGCCAACTCAGACAGAACAGCAGCATGTCCTATTCCAATTCAGGACCCACCCTGCTCTTCACCTGCTCAAGCCATGCAATCACACCATGCATTCCACACACCCAACTCACACTGGCCTCACAACGGCCGCCACAACCACAATGCACATGATCAGCATGGATCCGAAAAGCACGCGACGTTACAAAGCATCTGCTCTGAATCACCTCAGTTCATTTCTCAGCTCGACTGGGTACTAGGTCAGTTCGGAAAAGGCCGACCTGGTAGTCGAGATGCGCCTAAAGCTCATATGGTTGACGCAGGTAGGGAGAGAGGGTTGACCAACAGGTCAGCTCCATCCCTGGTATAAGCCGACCTCATCAAGGGCACTAGCCGACAAGTGGCACCAGAATCGAGGGTCAGGAGATTCATCCAACTACGTCCCGGGCCTCTCAATAGCTCGGCCTGGGTGGTCTTACGAGTTCGATCTCAAGCAAGAGCTTGACTGATTTGTTATGCACCTCGGGCCATCTATCGAAGCTCGGGCAAGGCCGACCTAGTGCTCGGCGTACTCACGATCTTCACGTGGACAACAGGCGAATGAAGAAAGGTCCAAAGATCACGGGACCGTAAATCACGGCCATTAAGACTACGATCTCGACGATCAGGTCTACAGGTGGCAGCCACGATCATCGCGATTTGACAGAGAAGTAACGACGCCTAATCCGGCGGGAATCTCGATAACTCCCAGCGAGATTGGCGGCTCGTCCAGCTCACATGTTCGTGTCCTAAATCTATATAAAGGGTAGGCATTCCACTGGCAAATGTACGCTATTCTCCCCCACGCTAGGCCATTCTGCTCGGCTAGCAACTGACTTGAGCGTCAGAGTGTCTCCCGGTCAAACCCAATTGCGCGGGCTTTGCAGGTCAGTTCGTAAGCTCAGGAGCAGCATCACACGTCGGCCAAGCACGTCTCAGAAAGGGATTCATCGGCTTGGTCGTCTCGGCTCAGTCTGGCGAGAAGCGTCTCAGCGGTCACCTCGGCAAGAGCCGACGTATGTTAATATAGCAGTAACATTCTCCCCCTCGAACCCAATCGGCGGGCTTTGCATGTCAGTTCGTAACCTCGGGAGCAGCGTCACACGTCGGCCAAGTGCGCCTCAGAAAGGGATTCATCGGCTTGGTCGTCTCGGCTCAGTCTGGCGAGAAACGTCTCAGCGGTCACCTCGGTAGGAGCCGACCTATGTTACTATAGCAGTAACACTTATCATGTTGATAAGTTGGCAACTCCATGATCGAGTACTAGACGATCATTCAAATAAGAGAGGTATTGATTTTGGTAATACTAACATCGATATCGATATTGTCCAGATCGATATCAATATTGACTTTGGTAATACCGACACCGTCATAATTTAAAACGAATTCTGATGTCCTGCAAAGAAGAGAGACTCAAAATTTTTTCCTTTGAAATGGTGTCGGTGTTACCCAAATCGACTTTGGTGTCGACTTTGACAACATTAATATTAGGGTTGAGTTTGACAATATCGATATCAATGTTGAATTTGTTAATGTCGGCTCTTAAACTATATTTCAATTAGCCGGTCATTAGTTTGCAGACATGACAAGTTTGATGATTATATTTTAATTTTTTTTTTATTTTTAATAATATGATAAAATAAATATAATTGTTTTAATAAAACTCTTTTAATTTTCCAATTTTTGGGGATGGAGAAAGCAAATAAGCTGTACTGGACAAAGTTGACCGTTGATCTACCAATGGGAAAAACTTCGGAGACCGAAGATCCACCTACGGTGAAAAGGTTATTTGTACGGATTAAGGGTGTACAACAGTTCGGTTCGATTCGATTCAAAAAAAAAAAAAAAAAATTCAAAGCAGACCTCTGCCTGGGCAAGACACCAAAGGTGTCTACCATTGTGCTACAAATTTTTTTCCCAAACTGAAATCGAACTAAGCTGTCACCTCCATAAAATCGAATCGAGCCGAATTAAATCAAATCAACTAATTTAATTCAATTTTTCAATTTGAACCATATTTTGAACAACCCGTATTTTGTTGTCGATTTTGGGTTTTCAAACCGCATGACATTAACTGTCGACCACCCTCCCCTCATCACTCTCATCTCGTGACACCCACCCAACACCCCCGCGTCCAGAGAAGCCCAAAAGAAAAACCCAGCTCAGTGCGAATAATTATAGTTTCCTAGTTTCTAATGGTGCCCGCTGGCTCCAAGCTTCAAATTCAAATGGACTTTTACTTGCTTCACATGGTGGTCAAATTTCAAAAAATATTTTATTGTACATGGCATTAGATTATTGTAAATACGAAAAAAATTATAATTAGATTATAAAAAATAAAAATTACGAACACTTTATTATGTTTGTTACTTCTATCACTCTGGACTTTGAGCTTCACTTTGGTAATAGGTTGGGGTTTGAGTTAACTCCAACCCATGGCTAAAGTTATTCAAGGTTAACTCAATTTTTGCTTTGTTTTCTTTTGAGTTAACTCACTTGAAGTACAATGAGTTAACTTACTTTTCCTTGAGTGGTTTGGTAATATAAAGTGAGTTAACTCTTTGCATGTCATCCAAAATACCCCAAATACCTTTGACCGTACCAATCCTGTTGCTGGCGGTACTGGGCGCCAGAAACCTTTTGCTTTGCGCCAAAAACCGATTAAACCTGGTGGCGTTTCCACAAGTTTGCGCCAATTTCTGTTAAACTGGTTTGCTGGTTATTTCAAAACCTGTTAAACGTGTAGGAATCAATTATGTTGAAAAATATTTTTATCCTACATCTATAAATGAGATAATTATTCCCCTTTAGGATTTCTTTCAAATTATTTGAAGAGTAAAAATAGTTGATAAAGATAAATCTCATCATGTCGTTGCAAAGCCTCTATTTTTTTAAATGCACATCGTTATCATATGGGAGATATTATACAGACACGCGACCGATAAATCACTATAAATATATTTTCCATGCATCTCAAAACAATCGATTTATATAGACTATATTTTATGAAAAAACTGATAGAATCTCCCCTATTTTTACAACAAATTGCACTCAATGAACATCTTTTTTATACCTGTTAAACATATTAATACATGCAATTACACAGTGTTGACAATTACAATGTCCACAAATTGCATGTCAAACATCACAATGACCACAATAAAAACATTACAATGTCCACAATTACTGATTTCTGTGCAGGGAGAGAGAGAGAGAGACAAAGAATACTTACCGGTTTGTGACATTGTTGATGCTACAAATGTCGTATTTTCCAATATTCCTGCAGGGAGCTGGTTCATTTTAGCAGATAGCTAGTTCATTTTAGCAGATTATGCATGTTCACAGATGACAAGATTTAAACATTTTAGCACATGTTAGCAGGAAAAGTATGGCAGATATAGCTTATAAATTTCATTTTATTGATCTCTAGATATGCTATCAAAACATTGGCTAATGGCAAAAAAACATCCTATCTAACTCTACCTGTGAAGGATGTGGACAGTGCTCTGAGGATGCAAAGCAGGGAAGGAATGAAGGCACCTGGGGTATGAATGAAGAGAAAGACACTGAGATTGGCCTTGCGATTAACAAAGATAGCAGGAAAAAATATGGCAGATATAGCTTGTAAGTTTCATTTACTGATCTCTACATATGCTATCAAAACATTGGCTAATGGCAAAAAAAAACATGTAATACAGAATTCTAAGACAGGGCAAGCTTAGAAGGAGGCACCTGGGGTATGAAACAGTTGATGATTGCTTCCACTTGTCTGCACGAATTCTACATTGTGTCAAAGAAAGAAAGGGTAAGCATGTCATCTTATTTGCAATATATGGTGTACATAAGAAACATATGAAACAAGGCTGATAAAAGGCTGATGAAAGAGGACTTCTTGTCATGCTGATCAAGAATTTACTATCCTCCAAAACCATCAAAAGAAATGAACTAACTTGGCTGATGAAAGAGGACTCATTACTAATACAACAAATTACACAGATCAGGCAAATACAACAAATTACAGCAACTTGGAGGATCTTCAACCTTCCATCAAAATGAAAGAAACAACAACCTACAAGGAACAAACAGGGAATAGAAAACTCATTCTAATGTGAAGAATATCATGGACCCAAGCATGGTCGAGGCATCAGAAATTGATGAATCAAAGATAGGGAAGCAAGATCAAAGTTCGTAGACCATGAACCAGATCCCGGATCAGAAGGGCACAGTTCAACCAGGTCCCGGTCCCAGTTCCATGACTGGTTCTAGCTGGTTTCAGCTGGACTGGGTCCAGTCAGTTACAGTCCACTTCGGCCAGTTCTGGTGCATTTGGCATGATGACCCTGTCTGATGCAGGGTTGTACTGGGTAAATGAGCAGGATGGGCTGCGATGAGCTGCCCTTCAAAAGAAATCAACATAATTTGTAGTTTCAAAAGGTAGAAATTCCTTTTACTAAGAATACTTCATATCAACAAACAATTATCAGGAGGTTATAACATGATGAAACCGATCCTTTGCTGTCCACCAATATCACCATACATAAGTAGATATTATTCCCTAATGTACTTTATCATAATCCATAACCTAGTATAGCATGGAAATCTGATACCTCTGAGTCTATGAAACACAGAGCTTGGAATTGGAGCCAAAATGGAAGATATAGAAGCAACATGAAGTATAGCAGATAAACAATGAATACGAAGCCTCTAACCTGACAACATCCTGAACAAGATATGACTAGAGTTTAGAGAACTTCGGCCAGTTCTGGTGCATTTGGCATGATGACCCTGTCTGATGCAGGGTTGTACTGGGTAAATGAGCAGGATGGAAGATAGATGATCCGAAGCATGGTCGAGGCATCAGAAATTGATTGGTTTATTAATAAGAAGATGCACAATTCGGAATGAGAAAGCAACCTATAAGTAGATAACTAATTACTGAGAACAAAGGCAAGAAAGAAATGCACCAGTATTTAATAGTCAAGGTTGCCTGAGTGAGCATACCCCAGTTTGTGAGCACTTTCAGATGTATTTGCCATGTTGGAAAAGGAGTGGAGATACAGTACATAAATAAAAACATATTACCTGAGAACTGGATCCTCCTTGCACTATTCCGAATAAGTTTTGTATATCAGGTCTCCGATGAGCTGCCCTTCAAAAGACCTTGTAATGACAGAGCATGACCACAATAAAAGCAAGAGATGCAGATACATATAAAACTACAAAAAACTGAAAGAAAATGAATCATGATTTCTTCACTTGTAAGGCTTCGAGAGCAATTGCTGCTTGGCTAGGATTAGAGAAGTCATGGTTCCCTTCCAGACTGCAAAGAAATAGCATACACATGTATGAGCAATGTGATGGTTCACCTCATCTAAATTGCTGATCACATGATCAGACAACCACATCAGTTGAAAAAAGTATGGTGCACCTGATATGCATATTATCTATCATCCCAAACATCAATTACAAATGTGCGGTGATGGGAAACAGGGATTACAGGGATTACATGAATTGATGAGTACCTGTGCCGTGATGGGAAACAGGGATTACAATAGTAGCACCCCACGCAGGCAGAAGGAAATTGTTGTCATGGGAAGCCCCCAGAACACCACAATAGAAGCACCCCACGCAGGAAGCAGGAAATTGTAGAGGGAAGACCCCAGAACACTACAATGAAAATGGAATGACGAGAATGCTAACCGTATAAATGGAGGAGATATCTGATTTCAAAAAGCAGGGAGCAGTCCTATGGGTCAATGAAATTTCAGTAGTGCATCCTCTAAAGCTACAAAAGTACGTGCGTTGTCGATCGCCGGAGAATACTTTACCTAAAGCAGGAAGCACAGCTACGTAAGGTCAGAGAAAGCTAAGAAGGGGAGGAGAGATTCACGGATCGCTACCTCATCCATGGACGGGCTATTGTACAGTCTGCTTCGATGTGCTAGGGATTCACGAGCTCTGCATATGAGCCTGCAAGATTCGCTCACGGGAGGGCTAGGGTAGCAAAGGGAGAGGAGAACATGAAAATTTGGTCACGGGCGACAGTGCGAGAGAGGAAGCCATGGGGCGGAGCTGGGGGCGTCCGGTCGGAGGTGGAGGCGATGTCGGACGCAGATTGGAGCCATGGGGGACGCAGACGACGCCGGTTGGAGCGATGGGGGACGCAGACGACGCAGATATAGGGGCCACAACGCCGCTCGAAGCTGGGGGCCACGTCGATCGGAGATGAGGGCGGAGGACGCAGACAACGCCGGACGGAGGAGCTTGGGTCGACGACGGAAGCTCTAATCGCAGAGATGGGGGACAAGGCGAGCAGGCGACAGTTGGGAAAGTGGGCAGGGTCAGACTCGCACATGGGCGGTACGGGGAAGGGTAAAAAAGGTTGGGTAAAAGTGAGTTAACCTTAGTCCAGGGGTGTTGGTGGGTTAGCCAAGTTTGAGTTAACTCAGAGTTAACTCAAATCTAACTGAGTTAACTTTTTTTATCTACCAAAGTAGATTTTGAGTTAACTCTGAGTTAACTTTGAGTTAACTATGAGTTAACCCTTTACCAAAGTGAAGCTGAAAGACACTACAATTTAGATGTTACTGCAGGTGATGGCAACGGGAGGGGGCCACAACAATGGTGATTTGCTCTCGGTGGTAGACAACGCGAGACAGCTTCGGTTTCCCGTGTTCTGCGGGCTTATTATATTCGGTGTTCTCGGTGTCCTTTCCCTCGTCTGATCTCTATCACGCGTCCATTAGGTTGTTTTTTTAACCTTCCCAAGAAAAAAGATTTGTCTGTAATCTTCCGATCTCTGTCGGCGGCTGCGTCTTGCCGCACACGCGTGCTCCGGGGCCGAGCAACGGTAACGTCATTGTTGTCATAAGGTGAGAAAAGGGGATCGCCGGCGGATTCACCGTTTTGGGTTTCTTCTTCGTCTGAGAGAGGTGCCGGTGATTGAAGCCCCTCTCCGATCCCGTGAGACGCGAGGGCGGCAACGCCGAAGAGAAGGTGGTCTCGGTTGTCCACGGAGCACAATGGCCGCGTTCGCGAAGCTGGAGGATTCTCCGATGTTTCGGAAGCAGGTGTTTTGTTGCCCTAAAGTCGGCCTTTCGAATATTTTATCGTCTGGGATTGCTTTTGCCTTATTGCAAATCCGATGCCATGTTCCGTTCTATTTTTGCAGGTATAATTGATAGTTGAGTTGCATTAGTTGATTTGTAGTTTGATGCTTGTTTTCTTTATCTGGCACTCCAACGAGTTCATCGTCTTTCTTAACCTACAATTCCTTTGGTTCATGATGATAACCCGTCGAACTCGAGGTATAAGTTAGTGCGATATGTTTTATTGTTTTGTACCACGTCTTCTGGGAAATGGGACGGGCAAATTTGCTGGAATCCTGCTTGGCTTCCATTACATCATATGCTGCACTCTATGACTGGAAATAATGGCTTATTTCTGTCATTGACGAAATAACGAGGGGCCAAATTCCAGATCCAGGTGGAGCATAATAATGGCAGTCTTGACAAGTGGGCCTCTCTGTACCAGCGGTTTGCTTTCATGTTCCGTGCTCATAATTTTCAATACCTCTCTGCTTGTTGAATAACAAAGCTCCGTGTCCTTTGCATCTAGCGGATGAAAACTCTGCCCCTTGGGACTGTTGATTACAAATCCATGTCCAACCACTTTAAATCACGGGTACCACAAAAAATATAGATTGATGTGCAGGAGGGGAATTGAGTTACAACTACCATTTCCCTATGATGAAACTGGCTCAAGAGTTTCTGAAGTGTTAGTCTTGGTCTATCATTTCACTCAGAACTGCTTCAACAAACTGATTTTTTGTATTTTCCCCATATAGTTCTTAGCTGTCATATATAAAGCCACATGAGAATATGGAAGGGAAAAGGGACAGAGTACTAGAGAGTAGAGAGTCAGATGCAGATTTCACATATTTCCTCTTGTTGACCTTTGGATTAGGGACTCAGGGTTAAGATTGCTGATCCGAATCATCAGAGCTCTCGGTGTTTCATCTATGTTTGATCCTTATCTAATCTTTTATAGTTGAATGTTTTTGAAAGTGACAGTTACTCCAGTATCCTTTGTCCGAAATAAGCTTTAGTTTTAGAAGCCTTGTATTTTTCCTTTGTCTACTTCATCATGTGTCTGTTGCCTTGAGTTTCCTTTTTTTTTTCTTTCTTTTTTCCTGGGTCAAGAATCTGAACACTCACATCAAAGTTTCATTTCCTTTGTTTGGGTTTTTTCCTTGAAGAAATTGCTAATCAGATAAAAATTGCCGATTCATGCTTCAAAAATGCTGTCATTATTGCGTGGTCATTTCCTTTTCTTGATGATGGGATGTAATTTTCATTTTTTTTAACTCTTGCTAATGTCTTAAAAACTGGGGTCATTCTCTGTCCTGTGTGCAGGTGTCTTCTTTGGAGAAGGGAACAGATGAATTAAAAGAACGTTGCCAAAAGCTTCACAAAGGATGTAAGAAGTTTGTGTGAGTATGATGCTATTGTTTAATCTCCTTCCTTCTTTACTGCTGATCATTGTCAGTGCATGGTGCGGTACATATTTAATTCAGGTTTGCCTATCTTTTCTACATTTTCAGTTGTTTTTCTTGCTCATGCATTCATGTTTGTGTAGGTCCTGTTCCTGCGTTAAAGCTGCAGCAGACAGATAAGCTATGCTTCCTTGCTCCTGAACTAGTCTAGTGGCATACTGCCTAATATGGAGAAGGAAATAAGCCCTTATCTGTGGAACTGTTTGCTGTAGTTGAGAGCCAGACCCAAGTTCTGTATGTTATGAACACAATTTAAACAAGACAGTAAAATTGGCCATATGGCCCATACCAACTTGGGTTCCTTTTACATTCTGGAAGATATATGTTGACTTGATTTTGTGAGTCCACAGGGTGACTTGACAATGAGCTGTGACATGGTTATTGTTCATGTTGTGTCTTTCATCATGCAAAGCTAGGATGCTGGTGTTTATGAGCTGATTCATCAGATCAAATCATTATGTTTGTGGGTCAGTCTGTAGTCCAGTGTGCCCCAGCTTGCTTTCATTGAAAACAGGCTGGCCAAATTTGGTCAGATCAGAAGTGCATTGGGATTTGCCGAGATTGGGCAGCCCGAATTCATCCATTCAATGGAGTAATGAACAACTTGATATCCAATAACCAAAACCTAAGAGTCAGGACTGAAACCAATCATGTAATATGTGATGTTGGTAAAATGCATTTCTAAACTATACCTATATAAATACTTGTTAAAATGTGTACGCATTTGATCCTAATTGTATATGTTGGTAAGGACGGTTAAAAAATGACGTTGCAGACAAGGATTACAGATCTATGGAATTCTATCCACTGAGTCATGCTAAGAGAAGTTATTTGAAAAAGAGATGCATTTGCACCATGGTTATTGGTTGCATTGCAAGTTTAACACGATGAAGATGACCAAGTACCGTCATGGCTTTATTGATATTGTTCATAAAGCAAAATAATAATGATATATAAGCTTTGTAAGCACATTCCTCGCCCATTTAAGGCGCCAATAAAATGAACTTTGGGTTAATTGCCTTAAAATACATATAAATATCAAAATAACAGGATCAAATAAGGTGGTCAAGACGGAATATAAGAAGAGAGCATGTCATGATGGAAAGGAGTTACGAGAAAAGGTTGCTAATTTATTTATCCTTCTTGATTAACATTTAATCAGCCGGGCGATCTAACAAACTTGAGATGCTTATGATTAATGAAAGAAACTGTTAACACTACATGGCAAATGCATGATTTTGTCCAATGCGGCAGTTTTGATAGATGGGTCGAATAAAGTGGGTTAAGTAACTCAGGTAGGAATAGGATAACCCAAGATTTTAGTTTTTTGCTTTGAGACATTTTTTCTATTTCAAGTAGAATAACTAATGCTAGTCAAATGCTAAAAATAGAAGACCCTCTACCAGGTTAGACCAGGGTTATCCTACACGAGTCATCAAAGCAAGATTTGATTTATTTCAAAAAATAAAGTCAGTTAACCCATCTTATTCGCTTATCACAGCAGTCCTGAGGTTGAGGTATCACAGTCAAAGAATCTACCACTTATCCGTGTTCAATTCTATTCATTTATATAAATTGTTGGATTATTTTGATTTTTCCAGTTCTAGTTGAAACTGTAATAAGATTAGGAGATCCAAGATGACAGCCTGGCTGTTGGGGATGTTGCTGGGGTGAGGATTTATGCAGAAGCTCCGCCGGTGAACTCATGGACACCGTAGAAGCGGAAGCACCTCGGTCTCCCTCTTATTGCGGTGGGGGAGTGGGTGCTGCTACTTTGTGCCTGGCTCCTACTAAGGATGCTAGTTGGGCCTTCTACGATTATGATGTCAGACAGGAGGCGTCTTCTGTGGATACGGCGGGCTCCCTAGATGTTGAGAATAGAGCAATGGTCTTATGGGCGGGGCATGGCTCTGAGGTGTTTTCACAACAGGGTTTTGAACAGGTGGTTCCATTGGCTGAGCTTGATTGCGCTGCAGAACAATGGTCTGATGATTTGATTAAACAGGTGGGCTGCTTGGTTGGGATAATGTTTGAAGGTAAGGAAGAATATGTCAGGAAGACATTTAGGAAAATGCGCAGGGACTTGAATTTACAGCTTAGCCTGAAGAGAAAAGGGTCAGGAGGTGGTCTGAAAATAGGCAGGAGGGAGCTTTTGTATGTACAGAATAACAAAATAACAGAGGGCCTTAGGTCTCAGAGACCCAAGGGCAAGGGTGTTCTCATCAGTTATTAATGAATATTATGTCTTGGAATGCCAGAGGGATTAATGGGGATGAGAAGAAGAGGGAGATTAATTTGATGGTGAATAAGCTTAACTGTCTTTGTTATGTATCCAGGAGTCAAAATTAGAAGATTTCAGCTTGGAAGATGCTCGGAAGTTGGGCGGTGGCAGATTACAGGGATGGTGTTATAAGCCAGCACATGGTGCTAAAGGGGGATTCTTATTATGTGGGATACAGATATTTTGGAATGCTGTGAACAACAAGTGCTTCAATTTAGTATCACAGTCAAACTGAAGAATAAGAGAGATGATTTTGTTTGGTGGTTTACTGGGGTTTATGGGCCAGTTTTGCAGGAGCAGAAGGTGCTTTTCTTTAATGAGCTGCAGTCCCTCTCTAGGGAAGTTAACGGGCCTTTCTGTGTCCTAGGCGATTTCAATGCAGTAAGGGCCCCGGGAGAAAGAATCAATCAGGTGACTTAGTCACAGGAGATGATTTTATTTGAGGAATGGGTACAAGAAGCAGGCCTGATTGAGATGCAGGTGAACTCGGTCTTCTTTACTTGGGTGGGTGATGGGGCTAGAAATTCTAAATCCAAACTCGACAGGATTTTCATCAATTCTCTGTGGCAACAGAAATTTAATTTTGCTGCTGTAAGGGCCCTCCCCAGGGTGATGTCTGATCACATCCCGCTGCTGTTAAGTACAACTCATCTGAAGAAACATAAAAGAGTATTCAGATATGAAAGGTCATGGTATTTGCAGGAAGATTTCAGAAACTTGGTATCCACATGGTGGCATGAAGCACCGTCTGAACAATGTGCAAGTTTGTCTCTGCTTGGTAAGTTGAGGTGGGTTAGAAAGAAAATGAAGGTTTGGAGCAGCAACATCTTTGGTAAAGCAGCTGAGCTTAGACAAGAGCTTCTGGATAGAATTGTGTATTTTGACGTTCGAAATGACCAAGGCAGCTTATCTGAGGAAGAGAGTGTTCAGTGGAGTGAGGCTAAGAAACAATATGAGGTATTAGCAAAATAAGAGGAGATAAAGTGGAAGCAGAGGGCGAAAGAAACGTGGTTAAGAGAGGGAGACAAAAACACGGCGTATTTTCATGCCATGGCTACCATTAAAAAGAGAAGGATTACTATGGACACAATCAAAATCAATGATAGATTGATTGAGGATTTGGATACTTTACAAAGGGAAGTGGTGAATCATTTTCAAGGTTTGTTTAGGGAGGAGGAGCCTTGGAGGCCGCAAATTGGTCATGAGTTTTTCTCTAAACTCTCAGATCAGGATGCCGGGGATCTGATTAGACCCTTTAGTGAGGAGGAGATTAAAGATATTGTATTTTTTATGGATCCTAATAGGTCTCCTGGGCCATGGATTTTCTTTGGGGTTCTTTCAGCAATTTTGGACAGTTATCAAGTCAGATATAATGGCGGTGGTGTCAGAATTTCAGACAAGACCTTGGAATATTACACATTTCAATTCCACCCACTTGGTGCTTATTCCGAAGTGTCCTGGGGCAGAGTCGATCAATGATTATAGGCCGATCAGTTTGTTGAACTCTATGTATAAAATCATCACCAAGGCCATGGCTGGCTGGCTCAAGAAAGTGATTGGAAATCTCATTGATGGTAACCAGTCAGCTTTTATTAGTGGCCGTTTCATCTTGGATAATTTCATGGCAGCCCACGAATGTTTGCATGAGCAGAGGATCAACAAGAGACAATATGTGTCACTCAAACTTGACTTTGAAAAGGCATATGATAGGATAAATTAGAAATGTCTTTTCAGAGTCATGAAGGTGATGGGCTTCAAGGATAGATGGATTGATTGGGTCAGACATTGTGTACAATCGGCAAAATTCTCTGTGCTCATTAATGGGTCTCCATGTGGTTTTTTTGGCTGTTCTAGAAGGCTGCGACAGGGTGACCCGTTATCCCCTTTTTTGTTTGTTTTGATGGGGCAGGTCTTCAGTGAGATGTGGAAGAAAGCAAGGCAGGCTGAGTTAATTGAAGGAATTACTGTGGGAAGGGGGAGTTTAGAAGTTTCACACCTTCAGTATGCTGACGACACAATCCTTTTTTCCTCAAATAACCTTGACAAGCTCATTAATTTGAGGATCCTCCTCAGACTTCTTGAGTCGGTGACTGGTTTGAAAATTAATTTCCGTAAGAGTGAGCTGGTGGGGAACATAGCAAATGAGAATATCAGGGTTCAGATTGAGCAGATCATGGGTGTGAAATGGGGGAGTTTCCCTGTTAAGTATATTGGGCTGCCCTTGTCAGATAGATCTCTGAGAATTTCAGATTGGAATGGAATGGTTAAGAAGTTCAGTGACAGGATTAGTGGGTGGAAGGGCAGACTCTTATCTGCTGGGGGAAGATGGATTCTTTCTAAGGTGGTGTTGTCTAGCCTTCCTTTATATTTCTTGTCCATATTTAAAGCCCCTAAGGGCATTTGCAAGAAACTGGAATCGGCGAGAGCGGCATTTTTCTGGAGAGGTAAGGGGCCAGAAGTGCATGGTGTTAACCCTATTGCCTAGGCTAAGGTGTGTAGGTTGAAAGAAGAAGGTGGTGCAGGCCTAGTGCCAATGGAGATTATTAATAATGCATTACTCATGAAATGACTGTGGAAATTAGATGTAAATGACGGGGCATTGTGGAGCTGTATAGTTAAGAGGAAGTTTTTGTGGAATGTGGATGGGTGGTGTTCCCAGTTACTGAGTAGTAATAATTTATCCTCAATTTGGAAGCACATTATAGGGAATTTAGACTTCTACTTGTGCTCTTCTAGGCTTCAGGTGGGAGATGGTCGGAGAATCAAATTGTGGCAAGCCCCATGGTTAAACAATGAGCCTCTTATGTTCTCATGTTCGAGATTGTTCAGAACTGTGTCACAGTCTCAGGTTTTTTTGGCTGATTTGTGGTCCCAATCTCAATCTGGTTCGTCATGGCACTTAAGGTTCAGACGGAATTTGGTAGAGGATGAGATCTCTGAGTTCCTTTTTCTATCTGAGGCACTTGACAACACTAAGATATCCCCTGGTATGGAGGATAGCAGAGTTTGGAAATGGGAGAGGTCGGGGAAATTCTCAGTCAAATCAGTGGTCCGTCTGCTTATTCAAGGAGGGTTGAAGGTCAGATGGCATAAGCAAGTGTGGGATAAGGGGGTTACCTTTGAAAATCAGGGTCTTTATGTGGAAAATTGCTTGGAAGAGGCTATTTACTTTGGTCAGGGTCAATATGTTCAGAAAACAGTCGAGAAAAGAATACATATTCTGTGCATGTTTCCAGGAGGATTTGGATCATCTATTCACTGCTTGTGGAGTTGTCAGAACTGTATGGAAGCTGTTCTTCAAGACTATTAATGTCACATGTTGTGTTCCCCTCAATTTGCATCAGTTTATTGATTATTGGCCAAAGTATAAACCCACAGGAGTTGAGGAGGACCTATGGAAATTGTGTTTACCAGCGATGCTCTGGTCTATCTGGAAGGAAGGAATAAGAGGTTGTTTAACCTGGAGTTCAGAAACTTGTTCCTTATTCTAAATGATTGTATCTCTTTTGTGTATCAGTGGCATCTTAGTGTCTCTGGTGAGCCAGTCAGGTTTTCTGCCCTTTTTGATCAGCTGAAGGGGTGGAGGAAATTTACCTTGTAATTGGGTGGTTTTTTTTTGGGTTTGGGGTTGGGGCTTCTACCATCTTGGTAGTCATCCCTCTTCCTTTACCTTTCTTCTGGTTTTTTCTGGTTTTCTCTTTCATTTTGTATGCTTTTTGCTTTTCCTTTGCCTTTTGGCTAATGAAACATGGCCTTCGGCCAATTTCTAAAAAAAAGGAAACCAATACATGCTTACAGGAAATGAACAATGATTCCATCTTCCACATAATGCATACCTCTTGCACTTTTGTCCATTTCAATGCTTGTTTTTATCACTCATGTAACCAACCCTTTTCTGAAGGGGAAAGTAGAATCTTAACAAGCAGTTTTGTGTTTACTGTAAATGAAGTAGTGAACAACCATTCTAACCAGTCTCCAGACTGGCAGGGGTTGGTTCCAACCCTGGTCACACTGTCACAGTGCCAAGGATGGTTCTGGCTGGTTCCAGCCAGACTACTCCCAGCTAGTTCTAGTACTGTTCAGCTGGTACTGCATAGTGCATACCATGGTTCTAGTATGCATGTCTCTTACCTGGGGTTTTTCTCCATTATGAGATTTGTTTATATCACTTACATCATCTTGTTTTTTTTTAGTTTATTTTTGATGATTGATTTTAGCAGTCACTTCTAGAAAGAAAATAGGATCTTACAACCTACTTGCTTATTGAAAATAAATGATAATCCTGTGATCCAAAATGTGCTCCTCTTACATTTATTTTGCTTCCTTACTGAATTTGCTTACAGTCAGTGGATCAACTTGTGGCATCTGCTTACTGTTAGCATGAGTGCATTGTCATAATATAATGCCTATGTTATCAGTTGGATGGTTGAGGATGTCTGTTTTGGTTTTAATGTGTTCCATAGCTAATATTGTTGCCTTGCAATTATTATAGGACATCTCTTGGGGAAGGTTGTGATGGGGATACTGCATTTGCTGATTCTTTAGAGGCTTTTGGCGCTGGACTTGATGACCCCATGAGTGTCTCTATAGGAGGTTGATCAATTCTTCATTTTTTTAAAATGTTCTTCTGGTGTTCGTCTTATATCCCAATCCACCTTTTTCTTTTTTATTTTATTATGATGTTTTTATTGATTCCCAGTTTCTCTGTGTACTGTAACTTTAACAAAATGTTACATATTTCTGAAGCACAAGCCTACATTAATGTTGCTCTAACTTTGTATGTCTGGTCTTTATGCCTACATTGCTGTTGCCTCCGAAGAAAGAGTGGGGATTAATTTTCTCAAATTTCTTTCTAGTACTAGCTTAAAAAGTCTCTGCTAAAACTAATTGAATTGCATGTTTTATGAAGGTAAAAAACCACTATTTGCTAGGAGGAAGACGACAATACAGAGAAATGTGTTCCTGCATACTACCAAGATGGTAGATGCTCCCTGAGAGGGGAGCTACAAGAAAAATATAAAAGAAAATTACATGAGAAGGAAGAGGTAAGTTTTTCCTAAGCAACAACGTTGGCCACTGAGACAGCTGAAGCACCTCGGTGTAGTCCAGGTTTCTGCTTAGAAGAACCCAGTCTTTCAAATGCTTCACTGCCCTTTTGAGGATGTCAGGAGTACCTAGATAATCCTCTTTTCCCTGTATATACCAAAAGAAAACATGTGGTATGCTGAATCAGAATTTGAGGACAGTGCTTCCTCCAACCTTGCAGGAGTTCTAAGTTTCTAACACATACAAAAGTCCCCACTATTGGACTCCAATCACCTTACCGGGATGCACCAAACAAAAGTGGCAATGCCATGTTGCACAAAGATACAATTATTTCAGTTCTTTGAACCAGGGTTTGCCGAATCAGGGCGAATCGGCCCGATTCCCTCGAATCGGTGCGAAACAGGGGAAAACCGATCCCTGATTTGCCCGACTTGGCGGATTCCCTTCATATATATAATATAATATATATTATATGACATGCCTATATATTATATCATATTTGTAATATATATTATACATTATAAATATGATATATATTACATATATGTATGTAATCAATATAAATGTATCTCAAATATGATATATGTAATGTATATCATATGATATATATGTATTTGTAATATATAATGTAGGGCGGCGGTTTTCGGATCGCACAAAAGCCGAGGGCCGGCGGACATGTTTGGGAGACACGGTGATTTCGTCAGAGATTTTAAAAATCGAAAATTTTTTCAACTCGTTACCAAACAGTGCCTTAGATGAAGATAGGTCATATGGCAAGAGGACTTGACTGGCAAACAGATGAAAGGAAGCCCAAAGATCCTCCCAAAATCTGTTGTCAGCACCATTGCCAATTGTAAAATGGATAGAAATTTCCATTAAGTCCACCATCTTGCTTATATTTCTCCAACCCTGAGGCAACATAGACAGCCTATCACTATCAGGGGTAATAGTCTGTTCATCTACTCGCATCTCTGTAGTCTGTAGTACTTATCCTTGACAATAGCCTTCCATAAGGAATTGCCTTCCTCTGTGCGTCTCCACAACCATTTAGCTAAAAGAGCTTTATTAAATACTGTCACACTCACCAAACTCCCCCCCCTCCCCCCTTCTCTCTTTGCCTTTACAAACCCTATTCCACTTTAGTAAATACATTCCTCCTCTATTGGAAAAACTAATTGATTGCTAGTTGGAACTTTTGGTACAGTTTTGCTTTAATTCCTGTTTACAAATTTTCCCTTACTTTGATAGGCTCATGCAGAAAGTGCTTATGTTAGGCTTAGGATAATATGTTATTATAACATGATATCAGCATAGGCAGCTGTTCTCTTACCTTGGACAACTTATGTTCCTCATTAGGCAACTCTATCTTGTTATAAGCTTTTTTTAATTTTTCCTGTTTCTGTTAAAATGCAGGGCCTGTCATGTCCAAGTTTACTGTTGCATTTCGAGAACTTAGTTCATACAAGGAACTTCTTCGATCACAAGTAAGTAGATAAGTACATTACTTGAATTGGTTCTGGTTATGTTTATTGGCATTTGGCATGGTTGACCATGATTTGTTTGTGGCCATGGAAGGCAGAATCGGCCGATTCCGGATGGGATTGGCCAGGGGGGAACCCCACTTACTTAGTCAAAGTTCCGGCCGGAATTGGTCAGAATTGGCCTGGATCATTCCGGATCAGCCAATTCCAGGCCGATTCCATGCTGATTCTGCCACACATTTTTTAATTATATATATATATATATTATTAACACCTGTATTAAATGTACATTAATTTACATATTTATGTATACATACATGCATTAACTATATGCACATATATACATGCATTAACTATATACATGTGCTTGTTATTATATTTACATTAATATATGATTGTATGTACATTAACACATACACACATTAATATATGATTGATATACATGTTTATTATGTTTACTCATTAATATGATATGTATATATATGTGCATATTGTTATTATATTTACATTAATATATGATTCTATGTATTTAACACATACAAACACATTAATATATGATTGATACATGTTAATTATGTTTATACGGTAATATATTTACATTAACTATGTATATGTGCATGTTGTTATTATATTTACATTAATATATGATTGTATGTACATTAACACACACATACATGCATATTCAAGGCAACTTTCTAGTAGCACATGAGAGCATTGGAGAAGGGGCTTGATTCTAAAGCTAGATTTTAAGAAAGCATATGATAGAGTTAGTTGGGGTTGCCTCCTTAAAGTCCTTAGCAAAATGGGCTTTCACCATAGATGGATTGGTTGGATATGTGATTGTATATCTTCAGCCTCTTTTCAGGTGTTGATTAATGGGCAACCATCTCCCACATTCTATCGTGGAAGAGGACTACGCTAGGAAGACCCCCTATCTCCATGGAAGGCGGAATCGGCCGATTCTGGGTCGGATAGGCCATGGCCGATCCAGGCCATCTGATTCTGGCCGATTCTGATCGGGAATCAGCCGGATCGGATTGGGATTGGCCCTGGCCAATTCAGGGGTCCGATCCAATCCGGCCTTCCATGCCTATCTCCACTTCTCTTTGTATTAGTGGCTCAAATTTTCAACAAAATATGGTCCAGAGCTTAGAGGGTAGGTGTTATTTCAGGTTTCCAAGTGGGAAACTCCTCCATCCCAATCACACATCTCTAGTATGCAGATCATACTATTGTGTTCATCGCGGGAGATCAAAATCAGATTGTAGACATTAGATTGATGTTGGAAGTGATTCTGGATATTACAGACCTAAAGATTAACTACAGCAAGTGTTTGATGGCTGGTAGCAACCTGAGTGATGTTGAAACTGGGAGAGCTACAACATTGTTTGGTTGTCATATTGGTAGGTTTCCTTTTACATACTTGGGTCTCCCCCTTTCCTCGGGACCACTTCATTGTGTTGATTGGAAGGTCATTGTGCATAGATTTGAGAGTAGGCTAGCAGGTTGGAAAGCTAGGACCCTGTTAATGGATGGCCAGTTGATATTTTACAGAGCAGTCTTGGATAGCTTGCTATTGACACCAAAAATATTCATTAAATCTTTTTGAATATTTTGGTGATAAATAAATTATACATGGATAAATTTGCTAATCATGGCATAAAATGGTATAAAACCATGGCCATGTGATAAGGGCAAAAAGGTCCAAAGAGCCCCAAAAATCCAAAATTTCTGAAATACTCAATTTCTCCAATTTCGAGAAATTTTCAAACCCCAAAAACCCTAAAATATCCCAAATCTCAAAGCCCTACCGGAGTAGCACAACCCGGTGGGACTCCCACCGATGAGCCGCGACTGGTGGGAGCCCCACCGGGGTAGCACGTCCTGGCATGGATGGCAGAGTCGGGTCGGGTGGCTAGGTCGGACCCAGCCGATCCGACCCGAGTCGAGTCGGATCTGTGGATCCGCCCGACTCCAATGGAGTCTGGCCGATCCTGGATCGGCAAGGTTTAAAAAATGTTAAAAAATTGGAAAAAAATCAGGAAAAATCAGGAAAAATTGCAAAAAATTATGAAGACACATACAACATTCATTGAATACAAACACAATGAAATTCAAATCTTATCATGTTCATGTATCATAAAGAACAATAACAATGATTAAAGACATAATGATTATGTTCATACATTGAAAAAATAGATATATGTACAAGTTGATAACATGAAATAAATAATAATACCTTCTCAATTTGACATTTCTGAAGCCTCATTGATGCGGAAGTGGGGACCCGAACGCTACGATTCGACCTTAGATGCGGATGTCGACGTCTCGAGAATGTTTGGTTGGATACTCTTTATTTTTATTACATATTTTGTTTTCTTGAATCAGCATATGATTGTGAGTCAGTAGAGTCTTTGTTTGGCCCATTTGGGGCTCATTTAGAGTCTTTTCTATTTTACAGTAATTTTGGGTACGAAGTTCATACTATTTTAGGCCTGAGGGCATTCTGGTCTTTGTGGGGTGGCCATTAGGGTTCCTCCTCCACTATAAATAAAGGTGTAATCTTCTGTTTTGGGGGCATGGAATAGAAGAATCGCAAATGGAATGTTCTTGATGGAGGCACTGCCTCGTACTGTGTGAGAGCTAAGTGTCGTCTTCCCCGAACTCCCTCCCTCGTCCCTTCTTCCCCTGAAACCCCTCTTCGTCTGTCTCTTCTTCCTCCCCTTTCGTCTCTCCTCGAACCCCATTTCCCCTTCCTCCGATTCCCGGTTACCCCCTCTCCCCTCCCCAGTCCTCTGCGCGAACTCACCCCCGTTCTCTCTTCCCCAAGCCCGCGGCACCCCTGCGCGAGCTCATCTCCCTCCCTGTACTCCCTTTCGCCGGTTTCCTCTCTCTCCTGCTTCCCCTCCCGCCAGCGCTCGCAGCCCCCCCTCTATGCCGTACGCGCCAGCCCCCCCCCCCCCCCACCCCATCGCGCCCCGTCTCCGCGCCGGACCAACATTGCCACCGATCCTCCCTTTCGCGTCGGACGCCGGAGATCGCAGGGACGCGCCAGCTCCGTCGCCCCGAGCCCCTACCCCTCCGAGCCGCCGGACAACCCCCATCCGGTCCTCCATCGCGCCGAACTTCCGGGTTGACTGATTGTGCCGGCCCCGACGCGCCAGACATCTCGGGACGGGTCTCGCCTTCCCCGCCACGGCGTACTCTGCCCCTGCTCGCAGACCACGACGCCGCCTTGCAGAACGTCCTAGACTGTCTGGTTCGACCGGCTCCGCGCGGACCCGCCTTGGCCGATCGGCGACTTGGTTCCCTGCCGGGACTGCCCTCCTCCGCACCGGTCCTCCTGTTCTCGCGCCTCAGCTCGGACCATCTCTATTCGAGGTGCTTGGTTTTGCGACGACTGGAGTCGAGCAGGTTCGTCCCGCATCATTTTGGTATCAGAGCAAAACTCCGATCCAAACGTTTCCGCACCCGACCGCCACCCCGCCTTGTTCTCTCGTCCGCGTGGTGAGGCAGCAACAGGAGATTGGCTCTCTTGGATTGCGACCACGTCATCCTCCTCACCTGGTCGCTCCACACCGCACAGAGCCCCACACGCAGTGCAGCGCCCTCTCGTCCACGTGGTGAAGCAGCAACAGGCGATCGGTCTCTGTGGCCCTTGGTGGCGCTGCCCTGCCTTCGATCTGGCTCCGTCCAACTTCAACCGCCACCACCTCAGACTCTGAGTAATCTTGGGCACTATGATTTCTTCTGCATTTCGGACACTAGTACGATTATCAAATAGAAGGGTTATTTTGTTGATATTTGATCCGCTACAATCATGCAATTATCTCTCTCAAGCCGTCGTGGATTCACTTTCTCAAAGTGGGAAGCTAATTGACTCTGAAAGTGGAAGTATATTTGTGCCTTTTTCTCTAACATTCAGAGGGAATTCAGAGCATAAAGATCTTATCTATCATGCTGGCGCTTGGGCTACAATTCCTGCGCAGTAGTCGTCTATTTTGCCAACCGACCAGTTTTACCTCATTGTGGGTCGGAAATGGTTACAAAGAGAGCGTGTTAAGGTATTTGCTGACGAGAATTATTGTACCATCCGAGATCTTGATTATCTAGGGTGCCTATTCAAGTTTCCTGCCTATGTGCCTAAAGCTCAAAGAAGTTTACAGGTTAAAGCTTGTCAACTTGATTCCCAAGTGGCACTGAAACAGAAATTAGAGTCCACAATCTTGCCAACTGTGGATGATGCTCAGATAGAGGTGCATTGCCCACTAACACCCACTATGGTAGAGCCTAAGGAGATGATTGAGAATGTGGCTATGACTGACTCCATTGAAGTACCCGAGACGCTCATATAGTGGAGTCATGGGATCACTCTCTGATGATGGAAGCCGTTTAGATGCACTTTCTGATCATTTATTCGAGATCTCAACACTCTCTGGCAGTCATCCGCCCATGATAGATGTGCTTTTTAACATTGATTCTGGTGACTTTGATGTTGTGTGGCACGGTTTCGAGTTGCGTTGCCGGCACCAACCCCAGCTGTCCAGTTTGATTATATGCGTGGATATGCCAGTGCTCCATTGGCTAGTTGCTCCCTTGTCTATTTTGGGGATTCTCCGACATTTTAGAACTCGAGGACGAGTTTTTTCTAATCGGAGGAGAATAATGCGGAAGTGGGGACCCGAACGCTACGATTCGACCTTAGATGTGGATGTCGACGTCTCGAGAATGTTTGGATACTCTTTATTTTTATTACGTATTTTGTTTTCTTGAGTCAGCATATGATTGTGAGTCAGTAGAGTCTTTGTTTGGCCCATTTGGGGCTCATTTAGAGTCTTTTCTATTTTACAGTAATTTTGGGTACAAAGTTCATACTATTTTAGGCCTGAGGGCATTTTGGTCTTTGTGTGTGTGTGGGGTGGCCATTAGGGTTCCTCCTTCATTATAAATAAAGGTGTAATCTTCTATTTTGGGGGCATGGAATAGAAGAATCGCAAATGGAATGTTCTTGATGGAGGCGCTGCCTCGTACTGTGTGAGAGCTGAGTGACGTCTTCCCCGAACTCCCTCCCTCGTCCCTTCTTCCCCTGAAACCCCTCTTCGTCTGTCTCTTCTTCCTCCCCTTTCGTCTCTCCTCGAACCCCATTTCCCCTTCCTCCGATTCCCGGTTACCCCCTCTCCCCTCCCCAGTCCTCTGCGCGAACTCACCCCCGTTCTCTCTTCCCCAAGCCCGCGGCACCCCTGCGCGAGCTCATCTCCCTCCCTGTACTCCCTTTCGCCGGTTTCCTCTCTCTCCTGCTTCCCCTCCCGCCAGCGCTCGCAGCCCCCCCTCTATGCCGTACGCGCCAGCCCCCCCCCCCCCCCCACCCCATCGCGCCCCGTCTCCGCGCCGGACCAACATTGCCACCGATCCTCCCTTTCGCGTCGGACGCCGAGATTGCAGGGACGCGCCAGCTCCGTCGCCCCGAGCCCCTACCCCTCCGAGCCGCCGGACAACCCCCATCCGGTCCTCCATCGCGCCGAACTTCCGGGTTGACTGATTGTGCCGGCCCCGACGCGCCAGACATCTCGGGACGGGTCTCGCCTTCCCCGCCACGGCGTACTCTGCCCCTGCTCGCAGACCACGACGCCGCCTTGCAGAACGTCCTAGACTGTCTGGTTCGACCGGCTCCGCGCGGACCCGCCTTGGCCGATCGGCGACTTGGTTCCCTGCCGGGACTGCCCTCCTCCGCACGGTCCTCCTGTTCTCGCGCCTCAGCTCGGACCATCTCTATTCGAGGTGCTTGGTTTTGCGACGACTGGAGTCGAGCAGGTTCGTCCCGCATCATTTTGGTATCAGAGCAAAACTCCGATCCAAACGTTTCCGCACCCGACCGCCACCCCGCCTTGTTCTCTCGTCCGCGTGGTGAGGCAGCAACAGGAGATTGGCTCTCTTGGATTGCGACCACGTCATCCTCCTCACCTGGTCGCTCCACACCGCACAGAGCCCCACACGCAGTGCAGCGCCCTCTCGTCCACGTGGTGAAGCAGCAACAGGCGATCGGTCTCTGTGGCCCTTGGTGGCGCTGCCCTGCCTTCGATCTGGCTCCGTCCAACTTCAACCGCCACCACCTCAGACTCTGAGTAATCTTGGGCACTATGATTTCTTCTGCATTTCGGACACTAGTACGATTATCAAATAGAAGGGTTATTTTGTTGATATTTGATCCGCTACAATCATGCAATTATCTCTCTCAAGCCGTCGTGGATTCACTTTCTCAAAGTGGGAAGCTAATTGACTCTGAAAGTGGAAGTATATTTGTGCCTTTTTCTCTAACATTCAGAGGGAATTCAGAGCATAAAGATCTTATCTATCATGCTGGCGCTTGGGCTACAATTCCTGCGCAGTAGTCGTCTATTTTGCCAACCGACCAGTTTTACCTCATTGTGGGTCGGAAATGGTTACAAAGAGAGCGTGTTAAGGTATTTGCTGACGAGAATTATTGTACCATCCGAGATCTTGATTATCTAGGGTGCCTATTCAAGTTTCCTGCCTATGTGCCTAAAGCTCAAAGAAGTTTACAGGTTAAAGCTTGTCAACTTGATTCCCAAGTGGCACTGAAACAGAAATTAGAGTCCACAATCTTGCCAACTGTGGATGATGCTCAGATAGAGGTGCATTGCCCACTAACACCCACTATGGTAGAGCCTAAGGAGATGATTGAGAATGTGGCTATGACTGACTCCATTGAAGTACCCGAGACAGCTCATATAGTGGAGTCATGGGATCACTCTCTGATGATGGAAGCCGGTTTAGATGCACTTTCTGATCATTTATTCGAGATCTCAACACTCTCTGGCAGTCATCCGCCCATGATAGATGTGCTTTTTAACATTGATTCTGGTGACTTTGATGTTGTGTGGCACGGTTTCGAGTTGCGTTGCCGGCACCAACCCCAGCTGTCCAGTTTGATTATATGCGTGGATATGCCAGTGCTCCATTGGCTAGTTGCTCCCTTGTCTATTTTGGGGATTCTCCGACATTTTAGAACTCGAGGACGAGTTTTTTCTAATCGGAGGAGAATAATGCGGAAGTGGGGACCCGAACGCTACGATTCGACCTTAGATGTGGATGTCGACGTCTCGAGAATGTTTGGATACTCTTTATTTTTATTACGTATTTTGTTTTCTTGAGTCAGCATATGACTGTGAGTCAGTAGAGTCTTTGTTTGGCCCATTTGGGGCTCATTTAGAGTCTTTTCTATTTTACAGTAATTTTGGGTACAAAGTTCATACTATTTTAGGCCTGAGGGCATTTTGGTCTTTGTGTGTGTGTGGGGTGGCCATTAGGGTTCCTCCTTCATTATAAATAAAGGTGTAATCTTCTATTTTGGGGGCATGGAATAGAAGAATCGCAAATGGAATGTTCTTGATGGAGGCGCTGCCTCGTACTGTGTGAGAGCTGAGTGACGTCTTCCCCGAACTCCCTCCCTCGTCTCTTCTTCCCCTGAAACCCCTCTTCGTCTGTCTCTTCTTCCTCCCCTTTCGTCTCTCCCCGAACCCCATTTCCCCTTCCTCTGGTTCCCGGTTACCCCCTCTCCCCTCCCTAGTCCTCTGCGCGAACTCACCCCCGTTCTCTCTTCCCTAAGCCCGCGGCACCCCTGCGCGAGCTCATCTCCCTCCCTGTACTCTTTTTCCCCGGTTTCCTCTCTCTCTCCTGCTTCCCCTCCCGCCAGCGCTCGCAGGCCCCCCACTGTGCCGTACACGCCAGCCCCCCCCCCCCCCCCCCCCCATCGCGCCCTGCCTCCGCGCCGGACTAGCATCACCGCCAATCCTCCCTTTCGTGTCGGACGCCGGAGATCGCAGGGACGCGCCAGCTCCGTCGCCCTGAGCCCCTCCCCCTCCGAGCCGCCGGACAATCCCCATCCGGTCCTCCACCGCGTCGGACTTCCGGGGCTGACTGACTGTGCCGGCCCCGACGCGCTAGACATCTCGAGACGGGTCTCGCCTTCCCCGCCACGGCGTACTTTGCCCCTGCTCGCAGACCACGATGCCGCCCTGCAGAACGTCCCAGACTGTCTGGTTCGGCCGGTGTTGACACGGGGGAAATTTCCCACGAAATATCGTGGCGAGGATTGCGTTTATTCGTTTCGGTTTTTTGTTTGTAGGGCGTGCCAGCCTGTCTAACAGACAGAAAAAGAGTCCGCGCAGTGCGGAAGAAGAATTTTGGTGTCCGTGAGACGGACGGGTATGGTGTCCGTGAAACGGACGGGGGTGTCCGCGAACGGACGGGAGTGTCCGCGAACGGACGGGTGCGCCGTTTTTTATCTGAACTTCTTGAGTCCCATGTCTATTCTCATCAGGTGATTAGGGTAGCATGTGCTGGACCTCTGTCTCCATCGATCGGAATCGATGTTACATTTACATCGAGTTAGGACACTTGGTATTGTTTAATACCGGTCTAAACCCGAATACCATTTCATAGCAAAAGGACGAGAAAAATATGCATGCTTTTTCTTAGAAAATCCTGATTATGACATGTTTTTCCTTTCTTTTGATTGTTTTGAAATACTTTTGTTTTGGATATTTTATTTTTTGAATGACTGCCTTTTTGGGAATCCAAAGTTTGATTTCTTTTGAAAAGGGGAGCGGGTATATACCCGAGGACCGATTTGAGGTCTTTTTCTCCTTTTTGCAAAAGGTTGGTTATGGGTTTACATTCGGGAAAACATGGAGATTATTATTGTGAACGGGTATATGCCCGAAGATTTTGATTCTGAACTTGGGGGTGTTAGAACCCAGAGCAACATTTCCATATTAGACGGATGATTGTGCAAATTTTTTATATGAGGTTCTTTTGCAACGCCATTTCTGAGCAGAGTCCGAGTTTGAGGTAGAGTTTCTTTTCTCCTCATTTCGTACTTGTGCGGGTCCAATTTCCGGAGATCATATGGATGTATCTCCACGGAAGTTCTTGTCCCATTGTGATTTTTGTCCAGAGTCCATTTCCACGGGTATATTCCTCGTGGAGGTACATGTGTGCTCCCATTCGGGATATCTGAGCACGGTTCTTGTCTGTGCGGGTACAATTTTCGGAGAACATATAGATGTGTCTCCATGGAAGTTCTTGTCCCATTGTGATTTCTGTCCAAAGTTCATTTCCACGGACATAGTTCTCGTGAAGGTACATGTGTGCTCCCATTCGGGGTATCCGAGCACGGTTCCTGTCTTATTTCCCTTTTTCTTTGGATGTGTGTATATTATCACAATCCCTCTTTTTATTATTATTATTATTATTTTTTTTGAACATGTGAATATGTCTTGGTGAATCCCCACTTAGGCGGGGTGTCCTCATAGAGATATTTTCATATTGGCATATGTTTATATCCATGTATTCTCGGGAGAAACTTTACCCGGAGGGACTTTGCCTTAAAGAGATATATATGTGTATAAACACAAATTTGCACTTTGTAAATATATTCTCACACGGTATCTCCACTTGAGCAGAGTATCCGATAAGAAGGAGCCCCTTGTATGAACGGAGTCCCCCCCTTTTTTTTGAGAAATATGTACAAATGGGGCATATTTGTGATTATATAGATATATCCTCGGGCGGAGTCTCTATTTGGGCAGAGATTCCACTAAGAAATACATTTATATAAACATGAAGTTTGTGATTATACGGATATGAATTTAGAGGGAACTTTGTCCGGGCAAGATTCCTCCTAAGAGACATATACGTATAGGCACAAATTTGTGATTTTATGGATATGTTCTTAGGGGAGTCTCCATTTGGGCAGAGTTTCCTCTAAGAAACATATACATAAGAACATAAATTTGTGAATATACGAATATGTTCTCGGACAGAACCTCCGCTTGGGCAGAGTTTCCTCTAAGAAACATATACATATAACACGAGTTTGTATTTACATGGATACGTCCCCTGAGAGAGATTTTTGCCCGGGTGAGATTCTCCTTAAGGAACATATGTGTATAATTACAAATTGTGATCTTTATATATATGTTCGTGGACGGAACCTCCGCTTGGGCAGAGTTTCGTCTTAAGAAACATATATATAAGAACACAAATTTGCGAATATACGAATATGTCCTTGGGCAGAACCTCCGCTTGGGCAGAGTCTCCTCAAGAAAACATATACATATAAGCACAAGATCCACCATCCCAGAGACTCGCTCGATGGGCGGGGAGAACATGGGTATTTAAATACCATGTGTCCATAGAGACTCGCTCGATATGGACGGCATTTAAACCCCGGGAATATCACCCCACAGAGACTTGCTCGATGTGGGGGATGGAGATTAAGAAGGAATGCTGATGACGATTACGCCGACCGCTCTCCTTTCCGCGCCTGGCCTATCGGGCTAAAGAAGGGGATTTGTACCTTCACACACCGGACGGGAGGGATTTAAGAATGAGAGAGGGAATGAGCAGAATGCTCTTTTTTCTATTTTCTGGGATTTTTCCAACAGGGCTTCGCCGGAGCAAATTTTTCCCTTCCCTTTCCTTTGGAATAGGGGGGGTATTTATAGGGGTTTCGGCCCCTTACATGCGTGGGAGAGGGGAGAGAGAGAGTGCCCCAACCGATGGTGACCTCATGATGAGGTCACCATCGGTTGAGGTCACCATCGGTTAGGGGCAACCGATGGTGACCTCATGCTTAGGTCACCATCGGTTAGCCCCTTAACCGATGGTGACCTCATTGTGAGGTCACCATCGGTTAGGGGGACCTAACCGATGGAAAGAGAGGGGAGAGAGGGGGGATTTTGTCTATAAATACCCCCACTATACCCTCATTTCCAGGACTTGTTGGAGCCCGGAGGTGCTGCTGAAGTCCTGCTTGTTTTTTTGGAGTTTCGCCCGACTTCTCGGAGTTTTGCCCGATCGAAGGGTGCCTTTGCAAGCCTCGGAGTTCTTCCTCGAGCTTGTTCTTTGTGCTTGTTCTTTGTATTCGGTCTATAGACTTGTGCTGCCGGAGGTGCTGCTGGAGTCCGGCTCCGTTTCCTTGGCGCTTCGCCCCAACTTCTCGGAGTTCTGCCCGATCAGAGGGTGCCTTTGCAAGCCTCGGAGTTCTTCCTCGAGCTTGTTCTTTGTACTTGTCCTTCGTACTCGGTCTATAGACCTTGTGCTGCCGGATTTTTCCGTGCTTCGTACTTTGGACGGAGACATGTTCTCCTTGTACTTTCATTTTAACCGGGACTCCGGCACCATTTTAAGGGCCGGAACTCCCCTGCTAAATTTTGAGGAAGTATCCCACTGAATAATTTTGTAACTTAAATAACCTTGGGGTCATTTTAAATCACAACTTTCTGGCCTCTGAGCAGGCTGCTGATAATGTATTGTAACCAGGCCTGCTGATAACCAACATTTAATATTCGTGGCCCAACGGCCCTCTTCATCATGTCCGCGACTCGAACCGTCGTCCGCCAAAATAGGCTTTAACTAGGCTAGTCGTCGGACCATCATCTGATAGATTTTTTTGTAATTTCCGCTGAAATAAACGTGTCACACTTTTACCTTTCAACAGCCGGCTCCGCGCGGACCCGCCTCGATCGATCGGCAACCTGGTTCCCTGCTGGGACTGCCCTTCTCCACACCGGTCCTCCTGTTCTCGCGCCTCAGCTCGGACCATCTCTGTTCGAGGTGCTTGGTCTGCGACGACTGGAGTCGAGCAGGTTCATCCCGCATCACTCATCCTCTACCTCATGAGACTGAACAGGTGGCACATACTCATGTCCTCCATACTGGGTATATTCAAAGCCAAACAAAGAATTTGCAATGTCTTGGAATCCTCTTTGGATGCCTCGAGGTGTCGTTGCTTGTTGGCTTGAACTTTCTCCTGATTGTCCCGGAGTGAAGAAACTACCATACCCAGTAGTTTGAATATTGCCCAAATAACTAGTCCCACTACTAGAGCTGATATCTGAATATGACAATTTTGGAGGATTAAAAAAGGGTGGATAAGAAGGCCCATATCCCCAATCATGCCCTGCTTGCCTTTGTTGGCCTTCTTATTCCCCATGTTGTTGTTGTGCTTCCCCTTAGCTTCCTTGTTGTTGTTGGGGTGGTGCTGAATAATCCTCATATCCTGAGAGGATACCCCCAAGCCCATAACCTCCTGTGGCTCCAGTACCTGCAGCAGCACCATCCAAGGTTTGGCGCATCCCCGATTCGGACCGGATCGGGTTTTTCCTGATCCGATCCGATTCGGGCGGATTGAACCGATTCGGTTCGATCCGCTTGCATTCGGCCAGAACTCTTATTGAAGGGATCCGGGCGCATCGGAGCGAGCCGCGCATCGGATCCTCCCTGATCCGATGCGATTCGGGGGGATCGGCCCGGCGCGCCAAACCATGGCACCATCATCATCATCAGGTGATTGAGTGGAGTCATCACTCCTCACTGTTTTTCCTTTCTTAATCATCTTTTTTCGATGTTGATAATGTTTTTTCTCTGCCTCATATAATCTAGCCAAGTGAGCTGGTAGGGGTGGAGCCTTAGAAAATGGCTGCCCAATATGTCTCTCCTCACTCTCCTCAGGAGAGTCCTCTGCACCTTCTTGTGATTTTCTTCTTGGTTCTTCTGTTCTTCTTTCTTTGTTGGCCTTTGCTTTCTTCTTGCCTTTGTCTTTCTTTCTTTTGGGTTCCAATTGAGAGGTAGATCTTCTGAATTCTGGTTGAGATGAAGAAATTCTAGTATCCTGTACAGTGGCGGATCTTTTTAATTCGGGCCTTTCACGTCTCTCAGGTACATGTTCTTCTAATAAAACATCTTCTTCACATGCTTGAACCAGGCGATCATCAGGATGAAAGTCAGGTATCTCTCCCTCAGCTCTTGTCTGCACCCAAGTATGTAAATGGTGTTCTTCATTTAGCAACTCATCCACATCTATCTCAGGAACTACCTCCTCAAATGGTTTACCAGCTAGCTGTATGAATCTCTGCCTTTCTATCTTTTGCCTTTCTTCTTTTTGCTTCACCCTTAAACGCATATTATAGTGACAATAAACCAACTTCTCTAGCCTATCCACACCCAGCCTATTGCAGATTTTTGTGTGAATAAGGCCGAATGTACTCCAATTTCTTTCACATAGGCTAGAAGAAGTGGTTTGACTTAAGACTCTCACTGCAACATACGTTAAAGGATTTGTCCCAGCTTGCTGATAATTGACTTGAATCCACCATTCAGCTGTTGCAATAAAAGGAGTGAACATTAATCATTTTATAATGGTGAATTCCTAAATTTACGATTTTAGGCAAACATCTAAGCATGTAAAATAACTTGGAGTGAGTCTTTGAGCTGCATATGTTATGTCATATCCTCCATATATCCCAAGTTTCATCTTATATCTCTCCACCTACAAAATGGAAGATATAACATATGTGAAATGAAACATGCATACATATGCAAAAGAAAACATTCTATCTTGCCTCTGCCATTGCATCTAATCTCTCATTCATTGTTCTTGTAAGGCGAGTGATGACATTCATGGTGCCTCTCATCACTTCTCCGTCATTGTGCACATTATCTTTGTATTGAATTCTAGGGTTGAAAAAATACCCTGCATATATAAACATTTTCAGCATGGTATCATAAAAAATTCAGCAATTAATTAGATTAAATAAATTACCTGCAACATGAAGATCATGGTGGAGAGTCATCTCCCATCTCTTGTCTATGATGGCCCATCATTTTTTGTATGTTTTGGGATTCCTTTCCCTCAAATTTTCCTTAGCTTTGTCCATTGCCTCGTACAAATACCCCATATCATTTTTATCATCACCATCAACTATTCTAAGGATAAGTACCAGAGGCTCTATTACTTTGAGGTAGTAGGAAATCTTCTCCCAAAATTGTGCATTGCTAATCATATCTTGGACTTGGAGAGCAACATCTTTACTATCAGGTCGTAGAGTGTTTACATGTTGCAAAAATTCCTCAGAATTAATCAATTGGCCCAATTGATGCCTATATTTCATGAGGCTCTCTAAAGAAATAAAATTTAATGCAAATCGAGTGGGACCAGCATGAAGAAGATCTCTCTCATCTGCGTATTGCCTCATCATATTCAAAATCCTGTTGTGACTATAAATAAATGAAGTTATCATCTGAGCATCATCGATGAGGCCATGAATATGTATATCTTTGCCTATGTCCTCCATCATCAAATCAATACAATGTGCTGCACAAGGAACCCAATAGAGATGTTCTTTCTTTTCCATCAATAATCTACTAGCAGCCTTGTAGCTCGCTTCATTGTCAGTTACAACCTGTACAACATTTTCTTCACCCACTTCCTCCACAACTTCATCCATTAGTCTAAACAAATAATCTGCATTCTTGATCTTGTTAGATGCATCAACAGATTTAAGAAAAATAGACCCCTCACAGCAATGCACTAGAAAATTAATCATGGATTTCCTTGTGGTCCCTGTCCAATCATCACACATAATGCTGCAACCACGTTCTTTCCATACATTTTGGAAGCTATTCACCCATCCTTTCAACTCATCATACTCTTCATCAAGCCCAGCATCATAAATGTACTTCCGTGTAAGAGCCTTAAGACCAAGCCCAGCTTCCGCAATTGCATCCAACATACTCTGGAAATATGGGCTCTCTGCCGTATGTGCCGGCACACCTGCATGTAAAAACCATTTCACAATGCCTTTAATTGCTCCTTTTGTTGCCTTTGCAGTGGCTTTCACTCCTTTCAATGCCTGCTTGATTCCTGGTTGCTTTACAGACCTTGATCTATACAAATATGTATCCATAGGACCTTGTGTAGGAGCATGAACATCGGAAAGTCTACCTCCACACCTTAATGCACCGGCAGCCCTACGAACTGATGTACTCCTAGGAAGAGATCTCCTAGAGTCATCTCTAGATAAGTGTGGCCCCGATGTCCCCAAGCCCCTTCGTCTCTCATCTTCCTCCACATAAGAACGACGACTAGCACGTGCAGCTGCAGTGAACTCAGGATCAGGATCATCATCATCATCATCCACATTAATTGGTAAAATATAATCTCTACGAATCTGTCTCCCAGAAATCTCATCTTGAAGTTGTTCTTGCTGCTGAGTTGTCAATAATTTTTCTGCCTTTTTCCGCTTCATATATGCTTTTATTTCATTCCTAACTTCAAGTGGACAAGATGGGCATTTTGATACATTTCTAGCAATCCCAACAAGATGTTGTTTAAGGCGATATATGCCTCCAAACATCTCCTTTGAACACCAATTACATTTCACTTTTTTCTGTCGTGCATCAAGGAGAGTACCATGAGCCCAACCAGGATCAATGGCCTGCTCCATCTCTTGCTCTTCATGTTCTTGATGTGCCATATTCCTGTGTAAGAATGTAATTGAGTGCACGTTAATTACACAATCCCTAATTTTTAAACCCTAATTAGGGTTCAATTTGGAATTTTGGGAATAAAGAGTTATGCAATGTAATTGAATCTACAAAAAACTCTAATCAACTCAAATGACTACATTGGACACTCTCACTGCACATTAATTATATTAATGACACAAAATCCCTAATTTTTAAACCCTAATTAGGGTTCAATTGGGAGTTTTGGAAAAAAAGGGTCATGCAATGTAATTGAATTTACAAAAAAACTCTAATCAACTCAAATGACTACATTGGACACTCTCACTACACATTAATTATATTAATGACCCAAATCTCTAATTTTTAAACCCTAAGTAGGGCTCAATTTGGGAATTTTGGAAAAAAAGGGTCATGCAATGTAATTGAATCTACATAAAAACTCTAATCAACTCAAATGACTACATTGGACACTCATTGCACATTAATTATATTAATGACCTAAAATCCCTAATTTTTAAACCCTAATTAGGGTCATTTGGGAATTTTGGAAAAAATAGACCATGTAATGCAATTGAGTCTACCAACAAACTCTAATCAACTAAAATAATTCTATTAAACACTCAATTGCACATTAGTTTCATTCATGGACACAAAATCCCTAATTTTTAAACCCTAATTAGGGTTCAATTTGGGGATTTTGGAGAATAAGGGTCATAAACATGTTATCAATGCTATTTATCTATAGATCTATAGCATATTTAACATTTCCTATTTTTTCAGATTTTTTAAATTTTTTTAAAAAAACTCACTTGAAGGAAGAGAGAGAAGAGAACAGAGAGAGAGGAAGAAGCAAGCAGCAGCGGCGGTGGCTGGCGGCGACTCTCCTCGGAGCTCCGACGGCAGTGGCGAGCCAGATCCGCCTGGAGACTCCGCGCCAAATGTCTCCCGCTTCCAGTGGAAGCGGCCAGGAGTGAGTGGAGCGGGCTGGAGTCGGGCCGACTCGGGCCGATTTCGGTCGACCCACCCCCGATTCCACCTAGCCCCATGGGTGGGTGTTCCGCCCCCCCCCCCCCCCCCCCCCCCCTCAACCCCAAGTCGGGTCGCCAGGGGCCGACTTCGCTCCGAGTCGGCCGATTTTGCCATCCATGCGTCCTGGTGGAGACCCCACCGGTGGGCCGATTCGGGCCGATTCACATATATATATATATATGTATATTTAATATAATATACATTATATATGTATATAATGAGTATATATTACATATATATGTATATGTAAGTAAGACATATAGGCATGGATATATGCAACATATG
This sequence comes from Colocasia esculenta, assembly GCA_014218235.1. NCBI lineage: Eukaryota > Viridiplantae > Streptophyta > Magnoliopsida > Alismatales > Araceae > Colocasia > Colocasia esculenta. The sequence continues at coordinate 1,013,565 of JACBKR010000781.1, forward strand.
TATGGCAGATATGAGAATGAGTTCAATGATTCACATGGAATGACATGGAACTCATACCTTATTTACATTTCATATCATTCCAGTAAGTGAAACTGAAGATATTACATGTAAATAAGGAAGTACCCCCCACTTGAATCCAATAAAATTATCAAAAAAATCATATCTCTTACTAATAAAAAATCAACTCTCCCATCCAAGAAGAAAATAACAGTTTTAGTGATTTCATTAAAATAATGACTTTCTAATCCCTTATATTTTGTCTATCTAAAAATTTCATAATTAAATAAACCTAATAGAACACTAAAAATCTAAAATTCGGTGAAAAAAGTCAAACGTACATATGACTTCTCCAAGGGAGTCACTCCTAAGTCTCAGTCAATAGAAGAGTGACTCTCTTGGAGAAGTCATATGTATGTTTGACTTTTTTCACCGGACTTTAGATTTTGAATATTTTTATGGGTTTATTTGAATTATGAAATTTTTAGATAGACTAAATTATGAGGGATTAGAAAGTCGCTATTTTGATGGAATCACTAAAATGCAATTTTCTTCTTAGATGAGAGAGTTAGTGGTGAGGACACAAGTCGGGTCCGCTTTGACCCGAATCTGGTATATCGACGTCGCCGAGATGGATGAGCAGCACAAGGTAGCTTTTGGATGGATGAAAGATAATGAGGATGGATGTTGCTATTTTGTTGTTATTGGGCCTTTAATGTTTGTCCCGTTATGCTTATGAGAGTCCATCTTTCCTTCTTTATGTATTTTCTTTTTATTTTGGGAGGTGAAGAGTCCTATTAAATAGGTAGGTAGGCTGGCGCAGCCTTTTTGGAGGCCTTTTTACAGAGCGCTACTTTTGGTAAGATTTTGAATAGGGCAGCTTTTTGGGAAGTTAAAAGGTCTTGGCCTTCTCTATAAAAGAAGGTGCACCGATGGAAAGAGGCATGGAATAGAAAGTTTATCTTAAAATCTAGAAATATCCTTTTCCCCTTGCGTGCTTCCCTCTCTTCCCCTCATCTCGTTCCCCCTTCTTCCCCTCCCTCCCCAGCTCTCTCTCCCCCGGCGAACCCCCCCCCCCTTTCTTGGCCGCGCCCAGTAGCCGCACCCAGCACGCTGCCGCCGCCCCCCCCCCTCCTCCCCTGCCCGCTTCTTCTTCCCCTCCCTCCCCAGCTCTCTCACACGCCGCCGTCACCCCCTCCCCCTGCCCGCTTCTTCTTCCCCTCCCTTCCCAGTTCCCTCTCACAGCAGGAAACCCCCCCACCCCCCTTCGTGGACGCGTACCCTGTTCGCCCTTGCCCAGCGCGTCGCCACCGCGCCCCTCCTCTGCCCATTTCTTCCGCCTCCATCGACGGGCCTCTACCCGGCTTCGACCGATGCGCTCTCCCTCCGCACGGCGTCCATACGATGTCACCGGCTGCCGTTGCGGCCCGCTCCGCCGACCGCACGACGCCGCCAGGTCGCTGCTCTTCCTCTTCCTCCTCTCTCTGGTAGTGCCATCAGTCCCTGCGCGCCATCGACGTTGTCGTCTGCAAGCTCCCACCAACGTCGGCATCGCTCACCCTGCTGCTCGTGATACCGCCTCCAGCCCCGAGATCTGGTGCTACGGCACTGGCTCTGGCCATCTACACCACGTCGACTCCCGTCAACAGTCGCGAAGGCAGAGTCACCCAGACTGATCCGACAGTCTTGTGTGAACATCCCCTCCCTTGTGTCCCCCTCCTGTGAGAGGTGTGTTGCATGTAATATCCCCTCCCCGAGTTCACCTTCCCTGCGGGAAGTTTTTTATTTGGTTGTAACCGGGATCTTCGGCCCAAGTCTTCATCAACGCAGCGTGCAGGAGCGTTGCACGCTTCCCTGCTCGCCCTCGTCTCCGATCCGGACTGGATTCTTCAATCCGTCAAGGTATACCATCCCCTTCCTCTCTTTGATTTTCTGTTCATCTAATATTCCTCAACCTTCACGTAGGACGGTAAGTGAGTGCCCGGTCCAAATATTGCATAAACTTGAGAGAAAATCGCTGTTTCAGTAAGAAATCCCTTGTGCGTATCCCTTTGACTCTGTGGGTGTTATATCTTACATTGATATTTGACACCCCCTGTTCATGGGGTAAGTCTGACCTCTTTGTGGTACTTGATGTGTCCTGTCCTCAACTGCTCTATCTATGATTTGCCTTCCATGGACCCATCTGAGAATTTATCTTGATTGACGTCTGTTAGAGTTGCGAAGTCAACGTGCTTGCTACACTTTGAAGTCCAAATCAAGTTGTTCCTCATAAGTTAGCTTTTTATTGGTAAGAGATGATTTTTTTTGATATTTTTATTGGATTCAAATGGAGGGTACTTCTTTATTTTCATGTAATATCTTAAGTAAATGATATGAAATGTAAATAAGTTATGAGTTCCATGTCATCCCATGTGAATCATTGAGCTCATTCTCATATCTGCTATTACATATGTTACATATATTCATGCATATATGTCTTACATATACATATATATATATATATGTAATATATACTCATTATATATATATATACATGTGAATCGGACCGAATCGATCCGATTTGCCCCGAATCGGTGCTCCTGCAAACCATGATGGATGGTCCCGATGGGGACTGTCCATCGGAACCCGGGGAATCTGATGGGGCTGCCCATTGGAACCCACTGCGAGGTGGGACCCACCCAGGGGGATCCGATGGGGCTGCCCATCGAAGCCCACTGAGCGGGTGGGGGAACTTCAATGGGCATGCCCATCGGAGCCCACCGTGAGGTGGGACCCACCCCGGGTGTCTCCGACGGGGCCTCTCATCGGAGCATGGTTGTTGGTTTCGGCCATGACCAAAACAATACTGGCATAAACTACTGTAGCTTTTCTGAAACTGAAAAAATAATATTTTAAATTTTTAATATTTTTCGTCCAAAACCAGACCGAAACCATCTGAAACCCGGCCGAAACCGAAACTCCCATCCTTGCATCGGAGGCCCACTTGCGGGGGTGGCTCCGATGGGGCCTCCCATGGGGGGGGGGGTCTTTGATGGGCATGCCCATCGACCCCACCCATGTGGGGGTTCTGATGGGCCTCCCTCCTCACATCTCTCTGCCGAATACAAAAGGGAAGAACAGAAGAAAAAAAACCCACAGCAAATGAAAAGACTCACATTGATGAGAGGGCTCCGATGGATGCCTCCAAATGCACCAAAGAGAAGGCTCTGTTGGGCCCTCCGCCTCTACACGCTCCTACAAAAGGAGGTGCAAGGCCAAGAAAAAAGAAAAGAAGAAGGCGCCTCTGGAAGGAGGCACTGGTGGGACAGAAGTTTGAAGTTTGACTGGAGTGTTGTTTGTTGGCAGAAGTCTCCAAGGAGTCCATCGCAGGTCTCCCTCAAGTCCAAGGATTTTCTTTTTTAAAAAAAGTCCCTATGAACTTCTAAATTGTCTCAGTGTACATTCCATTGTAAAGTCTACATTTATATGGAAAGAAATGAAGAGAAGTGAATGTCATGGATATTTTATTTGACGCACATGTGTTACGAAAAATGCTTATTTTCTGCAAGAACAGAAAATTATAAATAGACCCCTGTCATTTGCTACAATTGCGTAAATGACCAAGAGGTGTGAGGGACGTCCAAATCTAGTACCTCTGATTCAATAAATGCCAAGAATTATCTTGAATATTCAGAAAAATGATCTTAGGGTCTTATCCAAATTCCAAAGTGAAAATTATAAACCGGTCCCTATTCCAAGGGAAAATTACGAATTAGTCCTTATTTAAAGGGAAATTTATAAATCAGTCCCTATTCCAAGGGAAAATTGTGAATCAGTCCCTATGCAAAGGGAAAACTACAAATTAGTCCCCATTCAAAGGGAAAATCACAGGTCAGCCCTTATAACCTTATTTAAGGGAAACTCACGAATCAGTCCCCATTTTTTTTCTTCTCAAGAATAGGAAAGAGGGAGATGTCCCTACCCTCCAAAGAGTCTTAAACTTGACTAGAGAGGCGAATAGTCAAGCCACTTGGTGTATTTTAACCAAATGGTACTGTCACAGATTGTAATGTTGTGTGCAACAAAAGGGTTTAACTTATATCAAAGGTATTCAAGTTTATCTCGATGTAAATAAAACACCGATTTCGATCGGTGGGGAATGGTCCAGCACACGAACTTCAAATTGCTTGAGAAATCATGCGTGGAAAATGATAATAAATCCAAATAACGCATCTCTCTTTATGCTGAGGGTTTTAAATTTACGTTTTCCACGCAGACTAGATCTTTTAAGTTTAAACAACAGTTTATACTATATTTTAAAACAGATCTTTTCATTCTCCATCAAAAAATATTCTTCAATATATTTTAATACTATACTCTAAAGCGCTGCTTTTTATGCAATTTAACAGTGGAGACTTTAATGCATTATTAATATTGCATTCTTAATGGAGATATTTTGAAGTGTTAATCAATAGTTTCAATGAAATAACTTTCATGTCCAATGTATTGTAATGTGAATATTTGTATGTGTTTTTTATAAAAATGTGAAGTTCTTGAATTATACTGATTTTTCCTGATTTGTCCCTGTTTTTTTTCCTGATTATTCACACATTTTACCAAAAAATAATTTTTTAATCTGGCTGATCCTGGATCGGCCAGACTTCCTGAGGATGGGCCGATCCGCTGCCCAGACAGATTCCGTGGTCCGATCCGATACTGCCTGTCTTGTTTGTGGCCGGTGTACAAGATAGTACCATAACTCAATTGATAAATTAAGGAGCATGCAAATCTAGTCTATCTGCAATTGATACCAGGAATGTAAGACTGGTCACTCATATACCACATCAAGAAGCAACTAACTGAATTCAGCATCAACAATGAGGTCTTTTGCCCTATCTGAAAGTGTCAAACCTAACCATTGTGTCATGGTAGTGGATCCTGCCCAGGTGAATTTGTGCAACACTTGCACCATCTATCATGCACTGCCATATTCTTCTTTCTAGTTGGATAATGCAAGAAACATTAATGGAATATAGGGAATAGGCAAACATGAGAATGCAGCTGAAAAGGGATCCAGGAATGCAGCATATGGCCCATGAAGGCCCTGAAGCCATAAAACAAAACCAATATAAAAAAAGATGGTATGTAGAGCCTAATTTTTTCAGTCTGGATTGGCTAATCACTAATGTTTATAGACGTTGCTGAAGTGGATTTCCATCTGACTCCCATCCAGTGATGACTAAACAAGAGCATGACTCTTCCTTAGAACTTAGCTACATAGGGGCTTGGATGTTTCTTGTCACTGAAAGAAAACGAAAGAAAGAATTTGGTGAATCTGTTGCATCGTCAATCAGGACAATAAATCTTGTTATCTAAGCTAATTTGGTGTCATCATAATTTTATCCTTTTCGTTATCTAAAAGGAATTATGTCAAATTTGTTAGTTGTTCATGCTTTGTGGCTACAGTAAACTAGGTACTTGTTTGAACTTTGAAGAATATTTGCATTCCAAATGTTTCTACCCATGCTTGCAGTATAGTAGGTGTCTATCCGTTGACAAAGAGGATGGTGATTAGCTCTTGACTTCATATTTGTTAAGGCAATATGATCTTATTCACAATGTTTCAGGATTTTTATTATGACATTTTGCAGGTGGAGCATATGTTAAACGATCGTTTGATGCAGTTCATAAATGTTGATCTACGAGATGTAAAGGTCTCTTTTTCCAGTTCTCTGTTATGATCATTTCTCTTTTTCATCTGAAAAGAACATTCTTTAGGTTTCAGCTACAGAGCCTAAAGCTTAGAGCCTTAAACTTGTTGCCAGTCAAGAGGTCTCTGGTGCATCAACTTTGTTCTTGGGACTGGCAACAAAGGCAGATGACAATGTTATCTATCAATCATTCTTGGGAATGGTTAAAGTTTATTAACATTGTGGTACAATCTCTACTTCCTGCAATGTAAGTCACAAATATGTTTATAGTATATAAAAACAAATTACGGGTAGGTTAAGTGTGAAACTGATTAGCTATTACTTTAGGGACATGGACACATGCATATACTCGTACAGACGACCATGCAAAGAGCAAGTTATGAACTTCTTTCCAGTGTTCATCTACTGGTGATGTACTGTTGAACCCGAAAAAATACCGGATTTAAACAAAGTACGGAGTTTTGGGAAAACCCCGATCTCCTCCATGTCAAACACCTGAGATAAACGGGTTCGAGTTCATATTTTAGTCCGATTTAATTCAAATGACGTGTTAAATGTGACGTTCAAGGGTCCGTTAGGGTGGGATATATACCCTCTGACGAGCAACGTCAACGTCCAGCAGTGCGTCCAAACGAGCGCACGTCGTGCACACATGTCCGGGTGAACAAAACGGCCTCGACGTTCGAAAACAGAAGCAAACGCACGTCAAACGGCTGCAAACGGACGTCAAACACACGTCAACTGGTGGTCAAATGGGCAGAAAAGACCCCGGGGGACCTACTTTATAGCCTGTATGGCTGGGACACACCCCGTGGGGGTGTATGTGCGCAGAAGCCACTCCCCCCGGGGTGGTTCTATGCGGAGCACCCCCTGCGGGGGTGTTCCGGCGCCAAAACCACCCCCTGCGGGGGTGCGCGCTGTGCGGACACCCCCGGAATTCCCGCGCCTGGGCACCCCCAGGGGTGGCCCGCAGGCCCCTGACCCTGCCGCAGCCCCCCCCCCAGTGTGGGGGGGGGGGGTTTGTGCGCCAAACCCCAAAGGGGCCGCAGCCCCTCCCTTGGGGCCCTTCAAACCCCTATAATATGGGGTAGGGGGCCTTGGGCAAAGACATCTGCAAGAGACTAATCTGGACCCTTGGAGAAGTTTCCGAAAAAGGGTGAAAGCCCAAAAGAGCTGGTGTTTGGGAGAGTTTGGGGGGGGGGGAATACCTCTCCGAGTTCTCGTCGTCTGCTCGTGCTCCGTCTTCGTACCCCGTCCGTACTCTGTGACATTGGAGGAAGAAGACACCACAGGTCTATATATATAAGACCCGGAATTTTGTAATTAAGTCCTTCCGTGTTTTAAAATAACACGCGTGTGAAGGCACACTCATGTAAACGCCCAATGGAGGCACCTACACCCCATTGAGGACGTATATGCAAATGTCATAAATATACATATGTTTGAGGATATTCGTGGAATTCTAAACGTCATATAAACTTTCCTAATTTCGGCAAGGTCTTTTAACAAACGTATCGTATCAAAGGTATCCGGTTTTCACTTGATGTAAATAAAACACCGACTCCGGTCGGTGGAGAATGGTCCAGTACACGACCACCCTAATCGCCTAATAAAACGGACGCGCGCGGAATAAATATACAAATATTTGAGGGCTTAGGGTTTATACCCGAGACACCTCATAAATATTAAATTTTTTGTCTGTTTATTTTAAACAGTCTGGCATGCCCATGCATAAGATATACATGCACGCACGTATTTTTCCTACACAAACGGATAAATATTGCGCATGTCATGAAGAGATCGTCCTTTCCGCGTTCCACATGTACTTAACAGGAGCCGCTTGAGCAGGAGGTGGTTGAAGATAAGAAGAAAACACAAATGGCAGCAGGTGGATGGGGAAAAGTGCCAGCATCCCTCTCATACATATGTCATACGATAATCTGCTGTTGTGGTGCCTCACAGAATGTGGTGGTGCCACTGCCATCTGATCTTGGATGGATCCTTCTTTTTGTTTTGTTTTGTTTTGTTTTGTTTTGTTTTGTTTTGTTTTGTTTTTTTTCTGAATAGGGCTGTCTGGTGGATACCTTTGGCCAGTTTGTTGCCAATTGAAAAAAAGGAAAAGGAAAAGGAGAACAGAAAAAAAGTGTGTGCAGTATGCCTTGTGAGAGTAGATGCATGAATGTGTATCCTACAGATTATGCCAGTCATGCGACTTTGGATCCCTGATTCAAAGCTGCAAGAGAAATGATACCCTTGAAACCTCATCAAGTAGACACTACTCTTTACTCATTAAAGATGCAATTAGGATCCAATAACTATCTTGTGAGCTTAATAGGGTTCCAAAACACCTTTGTGCTTTATTGTATACCAAAGTTAAAATTGAATGGCAAACATGGTCCAAAGGTGATCAGAAGATCAAAGATTGAAAATGATGTTTCATTGAAATTCTCCTCTCTTGAAATGGGTGTTTTAAGAATCTTGCACATCAACCAAATTCAAGAGGGTTATTCCCTGAGTTTCTCTCTCTATCCTTTTCTAGAGAGAGAAGGTCTGCGTTTTTTTTGGGGGGTCATGGTGTTCTGGGGGTGGCCTACCCCCACTGGCGGGGGTGTGTGGCAGCTAGGGGAGTGGAGTGTGATGATGGCTATCTCAGGGAGACTTTTTTTTCTTTTGGGCAAGAATCTCGGGGATTCAGGCATGGTTGCAGCTGAGTAGTAAGCTTGGTCACGGGCGAAGGATCTTGGGGCCCTCTTTTCTTGGGTTCCCGTGGAGAATCTCGTGAGATGGCATTCCACCCATTCCTCCACTGGGGAAGGGTGGGGGTACCCAAAAAAAAAAAAAAACTAAATCTAAGTGCACTATCAAATTGGCCTGAGATCAGCTGACCTGCGGTCCGATGAGGACTGATTGGGTGGAATTTGGCCTATCCAGGGGCCTAGCCCTAGGGCAATTTGGCCAGGAATCTTCCAATCCTTCACAAACCCTGTAACTGACATTGTAGGTCTCTTTTTTATCTATTTAATTAGTTCTGGAATTCTAAGATTCTTGATTGTGAAACACACTAAGAAATCTTTACCTGATTAGTATGGCAACTCATGTAAGGCTCTCTTGTTCTTTCAGGATTCTCGCCAACGATTTGACAAAGCTCAATTTGCTTATGATCAGGTATATGTTTTAATGCATAGTGGCCTCTTGAAATTCTGCCTTTCGAAGGCATCCAGATCTTTCTTTCTTGAGATCGTCACTGGATGAATACATATGAAGGTTTGATTTAAGTCCTAATTGGGTCCATGACAGTGTGAAACTGTCAATATTTAGTCCAATCGACTGGAGGATATGCCAATTTGATTTAAGTCCTAATTGGGTGCATGAGGGGAGGACTTTGTCAAAATTTGGTCCAGTCCATTGGAGGATATGCTTTAAAGGATGGCAATTTAAGGTTAAAGCAGATATGGGTTTTGAAAGAATCCATGATCTATATAATGTAATCAACTGGAGTTGAACCTGAAAATCACCTGCTAAAGATCCATTGATGATGAATCTGTTTACGAATCTATTAAGCCATTAGACCCATTGAAATATTGGACCCATTAAGGATTCCTGAAATGAACAAACAAAGTAATTAATCGCAGATAGCAAAAATGAGAGTTTCACTAAATTTTCATGTAAAAAAAGATGAGGATTTCAGATTCTTGAAGATACATGCCTTGAGGTAAATGAGTGGTATAGGGGGTAATATCACCTGAGAGTGGACCAGTTCCCCCCTTTGATTCAGCTGTGCACCTGGGAGGGGGTGCAGCATGGTCGGGGAGTTTTGTAAAGTTTTCATATATGTTTTTTCCCACTACCGCGTCAGACTATTACGGTTCTCTTCTTTTCTGCTCCTTTTTTTTGCTTCTTTCTGCCTTTCTGTCTCTGTATTCCAGTCCAAGGCTTTGTCTTGCCCTCCCCGAATGCCCACCCTACCACTTCCCATCTGAAGTGTGTGCCAGCAGCCTCTGCAGGGTTTTGGGGGGATCAAATGTGATCTGTTCTTTAGGTCTTCACATCCTTGTCATTTCCTTCTTGTAACCATGTGAACAAAGCAAGAGGAAAATAATGACTCCACGAAAAGAAGAATTATTTTTTCCTTCAACACTATCTGAAACAGTTTGCTTGAATGATAATTCTACTGCACTGCAGTCTTGTCAATCTGCTGCAAAGATTGACTGCTTGGGTTTTCTGATGTATTAATGCCTGTGGTTAGGCAAGGGAAAGATTCGTGTCACTGAAAAAAGGAACACGAGATGATGTTGTTGCCGAACTGGAGGAGGTAACCTTTTTTGGCATACGATGGGTCTCCATTCTTTATATTTTCTGTATGTTAGATGGACCTTGTTTGTATGCTCCTTTCTATTTTTATGCAGGGTTTGCAAAATGCAAAGTCTACATTTGAGAGATGCCGGTTCAATTTTGTATGTTTTCAATATCATCGTTTAGTTTTACTTTTTTGTTGATTATTTTATTTTCATATATCTAACCACCTCTCGGGTGTCAAGGAATTCAGGTAAATGCTCTTGCAAACATCGAAGCAAAGAAAAAGTATGAGTTCATGGAATCTGTTAGTGCTGTAATGGATGCTCATATGAGATATTATAAGCAGGTAAAAAGGTGAAAGTAAATTATTTTCAGCTATGCCTTTCTGTAGTATTTCTTTGAAGCCTCAAGAAAACTGCCCTTTTGTGTTCCAGGGATATGAGTTGCTGAGCCAGTTGGAGCCTTTTATTCACCAGGTATTCATAATGTTCATAAAATATTAATGACCTTGAAGATTAATCGTTTGCATCTGTAAACAAATTAGTTGTTTCTTAATGACAGATTCTTGCTTCTGGAACAGGTCCTTACATATTCACAACAAACGAAGGAAATGACGAACATTGAGCAAGATAAACTTGCAAAGAGGATTCAGGAGTTCAGAACACGGGAACAGTTAGATAGCTTGAGATCCTCTGCACATACGGAAGCCTCAGCAAATGGTGATGGTATCCATTTTGTCGGCACTGGTTCTTATAAAACCATAGAAGCACTGATGCAGTCTGCTGCAAACGGAGAGGTACCACTCATCAGTCATCACAACTTCTTTGATCTTGTTGACATAAAAAAAAATACAAATTACAAAAAAAATTAAAATAAATAATAAAAATAAAAAACACCAACTAAAAAATTCCAAATTCTAAAAAAACCCAAAATTCCTAAAATACCCAATTCCCAAAAATATATAAAGATTCAAAAGTTCAGAAATTTCACCAATATTAAATTTCCAGAAAATCCCAGAAAATCAAAAGCCAAGATCCCGAAATAACCTGAAAAACCCAAATTCCAGAAATATCAAATTTCCAGAAAACCAAAAAGCCAAAATCCCAAAATAACCTAACCAAAATTTCAGAGATATTAAATTTCCAGAAGCCCAAAAAACTCCCAAATTCCAAAAATCCCAATAACCCAAAGAAATCCAAAAATCCCACAAAGCCAAAAACCTAAAATCCCAGAAAAAACTCAAAAGTAAAAAAAAAAGAAAAGAGAAAAGGAAAAGGGAAACCCCCCGGGCCACCCCACGGTGGGAAACCTACTGCAGTACCACCACCACCCGGGTGGGTCCCCCGGAAACCACGGGGGGTTATACTCCATTACTCCTGGCCCCTCTCTCTCTCAAATAAATATAACAAAAAGGGCAAAAGTAAACCCACCGGGGGTACCGCCCCTGGAGGTATATGTGAAAACCAACTGGGGGTTATACCCTCGGTCTCCTCGCACTTCTATGAAAAGGGGCCAAGAGCAAGAGGAGAAAAAAAGACATTCTGCAGACTAGAGGACTCTGTCAGGAAGACTTGGAAGAAGCCAAGCCCGGAGGAAGCCAAAAGCGACCTGCTCTTGTTGTTTGTTATTTAAAAAGAAGGAAGCAAAGGCTGTTTTATGTAAAAGTCCCTGATGGGGACTTATTTGCCAAGTCATCCAAATACCTTGCAAAAGCCAATCCTTGTACATGTTCTCTCTTGAGTGCTATGAATGTACAAGTGGCATGAACTTGCTGCCCACAAATTGCACAAAAACCTCCAGCTTGTGAAGAATTGCATGTCCTCAGAAGGACAGAAAGTTGCATATACATCCCTCCAAAGGGTAAAAATTGCAGAGACATCTCTGAAGAACAAGAAAATTGCAGAAATATTTTTGGAATGACAGGATATTACAGAAATACCCTCCAAAGGGTAAAAATTGCAGAAAAATTCCCCGGAGGACAGAAAATTGCAGAAATACTCGTGTCAGGGAAAATTGCAGAAATACCCCTGTATTGAGGGGAATTGCAAATAAACCCTTAAAAGGCAAGAAATTGCAGAAAAGTTCTTGAACAGGGAAGAAATTGCAGAAAAGCCCCTAAAAGGGAAAACATGGTCCCTAAAAGGGTGAAAACTGCAGAGTCCTCGAAAAGGTGACAATTGCAGAGAAGTCCCTAAAAAGGTGGAAATTGGGAAGAGACCTTGAAATGAGAAATTGCATAAATATTTTCACTTGTAGGGAAGTTACTCAAGCTATGCACGAACTTCATGGAAGTCACCAAAATGGCACTGAAGTTCAGAAATTATAAAAGGAAACCTTTAAAGGGAGGAAATTGTACAAGACTCTTGTCGTTTGCACGGCTTGGTGGAGTGGGACCCACGTCACTTCTCTAAAATGACGTGCATTTTTTTGAGTTCGGATTATGGCTGGCCACTCCAAATCATAAGAATGTCAAGAAATGACGAATGTACTTGGGGAGGTCAAGAAAGGACTGTAAAGTCCCAAAAAGTCAGGAAATGATTGAAATGGCCGAGGAAGTTAACAAATAACGGAAAAGACCTTGGAAGTCAAGAAATGATTGAAATGCCTAAGGATGCTGGGAAATGACAGAATTGTCTAGAAAAGTCAAGGAAATGACAGATATATCCAGAAAGGGTACAAAATTTCAGAAAAACCTCTGAAGGAGTGAAGGGTACAAAATTACAAAAAAAAATACCCAGAAAGGGTAGAAAATTGTAGAAATATCAAAAAATTGTAGAAATTGCAGAAACATCCAGAAAGTTAAAAATTGCAAGAATACCCCAAAGGGTCAAAAGTTGCAACAAGACCCAAGAAGGTTCAAGAAATACAAATACCCTTGTCATGTGGACATCAAGTCAATTCCAAGGGTCGGATCACAATTAAAAGAGTGATCATGACATGAAACAGATTCAATGGACCAATAGTGATCATTTTGGCGATCCAACGGTCTAATCGTGATGAGGTTCAAGTACAACTGTCTGATTGTGACGAGCAATTTCAAAAGGGTTCGATCAGAGTCGAATATAATTCTGAAGACCCGATTACATAATCAGGGCCATTTGTAAATGTCTTAAAAGACCAGTTGTAATTAAAATTACATATATGCAAGCAATAAAGTCTTCAATTTCATTGCAAGAGAATGGATCATTAATGTCACAACAGATAGAGACAAAAAGTGTTCTTCGACAGAGAATAAAAGGTGTTCGAGAATTAACACTGATCTTGGTTATTGGGGAAAGGTCCAATGCACAAATTCCAAATCATCTGATAAATCAATCACACAGAACAAATAATATGCCAAAAACATACACATATTTATTTATTTATTTTAGAATTTTTTTGTGTGAAAATAAAATTATTAATGTAGCTTAATTGAAATAAGGATATCCCTTACATGTAACATATTTCTATGATTACTGTACATTAACTGCATCTTTCTTCTTCATGTCATTTGAACATCAAAGAGATCATCAACTTGGATTACTCTTTTGCCATCTCTTTACCTTTTTTGCTGTCTTTAATTAGAAAGGACACTTTCTCATGTCGTTTAGGTTCAAACAATCAAGCAAGGTTATCTTTTGAAACAATCATCAAATCCAAAGGGAGTCTGGATGCGGCAATTCTTTGTGCTTGATACTCATGGGACCTTGTACTATTACAGAAATAAAAGTAGTAAGCAGATGGTATGCTATTTATTCAATCTTCTATTTTCAGTCCACCTTTGCTGTTCTAATTAGTTACCGTATAGAGTAGTCTATATTAGATGAGTTTGGTCTCTTATACATTGGGTGGCTGTTAGTTAAATATTTTTTTAAGAAAAAACTAATCCCATCTTCATCTTTTTAGTGATGATAGCTTGCTTTTATGCATCTTATTTCCAACTTAAGTTATCACCATATACTTGCATATTTTAGTTCCCTTTGAATGCACTTGATCACTATTTTTAATCTGTTATTCTCATTATTCTGGAATCTGGATAAAGTAGTGTAGTTAATGTGTGGCAAGGATTCAAGCTGATCCAGTCATCTTTTAGCCTATTGAATTCTCAAGGACAACCAATGTAGGGACAAATTGCCATGGAATACAGAATTGGATCGGCTCAGGAATCGGCCTGGGCCAATCCTGATTCCAATCCGGATCGGATTGGTGATTCGGTCAATCCTCTAGAAGTCTCGCTGATCCTGGATCGGCCAGATTAAAAATTATAATTTTTTTTTTGTAAAATTTGTAAAAAAAAGGAAAAATTAAGAAAAATACAGGAAAATGCTTAAAAATTCAGAAATCCAGGAAAATAAATGAATTTGAAGAACTTTACATTTGCATAAAAAACACATACATGTATTCACATTACATTGGATATCAAATGTAACATAAAGAGCAATGATAACTATGATAAACATCAAACATGAAATGCTTTACATGAATGAACAAGTCTTGGTGTTCAGTTTTGAAGTTTACATTATATAAAGAAAAATCTAATATTGCCATCTAGACTGGGATGACTCGTCATCATTTGATCTTGATTATCCATATGCTTGATCGGTCTGCATAGCCTCAAAGCCATAACTAAAGAGGGAATTTGCTAGATCATGCATTCCTCTTTGAATCCCTCTGGGTATATATTGTTGGCTAGAGATCTCGCCGGATTGGAATGAAACTTTGCACCAAATCCCAAGTGGTTTATATGAACTTGTTGCTTTACTTATATCCGTTTTAGGTCAAGGTGCACGAGCTCCTTTTGCTTCAAGAGGGGAATTGCTGATATCTAAGTATAGTAAAGTAGGAGGCTGAAATTGAAATGGAGTATGTGTGGACCCTCAACCATAGTGACTCCCAAGGTGGCCAATCATAGGCTGCCTGACGTTGTTGACCTTCATATATCCCCCTTGTCCTCCTCTACCTCCTTGTTTTTCTATTTCTGGCACATAGCTTATAGTAAGCCCTATGCACAGCGAAAATCTTGGCGTTGTATATCCTATATCTCCATGACTAGCTCCTCCTCCTGTGGCCCCGGCAACACCACCATCATCATCATCATCATCACTGGGGGCTTGTAATCATCACTACGAACTAGTTGTGCTGCTTGTGCATGTGGTGCCTCAGACTCAGGTGGAAGTGTCTCATCATCATCATCATTTACTACCTGAGTCAAAACTCTCCCTCTTCTTCTGTCTCCTATATGTAAGATTTTCCTTTTGTTTGCTGTTTTGTCTCTTCTCTTTTTGTGTGCCAACTTTTCTCAATGTAGGTTGGCTTGTAGGCAATCTAGCTATCTCTTGCAAAGAAGTAGTGTCGCCATCTCTATCTAATAGGTGGCTATGACAAGGGAGGTGGATCCTCCCTAATTTTAAGCTTTGGATCTCGAGCCTCTACGCCATCTAACTCTCTTTCTTCTCATGAGCGATCTCGAAGGTCAAACTCAGGAACTTCCCGTTCTGCTCTTGTTTCCACCCATGCTGCAAGTGGATGTTTTTCATCCAGCAAATCATCAACATCAATAAGTTCGGCAGTGTCTGCACCCTCTGCTGTACATGTCCCATAGCTTACCACGCAAGCTCATCAACCTCATCTCTGTTCATTTCTGCCTTTCCTTGGTGCACTTGACCTTCAACCGCATGTTGTATTAACAATATACTAATTTCTCTTGCCTCGTTGCAGTTAATCTATTTCTTACTTTTGTGTGGATTAGTGAGAAAGTGCTCTAATTCCTCTCACAATAGCTAGATGAAATTGTCTGGCTAAGTACTCTAATTGCAATCCTTGTGAGTGGAGTTGTTTGGCCAGTCTTGTAATCCAGCATAATTCACCACTCAATTGCACAAAAAGAATCTATTTTTAGTTGGTAACATGGATTATATTAATAATTTAGTATCACCAATTTAGATACTAACTAGGACTCATTTTTGCCGCTGCTTGTTGTAGGTCATTAATCTCTATAGATGTCAAGTTTCATTCTGAGCCTTCCATCTGAGACATAAAATAATTGACATTAGTAGACCCCTCACCTATCCCAGAAAATAGGGATGAACATTACAAATGAGAATTGTACCTCCATCTTAGCATCTAGGCAGTCATCAGCTCTTCTAGACAGTCCATTGATAACATTTATTGTCCTTGGAGCACTTTGCCATCATGGTGACTGATGTGTTGAATTGATGCTGAGGATTAAAGAAGTACCCTGCATACATTAATTCACACATGCATAAGTTGAGAATTCAATAATGAAAATTTATTTAAGAAATGTAGAAGTAATGCATTACTCGCTGTATGTAAATCATGGTGGAGGATGGACTCCCATCTCCTGTCAATAATTCACCACCATTTTTGGAATGTCATGGGATGCTTCTCCTTCAACTTTTTCTTTGCTTTATCCATAGCCTTGTATAGATAGCCCACGTCAATTTTGTCCTCTCCATCAACCATTCTTATTCTTGTACACCAACTTAGCAACATGTTCATCTTTTCCAATGTCTCTCATCATCAAATCTAGAGAATGTGTTGCACAAGGAACCCAATATAGATGTTTTCTTTTGTTCATTTACTTTTTACGTGCTACCTTGTAGTTAGTTTTATTATCTGTCATAACTTGAACAACATTATCTTCGTCAATCTCTTCAACCATGTCATCCATAAGCCTGAAAAGATAGTATGTATTTTTATTTGTCCACTTGCATCCACACACTTCATGAATATTGTATGGTACCCTTACTGCAATATACAAAGAAAAGAACTTTATAATGAACTTTCTTGTTGTCTCTGTCCATCCATCACATATGGGGGTGCAACCTCTAGCCATCCATACGGTTTTAAAGGTGTCTACCCATTCATTCACCTCTTGCACTTCTTCTTCAAGATATTTTCCATATATATCTCGAGGGGCTGGTGCTTTCAATCCTAGACCTGCCTCTCCAACAGAATCCAACATGCTTTGGAAGTATGGGCTGGATGCTGTATGTGCTGAAACTCCTGCATAAAAAAACATTTTACTATGTTCTTCACTGCATGTTTTATTCTAGTAGCTGTGGTTCACTCCTTTCATTGCTTGTTTAATTGATGGCTGTTTTACAGATTGTTTTCTACTTTTCTTTACAAAAAGTTGTCTATAGGAATTTACGAAGATCCATAAGATCAGCTGCCTCTTCTTGCCCATGTCAATCTGCCACCACCTCTTATTGAAGTAGATCCTGCTGATCCTCTCCCCTGCTCAGCTTCTCCCCAACTCCACTTCCTCTCTAGCCATACATCGACTCTGACAACATCCTTCCCTGAAATTTCTCTCCTCTTGTGGCATATTCTCTTCCTTTATTTGCATCAGAATCTGAATCCTCAAGAGAATTTGGCCTTTCCCTCATTAGGTATTTATCCCTCCTTCGTCCAGCTGTTTCACTTGCTTGCCGCAAAGAAATCTCTTCATACAACTCTTCTTGATGTTGAATTCTGATGTCTTTTTGTACTTCTCTTTCAGTCATATATGCCTCATCTCTTTCGCAATCTCCTAGAGGCATGAATTACATTTTGGGACATTTCCTCCAATGCCTGCAGTTTACTGCTTAAGGCGATAAATGCCTCCATTCATTTGCTTTCCGTATACATTGCTATCTCTTTTTGGCAGCATCAACCAAAACCCCATGGCACCATCCAATGTCTACTTGCGGCTATGGTGTTACCTCTCCCTCTTGGCCTCGGGCCTCCTCAACCATAATCCGGTTACAATACAGAGACAAACATGTAACTTTATGATTAGTTTCCATGTTCATTACCTTTTTACCAATTTTCCGAAATTAAAGACCCTTCTTTTTGAAATATTGCAGAATTGGGTCAATTAAGTGTAAATCAATTAATTGACCTCTAATTGTACTAATTGGACAAAAGCTCCAAATTTTAAACTCTTATTAGGGTAAAAATTGGGTGTTTTGTCCGATTTCCCAAACAAAAAAAGTCTACTTTTTATATCATGATCCAAATGGGTCAATTAAGTGATTAGCACACTTAATTGACCTCTAATTATACTAATTAGACAAAAGCCCCAAATTTTAAATCATAATTAGGGCAAAAATTGGAATTTTTTTTTTCAATTTCTCGAAATTAAAAACTCTACTTTTAAATCATGACACAAATGGGTCAATTAAGTGATTAACACACTTAACTGAACTCTAATTATACTAATTAGACAAAAGCCCCAAATTTTAAACCCTAATTAGGCTAAAAATTGGGGTCTTGCCCAATTTTGGAAATTAAAAGCTCTACTTTTTATATCATGACACTAATAGTGATTAACACACTTAATTGACCTCTAATTGTACTAATTAGACAAAATGCCTAACTTAATTAGGGTAAAAATTTGGGGGTTTTGTCCAATTTTCACAAACCCTAAATAATATCCCCATTCCCCATGGCCCATAGCCCCCATACAACTCAAACCATGCTTCTTAAACACATTTTGTCCTTTCCAAAATGTAAAAATAAAAAACTAAGGAGAGGAAAAAGAGGTGAAGTTTTAACACTTCGAAGAAGAAGAAGAAGAAGAGCAAAGCGTTAGCAGCAGCGGCACCAGCGATGGGGGAGAAGGAGAGGAGAAGAAGAGGTGTGGGTGGGGGCTTGCTGGAAAATAGCACAAGGGGTAAAGGGGACCGGGAGTGTTTTAAACCCAAAATCTGGCCTGAATCTGGCGGATCGGGGTTATTAGTTCCGGATCGACCGATCCGATCTGGGGGTAAAGGGGATTGGGAGTGTTTTAAACCCAAGATCTGGCCTGAATCTGGCGGATCGGGGTTATTAGTTCCGGATCGACCGATCCGATCCGATACCAAGCTGATCCGGACGATTCTGGTGGTTTTTTTGAAATTTAAATTTCAAAGCCGGAATCAACTGAATCGGCTCCGGATCGGACGATCCAATCTGATTCGGGATTGAGTCGGACTGATT
The DNA here is from genome assembly GCA_014218235.1 of Colocasia esculenta. Lineage (NCBI taxonomy): Eukaryota > Viridiplantae > Streptophyta > Magnoliopsida > Alismatales > Araceae > Colocasia > Colocasia esculenta. The sequence continues at coordinate 1,032,515 of JACBKR010000781.1, forward strand.
CGGCCTGAAATCAATCTATTCAGGGGGCTCCCCCCTTCCCCGAGATGGCCGATCCCGATCCGGATCGGCTGATTCCGCGAACCACGCAAATTGCTGAAGTATAGATAAATGATTGGTCAACAGTCAGGGTATATGGCTGTAAGTCACCACATTGCTTTGACTAAACACTTCTCTTTTGATCAAAATGGGAGAGTGGTCACATGTGCATGCTAAAGTATTAGAATGAGGCTTACATGAAAAATAGTGAAATGTTAATTAAGAATGCCTTTTGGTTAAAATATTTTGAAGTTGTCATCCAACATTGTCCTTGATGACTGTTTACATGCATTGCATATGCCCTTCAGAAGTCCATTCATCAAAATTTCCTTTTCAGGGTTCTCAATATCAGCAATCAACTGGTTTACATGAAGGTGGGAGCGGTGTTTTCAGCCGATTCAGATTCTCACAACACAGGACACTATCTCAGGGGGAAGACACCCTTTGCTGTCGTACTATTGATCTTCGCACATCAACAATAAAAATAAATGCAGAACTGACGGATTTGAGATTCTGTTTCAGAATTATATCCCCGGCAAGGACATATACGTTGCAGGTATCTTCGTTGTTGACTCTTGATAGCACATGCCTTCTCTTTAACCTGTCAGCATTATTTGTCTTTCATATTTTTTCAAACTGTTTGGCAATCGTACTTTTTAATTAGGATCTCAGTATGAGAAATAGTAGTAGCAACATGTGTACAAGGTTAGCTGTTAATTCGTGTCGGGCTTCATTATAGGCTGAGAATGATACTGATAGAATGGACTGGGTTGACAAAATCATGGCGGTGATTGCCTCTCTTCTAAATTCTCCACTGCCACAACAGGTTATCCTATACACTTCTCTGTTTTCTACCTTTTGTCAGTGGCTCTGTTACTTGAAATGTCATATAGATAGGCTAGCTTCTTAATAAAGGGCCTTTACTTGGGTAAGTTGCAGCCAGCACTCAGGCTGATGGATTCTGCTGGTGCCACTTCTATTAATGGTCCCAGTCAAATTTCACCAAGTACACATACCAGTGACATAGTTCTGCATGGCTATAATGGTGGACATAGTACTGTTCCTGTGGTCCTCAGAAGTATTCCTGGAAATGATATCTGCGCGGAATGTGGTACCACTGAACCTGATTGGGCATCCCTAAATCTCGGAATTTTGTTGTGCATTGAATGCTCTGGGGTTCATAGGAATCTTGGGGTTCATGTTTCTAAGGTTAGTATTCTTTGCGCATTTCTGAATTTATGCATGCACCAGTTCAACTTCTCTGTGTATGGAAATGCCATCCTTATATACACATTAGTCAATACAACCCCATTGTGTAAATGTAAATGCAAAAAATGCAGTTGATTCCTGAATTTGCCGTTCAAAAACATGTATGAGCATATAGTAGAATAATTTTGTACTTAATGTTTATGCTGTAGGTATTTTCGCGTTAATATGTCAGGAAATTATGAAACATTTATGCTTCTGTTAGATTTTTTTTCGCGAGTTTATTACATCCATCTTATGGCAGGTTACAGTATATAGTGGAGAGGGACAGCTTTGGATCTATACTTACTCAGTATGGGTGTATTATTCAATATATATCCAGGAGTAGATTTCTACAATTATGCATGTCGAAAGGTTACTTTTGCAATTATTTCTGCACTATTTTTATGTGATTTCTGTTTTAGTTAAAAAAAAAAGGTCTAGAATTTTGGGCATATTACACCCAATGCCATTCCTACACCTGTACTGGGTTACAATTTGAAGGTACTTTGATGAGGGAAAGTGGTTAGGATCCCTTCCCCTTCCCCAACACCACCCCATCCATCACCTTAGTAGCAGAGAACCATGTCTACTCCTTCCTAGAGGGCTATGCATTGGGGCTTAGTTTTGAAGGGCAAGTTTCTAAAATGCTTTTTGCCTCTTGTGTACTGAAGCAGGAACAAACTTATTAGTCTGTTGGCATCCCGTAGATGGAGGCAGGAACAGACTTACCTGCCTGTTGCCAATATATATTGTCAGTATTTCATTTATTCTCTTATTATGATCATGAATACTTTCTAATATTGCTACATTCAGGTTAGATCCTTAACATTCGATGTGAAGGCTTGGGAGCCAACCATTTTGGATATGTTTCGTGCGTTGGGAAATTCTTACTGTAATTCTGTCTGGGAGGAAAGACTTCAATCTCAACTCCAAAGGTATGCTTTCAGGATGCTGTTGGTTTGATGCATTGTGTCTCAGCTCAGCATTTTCCATGTAAACTATCTTGGTTGATGCATTCTGTTGGTTGGTGTGATTTCTTTCACCAGAAGTTGGTTACACATGAATTTTCATTTCGTTTGTGTTTTACAGTTTTGACATTTGATGATCTCTTTTTCTTACTCTCTACGTCAACCTTGTAGTTGGTCTTACAAGAAAGAAGAAAAAGAACATCATCCAGTCATGCAACTTTCAGTCTTGCAGAATCCCTTTGGTTTTGACAGCTGCTGATCCTCATGTCATAACATTGATGCACTTCTGTTTTGCTAGAATCTAACAAGTTATTTTCATTTCATATAATATAAAGTCAGTAAAAACTTCTATCTTGAGTTTCAGTTGATTGTTTTTTCCAACTTAACTAAATATTTAGTATCAAATATTTGACATGTTCTGACTGAATATTCATTCAATCTACTTAATTTGTGCAGAAAAGATGAACTAGATCTTTCTTTTACGTCTATCAACAAGCCAGAACCTAGAGATCCTATTTCAAGAAAGGAAAAGTTCATTCAATTGAAGGTACTTGTTAAATACCCACGTTTAATCTGTTTCTTATGTATAGCATCCTGAAGTTTCAAATTCTTTTTCTCATTTCACATGGTTTCATGAGCTTGATACTTCATTGCTTGATTATTGATCTAAAGTATTATCTTTCTTTTTCTAAGTGATGAACTAATATACTTGGCATAGTTCATTCCTTAGGCAGACAATCTGGCACATTTTATGGATAATGTTGTTGTGATTTAAGTAGATAGAATTCCCAAATATACTCGGCATAGTTCATTCCCAAATATCAGCCTCAAATCTACATGAACTTTCGGCCAGCTGGTGGTGTATTGTATTTGTAGCTTATCAGATTTCACATCTCCATGAGCAGACTCTGTTCATTCTAAAAGTGGAGTGGTTGCTGAATGTTTCCGAGCTAACATGCTGTTTCAGAAAATTTTCTTGAAAGCATGGGGTTGACATAGCCATGATTAAAGCATTTGAGTGATGTACAGCGTATTCACTCTTCCTAAAGTTTGGGCCAGTGACTGTAAGAACCTCTTGCTCCCAGTAACAATAATTTTGTTCAGTTGTAACTTTTCTGGAATTTGTGCGTGTATATGTATAATGTATCCACACACAGACTCATCTTTTTATATGCTAAATCCAACTAGTGCCCAACTATCAGCTTCGTTTTTGGGATTTCGCCTTAGCCTCATTGCCTTTTGATGCATCATTGCCATCTTCATTTCTCTTTCTTGGGCCTATATCTATTACTGAGGCAAATTTATGAGTGTGCATGCTGTCTCTATCTGGTGTTCATCATGTCTCTTCCAAACTTGGTAGTCCATGCACACTCATCTTTCGATGTCCTAAAGCCAGCTAGTGCTAGCTTCTTGTTTGTGATTCCGACTTGGCCTCCAATTTGGCACTTTACAGTTTATATTAGAAGTTGCCTTTTGACAAATTGCTACCATCTTCATTGTTCTTCTCTTGGACTTGTATCTATTTTCGAGGCAAATGAGTGAGCATGCCATCTCCATCCTAAATCTGATAGTCCACCGTTCTATGAGGATTCATGCAGAACTGTGGTGGAAAGAAACACAGATGAATGCAGCTGAGTCATATGGCAAGCAACACTGAACCCTGCAGCCATCATGTCAAAAACATCAAATAAACCAGCTACCTTGCCATTTCATTGAGTTAAACTCTGCATCTATTCATAATATCTTCTCTTGTCTAACACTGTGGAATACTGAATCTTATGTTTTTGTGCGTTACAGTATGTGGAGAAACTTCTAGTTGCAAAAGAAAGAGATGTATCCGTTGTTTCTCAATATCCTGCTCATATTTGGGAAGCTGTCAAAAGGAGTGATATACAAGCTGTATATCGCCTTCTTGTGGTGTCAAATGGAAATGTGAATACCAGATATGACGAAGTCTACAGTGATGATCTCTGTCATGATGTAGATATGAAGTTGAATAGTGACAGCGTTATGGAGAAAGAACTTAATGACCCTGTGATTTGTAAGAAAATTATGGACTCTGGTGAACCAGCAAGCTGTATGCAAGGCTGTTCTCTCTTGCATTTAGCATGCCACATTGGTGATCTGGTAATGCTGGAGTTGCTTCTACAATTTGGTGCTGATATAAATCTGCAAGACTACCATGGAAGAACTCCTCTTCATCATTGTATTTTCAAGAGGAATGCTGTGTTTGCGAAGTATCTTCTTAGAAGGTAAGAAATTTTAGTATAAAACTCTGTAATGAGTCATGACTCATTAAATATGAATGTCGACTTAGTGCTCTCTGAAACAAATCTTGGGACTACTTCAGACCAGGGTTGGCAGGATCGGAATCGGGGGGCGGATCGGGAAATTCCTGATTCATCCCAATTCTCCCGAATCGGTCCGATTCGGGCCTGGATCCTGCCCTGCATAAAACATGTCAAATTCTTTGGTTTAGGCTTCATGTGAATATGTTTCATGCATAATGGACTATATTTATGCCATGTAGTGCTACTTTGAACCATGATTTGAACATAAACAACCTTTTTTATTTTTTTAATGGGTGAAGAACAAGAGCAAGAACAAGGGGATCTTGCCTCCAAACACCTTTTAATCCATGTAGAAAGGCCCCACCTAAGTCTTGGGTGGAGATCCAAGGGTTTCTTGAGGGAAATGGGGAAACGAAGGGGAGGAAAGGGCTTCTGGCGTGAAACCCTGTGAATTGAACCGAATCAGGTATATCAGGGATTGACTCTTCCCTGATACTCACCAATTCGGCCGAATCGGGCAGATTCGCCTCGATTCGGCTAACCATGCTTCAGACATGGGGTTCAATTCTCTTGTGGAGATCTTGGATGGTAGTTTGAATTTAGGATTTGTTAGTTTTTAGTCCCTATAATATTTTGCAATTAGCTTTATTAGTCTTGAACTCAAGAAACTTTCCTTAGAAGCAGGTCCTTCTCAGGGACCTTTTGGTGGCCTTTCAATTAGCTTTTAGTCCCTTGCAAAGACCTGCTTCTAAGCAATTAAAAGCTGATTGCAAAAGATGACATGATTTAAAACTAAAAGAACTTTAAATTATTGGAGGGACTTGGATCTGGAGTCGGGTTCATATTTTCTGCTCTGCCTACTTTTCCATGATCATTTGAAAAGTATCACTCCAAATCTCTGCCTGTGTATGTATATATAGAGAGAAAGACTTTAGGAGAGATCAAGGATATTTTAGACCCTTTTCAAATCTGGTGAAAGGTTAACTATTACTAAAGTGCTATATAAGGACGTGGAAATTTGGAATGGAAGACCAGCATATGGTGGCGACAGGGGAATTTTTGCAAGTATTGCAATATATTAAAGTTAAGGTGTATCTGTTATTCTTTTTCCCCTGTTGTATTCTGAGGTGTTCAATATGCAACCTTCAGTGCATGGGTCACATCCGATCCATTTTGTTAAACTTCAGTCTTTAAAGTTATTATGGTTTTTGTCCTAGTCTGAGTATGTTTTGTTGTTGATTTATATGGAATCAAACTATCTTGGAGTAATCCACTTTTATTGGCCAAATATGGAACATTGTCTTGAAATAACAAGTATTGATTGTTGACTTTCAATATTCTCTATCCAGGGGTGCATATCCATCTATCAAAGATAGTGGGGGACAAAATGCCTTGGAAAGAGCAATGGAACTTGGACCAGTAACTGATGAGGAGCTGTTTATCCTGCTTGCTGATTGTGCATGAGAGTGAGTAGCACCCCCCCCACTGAATGAGGCATTGTAAGTTCTTGTGCATTTATCACTTTCCTGTGATAGTTCTGAAATACTGATGGAGATATTGAAAGATGAAATACTCAATTCATATAATAAATAGCAGCAATTAAGTTCATCTTGAAGTTGTTCAGCTGCTGCATTGCAGCTATATGATGTTTCTTAATTCTAAAATGTTTCATCATATTAATGCAAGCATTTTCATTAATGACTTCATGTGGGTGAATGCCATTTCTGTTTATTTTAAATGTTCTTCATTCCAACGTTCAAGTCAATGGTGAAATTTCCTTATTCACCAAGACCTTTCTATGGTTATAGTCAGCTCCGAAATCTGTTTAAGTTTGTTATGCAAAATTTCATGTTAATTAAGAGATATCAAGGTACATGTCCAAGTTCACAACAGTTTTCTTCTTGAGCACGCATTTTAATAATTGCTGTGAGACTTAAAAGGCTAGGAATTTCAGTTATATTTTTTGGTTGCATGTCCAGCAGGAATGGTTCCTCTCGACAGATTAGGCTACTTGCTAGAGTTCGGGTACTGGAGAAACGGGTGGCAACTTGCCCGATAAGATAACTATATAACCGTGCTTGCGGGCAAAGGAGCATGTTCAACATTCTCTTAAGTCTGTAATTGGAATATAATTTACAGCTAGTGAATAGAGTAAATATTTGTCTCTTTGTCAAATGTACCTTCTTGTTTCCTTCTGATTCTAGTTCTATATTTCTCCACAAAGTAGTTATCTTATTGTTAGTGTTTACCGTAAGTCGCTTAATATATCTTCTATTTCTAATCGCACTTATCTTCTAGAGATTATTTACATTCTTGCTTGGTCATTTCTCTGTTTATCTGTGCATTTTGTAGACAAACCTAATTGACAGTTTCTTCTCATGGCCCACTGTCTATTTGCACAATCTAAGGCTTGTAGCATCTCCGGTTGGGCTCTGCTAATGAAAGATCCAGTGGTGTCAGGCTCAGGCATGTGACAGTACAGGACAACCTTACTCATGCTTTTCTCTTTTTCTCTTCCCTTTTCCTTTTGGAAGCTTTTGCTCCAAAATAAACCAAACTAGGACTCGGCATAGGTGTTACCAAGGTGAAGATGACTTTACATCTGGACCATAGTAACCAATTCCATGCTTGTGGTCACTGTGCCCATTTTGGAGTTCAAACACAGATTTGTGGCTTTTGTTTCAGGACTGTCCTAAACCTGTGTGCCAGTTTGAATTAAGGTTGGCCGCATTGCCAAATTGGATCGAATCCGATTCGGCCGACCGATTCACATGTATATAATATATATTACATATATATGTATATGTAAGACATAACTCATACCTTATTTACATGTAATATCTTAAGTATTCATATCATTTAAGTGAATACTTAAGATATTACATGTAAATAATAAAGGATATGAATACGTAAGATATTACATGTAAATAAGGAAGTACCCCCATTTGAATCTAATAAAAATATAAAAAAAATTATATCTCTTATCAATAAAAAGTCAACTCTCCCATCCAAAAGGAAAATTGTGATTTTGGTGATTCTATCAAAATAGTGACTTTTCAATCCCTCATAATTTGGCCTATCTAAAAATTTCATAGTTCAAATAAATTCATTAGAATACTAAAAATCCAAAGTTCGGTGAAAAAAGTCAAATGTGTATATGACTTCTCTAAAGGAGCCACTTTCCTACTGACTGGGACGTACGATCACTAGGAGAGTCTCCTTTGGAGAAGTCATATGCACATTTGATTTTTTTTCATCGGACTTTGCATTTTTAGTGTTCTATTGGGTTTGTTTGAATTATGAAATTTTTAGATAGACCAAATTATTAGTGATTGGAAAGTCGTTATTTTAATAGAATCACCAAAATCACGATTTTCTTCTTGGATGGGAGAGTTGACTTTTTTATTGGTGAGAGATATAATTTTTTCGATATTTTTTATTGGATTAAAATGGGGGGTTCTTTCTTATTTACATGTAATATCTTAAGAATGATTTAAATGATATGAAATGTAAATAAGGTATAAGTTCCATGTCATTCCATGTGAATCTCTGAGCCCATACTCATATCTGGTATACATATGTTATATATGTCCATGCATATATGTCTTACATATATACGTAACTAGTTCTATGCCCGTGCGATGCACGGTTTGTTATTAAATATAAATATTTAATATATATTTATATATCTTAAAATATATAATGATATTTTAAAAAATACTTTAGTAATAATTTATTTAAATAATTTATTTAGAAATAATGTAAATAATTAAAATAGAACAGCTTATTTAAGAACGTCATAAGATACATAAAAAACATATATAATGTTAAAATAAATAACATCATTAAAAAAGTATAAATAGAGAGAGAAATGCATTGGATGAATAGTAAAGTATAACATGTTGAGAGAAATACATATAGATATTGATATGAAAATAGAGAGAGAAAGAGAGAGCCGACAGCCTCTACATATGCATAGTGTGAATATGATAGTGAATATATGTATACAGACTTGAGGTAACACATACTTACCTTACGTTTCGTTTTGCAACCCTGCTCTGGATGCACTGTTGAGACCACAAAAGGATACAAACAATTTATATTACCAAACTTACAAAAGCTTTTGTTCATATCATGTTTAATTATAACATCATCAATTTTGACTTTAGACATTACAGTTTAATGCATACTCCTGAGAAGATCTATTTAAGGAATTAAACAGACAGTTATGTTCACCTTTGCCTGTGAACAATCAGAAAGTAACTCTTCTAAATCAGAGAATAGGAGTGTGCGCCCTCTTTGTTCAGCTAAAGAGACCAATGACAGAGACCTGTGCACAACAAAACATATAAGTTAGTTGATTTGTTGAACTTAAGTACACTTTAGGTGATTTGAGTGCCAAAGTTATGTTACTCCAGTAGTGCTATAAATGCAAAGACATCATTTCACGACAAAGTATATGCCTTCTGCAGAAATAAATTAACTAAGTTTCTTGTCTTTTGTTACATGAAATTGGACTTAAGATGTGAGAATTTTCACAGATTTACACAGGTAAAGTTTACACAGGTAGAGTTTACTACATTGCACGCATAACTAATGTTTCTTTTGGATATGATACCATGGCACATTAGTTTATTCATATAGAACAAAATCAAACCTGCGAAGGACACATCTTACACCCAGCTTTTGAGGTTCATGTTGTTTATGGGTTTAAACTTAAGAATCTAAACATGGTAATTTTGTGATTTCAACTTACGTAATACAATCTTAAAAGTATATATACATAGTCTCAGCCTACTTGGCATTTATAAATATATATGGTGCAAAACCTGCAGGCACACGGAGAGAGAGAGAGATCAGAGAAGCTAAGGGAGCCGTATCCTCTGCTCCACTTCCTTGCACCATAGAACTCAGAAGGGGCACCTTTGATGACCACAGATGGGGGAACTGACTGAAACGTGATACCGATTGCAACTATACTGACTGAAGAGGAACTGCAGGTGGGGGGTGTGGACACGGGAATTTTTCCTCTTCCTTCCTTCTTCATTTGAAGGATGTTTATTCATTTATCTTTTGACTTTGAGTTGCGGGGCGTGCCAGCCTGCCTGCCAGGCAGAAGTAAGGGTCTGCGCAATGCAGAGAAAGAATTTTTTTTTTATATATATCCGTGAAACGGATGGGTGCGCCGTGTTTTGATCTGAACTTCCCTAATTCCGTGCCTTTTAATCATCAGGCGATTGGGGTGGCGTGTGCTGGACCCCTGTCTCCATCGATCGAAACCGATGTTACATTTACATCGAGTTAAAAGCTTTAGATGTCGTATTAACACCTGTTTCAACCCGAATACCATTTCATAGCATGGGCGAGAATATATGCATCTGTAAGAATTTCAAAACAACATTTTTTTGCTTTGTTTATTTTGAACGGAATGAGTCCAAGTTTAAAAAACGAATAGGGTTGTCTTTTTGAAAAGAGTATGTAGCTTATCATGGGCAGGAACATGCCCGTTAGCGAAATTATCTTCCGAGTATATACTCATTTTCAGAAACAAAACTTTAGTTGAAACGTATGCATATAAACACCCTGGATCCCCCACGGAGACTTGCTGGAGGTGGGGTATAAATATACAAGAGAGAGAGAACAAAGGGCGTTTAAATACCATATGTCCATAGAGACTTGCTCGATATGGACAGTATTTAAACCCCTGGATCCCCCACAGAGACTTGCTCGATGTGGGGTATAAATATACCGAGAGAGAGAGAACAAAGGGTGTTTAAATACCATATGTCCATAGAGACTTGCTCGATATGGACAGTATTTAAACCCCTGAATCCCCCACAGAGACTTGCTCGATGTGGGGTATAAATATACCGAGAGAGAGAGAACAAAGGGTGTTTAAATACCATATGTCCATAGAGACTCGCTCGATATGGACAGTATTTAAACCCCTGGATCCCCCACAGAGACTTGCTCGATGTGGGGTATAAATATACCGAGAGAGAGAGAACAAAGGGTGTTTAAATACCATATGTCCATAGAGACTTGCTCGATATGGACAGTATTTAAACCCCTGAATCCCCCACAGAGACTTGCTCGATGGGGTATAAATATACCGAGAGAGAGAGAACAAAGGGCGTTTAAATACCATATGTCCATAGAGACTTGCTCGATATGGACAGTATTTAAACCCCTGAATCCCCCACAGAGACTTGCTCGATGTGGGGTATAAATATACCGAGAGAGAGAGAATAAAGGGGTTTAAATACTATATGTCCATAGAGACTTGCTCGATATGGACGGTATTTAAACCCCTGGATCCCCACAGAGACTTGCTCGATGTGGGGACGTGGCGCGAGGGAGATGTCGGAGCCGTATACGATGGCGATCTCCCGCTCTTTTTCACGTTATCGGGCACTCCTCACTCCATATTGAACAAGGAACGAACCAATACCTTCACGCCGAACCAAAGAATTGGAAGAACCGATGGAAAGAGATCGGGAGAACAAGAAGATTTGCAATATTTCTGAAAATTTCAGAACCCGGGCCTTACAAGGCTTGGAGGGACTGGTTTACCAGGCTTTTGGGACTGGTTTACAAGGCTTGGGGGACTGGTTTTTCACAGCACATGGGGGGGGGTTTTGGGGCTTGGCCGGCCTCTCCTCCCTCTCCTCTTTTTTTTTTTTTCAGATGAAGGGGTGCCTCCCCTTTTATAGGGGGCTGGCCTCTCCTCCCCTCCCTGCATAAACAGGAGAAGGAGGGGGGGAGACCCCCATTTCGGTTGAGGGAAACACCCCAACCTGTTTAACATTAAACAGGTTGGGGTGTGAACACCCCCCCAACCTATTTAATATTAAACTGGTGGGGGGGGGGGTTCCCCCTCCAACCTGTTTTATATAAAACAGGTTGGGGGTGCGGTCACCCCCAACCTGATTTACATAAAACAGGTTGGGGGGGTTCCCCTCAACCTGTTTTTCATGTAAAATCGGTTGGAGGGGAGCACCCCCCAACCGGTTTTACTTTAAACAGGTTGGAGGGAGGATCCCCTCCAACCTGTTTTTTTTTTTGGTCTGTTTTTTTTTTTTATAAAAACGGTTGGAGGGGGGGTTCCCTCCAACCTGTTTTATATAAAACTGGTTGGAGGGGGTCCCCTCCAACCTGTTTTCATATAAAAACGGTTGGAGGGGGGAGTCCCCAACCGGTTTCATATTAGGTTGGAGGGGGCTTCCCCTCCAACCTGATTTACATGAAACCGGTTGGGGGGGGGGCACCCCCAACTGGTTTCGTGTTTCAGAAATTGGAGGGGGGGTCTCCCCTCCAACCGCCCTCTCTTCCCCCATTCCCCTTAAGGGTTGTTTTGAAATGGGGGGAGAGTGGCCTATAAATAGGCTATAAGGGGCTCATTTAGGGGGACTGGTTTGCTGAAGTCCCGCTCCCCTTGCTTGGAGTTTTGCCCGGTGAAGAGTTGCATTTGCATCTTCGGAGCTTCTGTCGCCGGCTTGTCCTTGTGCTTGTACTTGTACTTGTACTTCATGCTTGGTCTTCATGGACCTCGTGCTGCCGGATTTCTCCCGTACACCGATTTGTGTGGAGTGTCATTCCATTCTGAACTTTGGTATTTTCTGGAGGGCTTAATGCCAATGGTATTTATAAGGCTTCTCCTTGGCTTGGAGGGGGACATCAGTCCCACTTTTACCTTGCCTTGGAGGCATAAGTTGCTTTGTCTTCAAGTCATTTCTCTTTCTTTTACCTTGCCTTCAAGTAACTAAATGCTTTGCTTTCTGAATTTCCTGTCTTCAAGGTGTGAATTACTTTGACTTTAAGGCATGCATCACCTTGCTTCCAAGACATCTTTCTAGGTGTTTTAACCACTTGGATCAGTATAAATAGATTCATGGGCTCCTTTCAGCTGGGTATCCCTCATAGTTCAGAAATTCCTTCAGTTCAGAAATTCCTTCTAGTGGATATTCCACACACCTTGGAAAATTCAGGAAGTCCTTCTATGGACATTCCACATATCTTCTATTCAGAAATCCTTTCTAGTGGGAATTCCACACATCCTCAGGTCCCCGGGTACTTCTTTGGGTAAATGTTTATCATGCCTTTTTGGGGTTCAACAAATGCCCCCCACAGGTTATGTGTCGGATTTTGCAAATGACGACATGTGACCTGTGTGGAATCTGTAGTATTCTTTTCTGGCTTTTGTGTAATGTCTCTTTTTGACATTTCCTTGCTGATTTTTGCTTAGCTGGACTTGTCGTCCTTGTGATTTCTCTTCCCTGCTAATTTCTGCATATCTTGATTCCCCTTCCAGGCTTTAGTCATGTCGTACGGAAGGCAGTTTTTGAGCCGGGGCCGCCATGCTCAGAGTACTTGTGATAAGGTTGTCCTGCTGAATGACATGATGCCGGCTTTGGGAGAACCTTGTGTCACAAAGGACAATGTGTTCCTGCTAAGCAGCGGTTATAATACCGTTGCTGCGGGTCAAGTTGAGACTGATTCACTTGATGATGGGATCGATTCCTCACTTATCAGTCATGCAGAAGGCATTTATCAGTATCAGCGGACAGAGTGTTATCCAGACCATTTTCCGCTAGATAGGGGACTGTTCCCATTTATCCAAAACTTTGTCCCTCCCCATATGGAAGTTGATGATCCTCGCTTGATTGCAGAAAGACGGTACCTGGAGACTGTTATTTTGACATATCGGGATAGTCTCCTTGGAGCTTGTCCTGTCTTTTATCCTAGCTTTCCTTTGGACTTTGTTATGCCACAGCGGCTGCCTTCTGCTGCTGATCTGGGGGCATTTAGTCGGGACCTTACTCGTTATACATGGTCCCGGATGATTTCTCCAGTCAAGTGGAGTTTAAAGGGGCATCACAGGGCAATGAACCAGTCCAGTGGATTGTTGCTTATGCCTTGTGACTCTCGTTATAATACCGGGGGGTATGACAATCGCTGCCTCCTCGATAGGATTATCGATCATACCACTCCCAGCTGGTATGGGAGATGGTCAGTAATGCCCTCCCATGTCTTTCATTATGGGGCTACCGAGTGGCTGATGGGAATCTTACACCACTACGGAGAGCTTCTTAGAGCAACTGATATTTATGGAGCCGTTGAGGCGGCATTATTTGATTATCCCTGTTATATAGGGATCCTTCAAGCTCTGGTGGAACGTTTCAACGCTCGCTGGAATACCTTCGGGACGGCCGAGGGAGAAAACATTGGATTTATGGAGTTTTCATCGTATTTCTGGGTTGCCCATATCTGGCCACTTTTATGAGGAGGTGGTCTTGGATGATCTGCACAGCTTCCGTACCAACGGCTGCGGGCAATATATTCTCCCTTATAGCTTTCGCTTCCTGATGAAGGTGTGGAGGGACCTCGCTCGTGCCGAGAGGATCGAGAAGGAGAAGCCTGCAACTAGGACTGTAAGCCAGAATGCCTGGATTCGTTATTTCTATAACGGCCCCTTTTGCTTTTTGATGGCTTTGCAGTTGAAGGCCGTCCTTTAGAGCATTATCGCCATCTGGAAGCGAAAAAGACTTCTCGTGGCCGATACATATTTGCTCCAAGAATAGGGGATGGAACCCACGGCATCTGCCAGATCGTACACACCTTGCTGCATATTTGGTGTACTGGCTCTCTGGTTTTGTAATCCCGCATGGTGAGGAGGAAGGAATCAGACCTGGGCTGCTGATTTATGCTGTCTTCTTGCGGAGGGGCATCAACTTGCTATTGCCCTGCTGCCTTAGCCAATATATTTCACAGGTTGGGGGCCCTGAGTTCACATTCTTCTCCTCGGGATAAGAAGATGTTACTCCCCACCCATTACTTGAGTGCTTGGGCAGGCCTCTTGCTTCCTGGTCTTTGTCAGACTGTTGATTTGCCCCGACCTATGGCTCCGCTGGTCTTGTTGTTTAGAAACCGACCTTCTGGGGATGCGCTGAGGGGGCTTGTCGAAGCTCGCTCCAGCTTGTCTTTTCTTCCGCATGGAGAGCAGGGGCTTCTTCTAATTGACAATATATCTCGCGGTTCACGACCGTATAGTATTGAATCTTCGGGTGGGACAACGTATCACATACCTCACGGTGATGGTCCTGACCCTCTTTATATCAAGATTGGTTGCGTTGCATTCGCCCTGGTGTGCTGGTGTATCGTGGGGGACAGTCGCTCATATTAGAGCCTTACTACCCTTCACGATTTGCCAGGAATTTTGGCTATGATCAGCTGACCCACCAAATGCAGAATTTCCTTTAATGACTCGCCTCAATCGAAGCCACCGTCTTCATTTAAATGCAGCGGCTTGGTGGAATTACTTTTGTCGAGAGGAAGTCAGCTTAACATGTGCTTTCCCAAACCCTGAGGCTATCGGACGTGCAGACGTCTTTTATGCCCGATGGTGGTTCGGTCAAAGCAATATTTTTCGGGTGTCTCATCATGAGCTGAAGGAGGCTGAAACATCTCGGCTTGAGAAGCATAACCTTCCCCCAATTTACATCCATAAGAAATTTTTGTCTACTCACTTTAAGAGTTTGGCGGACTCATATACCAGCTACTATGAAGAGGCCATGCAGGACGGTCCTTTACCCGTTGAAAAGAACTTTTATCGGGGTGAACTGCAATGCCTGGAGCCTGTAGAATTATTTTCAACCAGGGCTCCGAATAATGATGACCACTTAGATTTCGACTGGTGGAGTCGCCTTTTATCAGATTGTGGATTTCGTCCCAACGTGTCTTTATCAAAGAAGCTGCCTCCAGAGTGTACTGGCAATCAAGGTTGGGTACGCTGGGAGAAACATCTTATCAATATGATTGGCCATGCTGGACCATTAGAATATATTCCCTTGCTGGAGACTGCTTCAACACTTTATGATGTTCGGGTCCTCATGGGAGAGAGTGACTGATATTTGTAAGATTGATTCTAAGGAGCTAGTGTCACGACCTCCTGCCCAGTCGACAGATATTTATGAATTGACCTTTGCTTAGCTCCCTCCTCCTTTTGATGATTCTTTTTTGATATTTGCTCTGAAACTTCAGCCATCCCTGTTCTGGGGATTGGCGGCAATAGGGACCATGAGGTTCGTTCAAGAGATCTTCTTCTCGAGATAAGAAGGCTGATAAGGGGAAGGCTGGGGCTTGTTGCTCACCTGATGGTGAGCTTCTACTCTTCTCCTCCCTTTTTTGTTTGGGGCTTTCACTGATCATTCATTTTTTCTTTTCCTCCGATTATTTCAGATGACGAAGGAGAATGAAAATGTTGACCTGATTGTTCCAGGTAAGTATACTCCCCTGCTAGGGATTCTCTCCTTCCTCATGGAATGGAGCGTGGGAGTACTTCCCGAGCTCGAGCAGGTGGTGATTTGATATCAGAGGTTGACTTTATTGAGCCATCATCCCACTGTCCACTTCCTGAAGCAGCGGTAACGGGATGTGTCGATAGCGCCTCTGCCTATGCTGAATATAAAGCTTTTGCAGAACAATATCCTTTTACGCCTATCGATGCTTATATCCCGGGATCCGCCGAGGAATATCCGACCGCGGGAGCAGCTTCTTCAGGTGACTTCCTTTACTGAGCTCATATACAATCTTTATCAGATATGCTTGACCCCCCCTTCCTTCCTTTTGTTCAGGTGGTCAATCTTTTTGTGATCAGCTCCTTTCTTGGGGAGTGATGGATTCGAATTTCATTACTGCGACCAGTTCACCTTTCCTTTCTTGGGATGGCCTGGGGAGCCCGTTCTTCACATCACAGGCATATTCAGCATTTCAAGTTGGAGACACTGCTGACGGTGATGGGCTTTTTGGACAAACGAGCATAACCTCGAACCATCTATACCAACGATAGACGGAGGAGGCCTAGATCTGTCTGCAATTGATTATCCTCCTGCTTTTCAGGAAATTTATGCCGAAGAATCAAGTTTGTTCAACCTCCAGCTCCGAAGCGGAAACAGAAGTGGGAAATCTCCCATATAGTGAGTTGTAGCAGCTTTCATTCTTTTCATTTTTTTTTTTTTTAGATTTTGTAAACTTCATTGTCACCCACTGATGCATGTGCTTTTATTTGCCAGGCAACCTGCCACCTTCAGATTTTGACGACGGTGGATCTCCGCCATTAGGACTTGAGGTCCTACCTGAGCATGGAGTGGATTGGCCCACTAGAGCTCGGCCAAGCCCGGGCCCTGAGGATGAAGATCTTTGGAACTTTCTTGTCGACCGCGTCGGAGCAGTAGTGGATTCAGAAGATCCTCCACCCATTGATGCTGTCAAGCGAGTGTTGAAGGAAAAGACCACGCTAGCCTTCAACTCAGGCATTTCTCAGAAGAGATGGATGGCATTTGTTGGAGATATCTGGGGCGAAGTATGTCGCCGCCATGGTAATGCAGTCTGGGCCCCTTATGACCAGCGGATCCAGACTTTAGAAGGTGACCTTTGTTCATCGGCCAATGATGCTGATAGACGCGGCTCCCGGATTACTGAAGTGGTAAAGGCCGGAAGGCGCGGAAGCTGAAGATCACCGCGAGATGGAAAATGTTGTCCGTCTGCAGCGCGAACTTGAGGAGGCACGCTCCTCTCTGGAACAGGAAGTCAAGGGCGACGCCAAAGATTCCGAGGAGGAGGCCGCCCTCATTAAGGATGATGAAGAACATTGTCGCTCCACTTCTTTCAAGACCAAAGAGGTTGAACGACTGAAAAGGAAGAAGCCCTCCTGGCTTCGTTTTGGATCGAAGTAGTTATGCATAGGCCTTTCTATTCTGGCCCTATTTTCTCTTGTATTCAGTGGCTATCATGCTCTGCTGTTTGTTACAGAGCGACTTGTGATTCTGTAAATATTGAATGAAGGACAGTGAAGTCCCCCCTTTCATGCTTTCTCTCTTTATTTTTCACATTACCAATCTTAGCGCCCTTTCGGGTTTTCACTAAGACTGGCTCCCTTTAGCTTTTTCCAACGCGCCCTTTGCGGATTTTCACGTTGAGGGGTTATCCATTTTTGTCTGAAGTGCCTTTCGGGTTTTCACCTCAGCCGGATTTTTTGATCTTTTTACCCTTAAGAGCACAATGTGGTTGCGTTCTTAAGTCCATCGGGGTATCTCTATTTTTAACCCTTTTTTTTTCTCTTTTTTTTTTTTTTTACATTACCAGTTTCAGCGCCTTTCGGGTTTTCACTAAGACTGGCCCCCTTTAGCTTTTTCCAACGCGCCCTTTGCGGGTTTTCACGTTGAGGGGTTATCCATTTTTGCCTGAAGCGCCCTTTCGGGTTTTCACCTCAGCCGGATTTTTTGATATTTTACCTTAAGAGCACAATGTGTTTGTGTCCTTAAGTCCATCGGGGTATCTCTATTTTTAACCCCTTTTTCTCTTTTTTTTTTTTGAATTCTGTACTTAAGACATTCGGCCGATCCTTGAGTGGATTTGCTGGAATCTGTGTTTTGATGGTATCGGAATATGATGGGTTTGGGTTTGATTGGTTCTGGATTTGGTTTTGGGGTATTGTTATGGATTTGGGTAGCATTTGGGTTGGATTTGGTTTGGTTGATGTATGGATTTGGACTTGAATTTGGATATAGGATCTGGGTTTGATTTGGTTCTGGATTTAGTTCTGTTTTGTTTGGTTTGGTTTTGGTTTAGCCTACCTTGGTGGTTTGTGGCTATGGATTTGAGCTTTGGGTTTGATATGGCCTGCCTTGATGGCTTGCTGACTATGGTTTGGGATTCAACTTGAATTTGCATATGGGTATGGATTTTGGATATGGGTTTGATATAGCCTACCTTTGTGGTTTGCTGGCCATAGTTTTTTGTTTGATACAGCCTACCTTCGTGGTTTGTGGCTAGAAATTTGGATTTGGGTTTGAATATGGCCTGCCTTGCTGGCTTATTGGCTATGGTTTAAGACTTGGATTTGAGATAGCCTACCTTTGTGGTTTGTTGGCTATGAATTTGAGTATGGATTTGATGTAGCCTACCTTTGTGGTTTGCTGGCTATGGTTTCGGGATTTGGGATTTGAAATATGGCCTGCCTTGATGGCCTTTTGGCTATAGAATTTATATTTGGGTTTGAGTATGGCCTGCCTTGGTGGCTTGCTGGCTATGGTTTTTGACTTGGATTTGAGATAGCCTACCTTTGTGGTTTGTTGGCTATGAATTTGAGTATGGATTTGATGTAGCCTACCTTTGTGGCTTGCTGGCTATGATTTTGGATTGGATTTGGTATGACCTGCCTTGATGGCTTGTTGGCTATGGATTTGATATAGCCTACCTTTGTGGTTTGCTGGCTATGGTTTTTTTTTGAATATAGCCTACCTATGTGGTTTACTGGCTATGGATTAGAATTTGATATGGCTCACCATCGTAACTTGGAACCTCATTTGGCAGGATATACAACATAACCCTCCGACTTTCATTTGCTCTTTGGGTTTGTACATAGAGTGCCTTTGGTTTCATGCTTTGGCAATATGGAGGGATTTATGGATTTGGATTGTATGACAGATGAGGGGAGATTTGATTCCTTTGCCCCCATCTATGACAATCTTTTATTCAGCATCAGTAATTTTTTTTTTGAAAAGGGTACCTTTCATTTTTTTTAGCTTCGTGCCTATCTGAGTGATTGGGCTTTTGTCTTGATGACTGGCCAGGGAATTCATGTTCTGGAGCATGATATAGTTTCAGGTGCTTTCCGTTGAGAGGAGGAAAGGGTACAGTACCTTTGTGGTCGACCAGTCGATATGCTCCTCCTTCATATGCCAAGGTGACTATGTATGGAGCCAAGCCAAGTGGGCTGCAATTTGCCACATGACTTTTCTGCCATTGCTTCTCTGCATTTGACCATGACGAGGTCTCCTTGCTTGAATGCTCTTGGTCTTGCCATTTTGTCAAAGGCGCGAGCCATTCTAGCTTGGTATACTTGGAGAGATTTATATGCTTCGAGTCGCCTCCCTTCTAGGTTGGCGAGCTCTTCAAGTCTTCTTTCTATCTGACTTTGGTCTTGACTTTGAAATTCATTTTGAATTGCCACCCGATAGGATGCCATTTCAATTTCGATGGGTATCATTGCCTCAGCTCCATATACCAAGGAGAAAGGCGAGCATCCGGTAGGAGTTTTGTACACTGTTCGATAAGCCCATAGAGCTTCATGAACTTTTTCTCCCCATTCCCGTTTTCTATTACCGGCTATTTTGGCGAGCAGCTTGCAGAGAGTTTTGTTGAAGGCTTCGGCCAACCCATTTGCTTGTGGATTGTATACTGAAGAAGTTCTCCAATCAATATGAAATTTGGCTGCCAAGGCATATATTGTTTTGTTTCTGAATTGTGACCATTATCGGATATGATTCTGTGAGGGGTACAAATCTGTATATTATGTTTTGCTTGACAAATTTGGCGACGGCTTCTCCCGTTACCTCCCTTAATGGGATAGCTTCAGCCCATCGAGAGAAATAATCAGTGGCAGCCAATATAAATTTGTGCCCTGAGATGAGGGTGGAATGGTCCCACAATATCCATTCCCCATTCTGCGAAGGGCCATGTCGGCGCCGTAGGATGTAGCATATTTGGGGATTTTCTCGGCACGGGGCCGAATGCTTGACATTGATGACATGTACGAGCATATTGGATGCAATCCGCGTACATGGTAGGCCAGTAGAAACCTTTTAGCTTGATATTGATTTTCATTTTGTCTCCTGCTTGGTGTGCACCACACAGTCCGGAGTGAACTTCTTTCATCATGATTTTGGCTTCTTTGAGAGATAAACATCGGAGGAGGACTGGTCCTTTTCTTTCATGGATCAATCTATATAGTTGTTCTCCTATCAATTGATATGATGCAGCTCTCCGTAAGAGCTGAATCTTCTGAGCTCGATTAGGAGGTAGCCAACCTTTCTTGATTTTGATAATTGGCTCACGCCAATCTTCAAATTCATTTGCTGTCTCTTCTTCTGCAGTATATACTTCTTCAATTGCAATATTAGACTCGTCGTCGAGGACACTCGGCATGAGTCTTCTATGACGGACAATTATGTCCAATTTCCTTCGGGAGGCAATTTTATGGCAGAGGCCAATTTAGCAAGAGCATCTGCTTGAGAATTTTCACTTCTTGGCACATGAGATATGTCGAAGAAGTCGAATTGTTCTTTGAGTTCATGACCGTGATATAGTATGGAAGCAGTTGTTCTTTTCGGACTTCATACTGGCCCAACACTTGTCGGATGACCAGCTGTGAGTCACCATAAACTTGTATACTTTTGACCCCATTTCGAGAGCCAGCCGGAGCCCAATAATTAGAGCTTCATATTCAGCTTCATTATTTGTGAGTGGCTTCATGAGAGCACAAGAATTATATAATATTCCTCCTTGGGGAGTGACCAAGACAATACCTGCCCCGGTAGAGAGGTTGGCAGAACCATCTGTATAGTGGAGAGTCCGAGAAGCTCCATCGAAATACAATTCCCAAGAGGGTAATTCAATTGTGATGACTTCTTGGAAGTTTAGATTTTCTTGGACTTGATTATCTCTTTCATTTGAAGGGGAAAGAGTTTCTTCTTCTGGGAGGTCTATAGATAAGGGAGAATTTTCCAGTACTGGGTGTGCAGCCAAGAATTCAGCCAAACCTTGCCCTTTGATTGCCCTTTGTGGGACGTATGTGATATCAAACTCCATGAGGAGCAAAGCCCATTTTGCGAGCCTTCCTGACAATATGGGTTGCCTCAGCAGATATTTGAGTGGATCATACTTGGAGATGAGTTTGACTTCATGAGCCAGCAGATAATGCCTCAATTTCTTGGCGGCGAATACCAGTGCCAGGCAAACTTTTTCCATTGGAGCATATCGAAGTTCCGGACCAATTAGCTTTCTGCTGAGATAATATAGAGGTTGCTCCTCGCCTTGTTCATTTATGTGTGCCAATAGAGCTCCTAATGAAGCATCCATAGCTGCAATATAAAGTATAAGAGGTTTACCGGCGATTGGGGCTCCCAATACCGGTGGAGTGAGAAGATATTCTTTTATTTGCTCGAAAGCTGCTTGGCATTCTTGATCCCATATGAAAGGGCATCTTTTTCATGAGCTTGCCGAAGGGCATGGATCTTCCTGAGAGATTAGAGATAAATCGCCTGATATAGCTAATTTTCCTTGAAACGACCTTAGCTCGGTAGATTTTGAGGAGATGGCAGTTGCTGTATTGCCTTGATCTTGTCGGGGTCTATTTCTATTCCCCGATATTTGACGACGAAGCCCAGGAACTTGCCGCTTGAAACCCCAAAAGCACATTTCATGGGGTTCATTTTCAATTTAAATTGACGAAGTCTTTCAAAAATACGGCGAAGATCAGATAAATGGTCTTCCCGTTTTTTGGTTTTGACGACTAAGTCATCCACATAACATTCGACTATATCATGGATCATTTCGTCAAATATCTTTGTCATGGCTCTCTGATATGTAGCCCCTGCATCTTTAGGCCAAAGGGCATTCTTTTATAGTTGAAAATACCTTTGGGTGACCTGAAGGCAGTATGATCTTTATCTTTGATTGCCATCCGGATTTGATTATAGCCGAAGACCCGTCCATAAAAGATAGAGCTTCATGGCCGGTGGTCATGTCCACCATTGTTTCTGTGATTGGAACCGGGAAATCATCCTTGGGACATGCTTTGTTTAAGTCCCTATAATCGATGCATATGCGGACTTGACCATTCTTTTTCTTTACTGGAACAATATTGGCGAGCCATATTGGATATATGCATGGCTCAATGAAGTCTACTTCAGAGAGTTTGTCGACTTCAGCATTTACTTTCAGCTCCAGCTCATATCGCATGCGCCTTTGAGCTTGTTTGACAGGCTTGGCTGTATGAAGTATAGATAACTCATGCTCAGCAACTGATGGCTCCAGCCCGGGCATTTCTTTATAATTCCAAGCAAAACAATCTTGGAATTCCATAAGGAAGATTTTGTAAGATTCCCTTTCTTGTTCATCAAGAAGGGCACTGATGAAGACTGGCCGGGGGTTTTCTGATCCCCGAGATTGAGCTCAATCAATTCATCAACTGTGGCTTGTCCTCCATCTTCAATTTCTTGAGGAGCTGGTTGAAGATCTACGAAGTCTTCTTCGTCGTCAGGGTAGGCGACTAGAACTTCGTAGAGATTTGTATCTTCAGATTTATTGACGAAGATTGCTCGTCAGATTCTTCCGACGATTCTTCGTCTAATGATCCCTTGGTGGGACAGAAATATCTTCTTGAGAGTTGGAATTGGAAGATGCTTGGCTGTTTTTTGCACTGCCGGTATCTGGTAGTAGCCCGACAACATTGGCTGAGAAGAAGACCTTGGCTTCATAACCTAGTCCTCTTGTATCTTTTCTGGGAAATGGAGGTTGTCCTCGCACTTGTGAAGGCTCCCATATTGCTTGAAGAAGTTCCGCTGAGAGATATTTTGTGTCTGGGGAATACTTTGCTTCTTGCACATTTCTTTGATGCTTTCTGGCATATCTGCCATTTCTTCTATTGGCTCAAGATGATTTTGGGTTTCATTTTCCCAATCAAAATCATCGTTTGGGGATGTGTGAGGTACCAGTTCCCCTTTATAGAAGTGGATTGGCTTTGATGCCTTTCTGGCTTTTTTTCTTCTTTTCTTTGATAAGTGACGACGAATGTTTTCAGTCGTTGAACACTTTGATGCTGCTTTGGGAAGCTGATCTGCAAGCAATTGGGAGGTAGAGGAATGCTCCCGCTGATGCTTGGCTCACACAATCAGCCTCGTGGTTGATGTTTTGCTTTTCTGAGCAGATCGCTTTACTTCGGAAATTCTTTGCATGGAGCTCGGCAAGATTCTTGTTTATTACAAAAAGCTCGCCAGTCTCACTATCTTTATCAGGGGATCCGACTTGTTTACCCTTCCCTTTGGATTGGGTAGGGGTTTGAAGGGCTGGTCCTCCAAAATATAAGGGGGCATCAGTGAGGTTGCATTCATCTTCCCGGAATGGGGCTTGATCAGCAAAGACTGTATATTGTTTCCCTTCTCTGGCATATTTGATGCACTGATGGAGTGTTGACGGGACGACCCAATTTTCATGTAACCAAGGCTCCCGAGCAATACTCTGTATGTTGTATCAGCATTGATAATGTAGAAGGTTACCTTGTGGCAAAATCTCCAAGAGATAGGTTGACGGTAACTCTTCCGACGGCTTCTTCCGATTTTAAGTTGAAGCCAGTGATTTTCACATCTTTTACCTGCTGCACATAAGGCATAAGATGTAGAGCTTGAAAGGTTTTGTAGGGCATTATGTTGATGGACGCCCCTGGATCGACCATAATCCGGTTCAAATTGATGCCATTGACTTGCCCTTTCATATATAAAGGGCGATTATGGCATGGAGAGATAGCAACATGTCTTTATCTGTGAATGTGACATTTGCTGCGAGTGCTTCATATATTTGAGTTTGGAAATCAGCCATATGAGCTTCATATATTTCTGGTTCTTGGAGTATTTTGATGAGAGTTTCTCTCAAGTCTTTGCTCCAAGCAATCGCCTCCCAGACAGTGATGTTGACGGGGAGCGATTGGAGTTGCTGAAGGATTCTGTCATCAGCCTTGATGCGGGTCCGATTGAAGGAGGGAGACTCCTCAATCAAGGATTCAGACGGCTGTTTTGACTTGCAAGATTTCTCCTGAGAGAGCGGATTTAATAGCCTTTCATTGGAAAGGGAGGAGCGTTGTCCGGCTCATTTGATGAGGCATAGGGACTTTGGCTCTTCTCTTTCATATGAGAAGGTATATTGAGCAGCTCTTCTTCATCTGAAGGGTCGAAGATATAGGAATCTGCCCGTATTTCAGCTTCGGGCAGAGGCTTTGGTTCCTCGCCATGAAAGAGTATAACTTTGCTTGACTTTGTGACATGGCTTCTTGGAGAGTAGATGCAGCTTTTTTCTCTTTATCCTGCCTTTTTGCGACGGCGGTTTTTGTCGGCCGAC
Organism: Colocasia esculenta; assembly: GCA_014218235.1. Classification (NCBI taxonomy): domain Eukaryota; kingdom Viridiplantae; phylum Streptophyta; class Magnoliopsida; order Alismatales; family Araceae; genus Colocasia; species Colocasia esculenta. The sequence continues at coordinate 1,057,011 of JACBKR010000781.1, forward strand.
GTTGATATGTCAGCATTGTTGGTTCATCCTCAGCTTGTTTGGCATCATCATTTGAAGAGATTTGCAGCTCCTTTGGTGGAGGTATGGATACCATATTGCAGATGTGGGAGTTGAGCATAGAATCCAACTCTTTGATAGTAATTTCACGATCTTCATATATAGACATCAATCGTGCTGAGAGATGATGTTCCCCTTCTTCCATGGCCTCTACCTGTAGTCGATAGAGCAGATCCCGAAGCCGGATTTTTCGCTCCAGATCTTCCCACGGGATGAATTGATCTAGGGTAACTTTACCAGAGGGCCTGGGAGGTATGTATTCTTCCAGGTCATCGATCAACTTTTGGAGTGTTTGAAGAGGTGTTAGTATTCGTGGAACCTCTGCAGCAGCATCACGCTCCATCTGTTTTCTCACTCTTTTCTTTTCATTTTCCTTCTATTTTTCTCTTTATTTTTTATCTGCAGAGCTTCAAGTGAACTTATGACTTCCTGCTCTGAGCATGGCTTAAGGACACTCTTTTTACTAGAGCTACCCTTTATAGGTTTCTTGGGTTTCTTGTGGTTGCTCGATCTTCTAGGAGCCACAGTGATCCAACCACCTTCTTGGGCTTGTGACTCGAAGGTGGCATTGATTGATTCTTCAATAATTGAAGGTGGGAGCTGGTGGTAATCATCCACGAACTCCTCAGCTTGCTCCGAGATTGGTTCCGCCGCGCAGCTTCTTCTGATATCCCATTTCTATATTGAAAAAGACCCATTTTGAATTGGTCTTCTTCAGCTTTGCTTCTATATTGTCCATAGCCCAGTTGATGATAATATCACATATTTCCGGATATAGAGCTTGGAATTCTGGACTTGGATCATATGTTTGTTGTGACATCCCATTTGTTGGTGCCAAGGAGTTCCCATATTGATCAATCTCTCCTTCTCGGATATGAGTTTCGATCAGATCATGGAGCTCCGGGCAATCTTTGGTGGGATGCATGACCATGGAATGATATTCACAGTATTGCTGCATCTCTTCTTCACTTGTGAAAGTATAAGGTGTTGGTGGAAATACCTGGACCAGCTCTTGTCTTCTGAGATTGTCGAAGATGAGCTTGGTATTCCTTTCATCAAATGAGCGTCGTTGTAGAGGACGCGCATTTGTATACCATTGACTGGATAGATATGGATGTGGCCATTCCTCTGATGTTGACTGAGGAAGACCAGAAGATGATGATGCATTGATGACGTTCACCGAGTAGGATCCAGGATTAGCTGGTCCATTTGGTGGTTGTTGAGTATGAGGTTGTGGAGGATCGACCTGATGGATGCCCAGGTCAATTAACCCTTGTCCGATTAGCCTTTGGACATCATCTTTAAATCTTGTGCAGTTTTCAATGCTATGACCCATCACTTGATGATATGGGCAATAGTTGGCTAATATTTCTGCAGGAGCTGAATAGTTCATTAATCCGGATTGAAGGCATAACCGGAAGAGTGGAAAAGTTTGGTGTCGAGGGAAAGAATATAATCTTGCCGACTCGACCGGAGTTGAAGCCCTTCAGATAGCCACCCAATTGAGTCTGCATATGGCGACATAGGAGGCGGCTCTGGATATATTTGTGTATGCACAGGGATGATTTGTGGAGTACAGGGTACCTGAGCAGGAGTATCCTGACGCCTTTCCACGCTTTGCACAATTTGGCGCAATTCTTGCTGGCCTGTTGGAGTCGTAGGATTTGCCTTGGACTCTCCTCATTATTCTATGTGGATCATGCCTTGATCTTGGTGGAGAATGAGCTCCTGAATTATCTTGAGGAGGATCACATGGGGGATTTACCTCATTATGATTTGCAAGTTCTGTCATATGTATAACATTGACAGATTGCCCTGGTCGATCCCAAGCATGAGGCTGAGGAGGATCGATCAGAACATTTTGCATAGATATGAGGCCTCCTTGGATCATTTTCTGGACCTCATTTTTGAAGACATACAATCTTCAACTGGATGCCCCACCATACGGTGATACGGGCAATAATTGGGTTGATTGATCTTGCTGACATCTGCCGCCTCTTTGGTTCTGGCAGTGATATCAATTGGTTATCGAGGCAGAGATCGAAGAGCTTCCTAGTATGCTCCTTTTTGAAGGAATAGGGAGTCTTCATGCGCTCCGCCAATGATGGCGCTGGAGCTTTAGCTTCTGATTTCTTCTTTGGGACAGGAGAGATTACTGCCCCTTTGCTTCATTATCAGGTGAGAAGTCAACAACATTGACCTCCTTTGCTGGCTGCTTGCGCTCTTTGGGGAGCTTGCCTTTATAAGATGTATGAGCCATTTGCTCGGCTAGGAACATCTCAATTTCTGCTACTGCAGAATTTAATTGGTCGAAACTCTTGATATTTCTTCCCAGGAGTTTCTCATTGATTGTTAGTATGAGGCCTTTCCGGCAAATAGGAATTGCATCTTCTTGAGTGGGAGGGTTGTTGCATTTCATGCTAAACTCTCCATCTTTTGATGAAGTCAATTGCTGACTCCCCTTTATCTGTTTGAGGGAACATAGCTCGGCGAGAGAGACCTTCCTTTCAACCGTTTGGAAACGGTCAGGAATTGTTTTTGCATATCTGCCCAATCAGCAACTGAGTTGGACTTGAGCTTTGAATACCATTGAAATGCGACTCCAGTCAAGGAAGTTGCAAAATATCTGAGAAGATATGATTCTTCGGTGGCGAGCTCGCCCAAGGCAATGATATAATGCGCCAGATGTTCTTGTGGTGACCCATGTCCGTTGAACTTTGGTAGTTTTGGGACTTTAGGGCATGTTTTGGTAGCTTCTTAAATTGATGATGTACTGGATATGGGACAGAATATAAATCTGCCACCTGAATACCTTCGCTCTGCTGAGCGAACATATCTTGAATAATCTTCAGTATCTCATGCCTTTGTATGGCAACACCTTGAGGGAGCATAATATTGGACGGATCAATGATATCCTGACCCGTAGTTTGAGGAGGGAGACCATTTATGGAAGCTGCCGGATGATTGCTGGGGCAGCCCCATCTGGATGCTGATTTTGTTGATTTTGAGCGGAGACTGGCTCCACAGAATGGCGGAGGCTTGTAGTTACCAGTTGCCTCATTTCATTTAGAAGCACAGCCATTTGAGATTGGCATTGCTGCATCACTTGATATTTGTCGTCATCCGACATCGCCTGGAAATTTTCCTTTGTCGGCAGGTCGATGACGGGGTTGATATTTGAAGTTGAAGGCCCACCTTCTTCAATTTGAATATTTGCTTCTTCGAAGAAGGGGATTTGAATTCCCTCATGTTGAATATCAATACGAGGGAGAACTTGGCCAGGTGCTTCAGCTTGTCCGCCGGGCTGGCGGCTTCTTCTGGCAAATTGCCTGATAGCTTCAGCAGGATTATTTGAAGTGGCTTCAGCGATTTGTTCAGCTGGTTCGCCAGAGTCATTCCCAGTAGCATAGCATGAGAATATTATAAGCTTGGGTTTTTCCTCAGCTGCCCAAGTAACACGTCGTCTTTTTGACGGACGGGTACTGGCATTAGGAATTGCCCCCAGCCTATCAAATACTGAGATCCGCGGTATACGGTGAGAGACCGATGCGCGGTATTTGGGTGTTGAGTTGGATTTTCTTTGACTACCCGGATATTGTCCGGGCCTTGGGAGTATAGCTTGATCTCTTGTATATTCCTTTCTTTTTTGCCTTGATGGTACTTGGGTTCAGCATATTGACGAGAAGCTGTTTGATATTGCTCTCCTGCTGAACGTTGTTGATGTATTTGCTTGCATCTTTCTGAGCTTCTGAGCCTCCTTTTTGGGAACCCAGATTTGTTTGAGCTTGGGTGAATGTCGGGTGCTTTGTTTAACACCGACTTTCTTCTTGAAAACTTCTTGGTCTTCTCGGCACCATCGCAGAGCTGAGAAGCGATTCGAGGTCGGAATTGTTGGAACATACCTATCACGTGGATGACAGGTTGGCTTCCATCAATCCGCACCCGCAGACCTCCGATCATGATGGACTTGCCGGATCTTGAGGTAGCAGCAGGCGGCCTTTTGCTTTTATGATTTTTGTTTTGCCCCGTTGTGAGGAGACGGGAGCTATGATTTGGGAGGAAATTGTTTGGACCGAGAAAGTCCGGATTTGAGCTGGTGGGATTTGGTCCCTTTGGCAGCATTATTTTGGAGGCATTTGGTGCCCTTGTTGATGGCAGCAGGACGAGCTTGAGTATTAACATGGATCCTGCTGGTCTTCTTTGTTGATTTGTTGGAGAGGCTTTTGAGCAGCATCCTCCTCTTGACGAGCCGGAACCACCCCTAGGAAGTAAGGGGATCCAACGACTGCTGGGAAATCTCCGAATACGATCGAGTTGCCAGGTAGCCAAACCTGGCATGGTTGTTGACGACGAGCGGTCCATAGTGACGGCCATCTCAACAATTTGGGATTTGCTTTTGGTTCGTCCAAGTATCTCCGATGCCTCCCGAGCACCTTCACGGGGTATCTTCAGAGAGTACCTTCAGAGAGTACCTTCATAGGAGTTATCAGTATTAGGATTTTTATGAAGATGGATGCATATCTCGCCCTTTTGCTATGAATGGTGAGAAGGGGTCCCACCGGGCGTGCCAGCTGTGGACACGGGAATTTTTCCTCTTCCTTCCTCCTTCATTTGAAGGATGTTTATTCATTTCTTTTGACTTTGAGTTGCGGGGCGTGCCAGCCTGCCTGCCAGGCAGAAGTAAGGGTCTGCGCAATGCAGAGAAAGAATTTTTTTTATATATATCCGTGAAACGGATGGGTGCGCCGTGTTTTGATCTGAACTTCTTTGATTCCGTGCCTTTTAATCATCAGGCGATTGGGGTGGCGTGTGCTGGACCCCTGTCTCCATCGATCGAAACCGATGTTACATTTACATCGAGTTAAAAGCTTTAGATGTCGTATTAACACCTGTTTCAACCCGAATACCATTTCATAGCATGGGCGAGAATATATGCATCTGTAAGAAATTTCAAAACAACATTTTTGCTTTGTTTATTTTGAACGGAATGAGTCCAAGTTTAAAAAAGAATAGGGTTGTCTTTTTGAAAAGAGTATGTAGCTTATCATGGGCAGGAACATGCCGTGTTAGCGAAATTATCTTCCGAGTATATACTCATTTTCAGAAACAAACTTTAGTTGAAACGTATGCATATAAACACCCTGGATCCCCCACGGAGACTTGCTCGAGGTGGGGTATAAAATATACCAAGAGAGAGAGAACAAAGGGCGTTTAATACCATATGTCCATAGAGACTTGCTCGATATGGACAGTATTTAAACCCTGGATCCCCCACAGAGACTTGCTCGATGTGGGGTATAAATATACCGAGAGAGAGAGAACAAAGGGTGTTTAAATACCATATGTCCATAGAGACTTGCTCGATATGGACAGTATTTAAACCCCTAATCCCCCACAGAGACTTGCTCGATGTGGGGTATAAATATACCGAGAGAGAGAGAACAAAGGGTGTTTAAATACCATATGTCCATAGAGACTTGCTCGATATGGACAGTATTTAAACCCTGGATCCCCCACAGAGACTTGCTCGATGTGGGGTATAAATATACCGAGAGAGAGAGAACAAAGGGTGTTTAAATACCATATGTCCATAGAGACTTGCTCGATATGGACAGTATTTAAACCCCTGAATCCCCCACAGAGACTTGCTCGATGTGGGGTATAAATATACCGAGAGAGAGAGAACAAAGGGTGTTTAAATACCATATGTCCATAGAGACTTGCTCGATATGGACAGTATTTAAACCCCTGAATCCCCCACAGAGACTTGCTCGATGTGGGGTATAAATATACCGAGAGAGAGAGAATAAAGGGTTTTAAATACCATATGTCCATAGAGACTTGCTCGATATGGACGGTATTTAAACCCTGGATCCCCCACAGAGACTTGCTCGATGTGGGGACGTGGCGCGAGGGAGATGTCGGAGCCGTATACGATGGCGATCTCCCGCTCTTTTTCACGTTATCGGGCACTCCTCACTCCATATTGAACAAGGAACGAACCAATACTTTCACGCCAAACCAAAGAATTGGAAGAACGATGGAAGAGATCGGAGAACAAGAAGATTTGCAATATTTCTGAAAATTTCAGAACCCGGGCCTTACAAGGCTTGGAGGGACTGGTTTACAAGGGTTTTGGGACTGGTTTACAAGGCTTGGGGGACTGTTTTTTCACAGCACATGGGGGGGGTTTTGGGGCTTGGCCGGCTCTCCTCCTCTCTCCCTCTTTTTTTTTTTTTTCAGATGAAGGGGTGCCTCCCCTTTTAGGGGGCTGGCCTCTCCTCCCCTCCCTGCATAAACAGGAGAAGGAGGGGGGGAGACCCCCATTTCGGTTGAGGGGAAACACCCCCAACCTGTTTAACATTAAACAGGTTGGGGTGTGAACACCCCCCCACCTATTTAATATTAAACTGGTTGGGGGGGTTCCCCCTCCAACCTGTTTTATATAAAACAGGTTGGGGGCGGTCACCCCCCACCTGATTTACATAAAACAGGTTGGGGGGGTTCCCCTCCACCTGTTTTTCATGTAAAACCGTTGGAGGGGAGCACCCCCCAACCGGTTTTACTTTAAAACAGGTTGGAGGGAGGATCCCCTCCAACCTGTTTTTTTTTGGTCTGTTTTTTTTTTTTTTAAAACCGGTTGGAGGGGGGGTTCCCCCTCCAACCTGTTTTTATATAAAACTGGTTGGAGGGGGTCCCCTCCAACCTGTTTTCATATAAACCGGTTGGAGGGGGGAGTCCCCCAACCGTTTCATATTGAAGGTTGGATGGGGTCCCCTCCACCTGTTTTCATATAAAACCGTTTGAGGGGGAGTCCCCCAACCGTTTCATATTAGAAGGTTGGAGGGCTTCCCCTCCAACCTGATTTACATGAAACCGGTTGGGGGGGGGCACCCCCCAACTAGTTTCATGTTTCAGAATTGGAGGGGGGGTCTCCCCTCCAACCGCCCTCTCTTCCCCCCATTCCCCTTAAGGGTTGTTTTGAAATGGGGGGAGGTGGCCTATAAATAGGCTATAAGGGGCTCATTTAGGGGGACTGGTTTGCTGAAGTCCCGCTCCCCTTGCTTGGAGTTTTGCCCGGTGAAGAGTTGCATTTGCATCTTCGGAGCTTCTGTCGCCGGCTTGTCTTGTGCTTGTACTTGTACTTCATGCTTGGTCTTCATGGACCTCGTGCTGCCGGATTTCTCCCGTACACCGATTTGTGTGGAGTGTCATTCCATTCTGAACTTTGGTATTTTCTGGAGGGCTTAATGCCAATGGTATTTATAAGGCTTCTCCCTTGGCTTGGAGGGGGACATCAGTCCCACTTTTTACCTTGCCTTGGAGGCATAAGTTGCTTTGTCTTCAAGTCATTTCTCTTTCTTTTACCTTGCCTTCAAGTAACTAAATGCTTTGCTTTCTGAATTTCCTGTCTTCAAGGTGTGAATTACCTTGACATTAAGGCATGCATCACCTTGCTTCCAAGACATCTTTCTAGGTGTTTTAACCACTTGGATCAGTATATAGATTCCATGGGCTCCTTTCAGCTGGGTATCCCTCATAGTTCAGAAATCCTTCAGTTCAGAAATTCCTTCTAGTGGATATTCCACACACCTTGGAAAATTCAGGAAGTCCTTCTATTGGACATTCCACATATCTTCTATTCAGAAATCCTTTCTAGTGGAATTCCACACATCCTCAGGTCCCCCGGGTACTTCTTTGGTAAATGTTTATCATGCCTTTTTGGGGTTCAACAGGGGTCATATCGATTGCAACTATCTGAAACGTGAACCCCCTTCTGCGAAGTCATGTACATGGCCATTTTAATCACCTGCAACAGAACCAACTGATAAATCGGTAAAAAAATGAAAAAAAAAACCTCCTGCAGCAGCAATACGTGAAATTAATCCCCTGAAGTTTGCGTCGGTCCTCTTGTTCTCGATGGATCAAAAGATGCCTTACCTTTCCTGGTCCACGCCAGGGAGATCAGAGGAGATAAGCGCCATCACGCCCATCCGGTGCATGTGGTCCACCACCGACTCGGGCTCCTGAATGCCGTGGCGAACCCAGCCCGCCCTCTTCGTGTTCTGCCGCAATAACTCCCGTCAACATTCCGCAGAGAGAGAGAGACACAGAGAGAGACAGAGGGAGCAGGGAGAGGGCCCGGGGCGGACCTTGAGGCGATGGCAGAGGGTGAGAAAATCAATGGCGGAGGACGACGAGGAGGCGGCGGAAGACGATCCCGGTGCGCCGGCGGACGATACTCTGCTGCGGCGGCGGCGGCGTCGTTCTTCTGGGGAGTGGCGTCCGAGACCATGCAGACAGAGGAGGCATCGGCTCTGCCGCGGAAGGGGCGAAGGGAGAGGAGCGGGCGGAAGCTGAGGTGGTGGGAGAGGACGGCGGGGTGGAGGGCGGAGGAGGTGGAGGAAGACCTCGGTTGCTCCAGGGGAAGATCGAACAGGAAGAGGTGGGGACAACGGAGGAGATCGGTGGAAGAGGGACGCTTCTGGGGGAAGAAGCACCAGCGCTCGGCTGCTCCAGGGGAAGTAAAAGAAGGTGGGTAATGAGAGGTGGGGATCGTGGGGAACTGAAATGTAAGAAAGGAAATTGAGAACCCTCAATCCGCCCCGTTTTTCAAATTTAAAAAAACTTAACCGTCGAGGAATGATGCCCGCATGAGGAATCTTCTAAAGTGAAAGATTTTTCTTAAAACAGAGGAAGGTGGAATTTTTAAATAGTAAAATATTTTTTTAAAACAGAGAAAGGTTAAAAAAAATGAAGGAAAGTTTTTGAAAAATAAAGAAATCGTCTGATATTTTTCTATTTTTATATCAAGAAAATAAACAGAGGAAGGTTTTTAAGTGTGATATCCTCTATTTCCTTATATCTTCTTTCATACATATTTGGAAAGGTTTAAAAAATGGAGGAAAGTTTTTGAAAATGGACAAATCATGGGGCGGTATTTTTTATTTTTATATCGAAAAGATTTATGCTAGAATAGTAGTGTCCTGATGTTGCCACGTGGCAGCACCAAGATTGAGAAATCTAATATTAGTATAGATATAGATTTTCCTGTGTTTTTGTTTTGGCGGGAAAAAATGATCCTAGTGCTGACACGTGGCAGCACCAAGACTGAGAATTATAATATTAGTATAGATATATATTCATTATATACATATATAATGTGACGATCCTCGTCGTTCAAACCCGTTAACCTAGTAACGAGTCTAATTTGACTCCCTCTCCCGTAAACCATCCGAAGCCTCGCAAGAGATATCAACACTCACATGTCTGTAGAAATATAAAAGAACACGCTGAGCATACATGAGATTCCATCTTACACATAGTCACATGAAATGTACATATCCAGTTCTGAACTAAAGTTAAAGTACATGATACAACTGCCTAGGACAAATCCCCAAGGCATAACAAAAAGGAAATTACTCTGCTAGAAGCGTAGGCCCGACTCCACTACGATGTGGTCCCGAACTAGTAACTCGAGTCCGCCTCCCGCGAAAGGGTCGAAGCCTCGCAAGGGATATCATACCACGAGTCCGTAGAAACATAAAGGAACTAGCTCAAATATTCATAAGATCTGTCAATCTCACAAATATTTACATGAAATATACATAACTGTAGTATAACTGTAACCAAACTACAACAGAACCTGGGGCATACCCCGAGGTGAACAACAGAAAGGTAAAATTACACTGCTGGTGGTGCTGACCCTCCACTGGACGACGGGCGCGAAATCTTCTGATCTCCCTCACCTGGTAGGAGGTAGGGGTGAGCCTCTCGAGTCACTGGCTCAGTAGGGAAACTCCCTAGAAACCGAGCAAACGAGCACAAGTAGCAAAGCAGGAAATGCTACGCTAGCAATTTATATTACTATCTAGCAGGATATAAAACTGTAAGTACCACTTACCTTTGCTGCTTAACAGGAATCGACGTAATTAATAACAGCAAAACCAAACAGGTGCACGAGCTACTGTAGAGAAATGCCACACTCGGGCCACGTCAACTGGTTCGCGACACCAGTTACTGACCCGGACAAACAACAGGACTACCTCTCAGTTTCGCAGCCACGGACGAAAGGTCCAGCTGCCGCTCCACTAAACAAGTACAAAGAACTGTGGAGTCCAACTAAACCACCACAACCTGCAAGTCACACACCTCGCAGGCCTATGCCTGGCACCTTTAGGGACTCTGGCCCGAGCTCCCTAAAGTGAGGCACTGGAAAACAGGACTAGCTGGGGTCCAGTACGTCTACTGGTGTCCGTCTCCCCCAACTACGAGCGCGCTACAAGCGACAACACAACAAACTCTCTCTAGTCGCTGTCCCACTGCCATCTTTCCCTCAGCCGGATGTACTACTCAACACAAGAGTAAGGGTGTCCAGGAAGACGACAAGACCTCGTCGGTACCCAGTACCGGGACAAGCCCTGAGCACTCACGTGCCTGGCTCACACAAAACCTGAGGCTCCCAACTGAAGAGGTATCCACGGAAGGCGTCAACTACACACCACGTCACAGAAACTACGTGCACAACGCACAAGCACGTAAAACCTTTACGCGAACCACGTGAACACCACATGAACCACACACCATGGAACGCGCGCATTGTTGATTGTGCAATTCCGTTGTCTAGAGTTCCTTGCACATAGCAACAACTCACCTCCTCCTCTAACTTCTCACAGATTTAAAATAACAAAAAGAAACTAGCACAATGGTGAGAACATGTCATTTCCACGGAGAGGCAGAATAGAACTTGATTTAAACTACTTTAACTTGGAATCATTCTAACGATAATGTATTAAAAGTGAATGTGTAAACAACACCAATCAATTCCCCACACTTGACGATTATACTCAATGAAAGAACAAGTAGCATTGAGAACCAAAAATTGGTATCACTGTACCCTCACAGCTCGAGGGATCAAATCGGTACAGAAATCTTTAATAGAAACCAACGAACCAATTTACCCTACAGCTCAGGGATGAGCAATCTACAATAGTAGCTCACCACACCCAGAATCACTGCCCTCACAGCTCAAGAATCAAACAGGAACTTTAGAAAAGATTGAACAAAGAATTCAGAGACAAAAAATTATGTTGCTAAATTAAACGCCTACTGCTACCTCAAGAAATTCAGATGTACCAGAAGTTAGCTGCCATCAGATCCTCACAATCTCCACATAAGAAAAGAAACATAACACTGATCTCAGTAATTCACACAGAAGAAAGGAGGAAGAAGAAAACTCAAAGCAAATTAGAAATAGCAAGCTCCACTGGGTCGATCTCCTCAGCCCTCCGGAATCTCTCACAGAACTGAGGGAAGGAGAAGACAAAACACCTCGGATTGTTCCCACTCAGTAGCAGAAGCAAAACTCAGATGCAATACTCAACTCTCCCGGATGCCAAATCACAGCCCAATCATTCACAGAAGAACAGAAATCCCCAACCCTTACAGATGCTGAACCAGAGAAATTTCCCAGAAAATATCGTACCCCTTATAGTAGAGAAATAATAGAACAATTCACTGGATTGGAATCTAAACACTGAAGAAATGGGAAGATATTACGTCTCATCAAACCAAAAATCCCACAATCTGAACTCTCCACCTCTGCTCTGCTTGAAAGAGGAAAATACAGAAGAAAATGGCAAGACTCAAATCTGAACTGGCGAATCCTCCTGCTCTGTTAAAAGGAAGAATACAGTAAAAAGCAAACTGAAAGAAATCTCTGAAAATTCAAACTCCAATAGCTCCAATGCTCAAACAGAAATGAGAAAGTTGAATCTAAATTGCTAAAGTAAAATTCTCAACAATAAGAACTATAAATCTGATGCTCAAAGAAAATACAGAGAAAATGGCAAGGAATTAAGCTAAAATGTGAACAAGAGAATCCCCAAGCATCTCCACTCGTCTCACTCACTACTCTGCTCTCACTGCTCAACAGAAGAAATTGCCTCCCCTCAATTGCTCAAAAGGAAAATACAGAAAAGCTGAAACTAAAATTCCTAAGAAAATTCGAACTCGGAACCCCCAAACAAGAACACCCCTCCCTGCTCTGCTCTCCGAAAAGGAACTAGAAGAAAGAAAAGACTCAAAACTGAACTCGCGAATCCCTCACTGCTCTCCTCAAACAGGGAAAATACAGGGAAATAGAACTACTGCAGAGCCGAACCAGAGAGCTCTGCACCACTGCTCTACACTAAGAAGAGGAATACATGAAAGAAGAAACTACAAATTCTAAGAAATTCCCACAGTCGAACCCTCTGCTCCAAAGAAAATACAGAAAAAAAAAGTAAACTAAAAATCTGGAAAAAAAGATGAACTCCACTGATGAGAGGACCTTTGGTCCTTATATAGGCGCCATGGCCTGCTTCACAGGTCCGCTTCTTCTCCGGATCCGACCTCCCCGCGCATGCATCAGACGGCTACAGTGCCATCTTGCCATCGCCTGCACTGCACCGAAGCCCGCCAAACGCACCAAGATGTGCACGGATGTGCACACCGCCAGCCCCTTGGTCCTGCTCCACACCAACCAGCTTCCATCGCCGCATGCCACCTCAGATTGCCTGGGCGCTGGTCCGCTTCCAGCTCAGCTCCACCATCGCACCCAAACCGCCATCGCACCTGGGCGCCTCAGCTCCTGACCTGGCCGGCCACACACCCTGGCCGCCTTCACCTCCAGCCGCTCACATCGCACTGCCCCAGCCTCCTGGCCCAGCCGCTCAGCACCGAACTCAGCCAGATTTGCTGGCCTCCATCGCCATCGCCCTGTACGCCCAGCAGCACACCCGCGCCAGATCTGGCCGCCTTCAGCCCTGGCCGCCCTGGCCTCTTCTTCTAGCTGCTTCCATCCACCTAATGGGGTAGAAAGAAAAATGATAAGAAAGGGTTAAGTGGGGTATGTGGCTAGTTCTGGTTGGATGAGAGAAGGGTAAATGGTGTAATGGACCAAAAGTGGTGAAGGAACAATGATGGTGCAATGGACTTATGAAAGGGGGTATGTGGCATGATGGTGTTTAGACAAATTTGTTTAACTAAGATTTATTTAAAATTTGATTTATTTATAACTAATATTTACAAGATAATAACCAAAAATTATTATTTACGTTGTACTTATTAGTTAAACTGAAAGACATCGTCTTTATTAAATGAAAATCTAACTAGTGTATTCTATCAAATTATTTAATTAATATACTCGAAAACCTATTAATGGATGATAAATGAGAATTAAAATCAAATTGCATCTTATTTATAACCAAATGATATCTAAATTTAACTAAATGTATGAACTTTAACATAAAAATTATGACGTTATCACACCACACGCTCCCCGAGCGCTGAAAGAGTGCTAATGCACCTTTACTATCATCACATACCACAAACCACACTAGACGAATAATCAAACACTTATACGTATTCATGAATAACTACATTCGGTTGTTATCGCGACAGGGTACTGTGTCGCCTTCATAACGCGACGGCACGATGTGTCGCCTTCTAGACGCGACGCATCACTGTGTCGCGACATGGTCGCGACGCCATGGGTCGACGCCTTAACAGGTGCGAACCCTAAACCGGAATCTTTCATTTGAATCACCCCAAACTCTTTAGAAACTACGGTTTTCATTCCATTTTCATACTTTAATGTGTTCCTACACATGCTATCTAAGGTTTAGAAAAGGAAACACATTATCCACATCACACGGACATTTCACAAATCGAAACACGGGAAATCTCCCTACCTTCGCGAAGAACGCGAAGAACGACGCTCGTACGACGTTTCCTCCGCTCCACGTAGCGTCCTCGCAGTGGAAACTCGTCAAGCCAACCACTAACAAGCCGAATCGCCCACTATTCCCACAGCAAAACCCCCTGGCCGAGCAGAGCTTCTCTGAGCTCTGTTCTGCCAGGGTTTCTTAAAAACGCAGTGAAGTTAAGAACGCGACGCTCGACTAAGTCGCGACCTGAACGCGACGCCTTAGGCTGTCGCCTTAAGCCTGCTGACGTCAGCCCTTGCGCCCTTCATACGACACGCGGCAGACATGCACATGTTCACTTAAACCGACGGTGTCATGAACACGGCCCCTTGGACTGTCGCGATCAAAACGCGACGCCCCTCACTGTCGCGTTAGAAACCGAGAAACAGTGACTACTTTGGGCAAAATCCCATAACCTGCGGAAACCACCTGCCATACACACATCATCGGCCACACACTGGCCTCCATAACCACACAATGACGATCCGAACGGTCGGAATGTTACATTACTATCACCTAAAAAGAAATTTCGTCCTCGAAATTTAAAACAAAAGCCAACTATCAAAATTTCAATTCAATCCATATGGTACTATCACCTAAAAAGAAATAAAGACTTACTCAAACAAGTATGGATACGTTTTTCTCATTTCTTCCGCTAATTCCCAAGTATCTTCACCACCTTGCCTGTTCTCCCATATAACCATTACCAACTTAATTTCTTTGTTCCTGAGCTTTTGGGTTCTGTAACCTGAAATTTGCACTGGATATTCCGGCATTGACATGTCGGGCTTCAAATCATCTCTTTGATAACTGACAACTTGAGTTGGGTCTTTAATATATTTTCTTAACATTGAGACATGAAATACATCATGTGCATCAGTAAAATCTACTGGCAAATCCAATTTATAAGCTGCTTCACCCATTCTTTCTTTTATTTGAAACGGCCCAACATATCTCGGGCTCAACTTGCCTTTCTTACTGAACCTTAATACACCTTTAGTAGGAGACACTTTTAAAAACACATAATCACCAACTTCAAATTATAATGGTCTGCGTCTAACATTTGCATAACTCTTCTGGCGACTTTGGGCTGTTTTCAACTTTTCTTGGATGAATTTTACTGTTTCTGCACACTGACGAACCATTTCTGGGCCCAAAACCTGCCTCTCTCCTACTTCATGCCAATTCAACGGTGATCTGCACGGTCTACCATACAAGGCTTCATAAGGTGCCATTCAAATACTTGAATGGTAGCTGTTGTTATATGCAAATTCAACCAGACCCAAATGACGCTCCCAAATGCCTCCCCACACAAGACAGCAAGCTCTCAACATGTCTTCAATAGTCTGAATTGTTCTTTCTGTCTGCCCATCTGTTTGAGGATGATATGTTGAACTGTACCTTAGCTCTGTGCCGACGACTCTTTGCAAACTTCTCCAAAAGCCTGAAGTAAATCGAGGGTCTCGATCTGAAACTATAGTGACTGGTATTCTATGCAAAGGTACAATCCTTTCTACATACAACTTAGCTAATCTATCAACTGACCATGTCATGCTAACTGGCAATAATCTGCAGACCTTGGTCAATCTATCCACAAAAACCCATATTGCATTATGACCTGATGAACTGGGCAAACCAACTATGAAATCCATTGCTATGTCATCCCACTTCCACTGCGGAATGGGTAATGGCTGCAACAATCCTCCTGGCTTTTGATGCTCTGTTTTTATTTGTTGACATACTGCACATCTGGTTATAAACTCTGCAATTTCTCTCTTCATATTTGGCCACCAAAAATGCTTCTTCATATCTTGATACATTTTAGTGCTACCTGGGTGGATGGTGTACCTCGATCTGTGAGCTTCTTCTAAAACCTTCTGTTTAATTTCTGTATCTTCTGGGACATACAATCGTCCTTTTAGTCTGACCACATTATCATGCCCCAAATTTACTTCATCCATTCTAAGAATATCTGCTAAATTGGTATCTGCTTTCTGTGCTTCTACTATCTGCCAGTAAAGAGAAGGTTCCACTGCGCTAGTTGCTAATATTGCTCTGCGTTGACTACTTGACACATGAAAAGAATTCTCCGCCACATCCTCATAAAGTTTCCATTCTCTGATCATAAGTTAATTCATAACCACTTTTCTGCTCAGTGCATCTGTCACCACATTTGCTCTGCCTGGATGATATGTCAAATTAAAGTCATAATCCTTTAAATATTCCATCCATCGGCGCTCCTTAAATTCAAATCTTTCTGAGAGAAAATATATTTTAAGCTTTTATGATCAGTAAAAATCTCAAATCTTTCACCATACAATAATGCCGCCAGATTTTTAATGCAAAAACTACGGCTGTCAGCTCTAAATCATGAGTAGGGTAGTTCTCCTCATGTTTCTTCAATTGCCTGGAGGCATAAGCTACCCTTACTATGTATGCTGCATTAAAACTGCACCCAAACCTCTCTTGGATGCATGTGTAAACAAAACAAATCTGCCACTGCCCGATGGAATTTCTAGAACTGGTGCTGATGTCAACCTCTTCTTTAATTCTGCAAAACTGTGCCTGCACTCCGGGGACCACACAAAAGGAACACCCTTTCTTGTCAACCTTGTCATTGGTGCTTCTATCTTGGAGAAATCCTGGATAAATCTTCTGTAATAACCTGCTAAACCCTGAAAACTCCTAATCTCAAACACAGTCCTCGACTCTTCCATTTCATTACTCCTACTGCTCAACTTTGACTGGATCCACTGCAATACCTTCACCAGATATCATATGACCCAGAAACTGAATCTCCTTCAACCAGAACTCACATTTACTAAACTTGGCAAATAACTGATGATCCCTTAATATCTGCAAAGTAATCCGCAAATGATCTGCATGTTCTTCTTCTGATGCTGAATAAACCAATATATCATCAATAAAGACCACTATAAACTGATCCAAATACTGATGAAATATTCTGTTCATCAAATTCATAAATGCTGCAGGTGCATTTGTTAATCCAAATGGCATCACAAGAAACTCATAATGCCCATATCTAGTCCGAAAAGTTATCTTCTCGATATCTTCTTCTCTGATCCGCAATTGATGATATCCTGATCTCAAATCTATCTTGGAAAACACTTTGGCTGACTGCAGTTGATCGAATAAATCATCAATCCGAGGAAGTGATATTTATTCTTAATTGTAACTTTATTCAACTGCCTGTAATCTATACACATTCTTAAACTGCCATCTTTCTTTCTGACAAATAACACTGGCGCTCCCCATGGTGACTGACTAGGCCTAATGAAACCTTTTTCTACTAACTCTTGCAACTGTTTTTTCAACTCTTTCAATTCTGCTGGGGCCATTCTATATGGTGCTTTAGAGATAGGTAAACTACCTGGTTGCAATTCAACTGTGAAGTCTACCTCTCTATGCGGAGCTAACTCTGGCAACTCATCTAGAAACACATCTGCAAATTCTCTAATCACAGGCACTGAATCTACAGACTTACTAGATTCAACAAGACTAACAGAAGCAAGGTACGCTACACATCCCGCATTAATTAACTTTCTACCTCTAAGTGCAGAAATAATAAACTTGGGAGTGTAAAAAGGCAAAATCTGACCCTCTTCTTTCTACAATCAACCAGTGCCCCATAGGCCTCTAACCAATCCATCCCCAGAATCACATCATATTCTTTCAATGTTAAGGCATACAATCTTGCTGGCATTTGATTCCCATGAATTACTATCGGGACCTCTTCTATAAAGCAGGAAGTCAAATACCCTACCCTCCTGAAAGAAATTTCACTACCACTCACAAGACCTTTCTTCTAAAGGAAGTACCATGCTATCCAGAAAATCTTCGGAAATAAATGAATGGGAAGCACCCGATCATTAATATTCTAGCAGTATAATCAAAGAAAGGTAAAATACCTTCAATAAGATTGGATGCTTCCGCCTGAGCTCTGGTAACAGCCATCACTCGACCCCGTCCTCCTCTTTGATATGGTGCACCTCTGCCTTGCTCTGCTGGCCGCTGAAAGGGCTGCTGCTGCTGCTGCTGGGTTCCTCTACCATAGGTCTGCTCTCGAGGATACGGACAATTTCTTGCTAAATGTCCTGGCCGCCCACAATTGTAACATCTAAAACCTGGATATGTTGTAGGCTGCCCTGCCGTGCTCTGCTGTGATTCTTCTGAAACCGGCGGTCTGTAGCCACGGCCCTGCTGAAAACCCTGCTGCCTGCCTCTACCACGGCCTCCTTGAAAGAATTTCTTGATCTGCTTGCCCCATTTTGCTATTCCAGATGATGAAGAAGCTCCAGAAAGTGCTTTCCCTTTACTAATTCCTCCTGACAGTTGAGGATGCCAAAAACTACCCGAACCTAAACCACCTGTCTGAGACTGCCTGGCTCGAACAGTCCTCTCAAGTATTGCTGCTCTCTGAGCTGCTTCTTCCATTGTTCTACACATCAATGGAATCACTGCATCTTACAATTCTGGCCTCAGACCTCGAATAAAATATTCCACCATCATGATATTATCAGTTACTACATATGGGGCGTACCTGCTCAAGGCTATAAACCTCATCTGATATTCAAGCACCGAGAGGTTCCCTTGCTGAAGTGTCCTAAACTGCTCTCTCTTCATCTACTGAATCTGTATTGGGAAGAAGGAATCATTAAAAATTGACAAAAATTCCGACCATGAAATAGTGTCTTCCGTCCTGCCTGTAAAAACTGTCTGCATCTTTAATCGCCACCATTCCTGCGCAAACCCTCGTAGCTGGTATGCCGCAAGAATTACTCTATCTTCCTGGGGACACCTCATTATCGCAAATACCCTCTCGATCTCATGTATCTAATGTTCCGCTGTATCTGGGTTGGGACCTCCTGAGTATGTAGGGGGCTGCAATCTCAAGAATCGCTCTACAAGTATCGTAGTCTCCTCTCCAGTAGCTGGTCTCACTGGAACTGCCGGTTGTACAGGTACTACAGGTGGTACCTCTACTCCGGGTGGGGGTGGAACTGGAGCTACTGGTACTGCCTCCTCTGGATAGGGTGGTACTGCTGCCGCTGGCTGTACCGGTGGTTGCTGATCCACTCTTACCCGAATCTCTGTCAAACTCTCCCAAATTCTTTCTATCATCCTCTGCGTAGGATCCTCTCCTGCCCCTTCTCCTTCATCTCCCACATTTCTCCTTTCGGCCATTACTACTCCTGCACAAACATTATTCCAACAACACAGTACACAAGAAATCAATACAAAACCAGGGTCACTACCAGTAGTGGGTTACAGTAATGACATAGTCATGTAATTTCCAATTCCTTTATATTCTTACGGACCTTGCTCTGATACCAACTGTGACGGTCCTCGCCGTTCAAACCCGTTAACCTAATAACGAGCCTAACTCGAGTCCGCCTCCCGCGAACGGGCCGAAGCCTCGCAAGGGATATCATACCACGAGTCTGTAGAAACATAAAGGAACTAGCTCAAATATTCATAAGATCTGTCAATCTCACAAATATTTACATAAAATATACATAACTGTAGTATAACTGTAACCAAGCTACAACAGAACCTGGGGCATACCCCCAGGTGAACAACAGAAAAGTAAAATTACACTGCTGGTGGTGCTGACCCTCCACTGGACGACGGGCGCGAAATCTCCTGATCTCCCTCACCTGGTAGGAGGTAGGGGTGAGCCTCTGGAGTCACTGGATTAGTAGGGAAACTCCCTAGAAACCGAGCAAACGAGCACAAGTAGCAAAGCAGGAAATGCTACGCTAGCAATTTATATTACTATCTAGCAGGATATAAAACTGTAAGTACCACTTACCCTTTGCTGCTTAACAGGAATCGACATAAATAAATAAACAGCAAAACCAAACAGGTGCACGAGCTACTGTAGAGAAACGCCACACTTGGGCCACGTCAACTGGTTCGCGACACCAGTTACTGACCCGAACAAACAACACAGGACTACCTCTCAGTCTCGCAGCCACGGACGAAAGGTTCAGCTGCCGCTCCACTAAACAAGTACAAAGAACTGTGGAGTCCAACTAAACCACCACAACCTGCAAGTCACACACCTCGCAGGCCTATGTCTGGCACCTTTAGGGATTCTGGCCCGAGCTCCCTAAAGTGAGGCACTAGAAAACAGGACTAGCTGGGGTCCAGTACGTCTACTGGTGTCCGTCTCCCCCAACTACGAGCGCGCTACAAGCGACAACACAACAAACTCTCTCTAGTCGCTGTCCCACTGCCGTCTTTCCCTCAGCCGGACGTACTACTCAACACAAGAGTGAGGTTGTCTAGGAAGACGACAAGACCTCGTCGGTACCCAGTACCGGGACAAGCCCTGAGCACTCACATGCTTGGCTCACACAAAACCTGGGGCTCCCAACTGAAGAGGTATCCACGGAAGGCGTCAAACTACACACCACGTACACAGAAACTACGTGCACAACGCACAAGCCACGTAAAACCTTTACGCGAACCACGTGAACACCACATGAACCACACACCACACGCTCCCCGAGCGCTGAAAGAGTGCCAATGCACCTTTACTATCATCACAGACCATAAACCACACTAGACAGATAATCAAACACTTATACATATTCATGAATAACTACATTCAGCTGTTATCGCGACAGGGTACTGTGTTGCCTTCATAACGCGACGACACGATGTGTTGCCTTCTGGACGCGACGCATCACTGTGTCGCGACATGGTCGCGACGCCATGGGTCGACGCCTTAACAGGTGCGAACCCTAAACCGGAATCTTTCATTTGAATCACCCCAAACTCTTTAGAAACTACGGTTTTCATTCCATTTTCATGCTTTAATGTGTTCCTACACATGCTATCTAAGGTTTAGAAAGCAGGAAACACATTATCCACATCACACAGACATTTCACGAATCGAACCACGGGAAATCTCCCTACCTTCGCGAAGAACGCGAAGAACGACGCACGTACGACGTTTCCTCCGCTCCACGTAGCGTCCTCGCAGTGGAAACTTGTCAAGCCAACCACTAACAAGCCGAATCGCCCACTATTCCCACAGCAAAACCCCCTGGCCGAGCAGAGCTTCTCTGAGCTCTGTTCTGCCAGGGTTTCTTAAAAACGCAATGAAGTTAAGAACGCGACGCTCGACTAAGTCGCGACCTGAACGCGACGCCTTAGGCTGTCGCCTTAAGCCTGCTGACGTCAGCCCTTGCGCCCTTTATACGACACGCGGCAGACATGCACACGTTCACTTAAACCGGCGGTGTCATGAACACGGCGCCTTGGGCTATCGCTATCAAAGCGCGACGCCCCTCACTGTCGCGTTAGAAACCGAGAAACAGTGACTGCTTTGGGCAAAATCCCATAACCTGCGGAAACCACCTGCCATACACACGTCATCGGCCACACACTGGCCTCCTTAACCACACAATGACGATCCGAACGGTCGGAACGTTACACCAACCAACACCACTCCTACAGACCACACGACTGCAGGCCCATGCCTGACACCTTTAGGGACTCCGGCCCGAGTTCCCTAAAGTGAGGCACTGTAAAACCGAACTAGCTGGGGACCAGTACGACTACTGGTGTCCGTCCCCAACCATGAGCGCGCTACAAGCGACCGCACACCCACAAACACGAGTCGCTGCCCATTGCCGTCTTTCTCTCCGCCGGATGTACAACTCAAACTCAGGAGTGAGGGTGTCCAGGAAGACGACAAAAATCTTGACGGTACACACCGTACCGGGACAAACCCCGAGCACCACGTGCTTGGCTCATAATGAACCTGAGGTATCCTACTCGAGAGGTAACCACGGAAGGCGTTAAACAACCCAACTTGCTATACACATATCCATACAAATTCGACCTTTCTAATCACAATATACACTGATTCATTATTTACATGCTTCGGATAACTTAAACAATACTGCACAAGCAATGTGCAACTGGGAAGGGATACGTTGGCCACAGGACCCAACAGCTCGGGTGGCCACATCTGAAAACGCGACGAACACAGTGGACGCTATTAAGACTCCAAATCGCGACGGACAAACCAGTCGCCTTTAAAACTTGAATCGCGACTGGACAAGTCGTCGCGTTCAAAACGCGACGTCTGGGTCCGTCGCCTTTCAAACCGAAGAATCACAACCTGTTCTTCCTCTTTGGAAATCTCACTAAACATCCAATTCATGAAGTAAAAGTTGTAAGTAAACATCCACACAATATCCTAAGCATGCTTACTACTGAATATAAGCAACTCTACATTCCAAATACTTAAAATCTATTCCATACAACCAAAACAAGGAGAAAGTCCCCTACCAATGTGAAGAACACCAAAAACGACACTTCCTTAGCGTTTCTTGCGCTCCGAAGCACCTCCTTGCGCCGGTGACACGCCGAAAAACACAACAAACCCTTAAATCGCCGGCCAAAACCTCCACAGAGCTTCCTCTGCAGCTGAACAGTGCAACCTGCACTGTTTGGCTAAGGCTCGAAGCCAACACAGAACACAGGATAAATCGCGATGTATCGGGCCGTCGCGTTTAAAACGCGACGTACCTCACCGTCGCAATTATGTCGCGATGCTCCTGCATGCGCCATGCGGCGCACATGCAGCCGCACCCACGGAAAGCGGCGATTGAATCGCGACGTAGTAGGTGGTCGCGTTCATGCAGAATCGCGACGCCTGTGTTGGTCGCATTCTTAACGAACACGCCAGAGGTCTGTTGGGCTCAGGTTTTCCAACCCCCCAACCTCACACCACACACACAACCAAGCACAAGTGTGTACAACCAAACACAACTAATGGGCCACACACTGGCCCCCAAACCCGGTAAACTACGATCCGGAAGGTCAGGCTATTACATATAATATATATTATATGTAATATACATATATTATATATAATATATATACATGCGAATTGGACCGAATTGAGTGTATCACGAATCGGGTTTTTCTTGATCTGGATCTGCTGCGATACACCCGAATCGGGTCGATGCGCTTCGCCACGGCCAACCATATAAACTGCAACTGTTTAGTAACATTGTTTGTACTTCGTGTAGATTACTTTTTCTTTCCTATTAGGGTTACAAAACCATGTGATTTCACGGGTTAGTTCTGAGGTATGAATATATAGATAACTTCCAAGAAATATTACAGTTTTAGCCCATATATATATCAAATCTGTTTTTTTAAGGTACTTCAAAAACATCTGTTTTTTAAGGTGAAAAAAATTGTCAGAATTCACAGGGAAAGAAGGAAAAACATGACTCAGTTGGGATCATAAAATCCCTATAACTCACAAAAAAAACAAAAGACATACTGACAAACAAGACAGGAATTAACAGATCAGCAGAACCTCAGGAAAACAACATAATTGATTTCTTCTACTGAGGTTGTAGACAAGAGAAGGATAGACGCTCATGAGCTAAACTTTTAGCTGCATTTAATTATCTGAGCAAGGGATTGTTGGGGATGGTAATTCTCACTTCTTTAGTCTAATCTTCAATCCATTGAATAGCTCTCGTAAGATATTCAAAAGAAGAATTAGCATCAAGTCTGACTGACAAGGAGAGGCAGGCTCAAAACTCTGTCAATGAAAACCTAGAATAGCTAGTTTTTCATTGAAAATCATCTATGCTAGATCCATTAAAGAATGGTCTATGCTCTTCTAAATTCAACAGAAACACACAGGAAGACCCCTATTGAAGGAAGCTTATGACATTGTCACATGTGGGGTTCCTTTTGCCACTTTCTACTGGGAGAATATCATTTTTTAATGAAACGGCAAGTTTCCATTAGAAACCCTTAATAAAGGATCTTGTGGAAAAGTGTGTCTCCCACCTTCACCTTCTTTCATCTTCTTGATGCCAGATCAACTGCATTTGAAAAAGAACGTTGCATTTTTGTGTACCATGGCCAAGTATTTGCTCTGTATAGAGGACAGACATCAGAAAGGTTGCTGAAGGAAAACCATAACAAATCCAAAATCCTTGGAGGCGGATTGACCAAGTGTTGACACAAAAAAAATTAACAAAAGAAAAAACCCCCAAAATTGCCCAAAAAGGCAGCAACAGACCCCCCCCCCCCCCCCCCCCACGGGGGTGTTCCTGCGCCAAACACCCCCCCACGGGGGTGTTTTTGCTATGAACACCCCCCCCCCCCCCCAACAGGGGATGTTTCTGTGCCAGGCCACCCCCCACGGGGTGGTTTCTGCGCCAGCACCCCCCAGGGGGTTCTTCCAGCCAGACCACCCCCCACGGGGTGGTTTCCACGCCAGCACCCCCCAGGGTGGTTCTTCCAGTCAGACCACTCCCCATGGGGTGGTTTCCACGCCAGCACCCCCTAGGGGGGTTTCTGCGCACAGACACCCCCCCCCCCCCCACAAGGGGGTTTCTACCCCCCACAGGGTGTTTTTGCGCCAGGCGGCCAAAGAGGGCCGTGGGACCCCTCCCTTGGCCCCTTAAGCTCCTATAAATAGGAGGCTTGAGGGTGGGGCTGGAAGAAGACTTTGGGTTTTTGAAAGGGGGAGGAGGGAATGTCCGGTATTGAAGATCCCCTCCTTCGGGGGAGAGGAAGCTCTCTCCAATGTTTGTTCTTCAACACATGAAGACCCCCACGTGGGCCTAAGTTTGTGTAAAAATTACACAAAGGTCCCTGAGGACATAAAGTTTGTGCATGTGTGTATCAAATTACACGTCCTATCAATGGGAAAATTGCAGGAATACTCCTGCCATTCGGAAAATTGCAGCAATATCCCTGCTTTCTTGGAAAATTGCAAGAATACCCCTGCCATCCCGGAAAATTGCTAGAATACCACTGCTGTTCTGTAAAAGTACAGGAATACCCCTATTGTTCAGAAAATTAAAGATACGTCCCTGTGACGGAGAAAATGGCAGAAATAGTCCGAAGGTTCATGCCTTTCATCCAACCCGGTGGGGCAGGACCCATGCCACTTCTATGAAGCGGCGTGCACTCTTCTGGGTATGACTTAAGGTTGAACACATTGGAAATTCTCGTAAAATGCCAACAAATGGTGGAGAAGTCCAAGCAAGCCAATAAATGGCAGGAGCATCCGGGAAAGTCAATCAATGACGGAAATACCCAGAACTGTTCAGAAAAGTCAAGAAATGACTGAGAAGTCTGGCTCATGCCGTTTGCACGGCCCAATGGAGTGGGACCCACGCCGTTTCTATGAAACGTCGTGCGCTTTTTTGGACCTGGCTTATGGCAGGCCACTCCAAGTCTTGGGATTGTCAAATAACGGCAGAAACCTTTGAACATGTCGAGATATGGCTGAAAAGTCCCGGGAGGTCAAGTTAACGACCGAAAAAACCTTGGTTTGTTTACTTCGAACACCTGAGATAAACGGGTTCGAAGAAGATGCATAAAGACCTTTTTTTTTGGGAGATCTTTTTGAGAGCTTGTTTGAGCCGAAGAGTTGTGACCTTTTCTGCTGGAAACTTGCATGAAAAGGGGAGAGGGAGAAAGGTACCTCTGGTTGTCTTCCGTACGGTGAGTTGTCCTCTGCCCGTGCCCCGGTGAACGATTGTTGGTGAAAAGAAAGCATTGCAGATATATATATATATATATATAATATATATATATATGTATATATTGATCATGCTCCTTTTGTAAATAAGTCCTTCCGTGTTCTCAAATAACACATATGTGAAGGCATGATTAATCTTTGTAAACACTTGATGGAGGCACATACACCCCATTAAGGACATATGCAAATGCGACAAAATATTTGAGGATAATTGTGGATGTTCAAAATATCCTTCATAACCTCTTAATATCGGCAAGATCTTTTAACAAACGTATCGTATCAAAAGTCTTCGAGTTTTTACTCGATGTAAATAAAACATCGACTCCGGTCGGTGGGGAATGGTCCAGTACACGATCACCCCAATCGCTTGATAAAATGGACGCGCGCGGAATATATACATATAAATATTCGAGGGCTTAGGGCCTATACCCGATGCACCTCATAGATATCAAATTTTGTCTGTTCTCTCAAACAGTCTGGCACGCCCATGCATAGATATATATATGCACCCATATATTTTTCAATACAAAATAGATAATATATATATCCAAGCATATATATATATGTCTATATATTTATAAGATTTTTCCGCATTCCCACACCAAGTTACTTGGCTTTTGTCACACTTGAAGCTGTGTTGATCACATCGAAAGAAATGTATCATAAGTGATTGGAACTATTGCATATCAATACATTTTCCCATACTAATAGTATCCCTCTGGCCGCTGTCAGGTCTGACCAAATCAATCATAGATTAATGGACAAGGCCCAGTCATATCTCCTAGACAATTCCAGCACTGTGTCAGTGTTTCTGAGAAAGATACACATGGTTCCTTACGTTCTCCGAGAGTTAACAGTGCCTGTCAAAAGGTTGGGAGTAGTAGCATGCCGTGCCTTTTGGTGATGATGGCCTGGGACAATTGACTTTCATTATCTGATCTAAGGATTTGATGGCAGAGCTTATGCCTTCCCCTGTTTGATGTTCTTCCCCATCCAGTCACACTTGTGCTTAGAATTAAGACAGAAGAATTCACGTCTGCCAGTCATCAACTGAGCAGTAGATCAGATATATGGAGGGAGGGATTCTGCACTCCTTTGAGATGAATCTCTGTAAAAGCACATAATTCCACATCAACGTCTTAAATGATTTTTAATATAGTTAACAATATCGTAATTCTGATGGATTTTTGCTCTTCTTCATTGACATCATTCTAATTTCTAATGATTGCATTCTGGTATTATACTTTCTGTTTATTTTGATTCTTATGGTCAGGTTGCCATGGTCTGATAGAATCCATACAACGAAGAACAAGAAAAATATAAAACGTTCTTTCTTTTCTGCTTTCAGATGTCTGAGGTTAGATGTTCCTAATACTAGCATCAGTATTAGTGCTGCATATTGTTGTTTGCAATACATCAGTGTCTTAAAAGAAATGGAGAAACTGATGTGCACCTTCTTGCATATGCTTGCAGGTTTGTTCTTCTGGAAGTAAATACTTGGCAAGACTTTTGACATGCTTCAGGCGGTGATACTGAGACAAACACGGACCTCGCTAACTCCTAATAACTAACATGTATGAATTTGTTTTCAACGTCAGTGGTGGCATTCATGACGAACTGATGCAATAACAGGCTACACATGGTTTGTCAAAGTTGTATACTTGAATATGTTTTCGACGTCAGTGGTGGCATTCATGAAGAACTGATGCAATAACAGGCTACACATGGTTTGTCAAAGTTGTATACTTGAATATGTTTTCGACGTCAGTGGCCAATTCATGAAGAACTGATGCAATAACAGGCTACACATGGTTTGTCAAAGTTGTATACCTTGTGCTGGTTCAGTTTGTGGTGTTTGATGCTTGGAGAAGAGTGTAACATACTGCTGCAAGTAGCCCAACCAAAAGGCAGGCCGGCTTTGGAAGCCCCTTAGCAACTGGACAACTAGGGATGTCAAGTATTTGTAACATTGTTCACTATATGTATTCATGTTGTCTATTGATTTGATTGTGAACTCCATTGTGGACAGTAAGAGTGTTCTTTGGTCGAAGGTTCAGGTGTTATTATTAAAATTTGGATGATATTTGAGTAGCTGAGTTGATCCCATCAGTTTCTACCGATGTGGAGTAAGTTTTAACGGTAGGTAGATATTCATCGACAGTAGGAAGTTCAATCAAATTATATCAGTTAATTGTCTCAACATAAGATATAGAAATGAAGTTGGCTTGCCATGGGCATTGTTATCCAAGTGAAAAGCCGCCTCACAGTGGCGTGCGGAAGTACTAAACATGCCAATAGCCATCCAACTTTAGATACTTGAGCACCGCCACCGGTCATAAAAGCCTGACTGGTGTTATGCTATCCTGAAGGGGGGCTGGCTTAGCATATAATCAGTTTTTTTTTTTGAAATTACCAGGAGGTTTATATAGTTTTTATTCATCATAAGAAAGACAGTTTTGTATTGATGAGAATGTTTTCTAGCATGGAATGGTTGGTACAGAAACATTTCTTTAAGAGACTCTGATGGTCTCTTAACTAGTTTCAAATGTTAGACCTATTATTTATGAAACGATGTGGTTCCTCTGGAGATTTGATGATTAAGGCCTGTTTGGATGCGACTTGTAAAAATATGAATGGGTTTATCGAAAATATATTTATCATAAGCTCATTTATTATAAATATATTTTGTATTAACTTATATTGGAGTTTTTCATAAACGAAAGCAAGTTCATGCCAAAATCTGTTTGTAGGGAGTCTCCGCCATAAATCAACTCATAGTAGTAGGGGTGTTCATGGTTTGGTTTAGAGGGAATTTTTTTAAAACCAAACCAAACCATCACCAGAGCCAACCCGAACCAAACCAAACCATAATTTTTTCAAACCAAACCAAACCGAACCGATATAATTCGGTTTGGTTCGGTTTGGTTTGGTTTAACCCGAAAATAAGTGGACCTTTCACAAACAAGACTTTAACCTACTATTTCTTTTGGAGGTAAGGCTTTAATCACATATTCACATGTTGACTCAATTTAACCATTAACCTATATAATGAAAAATATTATCTATAAGTGAAAATTTGATGATCATATTACTTTACACAATGTGTATATTTACATATATATATATACATGTATGTATATATTAAACAAATCTGAATACTTGATACATATGTATAAATTAAAATTATATTATTAAAATTCGGTTTTATCGGTTTGGTTCGGTTTACAAGATCTATAAACCGAACCAAACCGAATTTACAATTTCGGTTTGGTTTGAAACCAAACCAAATTTTTTTCACTTTCAAACCGAACCAAATTGATCGGTTCGGTTTGGTTTTTTGGTTTGAACCGAATAGTGAACACCCCTACATAGTAGGCCTATGACAAACACGTGTATGGGAAATTTCTGTTTATGGTAAACTCAAGTGATATATTCATTTTAAATTATAATATAAAATGAGTTTATAATAAACTTAAATATGCTTATCGTGTGCATCGCAACCATAGTTTCCAATTTCTTATTCTTTTCTTTATGATAAAAAGACTAAAAAGCTGGAAACATATGTTTTTTATTTGATAATGATAAATTCATTTTAAGTCCCCAAACTAAGGTTATAATATAAAATGAGTTTATAATAAACTTAAATATGTTTATCATGTACATTGCAACCATATTTGGCCGGACTATTGAATCCAAGTGGATCGGTCTTCCTATGGTACAATATGACGATCCATGGCATTGTCCCCTCCTTGAGAATAGCTCCCTTCGGACCTCCATATCGTGCAATGCCTCTTACCCATGGCCACCTTAGCTTTGCCAATGTCTATGCTGCCTAGCACACCATCACCTCCTTAGGCCTCCACCCACCCTTCTTGTCTCATGCTCCCTATGTCACACACTCGCCGTCGTCGTATTGTTCGTCTTCTCTCCCACCCTATCGTCGAGCATGCACACTTTTACCATCATCCAACCTAACCCATGATGGTTGGGTCATTACCGCCAACAAATCTCTCCGAGCTGCACTTGTTGATAGGAGTGTCAATGGATCGGATCCAGGTCGGATCTTTGGTGATCCAAATTCGGATCCGAAATCCATACGATCAGAATCCGACTCGGATCCAAATCTGGAGTAATTTTGGATCTGAAATCGGATCAAAATCCGAAATCAATTTCGGATCCGGGTCAAGATTCGAATAATTGTTATGTTGTATTTTAGTTGTTTTATTAAATATAATAAAAAATCAATAAAAAAAGATGCTCTGCTAGTTATAGCAAGAACAGATACATGATTTTTTGTTCTAAAACTATTCTTCGATCATATGGAGAACCGACATTTGATCGCAGTTGGGAGAATTACATCTCCAGAAAAACACTAATCGCTACTTCAGAGTAGAGAAAAGGAAGGGGTAAAAAATAAGATACTATCGCACACAAATAAAAATAGTAAACGGTGATTCCAGTTGGGGGCCTTTCCTGCTTTCTCCATGGATCGGCGCAGGCAGTAGAGGCCCCAGGCGAACCCCGCTAAACTGGGACAACCGGATGCAGTTTGCTTTGGCGGCAAGCTTGTCCACGGGAACATGATCAAGGCCTCCAACGTGTTGCTTCGGCTTGATCCGGATGCCGTCGCCGTCTTCGACTACGGCCTCTCCCAGCTGTTTTGGTACAACTGCCCTGCCCAACCGAATGGCGGGATACCACGGTTGCCGACTACGCCTCTGCATCGATGATCAAGTGCTCATAGCGGACTTCCATCATAGGGTTATCGATCCCAACACTGGCAAATAGCAGAGGACATTAGAAGAAGAAGAAGCTCATGAAGGAATCGAAGGTGGGTCTAATCGATTGCCATGAAAGGGAAACTGAGAGAAGGATTTGGGTGGGGGCTACTCACCGTTCCATCCAGTGGCGGAGCTTGAGGAGGAACCTCTCTTCCTTGGCGTTCTTGACAAGCTTCTCCAGCAGGTTCTT
Organism: Colocasia esculenta; assembly: GCA_014218235.1. NCBI lineage: Eukaryota > Viridiplantae > Streptophyta > Magnoliopsida > Alismatales > Araceae > Colocasia > Colocasia esculenta. The sequence continues at coordinate 1,087,350 of JACBKR010000781.1, forward strand.
CCTCTCCTGGATGAAGGATCGAAAAAGGGATGGGTCAGATCTAGAGGGGGGGTTGAATAGATCTAGGCCAAGTACTGCGGAAGCTTAGCCAATTTTAAAGATGCTTTGAATCAGAGTCAACTTAGAAAAGCAATTCACAGATCTGATGAGTGATTGTGTGAATTAAGTGATTAAAGTGAGTGATCAAGTTGATTAGAAGAGTAATAAAAAATCCTATGCATACATCTAACGCAAGGTGAAGTTAAATCACAGATCAAACCACTGCACAGAGATTTTTAGGTGGTTCGAAAATCACACCATGTGATTCCTACATCCACCCCTCACACAGTGAGGCTCCACTATTCAACTTGAATACACCACACACTGGAGCTTGACAACTCCAACACACTGAGTTCAACAACTCACACACAACCTTTAGAGCAAGACTAATCTAGAAACTTGAGCACAACTGCTCAACCGCAACCTGAGTAACACAATTGAGCACAAAGGCTCACAACCAACTTGCTAGATCAAAAACAACAAGATCCAGATCCTCTAGCAATGATCTGATCCATAAAGAGTTCATTCAAGGAGACTAGTGCAACAAATCATGCACAATCTCAAGAATGATTCAAAAGAACTAAGGGGAATTAAGGAGTTGTATGTAGAATCCTTGTTCTTCAGATGAACTCCCTTGTAGAAGGCTGAATTGAGAAGATGCTTGAACTCTTGAAGTCCATGGGCGATGCTCTGCAATTTGTGCCTCTGGATCTTCCTTGAACTCTTCTCAATTGGCTGCTTCTACTTGATCTGCTCCCTTGGAAGTGATCTCACTTCATCTTCATGGATCAATCTTCACTTCTTATGCTTGCAAAGATGGGAATTGGCTTGAAGCAGCACAAGGAGAGCAAGAACGGGAGGAGAGCTCTGTCTTACCGCCAAAGGGCGCTTTCTGGAAGGCTCTTCAGGAGTTCTGCTACTTGGGGGCCGATTGGATAGGTATTTATACCCCATCATGGCCAAAAGAACTCTTGGGGTACGTGGGCACATGAACCAAGGCCGATCCAAGTGATCCCTAGAGTGCCACGTGTCTAGGTGGGACTTAAAGTGAAAGTGTTGCCGGAGTGTGTCGACACAGTCATTGGGTGTGTCGACACACTATCCCAATTACACAAAACAAGTCTTCTGGGAGATGGCTCTAGTGTCGACACACTCACTGCTGTGTCGACACACTGTCCCAACCTGTCAACTGGGTTCTCTGGGAGCTGGGTCTAGTGTCGACACCACTTGGGACTGTGTCGACACATTTGACCATTTCTTCATGACTTTGTCTTAGGGTTTGATACCCTGTGTCGACACCAGTAGTGGGTGTGTCGACACTACCCTTGCAAGAGATGTATGTCCCTGAGAAATAAACACACAAATCATTAGTTCAATATATTATCATGAATATATATGATAAAATGTGTTTGGAAACATGTTTTTTGAATATTGTTATTACATGTGTGATATATTTAACATGTTCTATTTATTGTGCATTAAAATCACAATTTGTCATCATCAAAATTATGAGGGAAAATGTATTAAATTCACACTCAACCCAACATTGGAAGCCCAACGCAGCGCCGCAGTCCGCAGAGCCACTTCCCAAGGTGGGGAAAAGTTAGGGTTAAGATAGAATGGTCGACTCGAATGGGACTCTGACGGGGGGCGAAGGGGAAGCCGAGAACGGGTTCTCCCATCGGATCAGATTTCGGATCAGAAACCCGTGCCCCGAAATAGGAGTGTTTCGGATCAAAAATACTTGCTCTGAATTGGGACAAAAGAGATATTCCGGGTCAAACATGTGATCCGAATCCGATTTCATTTCTGGATTCAGATCGGATTTTCGGATCCTATGGATCCATTGACAGGTCTACTTGTTGAGCCCAATCTTCGAGGTCTAATTCCAATTCCTTTTTATCACTTGGTGATGTTAGCAACAATGAGGCACTACTAAAGTTGTGATGGGAGGGGTGCCGGCCCAAGGATGCCTACTGTAGAGTGTGTTTGGGTCTCATAAATGCTCAGACATAAAACACCATAGTAACATGAGAAAAGTTAAGTATATTTGAGTTTTGTACTTTACACTTATATTTTTTATTTTTCATTGGATAAGTGTATTGTGCTATTTTTTCATTGACCAATGAAAAAAAAGAAGTACAAATACAAAGTGCAAAATTCAAGTGCACTAATTTTTGTCTACTAGTATAGTATGATACGACCAATTTGATCCTAAATCTTACTAGTCTTTTGATATATTTGATTTGTAGTTAAATTATGGGGACCAAAAGCTAATTACAAACAATATAAGGGTCTGTCAAAATGTTTTCCGCGCCTTTTTCTGCGTGCCACACACCTCCGAGTCTCCAACGTCCGTTGTTATTAGCCCGTTCAAACTTCAAAGACGGGTGATGCGCCGCCTCCCTGCTCTGCACCCGTTAACCAGATACTTGAAACCGGACAAGCGCACGCTCTCCCTCCTCCAGCAATGCGACCTCACCATGCGCGGCATCAAGCAGATCCACGCCCACCTCGTCGTCTCCGGCGCCATCGCCGACCCCTACGCCGCCGGCAAGATCGTCGCCTTCTGCGCTATCTCCGACCGCGGCGACCTCGCCCACGCCCACCTCCTTTTCCGCGGCCTCCCTCATTCCACCACCTTCCTCTGGAATACCTTGATGCGCGCCCACGTCGAGAGGAACGACTCCGGCGCCGCCCTGGCCATCTACGGGCGGATGCTGGCGGAGGGTTTACTTCCCAACAACTACAGCTTCTCTTTCGTCCTCCGGGCCTGCCTGGATCTCTCCGCGCTTACGGACGGCCGGAAGTTCCACGCGCAGATCGTGCGGCTGGGGTGGGAGTCCTATGATTTCGTCCAGAACGAGCTGATCCACATGTACGCTTGCTGCGGTTGCCTCGACGTAGCGCGCAAGGTATTTGATAGTAGTCTGAGCAGGGATGTGATCTCGTGGACGGCGATGGTCGATGGGTACGCAAAGTCAGGGCAGATTGACGAGGCGCGGAGACTGTTCGACCGCATGCCGGAGAGGAATGCAGTCACTTGGAGCGCTATGATCTCCGGCTATGTCCAGATGGAGATGTTCCAGGAAGCGCTGGCGCTCTTCAGTGAGATGCAGCAAGCAGGGGTCCATCCGAATCACGCAGGTATCGTGGGTGCTCTCACAGCATGCGCGTTCCTTGGGGCTTTTGATCAAGGGAGGTGGATTCACGCTTATGTGGAAAGGAACAAGATGGAGCTGGACAGAATACTTGGAACGGCACTTATAGATATGTACGCGAAGTGTGGGTGCATAGAAACCGCTTGGCAGATATTTGGTGAAATGCCCAACAGAGATGTCTTTGCCTACACATCCATTATATCCGGTTTATCTAACCACGGGCACAGTGAAAAGGCGATTGAACTGTTCGATAAAATGAAAACCGACAATGTCAAGCCCAACAAAGTCACATATATCTGTGTTCTCACAGCATGCAGCCGCATGGGTCTAGTTGCAGAAGGGAAAAAACTCTTTGAGAGCATGAGCAGTGTCCATGGGATACAGCCGGGAGTTGAGCACTATGGCTGCTTGGTGGATTTGCTTGGTCGAGCAGGCTTGGTAGGAGAGGCAGCAAGGGTCGTAAGAGAAATGCCCATGGAGCCTGATGCTTATGTCCTCGGTGCGCTACTTAATGCTTGTAGGATGCATGGGAATGTAGAGTTGGCGAAGAAGACGGTGGAAAGCCTGCAGGAGTTGGGGCTCGACCATGGTGGTGTCTATGTGCTGCTGTCGAACATGTATGCATCTGCTAATAGATGGCATTACGTGGCAGAAGTAAGGAAGGGGATGGAGGACAAGAAGGTGATGAAGGTTCCCGGGTGCAGTGTGATTGAGGTGGATGGAGTGGCCTGTGAGTTTGTTGCTGGGGACAGGTCTCATCGGCTAATGGAAGAGATCATTTCGACATTGAAAGTGATGGACATGCAATTGAAATTACTTAACACTGATTTATGCATAGACAGTTGAAACCTCAGAGCGAGCTGTCCTCCTTGACGTCCACAATTTTCTTCTATACTTAGGGAAGGAGTATTGGAAGGATGTTACACAGACAGCGTAGGTCTTGTCTATGTGGTCACTTCTGCAGCACCATTCTTCCCCAAATGCGAATGCACACTGGCATGGGGAAACGTCCTGGATGGTTTAATCACATGACGTTGGCCTACGAGCAAATTTTGCAAATGATCAAAACCCAACTCCTCCTGCTGAGTACGCCCTCGACAGTTTTTGAAACTGATGGAATATTATTGTTCTATAAGATACCTGAGATAGGTCAGCCATTGAGAAACACCATTTGTCTTGCCCGTCGAAGCACAGCGTCTGAACGGGAGCAGTTCTGTGAATAAGATGAGAGGCGGATTCAGGAATATCGTCTATTCTACAATTCAATCTCTTTTGGGGTCAGACTGACAGCCCTGCTTTGGAGACCTCGTCTCCTCTTTGAGACAGCTCAATAAAACGAGGTAAATAAGTTTCATAAATTGTCGATATTGTACTGTCTTAGTTATTTTATGGCATGATCTTGTAACTTGCATGTGAGGAATTCGATTTTGTACTCTCCTACAGAACTGAATTCATGCTCATGAATGGTTGGCGAGTATTTCTTCGTTGATTTCCGCATAGTTTTGCAGACGCCAGGCTGATACATCTTGTTCTGGATTGCAGGAATGGCATGTTTCACTCAGTATGATGTGTATTTATTTGCTTGAAAAGGTTCAGGTATTCTTGTACTGCCCAATGCACATTACAGAATCCAGCAACGCCACATTCCCCTCATGACAGTTATTGCTTTATAGTCGTAGGTGTTGATATCATAGTAGCATAAGCTAGATGGACGCCAAAGGCAACGCCTACATACGTTTGGAATTTCCACCATAAACAAATGAACCTGCCCATGTGTATGCGAGTTCCTATACAATACGCAATATGCAGAATCCATTTGACAACCATGAATTTATGATATAATATGCAACTTGTTGCTATGATCAAAAACACTATGCAGAATCCACATCAATCTAAACGGTTTTTAAACTGTTTCACTGGCAAGTTCGTCGTGCGTCCCATGAATACATAGAGGGTTTTTTGCTTTAGACATTTGGACGATTGATGTGGCCTCCACATCAAATTCCTTTTAGCCGGTCTGACTCCATTCTACGTATTTTGTACAAAAACATTGGTCATGATATAACTACCTGTAATATACATGTATATATTTTCTTTTCCTGGCATGTGCCTGTTATGCCACGAGCGCACTGTCATACTTAAGCGCTTTGGCGGCCAGGAAAGCCTGCAAAGCAGAATTCTTCTCATCCACGTCTCTGAACCTCTCTCTCCTTCCATGACCTGCAAGGCAATTATTGTTGGATTTAGCAGGAGCCAATTATCTTTTTCTTTCCTTTCTTTCCCTTTTGGGCGAGAGAAAGGTTAGAAAGGAAATTGTTGACGTCAAAATTCACTGTATTTTCTTCAGCTGAAAACGTCTGAAAATACTCAATGCAGAATGCAAAAGAACTTGCAATACTGAAGCCTTATATAGGCCCGTGGTCTTCTTCCTCTTGTTTTCTCGTGTATTTCACAAGATGGGTAATTAAAGTTACTTCACAGAGAAGAGAAACTAACCGGGAAGAATCCACAGGAAGTCCATGTCTAGAAACTTCCGGACACTATCCAGCTGCATCTTGACTGAAAGTAATGTTAAACACAAGTGAGGTTGCACATTAATCTGAGAGCAAGATTGACTTCGAACTGGAGAGCGCATACCTGAACAACGGTTGTACTGCTCTAATATACTCCAACCAGATTCCCCTGATTTGGCAATATGGTCTCCCGTAAATAGGACCTTCAGAGGCTTGTACAACAAGCAGACCGATCCCTAAGGGCAATTTTGCATGAAGACCAAGGAGAAAATGCTGATCAGTCTTCACGTTGTAATGGATACGGTAATCAAATCAATGTGAAACACAAACGAGGTCCTTTTAACTCCCTCCTCCATATGCATTATCACCTAGTACGGTGAACCTGCGACTCTAGTGTTAGACATCGCTTGTTTCATGGTAAGGGTTTTGTATTAATAATTTGGGTTAGGGCTGCAAATGTATACCCTTAGTAAGGATTTTAGTATTAGACGACATAGTCTGGTCCTTCCAACATAACCCTTTTGGTCATTGCACTTCACAAAGATTATCAGTTCTGCATTCAGTTTCCACTACTTGCCTTAGTGTGGCCTGGTGTATGAATAAGCTCAAAGTCAGTGCCAATGCTCCATGGCCCGTCACCATATAGCTGCATTTCTACGTCAGCAGTGGACAGATCCACCTAGTACAAACAAAGATGAAGTTAGCCCAAGTTCAGCATCGTGTATATATAATTTGGATTCTTTGCTAGGTAATTACTTCAAGGACAATTAGCATCGTATATATGAGAACACCTGAGATAGGGCATTGAAGGAAACGAACAGACATATATGCTATCTATCCGTGCGGCACACAACGTTTAGGGGTCTGCCCAAGTGAGTGGACTCCACAAATTAGATACTTTGTGTGTGCAGACGAGTAGATTGGCTTCTTTCAGGTGATAACAGAGGTTCTTACATCTCCAGAGTGAAGAAATTAGAGACTTTGTGTGTGCAGACAGGTGGGATTGGCTTCTTTGAGGTGATAACTGAGGTTCTTACATCTCCAGAGTGAAGAATTCTCTCACAGCTAAATCGCTTGGACCACAATTGATGATCCCCCACGTCATCCCTTTTTCAGAAGAAATGATTGATATGAGCTGCACCATGCAGAAATGTAAACTGATACAGACAAAATATGAGTTACCGTTATCATACTTGTGAGTCAAGAACATGTACCGTACTCCTCCCAGCACGTCAATTCTGCGTGCAAGAATCTCTTTGTATTTTGGGCTGTGAAAAGATATTACTATTGTTAAAACATGCGGTAAGCCTGTAACCATCCAATGGACAACAAGACGCAAGTACCACACTTTCGCATCATAGATAAATTTGCACAAAGTCTTAGCCAAAATCGGGGATGTTCATTAAACAAGATAACAGGCTTTAGCCGAGTAATATGTGGTCATTCATTATGCAACTATTCGTGACAAGTCAGGATGATAAATACGTCATGGCTCTTATGTTGGAACCCTAAAATACAGACCCTTTAATTCTTAGGACAAAGATAATTCTTGGTAACTGTAAAAGGTTTCTCCTGATTCCGAAGACTGCCATCTTTTGTCCACAAATTAGGTTAAAGAAAAAGAGAAGAAAATTCACTTGAAACATCCAGAAGTTTGAAAAGGAGCATGATTCTTTAGTCTAACTAAGGATTTGCTTCCTCTCGTTTATCTTTTATCAAGGCACTTCAAAGTTGTCTAATTTATTTTGTACTCTTATGTGCATTTTTTCTCTTTTCACCGCCAAAGTTATGCTACAAAAGCAAACATAGCCGTGACAAAGTAAATCTATACAGTTACCTATCAACGAGTATATTTCCCTCGGGGTGAACTATGAGATAGCTAGTTGCTCCATACGTTTTTTCGGAATGATAACCACAGTGGTATACTCCCTGAAAGAATAGAACACACGTGAGCCTGCATGTGCACCGATATTTTTCCTCAACAACCCAGCAAAACAAAACAGGACGGCGAAAAATAAAGGTGATGTCTTATCATCTTCAAACAGAAAAGACTATTCTGGAAAGAGAAAGGCTTCTGGAAATTAACATAAAACAACGACCAAGATAGAATAGCGCAGGAGCACTTCAACTCATCAGTCCATCAATGCTGTCTGATATCACTATTGCCGTGGCCTCCATGTGATACAGGAGGTCACCTACAATGTTACAATGCAACAGAACAGGGTGTACAGCCCCATCAAGTCACAACAGTGAAAAAGAGATATTATGCCGTAAATCTTATAGAGAATTAATAATTACTACTCTTTGGTAGGGACTTACATGATTTTTTAATCCCTATCAGATTTCTCAACACTGCATGATCCCTATGCAAGATTTATTTTTAGGTCTTTTTTATATAATTATGTAATTATGTAACTACGTAAATTATGTATGTAAGTATGTAAATTATATAATTATGTAAGTATTTAAGTATGTAAATTGTACTTCACTAATTACATACTTACATAATTATATAACTTATATACTTGCATAACTTATGTAGTTACATACTTACATATTTACATAATTACATAATTATGAAGTATTTATATAATTATGTAACTCACATAGTTAGTGAAGTACAAATTACATATTTAAATATTTACATAATTACATAACTTACATAGTTACATAGTTATGTAGGGAGGGACCTAAAAATAAGTTCCCCAATAAACAGAAATCATGCAGTGTTGAAAAATATAACATGGATTGAAAAATAATATCAGTTCTCTGTTAAGGAGCAATTATTAATTCTCCCTAAAATTTACATAGCCATACGTGTGGCGGTATGTTGACATCATGTCATGTAGATTGGCAGATAATAGTAGGCATATGGTGGCACTATGGATAGGTGGCTATGGTGATAGGCAACAGACTCCAAATCACCATTTTGAAAATTAAAATTATTATTTTGACGTTTAAATTATTATTAAAAGTTTAATTATTATTTTTAAATTTTAAAAAATATTTTAAAATCTAAATTATATATTTCGAAACATGATTTATATTTATGAATCCAAATTTATATTTCTAAACCTAACTATCATTGTCCACCACCAAATGTTGCCACTGGTCACCATTTGCTACTCCCCCACGTCCACCAACCCACATAGCCTCCAACTTGACGCCACGTGGAGTGTCATGTCTCTACACAAATGTAACAAGTGCACTTGGACAAATGCAATAAGTTTCTTCTATAGTGAAAGAGTGTTTTATGTATGATTCGTCATACCGCGTGGATCAAACCGTGCCGCATTCTCCATGGTATAATATGGTATGGTACTGTACCACTAAGATACGGTGGAAAATAAATCTATTTGATTTTCTTTTTTATTTTGTGACTTGATCAATATGTAAAATGAGTAAATTTCAAAAGAAAATGAGCAAAACATAATATCATCATATACAGAGGTTGAAAATTATAAAAAAAATCATTTAGTCATTCAAGCCAATTAACACAATCATTTAGTACCGTGATCTATACCATCTTGGGTATATGAAGTGGATGCCAATTAAAGTTCTTATTCTCTAACTATACGAAATTTGCATCCCTCCATCACCAAGACGATTTTGCGAAGGTGAGGCCTTCTCCCTGTCGGACGATCACAATAAATTTCTTAATAGAGATCTTGAAATTAAGTTGGAGGGTCAATATGACATCATTTAAGAACTTCAATTCTCATTGAAGATGAGTTCACCACACTACAAGAAAAATCATAATTATTGCCAAAAATTTTTGACGGATCAATATCTATATCGAGAAATCTATTGGGATTCGATGGACTCCCAAACCATATAGATTCATAATTTAGTACTATTATATGAACCGAATGGTACTATATCATATTGTAGCGGTTTGAGCCGATCAGCACCACCACCACCAACTCTAATGTGATCATTACATAATATTATGATATGACCAATTGCTTTCATTAAGTCAACACAAAAAATCCGATAACAAAAACAACACTGTATCGTGTTAAAATTTATAATAAAATATTAATATGACACTAAGAAATTGAAAGAGAGTAAATTATATGTAAGATATGACCACTTACATAAAATATAATTATCTTTAATTTTAAAATATTTTATATTATTAATATAATTTTCGTACTATTTTAATTATGTGCACTTTAATTGAAAGACATCTAGTTTCGAAAATAAAGTCAAAATTGAAGTCACAATAATTACTAAAAAAATATATTGATTTTAAAAATATAAATATCAAGAATTATTGATGCATAGAAATTGAGATCAAGTCGACTTGATAATTTTTTAAATAATTTTTACTTGACAAAAAGTTAATTAAAAAATTAAACTAAAATCACTATAATTTGTATAATTTCTTAATTAACTTATGTGTGAAATTTCATCTCAATTAAATATTATTTAGACCCCTTAAGTGTGTCGGATGTGCGGGGGAAGAAAAAAAAAAACAAAAAATGATTCCCAATGATCTGCTACGGACCGTTCCGATCTGCGGCGTACCACGGCATGCTACAGTGGTATGCCTGAGTCACCCCATTGAGGTGATCAGATCATGCCTACGGCACGGTGCAATTTGGCCGTCCAGGTCGGCTGTACAAGAGAAAAGAAAATATATTATTAACACCATTTTTTGATATCTCTATCTAATACGTTAAGATGACAATGCCACATCAATGTGTCATTTATCACATCATAAGCTCTTCATATTTCTCAATAATTTATCTTATTTTATTTTCTTATTCTGTCATGTTTTTTCCTTTCTTGTTTATTTTTTCTACAATTTTATCATAAGATGTGATATATTAACATGTGATGTAATACTACCACCTCAATACATTAGATGTGGATGTCAACGAGGGGACTCAATATATGTACTGAGATTCCCTCATATGAAATCCTCTTAGTATCATTGTAAAAAAAAATCCTCTCAATATATGTAGTGTCCATCAGTGTCTCACACCTCCACCCTCACCCTCTATTGATAAGAAGTTTTTGCAAAAAAAAATCCCTCTATGGAGTTCCTTCTACACACAGGATCCCCACTCTTTTCTTAAAAGAAATACTTGTCCGGCACAGCAAGCGCGTCTGTTTTCTTGCAACAAATATTTCTCCACTGTATAATATCCATTACTGGTGGCTTAGACGGACGACCGAATGAATAATTGTTATGGTCCTTATGGAAAAAAAAAATGATCCTATCTCGATAAATTGTTGAGAAAGATTTTTTGCACTTGTAAAAATACATAAAATCTTAGTCATCATGCATTTCTCCCTTCCTATTGGTGGAGAAGAGAAGAGAGATCTAGTCATCATGATAATTTCGACCAATAAAAGAGAAAAAGTGCATGATGACTAAGATTTTTTGCACTTTCACAATTGCAGAAAATTTTTCTCTAAATTGTATGCTATATATACCTCAGGTTTTCGTTACTCTCGTCGCCGATGTAGCAACGTTGTCAAGAGTTAGCCTGCCGTGTAATGATAGCTGAACAGACGAACATGAGCGGAAAGGAAGCAAACTCACCGGGAGGCTCTGCTCGTCGATTGGAAGCGGGAATGTGATCTGTACTTCACGGATCTCTTTCGGTGGCCTCTCGGTGCGGATGGAGGCCGTCGGACAGCAGAGCAGCGCCTGAGCAGTGAGCACGAAGACAGAGAACGCGTGTGTGTGTGTGAGAGAGAGAGAGAGAGAGCGAGAGTAAAAGACCGGCCAAAGTGATCGACGCATCTGGAAGGCTCAGAGACCAATAGGGGGTGATGATCCACCTCCAAAAGGTCCAAAACCAAAGCACAGCAGCAGGGACGTATAGAGGCGAGAGTACGAACCTGGAGAGCTCGGAACCTCTCTTCCTCGCTATTGGGCTGTCTGAAAACCGCCGATTGCCCGCCAACCCGTCTAAAGGTTTCCTGCGCATTACATCACCGCGCCAGAGAACACAGATACAAGGATTCCACTTGAGAGACAGAAAACAGAGAGAACCAAACATGTCGAGACAGGAAGATGTGATGTGCGCGAGCGAGCTTACCGGCGCCAACCAGCGGCAGGCGTCGCAGTCGATGCACCTCTCATCTGCAACACGCGCAGCCAACATGAGAAGAGGGATTCAACAACAGAAACAAACATGGGGGGGAGGCGGGGGAAAAGATGGTTGTGGCCTGAGCTCGCTGTGGATCTTTCCGTGCCCGAATCGAAAAGACCGGGTCAAAGCATCGAAGACACCAAGAACAGCAACTGACTTCGCGGAACTAAAATTCCACGATTCCATAGCCCAAATCGATGAGAAGTGATCGTATCATGCCCGCAGCCTGCTCACCTACGAAGAAGTCTCCCTCGGCGTTCTGAGGGCGGCGCCCGCGCCTCCCGGCAGCGGCAGCCCTTACTCTCACCGTAGAACGCCCGGAGCTACCAACCTTTAGCACAGGAACAGGCCGGCTCGGGAGCTGAGGCCCGCAGATGCTCCCCATCGCCGCCGTCGTAACCATCTCGTCTCTGCTTCTCCTTCTCTCCTCTTTCTCGCCACGCTTTTCGCGGCTCTCGAAGAAGCCCGAGACCCTACGTGAGCCCACCACACGACGAATGGATTGAGTGGCTTTGACTTCAACATGTTGGCTTCACCGCCAACTCAATAAAGTGGGAGTTATCTCCGGCTTCACTTCTCCTCGAAAATTGAGAGTTAGATGATCACCAAAAGTGCCAGACTTTTTTTTTTCCAAAAAAAAGAGGGGAAACGCTTTGAATTAATGTTGAATACTTTACTTTCAATATACGGTGTCTACTTAAATCAATAGATATTTCAAGAAGAAAACACTATAAAGCTATATATTACTTTCTTTGAGAATATATAACCTAAGTTTAATATCCGTTCAGGCAAGAGCATCAAGGTTTAGGTTGTTTACTTCAACCGTTCACGCTGGTGATTGTACAATCAGGACAAAAATGACCCAAAAATTTATGATAGAAAGAACGGCTGTGCTATTCCTCGTTTAATAATAATCAGATCACCTTATCCGGTCTTGAGTTATTAATCTTCTAGCTCTAGTCAGTTTCATCTGCAACCAAAACAGGGCTCACACTCGAGTTTATATTACCATGCTGAGCCCATTATTTTACTTGTCTAAAACTGACACTGCTACGAAAGATGAGGTTATGATGCTCTGCATCTTAATCAGATCACCTTATCCGGTCTTGAGTTATTAATCTTCTAGCTCTAGTCAGTTTCATCTGCAACCAAAACAGGGCTCACACTCGAGTTTATATTACCATGCTGACCCATTATTTTACTTGTCTAAAACTGACACTGCTACGAAAGATGAGGTTATGATGCTCTGCATCTTACAAATCCCCCCACAAACGAATCCTCCGACATCCATTTCGAGTTGGTTTCTACGCTGTTTCTTGTTCTCGTCTGTTAGACTGTGCTCGAGGTTAGTTCATCGCAAAATCAAGTATATTTATAACCAAATAGGAGTTTTTAGACTAAATGAGCATACAAAAGAAAGCAATGATGACTCTATCCGCGTTTTCAACAAGTAAATTCGTCTACCCTAGAATCAACAAAGGATAAGCAAAATAATTATTCTGACAGGAGTATTTGTATCAGCTAACCGGATTTCGATGCAGAATGAGGAAAAGGGAAAATAAAAGAATTGGAAACTAACACACGACCATGCGCAGATAGGCATGGCAATCTATCTAAAGCTAATACAAGATTTATACAAGTATCAAAAGGACTAGGGTGTTTTGCCCCAAAGCCCGTCCAAGTGGAAAATCCCTGTATTCGAGCTGCACGCGAACTTGAGGTCAACCAGTGGAAGAAAGCAGACACTGGTTACAATAGGATATCGCCCAGCTAACATGCAGAAAATTCTTCTGATGTATGCATATAGTCTGAGGGCTCTAGCTTTACTAGTATTCTTGACTTGCCCCAAACTGGAGGTAGAATATTCTCTCACACATCATGATTTGGGCACACAGTATGATTTATGCCTCCTTTTTTTGATACTTGCATTGGACTTCCTCTCCTGATATGAGTTTCTCCAGAGCATCCACAGGCAGCCCAATTAGTTCCAAGGTCTTCTCCCACACATTCTGTGATGTTTCTAGATTGTGTGCTTCCTCCGAAGCATTCGTTGGCCGGCAGTCATGTGAGATGTAGGGGCATATCGGCCATTCCTCAGTCTTCAACAGCTCGCAATATTCTGAGACCTGTGGATCCGTAGCTGCAAACAAGGAGCTTCTAGAACCTGCAACCAAGGAACAAAAATAATTTTTCTTCTGTTTAGAAAGAAAAGAGAAACACTCAGAAAATCAGGACCTTTCTAAAGAGGAAAAACTTGCCTTCCAGAGCATCGAAAATGAAATACGGAATTAGATGATAACCCGCTTGTACAATTCTAGGAAGATCCCGGGCCTGAAAATAAGAAGCCTTGCATTAAGAATCCCTCTATGAAATGACTGACCAACTGCAGACAGATGCCTGTGTTGTGACACTTACCCCTCAATCATGATATCATATTGACCCAGTTCATGCACTTAAACAGGTAAATTTTAAGATATGAAATACAAATTCAATATATGATTTGTACATAAGAAGTGGGTCAGTGGTTAAGGCCCTTACGTACACCTTAATCACTTAGGTACAAATCCCCATGCCCACATTACCTGCCAGAAAAGCATTCAATAAATGCTTTGGTGGATTAGGATTTATGTTAAGGTAAAATGCTTAAAAGGAAAATTGAGCTTTATCATCTTTTAATACCATATTATCACATTTATCAATGGATTAGCGACTTCTTAAATGAGGCATATCATGTTTGAGAAAATTTTTCAAGGTTGATGGCTGTATGTCAATGTTGCATTCCTTGTAAGAGGAATTCAGAAAGGAGGGAGATGCTATTTTATCTTTGGAGGGTCCTTTTGCTCCTGAAAATGAAGACCACCAGTAGATCCACCAAACTGAGACCGGCCAATCCTTAGAATCAATGTGACAACTAGTGGCAATATACTCAAGGCCAAATCTACGATTCCGCAGCACCAGGGCATCATTTGTCTCCATCGCACTTTTTTGAAAGTGGATGGTACCACAAACATATTAATGAAAGAGTAAATAGAAGGTCAAAGTATAGGTGAGACGCTCCAAAAACCAACATCGCACCACCTACACAAGGAGATCCACACAAAGTTTGTGTGGCAGAAGAACTCCCCAGTAAACCAAAAAGGGAAGAAGTAGTTGGATCAACATTACAAAAAGAAACAACCCATTCCTTCACTCTAGCACAGGTAGCATCAACAACAGCTTCCTCATGGCATGAAATTCTTCTAAATATTCAATTGTTCCACTCTCCCCGCAACATCCAGAGAGTGGCATGAAGGATTACCCACTAGATCATCCTATCTCCTTTGAGGGGCCTCCACCTGTTCTAAAGACTAAAATGTTGTTGGACGTCCAATTGCTGTCGGAAAGTACAGTGGGTCCTTCAAGGTGCCTCCCTCCATACTCCCTGAGAGTAGGAACAGCCCGAAAAGAGATGGTCAAGAGACTCGTCCTCCTCCCCACATAAAACACAAGATTGCAGAATATTTGGCATAAAGCGGCAAAGTCCGTCCCACGTCAGAAGGTGCTTATGAGAGATTCTCCAAATCAAGACCGTCACCCTGAGGGGGCTCTTAGGAAGCAAAACATGATCATGCAAACTGTGGTATCTAATATGATCACTAGGCAGATTTAACTGTGAAGCGTCCTCCCTTCTCCCACCTCCATGTCCACACATCCTCTCTGGTGGTTGGGCGGAATGGAATGAGGAAGGCTAGGTCTAGAAATTGGACCATCTCATCAAGCCTGAGGTACCTCCGAAAGGTCGGCGCCCAAACCCCACCCGATAAGGTTGGGTCAAATGCCTGGTCTACTATCGCCAAGGGATCCGCTGAGATCTAGAATAGAAAAAGGAATAGATCCAGCAATGCAAAGTCCGGACACCATCTATCTGTCCAAAAAAGTATTACATCCCTCGTACCAAGACATACCCTAGCTCCTGAAGAAATAATATCCCTACATCAGAGAATATTACGACAAAGCAGAGAGGTGATGGCAGTAGAAGGCTGCAAGTCCCAGTGTAGCAACCTGAAATTTTAAGAAAAATAAAAATTTAAATAATCAATTAAAAAGCCCAGCTAAAGGGATATTCAATGAAAAGAGCATTAAATAAAACCCATTAAATGGAAAAGAGTAATGGGCTTTGCTTAATGGATCATCTAGAACTTATTGAGTCAAAATATGAATTTACACATAGTAAATAAAAAGGAAATACCATAAATTTGGAGTCTTAAAATCTCCTAAATAGAAAAAGACTCTTTAAGTATTAAAAGAGGCAATAAGAGTTGGAATTGGATTCCTAAACCTACCCTTTATGATTTAGCACGAATTTAGATCACATCCTAACCTAAATAGAGGTTGGAAAGCAAGAAAGGAAGGTTGGAGTTAGAAAATCTCGTAATTAAAGAGCAATTAGAATAGAAGTAGGGATAGGAACCCATACATGCATAAATACATCTCTTAAACCCTCTTGGCCGACCCTAACTCGTTGCCAAAGATTGTTGGACGTGGAGAAGAGGCCAAGGAGGAGAGGATCTAGTGGGGAGAAGGAGTTCTTGGAGCTTCTTCCTCGTTCTTGGAGATTTTAACCCTAGAAGACAAATCGAGTCAAAGGTAGGCATTCTCACGAACAAATTAAATTAAACTCGTCTGTAGGTAGTTCCAATCACCAGGAACAAAAGCCCTCTTGATTCCCTCTTTTTCATCGAACTAATCTTGTGTTCTTGATTTTAGAAGATCTGCAAACATGATAACCCCGAGACATCATGTTTAATTCAAATCTCTATGAATACTTGATCTCATGCTACAAAATTTTTACTGTAGATACTTCATGTTGTTAGGGATCTTTTGCCCCTAAAAGCCCTAAATTTCATCGAGCATGCTGATCCAATTTAATCAATCTTTCTCTCTGTGCCATGTTCTGAATAACTCGTTCTTGCTCATGTTCAAATCCTATATGAACCATGCTCTCTCTCTAATTCCGATTTACTGGAAGTACCCTTACATGTCTAGTTTAATTCGCAACTTGTTTCGTGATTTTTCATCGACTATGTAATTAGTTATGATTTTTCAAAGTACCTTGTATCCAAACAAGTCAAGTTGGCACGCAATCCGATGTAGAACATTTTTCCCGCTCGAACTCAGGTGAAGTACCTGAGAACGCGACGGCTCGACACGCCGCGTTCTCAGGGCCGTCGCGACCAACATCTTGTCGCGTTCTGAACGCGACAGGAAACCCCGTCGCGTTCTGGCCGCTTGAGCAGACAACCCTGTCACGTTCCATCATAACCATGTCGCGACCCTTACATGGGTAGGTCGCGTTCACCGGATTTTACATGAAAACCCATAAAAATTATTACTCTCATTTTCTACCTTGTCGCGTTCCATCATGACCCTGTCGCGACCCTTACAGTCATACACGTAGTAAAAGCACCTGTTTTAAAATGGAGCTATATTGAATGCTTTAAAATACATATTCACGACTTCTTTTCTATTTATGATTTCTCTTACACATGCACACACATGAACCATCCATATATGGCTGAAATCTGGCATAAAATATCTCATAATGTATCTGGTAATTTATTGCAATAAAGTATATTAATTGCCCTATTTTAAAGGACTTGTATTCGTTTCTTGCGTTGTTTATATACCGATATCGATGCTCCACTGTTCTAGAATTCCTCTAGAACGTCGAGCACCTGTTCTTATATACACACTTTACTTGGCTTGTGGTGAACTCTCCGTCGGATATTCCTTTCGCCGGACTAGTGAACCCTTGCACAAGGCCTCCGTAAGTCTCCTCTGATCATGGATTCCCACATGGTCGACGAGCCGGTTGTACCCTAACACCCATTACACCTTTAGGGATCGATATGATCCAAACGGCTATTAGAAGTTCACTCTCGTCTTGAATCACGCCGGACCTCTGGACCTGTGCTTAACATGGCCAGTGGTAGGGTCGTGAGTTCCACCTGACTGCCAACACCAAGTGTGCGTGTTGTGCAACTGTTACTATCGCCTGTTTACTCGTCGCATTACGTGCAACGTCCACTAGTTCTCATCTGTACTCTACTCGCTCGTCTATTCACGTTCACTCTACTACCTCGTCTATTCATCTAGTGCTCTCATCTACTTCTTAGTACTCTATATTGGCCATTGACTAATTGTCTAAAGATAAATAATATAACTAATGTCTGGCAATATCTAAAGGGCCCGATCTGGTCCTGGGATGTGCGCCCGAAAGTGCTAGTGCCCATGGGAGTTAAAAAATCAGAGTGTTTTGGCATTACACTCAAGTGCTATCTATCTCGACTATCTATATAACAATCAAAACACAAAACGTGCTATACTCTCTCGATGTCTAGAATGACAAAAAGTGCTATACTTGTCGTGCTATTATTATACTTGTGCTAGTTGTGCTATGGCCATCCTGCTATTTGTGCTATACTCGATACTTGTGCTATTTTTGGGAAACTATACTCGATCTCGTGCTATTGTGCTATCCTGTTACCTGTTGTGCTATCTCTTGCTATATTTTGACTCTCTTGTACCTGCTATCTTTAGATACTCTGCCATTAAATGCGTTAATTGTTTAAAGCCTACTTGAGCCTGAGATTTAAGTCCTACTGGGCGTTATCGCTCACCCTACGTTATTTGATGTTGTGTTTTCAGGTGAGATCGAGGATGACACATACACTCACGAGGAAGGGAATGACCAAGAGTGAAGCCAGGAGTACCCTCGAGTCATTATGTTATCTTAGAGTTGTAGTCAGTTATTTCCTTTTATTGCAATATAATTGGGCCCTATAGAATGGCTCTGATATTAGTGGATGTAACTAGACATCTGAAAAGTTATTAATGAGAAAGATTTGCTTTAGTATTATTCAATGTGAAATGGTTTGATGTCTAGTATTCGCTCTATACCCGTTTCTTGCAACTGCCTTCACGCTCCGATATTCCGCGTCGGGGCGTGACACCCAGCAAACGCTCCTACCAAAGTAACGTTGTCTAATCATCGTGGGTCAAATGTCTGGCCTCCAAAGCCATTTGCAAAGAACATGGTTGAAATGTTTGAAGTTTTTAAGACCCAACCCCCTTGAATTCAGCTAGTGGCCACCCTTCCCCATCCAATATCATGTCTACACCTCCCTCCACTACCACACTAAAAGAATCTGCACTAGATGGACTCGAGCTTCTTCATCACTGTCCTCGGCATTCTGAACATGAAAAGAAAATAAGTGGGCAAACTCTCAAACACTAAACTGTACAATAATAGTCTCCTTCCAAAAGACAAAGTTCTAACCTTCCAACCCACCAATTTGGGCTCAAATCTACTGATGATGGCTGCCAATCCGCACACCTAAGAGCGCCCGATGCGTAAGTCCCAAATATGACAGCAGGAACTTGCCAATCTTACAACACAGCAAGCAAATTGTCCTCCCTAGGACCTATTCATTAAGGTTCATTCCTACGAGGACACTCTTGTTAAAATTGACCTTGAGACCTGTGACCACCTCCAATAATTCCAATAAAAACTTGGCCATGAGCGACATGTGTGCCCCCTTAGCAAGGAACGAAATGATATCATCCGCATACTGCAAATAAGAAATGGGCACACCCCCTTTAGCCCCTCGAATACTTTATATCAGCCTTGCCGCTTCCGCCCTCTACCATACCCTACTCAGCACATTAACAACCAGAACAAAAAGGAGGGGGGGCAGTGGATCCACCTATCACAAGCCCCGACCACTATGAAACCAAGAAGAAGGCTTTCCAATGACATGCCCTGCTCCAACCAATCTATTTCTCATCAAAGCCCATTCTATCCAAGACATCCAAAAGGCACTACCAATTAACCTTATCATATGCCTTTTCAAAGTCCAAACTTCAAAACCAGGCCTTTCCTCTTCTGCTACTTCAAAGCAAATAAGCACTCATGGGCCACCAGAAAGTTGTCCAATATATGTCTTCCCTTAAGAAAAGCTCTTTCGAAGTGGTCAACCAGCCTATCTATAACAATAACCAGCATTCCTGCCATAATCTTAGAGATGATCTATATGAGCCATTCAACAGACTGATGGGGTCCACAATCTTGGAACTCTTGAGCTGCCTCCTTAGGGATGAGCACAAGGAAGGTCATTAATGCCCCCCATATGTGCCCTCCCCTCTGGAACTCCCTCGCAGTAGAGACCAAGTCACCTTTAATAATGGGCCAACATTTCTGAAATAAGGCAATAAGAAAGCCATCCAGACCAAGTGCCTTATCACTAGGACACGAGAAAACTACTTGATGAATCTCTTCCTCCGAGAATGGCCTCAAGATGACGTCTCTCTCATGGGGAAGGAGAGATAGTAGAAGATCGTCTGCTAAGGAAGGCCTATGAAAGTCCTCCGTAAATATCCTGGAGTGAAACTCTCTCGCCCATCCTCGGATGTCCTCCTCTGTAGAGAAAGAAAAATCGCCCACCATAATAGAAGAGATAGAATTCACCCTCCTCCTCCCGAACGTAATCCGCTGAAAGTACGCCATATTCCTATCCTCCTCTTTGATCCATCTATCTCTCGACCTATACTTCCAGTAGACCTCTCTAAGAAGAATCTGCTCATGCCGTTCCTTCAATGAGGCCTTGAGAAGTCTCTCTCCATCGTCCATAAGCCCCTACCTCCACCAAGCTATTTAGCCCTTCAATGTGTTGTATAATTCTATCCTTCACTGCCCTCCCCGACAAGGTTTAGTTAGCACCACGACGAAACAATAGTAAGTGTCCAAGAAATCATCCTCCCTGAACCAGAATAGCTCAAGCTTGAAGTTGTCCTTCCAATTCTACAAACGACTAGTCTTCAAAAGAATAGGTTATGATCAAACACCGACCTCCCCATAGAATCCACCTGAGTATGGGGAAACTGATCCTCCTAGTCAACGAAGACTAGAAACTTGTCAAACCTCGAGCACACATCTACTGTAAGATTGGACCAAGTATACAAGCCATTAGCCATCCCAATGTCTACAAGAGTTGTCTCCTGGTTGAACTCTGAAAAATCCACATAGTCACCATCATACCTTGTAGCCCCCCCCCCCCTCGAAGGAGTAACCACAGTATTGAAATCCCCACCCACACACCAAGGCCTACTAGAAGAGAAGTGATGGGAAGTCAAATCATCTCAAAGTTGTTTCTCTCTAGCTTGAGGACCATATACCCCACTAAAGTCCTAGAAGAAACCATTCTTGACACACCAGAGATGCAAAGTAATCGCCCACCTACCCATAACCCTATCGACAACCACTTCCTCCACCTCAAGTAGATTCCAAAGGATGAGAATACCTCCAGATCTTCCAACAATTGAGGAGGCCACCGCCATTGACAAGCGAGCCCCACTAGCTCCCTTAAGAACTCACAACCATCACCCTCCCACTTGGTCTTCTAGATACATAAGATGTCCACCTTACACCTAACTAATTCCCACACCGATCTTCTCTTATTTGCCCTCTTTAACCCCCTCACATTCCATGAAAGAATTCTCATTAAAACACAAGGCAGCCCTCTCCTCCCCTTCCTCCACTTCCTCCACTCCCATCCTACCTTCCCTCATTAAGGGCCTCTCCCCAGCCCGAAAACTAGCACTCCATTGCTTGTAAGGACTGCAAACAGAATTCGAAATTCTGATCTGATTTAGATAAAAATTATCAATTTTAAAATTGAAAAATGATACCGATAGCTTATCGGAATCGAATACTCCGATAAACTATCGAAATTGGTTATTCCGATAAATTATCCATTAACTCAAAAAATAAAGTCACGGTAAACACCTTAGTTTATCAGAATTTTGGTTCCGATAATATAATCAGAATCTGAATGAAATCAAAATTAATTGTTCTGATTTTATCAGATCGGAACTATATTTCGATTATTGGTATCAGAATCGAAAATTGCGTTTCCAGTTTCAAATCTGATCCGTTTGCAGCCCTACTGCTTGTTGATCATGGAGAAAGCACCCCTCAAATCCTTCTCCGCCGCCGAGAAGGATATGTCAGCTTTTTCCACCACTTCCCTCACCTACTCCATACACAAGTATTCAACCTCCTTGAGTAGAGCATTTATATCCTCCACTCTTAGCCTAGACTAATTACGAAGTCCATCATCAGCATGCTCGGAGACATCCTTGTCTTCTCCATCATCCAGAGTCCTTCTTTACAGCACCCTACGTTGGGAGTCATCCTGCCCAAGGACATCCTAGACAAGGGTCTCCCCATCCTCCGGTTCAGACAACCCCATTTGAGCATGATGGCCTAGCTCTCGTAGGCTAGAAAGGAGAGGTGCACCAGAGTTCCCATCCATGCCCTCCATACCCTAAGCTACGTCTCCTTCTCAAGAGGAGATGATGATCAACAGAGGTGGCTAGACACCCCCTTCCCCTGAGGAACACATTTCTCCTTCTCCAGAAATCGTGTCAACCTACCCATGCCCCTGCAACTAGTTCGCTGCCGAAAACTACTATAACTTGAGAAGGTGGTCGTGAATAGCCACCATCGGCGAAGCCACCGAAGAGAAGGCCCCTGCTGGAGACGAGAGGGCCTGTCGACCGGCAGAGAATCAAGGTCCACGTAGGGGAACCTCGCCTCTAGAGGACGCAGCTACAAAAACCGTAGGGGGTCTCCTCCAATCGGGCGAGGTAGACGGCCCTTGTCGGGTCTTGCTCGCCCAATATGGTAAACCGACGAGTTACCGAGCAAGTTGTGGGCCTTTGGGCTCAAATCGAGTTCAACAGATGAAGCCAGTCGAGGATCGAGTAAGTTATGGGCCCCAAGATCCAATCTGCCACCCGTGTAACCACCCGAAACACCAGGTGGGCGACCAAAAGCTTAATCCACCCCGCGAGGAGGGATCCGAGAGGGCCATCCATTTAAATTAGAATTTAAACGGCCTGCCCTGAAATCACCCTCAACCTCCAGACTGGTAGGGGGAACCCTAGACCCGGAGTTGCAGCGGCCGCCAGCTCCTCCTCCACTACGAACCAAAGTACCAACAAAACCCCTACGACTGCCAGGAAGACGGCTAGATCGGAGGTAGTCTAGATAATCGTCGACAGAGAAGTTCTCGACCCCATTCCCCCCCGCCCCACGTCATAGAGATAAATGGGAACTCCTATAGAAACCCTGAATCTTCTCACCAACAGGGAGGGGAAGGTGCCGAAATGCTTCTGCCAGTGAAGAAGACGTAGGATCGCACCACCCGTCACTAGGAACCCACCCTCTACTAGGGTCCCAACAATGGATGGTAGTTTCGGCTGAAGCTAATTCGTTTTGGCCGAAACCGATACGTTTAGGCCGAAATGTATTGGTTTCGGATCGAGAAATGTATTGGTTTCAGACTTGGACGATCCGAAATTGAAGTCTAAAACCCAGCGAAACTAAACGAACTCACCTCTTAAGGGGAGTTCACGTCCTTTCAATATGCTCGAAACCAGGCGAAACCGAAACCGATATGTTTCGGTTTTGGATCCGTCCGAAACCGATACCAAAACTAACATTGTCATCCTCAGTCGCAACCACCTTCTCATCCCTTCCTACTGCCAAGAAGATCTAAGCGGACACTCTGGATACCGCCCAGACCCACCTGCCACTTCCTCTAGTCAACTCTTGATCGTCGACATGTCCACTGAACCTTCCACCAAGGCAAGAGCCAGACATCTTCTCATCTATTGTCTCTGAGGGGTCCCCCAGATCCAAGAGGCGTCTGCTACCACGAACCACCTCTGTATAGGATCTCTTCCCTCCTCGGCCCCCAAGCATTAGCGTGAGCTTCTCCCTGCTACTGGGATAGAAATAGCTAATGCGATCCCTTTTCCTGCACACAAAGCAAGCCAACTCCCTTCTCTCTTCCGCTGCAATAGTTGGCCGCCTGGGACACTGGTGCCGGAGATGACCCGGCCACTACCCACACCCAAAGCAAGTCTTCCTTGACTTAAGGATCCTACGTTCGCCACCCCCCTTGCACCTTGGATCCTGGAGTGCGGGAGCACCACCAGGGGCACTCCAGTAACGCAAGCCATCCCCTAAAGGGATGTTGTTTGGCAACGATGGCCCACCCATCCTCTAGAAAAAGTTAAAGAGAGAAACTGCAAAAGCTTGCAAACACCAAGAGGTGTGAGTTGTCCAAACTCCACATCATCAAAGGTATATTCTTCTTCTAGGTTTTCTTCTCTTCCATAGGACATGGATGGGATTGGCACTTGACAGATGAGAAGGATTGCACTGCTGTAGTGGGACTTACAAGGGAGCAAGAAGAGATGAGGAAGATTTGCAAATCCAACTCACCCCTGAGTCTCAGACTGACTAATACTAATACAGGGATTCATCATCATCATCATCAGAGGCTTATCCCATTAAATACTGATACAGGGATTCCGGAACCAAAAAGGCCTTGACCCACTCTAATTTCTGTTCAGTTCCAAGACCAGCTTCTTTTGTCTCTATACCAGAACCAGAAAATACGGCCCAGTCCAAATCCAGTTAGGCCAGTTCTTAGTACCATGGTTGGAGTTATTAGAACTCCAGGCTTGTCCACCTACTAGCAGCTGAACAAAGGGAAGCACCATTTAACTTTGAGAAGATGATAGTAGATCCAGTTTCAAGGCTTTCTACACATAGATATACACTGCTACCTAATGCTAGAGTAACTGGGAAAAGATGAATATATGATACTTTGTCACAAGCAAAAGTCCATAAAATAGAATCTTGATATTCTTAGGCACCTTTCACCTAGAAAAAAGCCTCTTATCATGTTTAAAACACACAATCTTTGGAAAGTAAAGTAGGTCACTCCAACATAAATGAATTTTTTAATATCTGTATGTTAAATATCATAAAAGGAATGAGATGGGCCTGCCTTGATCTGATGATTTATTGGTACTTTAAAGACATTCCTATGTCTTAATAGGTAGGAATATGCATGTGTCTCTGTGTGTGCGTCTGTGTGTGGGAGAGAAAGAAAGAGAAGAGGAAGAGTGAGTGAGCGAGGCATGGTTGATAATTAGGGGGCAGCACATGAAATGAAATGGCACAACTTACAACATTTGTGTGGACAATCCCAGGAGAAACACAAAGAACATGAATGCCAGCTTCAATAGGTAGCCTCTTCTGAAGGATACTGCTAAACTTAACCTGTAAGGCAAATATAATTCCTAATCAAACTTTTAGGCATACAAATTCATGTATATAAGAAATGGGTTGATTGTAATATTATATAAAAAATGAATTAAATGGAGACCACAAATTGAAGTATTCCATATCAAAAAGAAGAAATCATTACAAAGATCATAAATCAGGACCAAATATGAGAAACCATGTACCTGTGCCAACTTACTGTTGCAGTATCCCAATAAACTTGTATACTTCCTTTTGCCAGAAACCAAATTCATATCTTCCGTGTCAACAAAACCAACATAGTGCATCTAACAAAGGATTAAACTAAATTGTCAGTGTCCATTGAATTAAGATCCAGCAACTAAGAAGTCAAGTACCATTTTATAAGATAATAGAGATACAATAGTTTATCACCATAATGATCAGATGAGACAGAAAATATTAGAAGCATAATTAACTCACTTCTCTCCACACATCTCATTAGAAGGGGAAAATGGGTTTAAGATGAAGAAGCACCCTTCCGCTTCCTTTTTCCTTCAACTGATCTTTCTTTGCACAAAAAACACTCATGCTGGGATGTGTAAAGGAGCTATGAAGATATTAAGACAGAAAGATACACCCACATGGAATTGGTCAACGACTGTGTCCATAATTAGTCACAGAATCTTGCACAAATATAACTAATTGGTCGACTCCAATGATCCAATCTCTCACTTCACATGCTTTCAATCATGTCCTCGAAACCAAGAACAATCAAGATGAATCATACTTATTATTTCCGAAACTTCTAAGTTTAACTAGAGGGACAAATCAAGTAGGAGAACTGGTATAGAATTTTCTTCTATGGCATCCAGATACATCTTTAAAAAGAAAAAGTTGACACATGGGAGTGACAGCTCAGCATATCAGGAAAATGCATTATTTCAATCATACAAGGGTGTATAATTCTGCAAATTGTATAATTCTGCAAATTTACAATATTCACTTTAAATTACAGAACATAGATAGCACGGAAAGGGTCAAAAAGATGAACTTACAATAGAGTTGACATTAATAATTCTACTCGGAGAACCTCTGACTAGAGATGGCATAAGCAACATTGAAAGCAATGTTGGGGCTAGGTGGTTCACTTGCATGTGTGTTTCGTACCCATCCTCCGAAAAATGCTGAGGTTCTGATACCATAAAGATTAAACTAAATTAATAGTTGTTCAAAGATTGACAAAAAGGACAGATATATGACAATGTACGCTGTCTGTTATCCACTAAAGCCTGTTCTGAGATTTATTATCCTAACTCATAAGTAGGTAGAGAAGTTTTGCATTCGAGCCTCGCATTTCCATCCTATCATTTTAGTCTTGATGTCAGCTTAGAGATCTGAAGAAAAACTTTCACAGCGTTGTAATTATGACTTTGTTCTTTGTTAGGTTGAAGGGAAACATCTGCTCTTAACCCTCTTTGGTTGGAGCATTTTTATTTTATTACGTGCAATAAAATTTGTGGTACCACACTCTCTTTTTGGGAAATAAAATAATATATATATATATATATATAATCCAGCACAATGACCCAATTTTGGAAGTTCAGAAACTTGGTTGGGTGCATTCTGATTAATATAAAGTCAACAAGTTGTTTATGTATTCTTAGCTGACCACAGCCACTGAGCTCTTGTCTTCATGACTCAAAAGACAAAGCAAAATATATTTGTGCCCAGCCAAAGATCATGTCTAACATTCCATATTCCTTCCCAATATTGCATTCCTTCATGCTACTCGCAAACTGACACTAATCGTATCCCTCACAGGAAAAACCCTTGTTTTCTACAATTAACAATGTCTGATGCATTAACAATATGAAGATAATATTTGCATGGGTTTAGCGCAGGTTCAGATGGTGCATGCAATTTTACTATGAGTGAAGATTCCAAGTGCAGTTTTAGCTCAAGGGTCAGTTTTCTTGTTCAACTATTGGTATTAACTGAGATGCCTTTGATGCCATCATTCAAGTGATAAAGTGATCTGGGCTTCTGTCATTGGATGCACCAAGCCCGAACTAGGTGCCAACAGGCACCAACAATACACATTATACATTGGTGCAGAAATTTTGCAGTAACAACTAGAATTACAAAAAGGTGTTTCTACACATAAGCCAACAACTACACCAAGATGAAAGCAAAATGACAAAAAGAGCATGGTCAACACTAACCACCAATAGAGAAAATTCCTGCATTGTTTATCAATACATGCAATGGTCCAAGACGAGCATTCCATGCTTCAGCAAACCTCACTACTGACTTGAGGGAGAGAAGATCAAGCTCCATCACCTTGATAACAATCAAAGTTTCAGAGTTGTCAATCAGCCTTTGGTAGAAGCACAAGTTACATATATGCTTAGATCATATGCAGTAAGGAAATTATTCAGATTCTAAATCTACAATTCATTTTTGCCCTCGCACAAGCTTGAAAGACAAGAACAACTCCTTGAAATTTCAGAAATCAACCACAATGCCACCCAGGCTGTGGACCTGCTGACATGGTAATAGGCAATGGACTACATGGGGTTGACTCCCTAGATGTATTTGATCCTCGTCCCAATAAGTCCTTCCCAAACCTCCTAAATAATTCTGGAATTTTATCCTAACTTAATGTTTACTGATATGATGCGGAGGTACATGGAAATAATAAAGTCAGGGGGACTTTTCCAAACAAGAAATTGAACTGGAAGGGATGCATTATAAATGAAGTGTTTGCATGAGGCCTTCCTAATACAAGTGATGAGGATCTAAACAGTAATCTTGCCAGCAACAAATCTATGATCATGGGTCTGATATATTCTGATCTTTCTTTCCTAGATGTTAGCAGAGCACCTAAGTTAGCACAAAAAGCCTTTTGTCCCAAGTAGCAGTATTGTGAAGAGAAAATTCTACACAAATGAGACCATGAAGAGTTTTCTGCATTGTATATATCCGCATCAGGAGAACAATCTATTGACCATTGGCAAGAAAGCCAACAGTGAGAAGTAAACTATCAATGAAGATGAAGAAGTGGGATAAGCACAAGAACACCAGTTGAATTGTGTCATGCTTCTTTGTATTTATGATATGCTGCATGCCCTCCGGCACATGGTAGTTGAATGAAGCAAGCAATCCAATGAACAATCAGAAATA
This sequence comes from Colocasia esculenta, assembly GCA_014218235.1. Taxonomy (NCBI): domain Eukaryota; kingdom Viridiplantae; phylum Streptophyta; class Magnoliopsida; order Alismatales; family Araceae; genus Colocasia; species Colocasia esculenta. The sequence goes on from JACBKR010000781.1 coordinate 1,115,497, forward strand.
AACAAAAAGCCTTTTTCTAACTTCAGTCACCAATTAGACAATTAGGTATGATGAGGTTAAATGATCAAAGAAGTATTGCTCAAAGGAGCAAGATAGAAAAGGTCTGCATCCGGTAAGCCAGGAACATTTACCTTGAGCTAATCATAACCAAATACTGACAAGACAAAGTAAATTAAACAAGTGACAAAGTTTGTTATCTGTCTTCGAAGAAACAACAAGACATGCATCCTCACTTTTGTGTGACACAGTGGGTGGAGGTGGAATCTGCTCATTGTAAATACAAATTGGTAGATACCTCGACATTAAGTGGTGGCCCCATCTCAGAATCTTCAGTCTGCCACTTCTGGATCAATTCCTGAGCCATTTTTGTTTTCCTCACAGCCATAACAACATGTGCTCCTGACTTAGCTAATTGTCTGTATTCAACAAAAGACAGCACATTCAATGAAGTTCACAAGGGAAAAATGATTGTGTCAGCCTCCAAATTACAAGGGAAGAGGAGCAGCCTTTGGCAAAATGCCTCAATATATACATAATATAAGACATATAAATATATCGCAAAGCAAATGCAAATAGACCACCATCGGCACTAAAAACCTACTCAGTTCCTTTGGACGATCAAGGCATTTGTCCAATGCCCTAAGCTCAAAGGCAACTATCTCAAACACTTGCCATAAGTAGAACTGCGCATTGTCTACATACCATATAAAGTTTTATAAATATGTGCCCATTTTTACCCCACATAGATATGCATACCCTAGGTTATAAATCCTGGAACACTTTTTGTTCACTGAAGTGATAGCGGGAGAACTTGTAACGAAGCCATGTGACAGGTAAAGATTTACAACGCACTCTCACTAGAAACCAATTACATAAAGGACTATATAAAGAAGTTTACATACAAATAGAATGATGACTTCTTTTCTCTTTTGGTGTTGTTGGATAAACAAAATCACGGGAAAAAAGGCTACAGATGAACTAGGCTAACCATGAAACTGATTGGACGACAACAAAAACTGAAACGCAGGAAGAGATGGGGCCATGCGATCCCGGCAACGGGCAAGAAATCACAAATCCCCCAGTTAAAGAAGTAATTCTGTGGAGGAGAAGAACACGAGAGCAACTGCTCGCCCCTCCCCCCCCCCCCTCCACCCCGGTATGGACGAATTCAAGTGTAGCAACTTCATTAAAACCCATGACGAACGGAGCAAGAGACGTGCACCCACAAAGACGCAGAGGAGGGCGTACCTAGCGATCTGGAGGCCGATTCCGCTGGTGCAGCCGGTGACAATGCAGGTAACATCGTTGAGAGGGGGAAGGGACAGCGGGTTCTCGAGATGGCTTGCCATGATTCGCTGGAAGAGGAACTCGGTGACGATATTGTACCAGCCCCGCCCCCATTCTATCCATCCCAACCCCTCCTTCTTCCCGTTGGAAGCAACAGAAACGGGAGCCGAAGCAGCCATGGAGTCACCTCTCTCTCTCTCTCTCTCTCACTCACTCACTCCCTCCCCCGCTCCCGGGGGTCGAAGCGCTCGTAGATCCGTCCTGGTTGTAGAAGACGGCAAAAAAAGACAGCTGGATCTGGTGTCAAAATTGAGGCCTCTATTGACATTTTTATTTAATTTTTAATTCTTGGCAACTTGGCATAACAATATTCGAAACAACATGACATTTTGGCGGCGGCACGGTCGAACCGCACCGTGCCTGGGCGGCAGCGGCGCCCAGCACGGTCGGGTCGACCACCAGGGTCGACCCGGGCGTCCCGCTGCGAGACGCGGCGGGACGCCACGGTCCGGTCCGGTACACACCGGACCGGCCGCCCACGTCATCTTTTTTTATTATTTTTTATAACTTTTTCATATTAGGTGTATTAAAGTGATGTAAATGATATCTATTTAAGATGAAAATTTAAACATAAGTTAATTAAGAGATGATATAAATTACAGTAATTTTATTTTAATTATTTTAATTATTTTTTATCAAGTAAAAATTATCTAAAAAATTAATAAATCGACTTAATCTCAACATCTAAGGGATCTAATGGTGTCTAATTGAGATGAAATTTCAAACATAAACTAATTAATATGTGATACAAATTGTAATAATTTTAGTTTAATTTTTTAAATTAATTTTTTGTTAAGTAAAAACTGTCTCAAAAATCATTAGCTCGACTTAATCTCGACATGTATACATCAATAACTCATGATATTTATATTTTTATAATCAGTATTTTTTTAGTAATTATGATGACTTCATATTTGACTTTATTTTCGAAACCAAATATCGTCCCGTTGAAGTACGTGCACAGAGAGTTCGTCGTACCGCGACAAACTCTGTGTGCACTTAAGAGGTCTAATTAGTGCCTAATTGAGATAAAATTTTAAACATAAAGTAATTAAGAGATGATACAAATTATAGTAATCTTATTAATATCTGAGATTAATTAGCATTAATAAATGATAGTCCAATGTCATACTCAGAAGTGCGCGTTCTGACTGGGCGACACCGAAAAACTGTAACGAAAATAAAATTTGAGAACATCATAATTTTTAGAAAAATGTGATGATATCATAAATATAAATATCCAGAATTGTTGACGTACGGATTTCGATATTAAGCCGATGCAACTATTTTTCGGGTGATTTTTCACCCAGTGTAAAATAAATTCTAAATATTAAACTAAAATCATCATAATTTATAAAACCATTACATTAGCTTATAGCTAAAATTTCAAGACAAATGGATATTATTTGAATGGGTTTACAAGAGGATCTTCAGGTCAGCTAATTTGTGGGTTAATTCCGTCAAGCATTTTTTGGGATCTTCAGACTAGCTGATTTATGGGTTAATTACGTCAAATCATTCTTCTCCATCTACTATAGGCGGCAGTGGTGGTGGTGGTGGTGGTGGTGTTGGTAGTGGTGGTGATGGTGGTGGTGGTGGTAGCATGCGCTTTTCATTGGAGTCTGAGTTCACGCATACTACCCAAGATGGTCGAGATCACGGTGCTCCACTAAGCTATTCAAAAAGGTATCAGAACTGATAACATGTTGGTATGATTGTATGTATGTTAAATGAATATCAAATGGTTGTGGTGGGTTGACTTAAATGAGTAAATAAATTTATTTATATTTTTCAACCTCTTTACTTGATGTTCTTATGTTTTACTCATTTTCTTTTGAAATTTGCTCATTTCAATATTAACTAAGTCATAAAATTAAAAAAAATAAATCAAACAGGCCAATTTTCCACTGTACCTTAGCGGTACGGTACGGTTCGATACGTACCGTACCACGGAAAATACGGTACGGTCGATCCGAACGGTACGGCGAACATTGCATTTTGGGCACGTCGGTCCGATTTCGACTCATCCCATGATGGGCTCGGTCTGAACAGTTTTACCGATCTGACCTGTCTATTGAAATTTAAGGCTGAAATATGTGGCCATCTTCTGTTAGATACTTGGCGTTCTTTGAAAAAAGAGTTATATTTAAACAATCCGACTCGTCTAACCAAAAAGCTTTTCATACTATGGCGTAGTGTGATTAGAATCTCTACTATTAGCGACATAAAATTGTGGGGATTTTTACATATTACTCCTGAAATCTGCCGACTTTCCAAATATCATCTTAGAATCTTTATAATTCATAAGATCTCCTTCAAATCTTCTGCCATTCACAAAAAACTCCATGTCGTCTATTCCCGTTAAAAATAGCAATCTTAACCAAAGTTAAAGTTAACCACATATGTAAACGTCATTTCTACCCTGCATGCCATGTAACGACTTTGGTAGGCGGTTAAGGTCGGGGTAGAGAGATGCATGAAAAGAGTTAAAACTTCACTTACTTTAGTAAGTTAAGTAAGTTAATCAAGAGATTTTCTGGTTAAGATGAGACAAGAAGGGATACAAATATGGTTAAATTATCTAATCTCTTTTGTCTGGAAAGCACTATTCCTGGTTAATTAAAGATAGTCTTTTTTATTTCAAATTATTTCATATTAAAATTTAAGTAAATTTACACTTGATTAATTTAGAACATATTTAATATTAAGATAGACTGGAGATAGTGTCTATTCTAATACCAAATATATTTTTAATGATTGGCGTACGTACCCCTCTACAAAGTGGGAAACAAGGGGTTGGCTGCTTGGAGTTCAGATTTGGGTGTTTATAGTCGCAGACAGGCAGGCAAGTGACAGGCACCACTGTGGAAGGCATCGTCGGCAGCACCTATCGCTGCCCTGTAAATCGCGCGGAGGAGGGCAGATAGATAGGAGGGGCGAAAGCAGTGCCGTTAGGTCTACCGAGGGAGCTGCATTCGTAACCACGAATTGGGAGGGAGCACACTTAAGAGAGATGCAGAGAGAGTGAGAGTGGGACCACCGGTGAGTGGCGTGCGCCGGGTGCTTCAGAGGAAGAGGGAGACCGCGGGTGGAGGGCGGCACAGCGCCGGTGCCCAAAAAGGGTTTCCCCCTGCACAAAACGAGATATCGATCATGTGAGGATCTACAGCGACCCGAGATCAAGGAAATGCAGCGGAAAAAGAGATTTAAAATTTGATCTCGATCTGTTTTGGGATATGCAAACCAGACTATCGGATAGTCGAAATCACCTTGCGCGGAATCGAATCCACGTTTGTTCAATTCCGTGGAGGTGACGCCACAAGCCGTTCAACCGTCCGGCCTCCAGCGGTGTCCACGCGGTCTTCCTCGCAACGATCCACGTCCGCTCCCTCAGGTTCCACAACGCTCGAAGACTGAGCTTGGATCTATGCCAATCTTCGCGACATGTGACGCAAGAGAGAGGGAGAGAGAGAGAGAGAGGGGGGCGACCCTGGGAAACCCTGATGCTTGGTCAGGGTTGTCCCACCACTATATTATATGGAGATGGTGGTTTTTCACAAAAATCCCTGATCTTTATATAATTAGATCGTCGTCTAAAAACCTATCGCGTGTGACCCTCTAGGCCCAAGTACCAATCCAGTTAACAGCCCAATAAACTAGTAACACTTACTAACTTGATTAATTAGTTAATATCTCATATTAGCTAATTAATAATCTAAATCAACTTTATCTAATCGACTCAGCTGGGCTCCGAACACGTTGGGTGCCAAGCAACACCACGTGAACCAAGAAGGTATTGGGGTTCTGCAACCCTCACAAGAAACCTTTCCGTCATCAGTTACCGTGTAGATATAATCTCTCATTTGTACAATACTCTTGAACAACTTAGGATATGGTATACTGTCAAATCCTAACTTATTGTTCCACTGGGATTCGATGCATTAGATTAATATCAAAAACTCCCTTTTTGATATTTTTGTCTGCCCTGGCCAGGGACTCCATTACATCGTTCCCTTGAGTATTCTCCCTCAGTGTACCGAGGGCAAATGATCCCTTATTGACCACTCAATCCCCTTCGAAGGTCTTCCGTTGTGTCCGAACATTGACTATTTGGAATCTCATGGATAGAGATTCTTAGGCCAAGCTCAAAACACAGAAGTCCACCAACAAGGTATCTTTGGTGTCTTAGGTCTAAAGATCATCTAGACAACTGTGACAATCGAATCTTTCTGGTTGACAGTTAGGTACAATTCCATCCAGTGATTCTATCGGATCAGTTCAGTGAACTCTTTCTCTAAAGAGCACCTATTGTTTCTCCTTAGTGTCTCCACACATATGACTATGAGATCAGTCATCCTCATCACATGAGCAGGAGTAAACAATACTATTCTATCCGGATATCTGATGTCCTTCTCAGGTATCCACCGAATAGAAACATTTAGAATATGTGTTTATTAAGTGAGCAGTCTCATTAGTATGATCACACATCATAGTCTACTCACTATTGCACATGTTCATGGACTTTATTATAATACCAACATAGTAAAATAATAAACAAAAGCCATTTTATTAATAACTGAACAAAATGATACAATATCAGATTAGCTTGTTGTCCACCTAAGACTAACAATCTCCCACTTGGACTAAAGCCAATCACCTTTATGCACTAATCCCATAGCTGTCAGGTGACGCTCAAACACAATTTGAGGTAAAGGCTTTGTCAGTGGATCTGCTACATTGTCAGTTGATGGAACTTTTTCCACCACAACATCTCCTCTGGCAATTATTTCTCTAATCAGATGAAAGCGCCTCAGAATGTGCTTAGACTTCTGATGAGACCGCGGCTCTTTCGCTTGTGCAATAGCCCCATTGTTGTCACACAACAGTGGGATGGGATCTGAAATAGAAGGAACGACACCAAGATCGGTGATGAATTTCTTCAACCACACTGCTTCCTTGGCGACTTTAGCTGCAGCAATGTACTCAGGTTCAGTCGTCGAATCTGCAGTTGTTTCTTGCTTAGAACTTTTTCAGCAAACTGCACCTCCATTTAGGGTAAAAATAAATCCAGATGTAGACTTGCTATCATCTGGATCTGACTGAAAACTCGAGTCAGTGAAGCCTCGGAGTTTCAGTTCATCTCCTCCATAAACTAGAAATGTATCCTTAGTCCTTCTCAAGTATCTTAGGATACACTTCACAGCCTTCCAGTGCTCCTGACCTGGATTAGCCTGAAATCTGCTCGAAACACTTTGAGCATAGGCTACATCAGGTCTTATACATAGCATGTCATACATGATAGATCCTATGGCAGAAGCATAAGGAACTCTATCCATGACTGCCCTCTCTTCAGGAGTCTTAGGAGACTGTTCTTTAGAGAGATGAATTCCATGTCTCACTGGAATGAGTCCTCTTTTGGAATTCTCCTTGCCAAACCTTTTGACAATGGTATCTATGTACATAGATTGGGTTAAACCTAGCATCCTCTTTGATCTATCCCTATAGATCCGTATTCCCAACACGTAGGATGGTTCTCCCAAATCTTTTATGGAGAAGTTCTTTGACAGCCAGATCTTACAGAGGAAAACATTGCTACATCATTCCCAATAAATAGAATGTCATCTACGTAAAGAAGTAGAAAGGTGACAGCACTCCCACTTGTTTTCTTGTACACACATGGTTCATCCTCATTCTTAATGAAGTCATAAGATTAAATAGCCATATCAAATTTTATGTTCCAGCTCCTAGAGGCTTGTTTTAGTCTATATATGGATCTCTGTAGCTTGCACACTTTGTCTGGAAACTCCTTAGATGTGTAACCCTCTGGTTGTATCATATACACATCTTCCTCAAGGTTCCCATTAAGGAAGGTGGTTTTCACATCCATTTGCCAGATTTCATAATCATAGTGTGCAGCTATAGCAAGAAGAACTCTAATTGATTTTACCATGGCAACTGGGGAAAAAGTTTCATCATAGTCAACTCTTTGTCTTTGACGATAACCTTTTGCCACTAGTCTTGCCTTGTATGTATCAATCTGTCCATCAGCATCGATCTTTCTCTTAAAGATCCACTTACACCATATGGGTACAATACCCTCAGGTACATCAACTAAGTTCCAAACTTGGTTAGTGTACATGGACTATATCTCAGAGTTCATAGCCTCCTGCCATTTCCCAGCTTCTGGGCCTTCAATGGCCTCCAGGTAAGTCATAGGATCATCATCCTCATGGTAGGGTACTTTCGAGTCACCTCCATCAATATGTCCCACATATCGTGCTGGTAACTTAGTCACTCTACCTGACTTGCGTGGTTCATTAGTGTGTATATCAATAGGATCACGAACCAACACCTCACTCTCAGAGGTAGTGTTGACTTGTGGATCTGGAACCTCTTCCAATATTACTTTACTCCCACTATCTTCTTGGAGAAGATATTCCTCCTCCAGAAAAATAGCTCTCCTGGCAACAATCACCTTTTATTCCTCAGGACAGTAAAAGTAATATCCAAATGTCTCCTTTGGATATCCAACAAATCTACACTTACGTGTCCTAGATTCTAGTTTGTCTGGATCGTGCCTCTTTACATGGGCTGGACAACCCCAGACTTTAACATGCTTAAAATCTGGTTTTCTACCCTTCCATATCTCATATGGTGTAGAGGACATAGACTTACTAGGTAACTTGTTCAACAAGTAAGCAGTTGTCTCAAGTGCATATCCCTAGAGAGAGACTGGTAATTCTGAAAAGCTCATCATTGATCGTACCATGTCCAACAAAGTGCGATTTCTCCTTTCTGACACCCCATTCATCTGTGGTGTATAAGGGGGGGTAAGCTGGGATAAGATACCATTATCCTTCATGAACTGTGTGAATTCTGTACTTAAGTATTCTCCTCCTCGATCTGATCGAAGAGTCTTAATACTCTTTCCAGTTTGCTTCTCTACTTCATTTTTAAATTCTTTGAACTTCTCAAAAGCTTCTGATTTGTACTTAATCAAGTACACATATCCGAATCTAGAGAAGTCATCAATGAATGTAATTAAGTATGAGAAGCCACCCTTGGCCTGGGTAGCCATAGGGCCACATATGTCTGAATGTATAAGCCCTAATAACTCTTTGGCACGTTCTCCATGTCCAGTAAATGGAGATTTAGCCATTTTACCCATGAGGCAAGACTCACAAGTTGCATATGATTCATAATCGAATGGACTTAAATACCCATTATTATCTAACTTTTGGAGTCTAGCTTCACCAATATGTCCAAGCCTACAATGCCACAAGTAGGATTGATTCACACTGTTCTTGCTCTTCTTAAAAGCCACATCAAGATGGAGATCATGATAAGAAACATTCAAAAGATATAAACCATTGACCATATTCGCAGTAGCAATCAAATTATTACTGAGATAAACAGAACAACATTTGTTCTTAATTGTCAACGTATATCCAACTCTGTCTAAACATGAAACAGAAATGATGTTCTTTATTATGCTAGGAACATAATAACAGTCTTCTAAAGATAGAACATCTCCAGATGGGAGCTTAATGTTCACTGTCTCCACATAGCTTGCCGCAACTTTTGTGCCATTTCCTAGCCTTAGCTCCACCTCTTTCTTGGTCAGCTTTCTTCTACTTGTCAGCACCTACACATCATTGCAAATATGAGAAGCACATCTAGTATTTAATACCCATGATGTAGAATCTCTAACTGACAAGTGTAATTCTATCATATCGATACCTGAAGCTTCACCTTGCTTCACAGTGCCCTGAGCTTTGTCCTTGAGGTATTGCTTGCAATTCCTCTTCCAGTGACCTTTCTGGTGACAATATAAGCACTCACCCTTTTCATCTCCTGTGTCCTTCTTTTTCTTCTGAGCTGGGTTTGTCTTAACATGCTTCTTTTGATTTCCTTTCTTAAAGGATTGAACTGCCCTCCTCTTCCTGTTGGTCTTACCAACTAAAAGGACTTGAGGTTTTCCCTTCTGAAGGTTTCCCTCAGCAGTCTTAAGCATGTTAAGCAACTCAGCTAATGTGACCTGAATCTTGTTCATGTTAAAGTTAACAATGAACTGAGAGTATGAGTCTGGAAGGGATTGCAAGATGAGGTCTGTGCTCATTTCCTTAGGGAGTTCAACCCCAAGCACAGCTAACCTCTCAATCCACTCTATCATCTTCAATACATGTGTCTGTACTGAAGATCCCTTAGCCATCCTTGCTCTGAACAGACTTTTAGATATCTCATATCTTTCAGTTCTGCTCTGCTCAGCAAATAGCTCCTTCAAATGGAGCAAGATGGCTTTGGCATCCATGTTTTCATGCTGCCTCTGCAACTCATTGCTCATTGAGGCAAGCATGAAACATTGTGCCATGGTGGAATCCTGCTTCCACTTCTCATACTCAAGCACCTCTCCTTCAGGGGCATCTGATGCTGGCTCAGCAGGGGCCTCACTATCTAGGACATAGGCGATTTGCTCAGACCTGAGGACAATCTTCAGGTTTCTGAGCCAATCGGAGTAGTTTGGGCCTGTTAAACGATTGGCATCCAATATGCCACGCAACAGATTTCCTAACGACATTTTAGCCTATAGGAGATAAAAGAAATATAATTAGCAGATGTTCAGTTATTATTTAAAACAAGATATGGTCTTTAATCTAGTTTAAAACTCCCACTATTTTTCGACGAACTGCATATCCCTCAAATATGTAGAACAGGAGATGCCGACAATCTCCTAGTGAGGATCATAATCTCAATGACTCATATCATGACTGTGTATAGCACAACAAGTCACACAGTCATGACATGAACAAAGAGCACCCATCTCATGGGACTTGCAACTCTTTGCAATATCTGATCATATTCGGTCCCTGCATCTTTAATGGCCTTGTGGATAGCACAAGAAGCCATAAAGTGCAATCTAAGCTTTACCATCGTTACTTAACGAGGATAGATTATGATGTAGTCCTTGTGGATAGCACAACAAAACTACACCGTGCCTCTACCTCGTTTACATGCATCCATATGCAATAGTTTAAGACTTATTTCACAATTAAGTGGGCCTTGTGGATAACACAACAAACCCACCCAAATGTAATTGAAGTCATAGACTATAACGATGGAGGACCACGCAACTATATTAAAATATATGCGCTACGGCTTAGAATTTTGAAAGAGGATTTTGAAATATTTTATCTTGGTCTCATCCTAGATGGTAGCATATATGAATATTACATAATATTACATAATGCTATAATCTAGGATACATTAAAGAATTTGCATCCCATACAATTAGAATGGTCATGGATATTGCATAAATTTGATTGGAGCCAAAACAGTCAAATTACCGCTACAATTCCAATATAACACTTATATTGGTAAACCTGTAAACACAATAGCATATGTGAATTTGTTCCAACGCCATCTCTTGTTGCAGTAGCGGATCATCCTCGCCATCAAGCGTTCCTCACGAACAAAATTACATCAAATAAATTGCATGTGCATTTTGTATAAGGAGAAGCCTTATGGCGAATACAACATCAGAGGGAGATAGAAATACATTGGAATGTGAGAGAGAGAGAGAGGAGGTACACAGACCTCAAATTAACCATTAATTTATAAATCCCACATTCACAAATATATTAAAATCAATCGCATCATCCCATGACAAGATAAAGCAAATATCCATGACCTTTTAAGCTTTTAATCATTCCACACATGGAAGAGCACATCACATGGCTTAATAAAAGTTTTGAAAATATATATAGTTTTGGTTTCAAAAACTAGGTCCAATCAACATTGGATTATTCGAAATTTTGAAAAATAACATTTTAACATGCTTTAATTATCATCACAAAACTGTAACAACAAAAACATGAGCATATATTCTAAAATCATTTAATAAAGTGATTTTCCATGCACAATGATCTCTGAAATAAATATTTAACATTTTAAACTATTACATTCATAATAAATGGCTCCCAAAAATTAAAAAAAAATGCGACTCTACTGGGCTGCTCAGGTGCGCCTGAACAGCCCAGCAGGCCCAGGCTTGCGCAGGGCCGCCCGGGTCAGGCTGGACCGGTCCGCCAGAGGCGGCCAGCCTGCCCGTGCGCGGCCCGCGATGGGGCGCGCAGCGCTGCAGCGCCCGCCCGCCCTAGGCGCGGCGGCGCGCAGGCGCTGGCTCTCGCGTGCGCAGCCCGGGGTCGGCCCGCGAACCGAGTCCGGCGGCGGTGTGGCGCCATGGCAACCCATCAACAACGCGCTGGATGGGTTCGCCGTGGTGGCGACCTCCCCCATTTTTTATATTTTATTACAGGGTGCCGGCGATCTAAGCATGGAATAAAACCCCAAAAAATGATCTTAGATTCCAAAACAGGATGTAGATCGCAGCGGAACCTGGCTCTGATACCACTGTGAGGATCTACAGCGACCCGAGATCAAGGAAATGCAGCGGAAAAAGAGATTTAAAATTTGATCTCGATCCGTTTTGGGATACGCAAACTAGACTATCGGATAGTCGAAATTACCTTGCGCGGAATTTAATCCACGTTCGTTCGATTACGTGGAGGTGACGCCACAAGCTGTTCAACCGTCCGGCCTCCAGCGGTGTCCACGCGGTTTCCTCGCGACGATCCACGCCCGCTCCCTCAGGTTCCACAACGCTCGAAGATTGAGCTTGGATCCGTGCCGATCTCCGCGACATGTGACACAAGAGAGAGGAGAGAGAGAGAGGAGAGAGAAGAGGAGAGAGAATGGAGAGAGAGAGAGAAGAGAGAGAGAGGAGAGAGAGAGAGAGAGAGGCGGCCCTGGGAAACCCTGATGCTTGGCCAGGGTTGTCCACCACTATATTATATAGAGATGGTGGTTTTTCACAAAAACCCCTGATCTTTATATAATTAGATCGTCGTCTAAAAACCTATTGCGTGTGACCTTTAGGCCCAAGTACCAATCTAGTTAACGGCCCAATAAACTAGTAACACTTACTAACTTGATTAATTAGTTAATATCTCATATTAGCTAATTAATAATCCAAATCAACTTTATCTAATCGACTCAGCTGGGCCTCCGAACACGTTGGGTGCCAAGCAACACCACGTGAACCCGGAAGGTATTGGGGTGCTGCAACCCTCACAAGGAACCTTTCCGTCATCAGTTATCATGTAGATATAATCTCTCATTTGCACAATACTTTTGAACAGCTTAGGACATGGTATACTGTCAAATCCTAACTTATATCCACTGGGATTCGATGCATTAGATTAATATCAAAAACTCCCTTTTTGATATTTTTGTCTGTCCTGGCCAAGGACTCCATTACATCGTCCCTTGAGTATTCTCCCTCCGTGTACCGAGGGCAAATGATCCTTTGTTGACCACTCAATCCCCTTCGAAGGTCTTCCGCTGTGTCTGAACATTGATTATTTGGAATCTCATGGATAGAGATTCTTAGGCCAAGCTCAAAACACAGAAGTCCACCAACAAGGTATCTTTGGTGTCTCAGGTCTAAAGATCATCTAGACAACTGTGACAATCGAATCTTTCTGGTTGACAGTTAGGTACAATTCCATCCAGTGATTCTAACGGATCAGTTCAGTGAACTATTTCTCTAAAGAGCACCTATTGTTTCTCCTTAGTGTCTCCACACATAGGACTATAAGATCAGTCATCCTCATCACATGAGCAGGAGTAAATAATATTATTCTATCCGGATATCTGAATAGGATCAGTCCTTCTCAGGTATCCACCGAATAGGAACATTTAGAATATGTGTTTATTAAGTGAGCAGTCTCATTAGTATGATCACACATCATAGTCTACTCACTATTGCACATGTTCATAGATTTTATTATAATACCAACATAGTAAAATAATAAACAAAAGCCATTTTATTAATAACTGAATAAAATGATACAATATCAGATTGGCTTGTTGTCCACTTAAGACTAACAGATCAGGCCCCGGAGGGACTCACCTTGCTGAAGAAAGAGATGAACTTTACACCGTCCCTTGCAGTCTGGAATGTCGTCCTGCAGAGTTCTCTGAGAGGCAACAAGCAAGGCATTTCTGCAACCACATAATGCAGTCTAGAGTCACCGGCGATGCCTCCACGGTGGCTGTCCGAGGTGTACAACCTTCTCCATAGAGTTGCGAAGGACGGCATCGTGCCGGATGACATCTGTCTTTACCGAGAAAAAGAACTCTGGGCCATGTCTGAGCTTCGGCCACCCACCTGATACCTTCACTTAACCGGGCATGAGGGAGTGACAGATGCGCAAAGAAGAGAGGAAGAGGACTGCAGATGTGGGGTTGGGGGGACAGGGGCGAGGGTTGCCTCCAAGGGGGTTTCTCCCCTTCGTCGCTGGTGCGAGGGAGTGAGCGGTTCAGAGAGGGAGAGGGACAGTGCAGGTGAATGAGATATATATGTAATTTTTTCCGAATAAGAATAGGACAAGATAAAATATTAGAATTAGGAGTATACATTTAAGATATTTTTAAAAATAGTAACTTTCGATACTTAATATCTATCCTCCAAGAGAATAAAGAGATTTATGACGATGTGACACACATGATCAAAATAAGTTGACAAAAATTGAAAAGTGTATTAAGAATCCTCTGTAATCATCGTATACTAGTGAAACTTAAAGAAATATTTCATAGAACGACAATGAGACCTATTTTATTATATGATATCGAGTGTTGGACAGTGTGAAAAGAATACATTAATAAAATATGTGTGGCGGAGATGAGGATACTAAGATGGATGTGTGATAAGACTAAGGAAGATAAGATTAGGATTGAGCGCTCCATGAGGATTCGAGGATAGCTCCAATTGATAGAAAAATAAGAGAAAATAGACTTAGGTGGTTTGGACACGTACACCGTCGTCCTAAATCGGCACCGATTAAAAGATGTGACAAAATCTTAGTAGATACCAGTAAAAGAGCTATGAGAAGACTTAAAATGAGATGGTGCGATGTTATTAGGAAAGACTTGAACTTCTTGAATTTAAATACAACTATAACACTTAGATAGAAATTTTTTATGGAAAAAAATTCATGTAGCCGACCCTAAATAATGAGATAAGGTTCTGATGACGATGATGATATATGTATTTTTCCCAAATAAGAAACTATAGCACGCTGATATTATTATGAATTTATGAACTATTTTATTTTAAGATTGCCTAACTCAATTTTATATCTACATATAAACTTAAATTTGCATGTGAAATAGTAATCTTACATTTTTTATTACCAATAAGTACTATCTTTATAGGAAAATTATATATATTCTACTAAAATTTATCATTTCATACTCAGACATATTATTTTCTATATCCATATATTTCAATTATTTCATCATGTATATATCTACTGTTTCGTTCCATTCATTTAAATCAATCATAGATGAGTTAGCAAAATAAAACGTCTAACTTTGTAACATCCCAACTTCAAAAGATCTAAATAGGTCTTAGGTTTTTAATGAATGCCCAACAGATTAACCCACCCTTCTAGTTGGTAGAAGCCTCTTAGATATAAGTGATTATTTTATAATCAGTTCTCGTTAATTGATTAGTTTCCTAGTATAATTGATTGTGCCTTACAAATAGTTAAGAGTGTCTTTCAATAATCGACTAGATCATGATGTAATCTATTATATTTTTGTAATCAGATTGGTTACATTTTTATTGTCAATAAGTACTATCTTTATAAGAAAATTATATATATTCTACTAAAATCTATCATTTCATACTCGACATATTATATGCTATATCCCTATATTTCAATTATTTCATCATGTATATATCTATTGTTTCGTTCCATTCATTTAAATCAGCCATAGATGAGTTAGCAAAATAAAAAGTCTAACTTTGTAACATCCTAACTTCAAAAGATCCAAATAGGTCTTAGGTTTTTAATGAATGCCCAATAGATTGACCCACCCTTCTAGTTGGTAGCAGTCTCTTGGATATAAGTGATTATTTTATAATCAAGTTCTCGTTAATCAATTAGTTTCCTAGTATAATTGATTGTGCCTGACAAACAGTTAAGATTTGTCTTTCAATAATCGACTAGATCTTGATATAATCTATTATATTTTTTGTAAATAGATTGGTTAACTAATTAAGTCTCTCTTAGCAAGAGTTTTGATTTTTAGGCTAAGTCCCTCCAGCACCATAATCGATTAGATACCTTGGTAGTGATTATGTCCTACTGTGACAAGCAGGGCTGTTAATAGATCTCGATTTTCTGTTTAACCGACCTATTTTTGCATTTTTTATAAGTTGAAAACTCTGAAGAAAAAAAATTTGATACTTTACCAGAAGTATGAATATTCAAATTCTTATATGATCCAAGAGTGGAAACACCCATTTTGCATCCGCTTTTCCATTTCTATTTTTTGATAATTTTTAATATATATTATGTAATATTTTTACAATAAAGATTCATCAACCTCGAAACTTTAGCTCTTAAATTTTTAATTCACTATCCACCATCTCCAAGACATATGCAAATATCGTATATCCATGTCACAATTAGTGGCCAGGTCACTCTCTTATTCTATCATATATAGTAGTTTTTTCTCTAACATTCTTCATACTTACATATGTCAACTATTTACTACGTAATTATTATATATAACTAGATAATGTTACTATATTAATTTGATCTTGTCATACTTATATATACTAGTAGAGTGTTAAATTTACATTTGAAACTATTCATAAATTTAATAATTTTATATTATATAAATATTATTACATCCGAAATTTTCATTTTATTTTCGTTTTCAATTTTTCGACTTAAAGCGAAAATAGATGCGAAAGTGGAAACACTTTTTTTGTTTCCATTTTTACTCTGAAATTTCTTATAATAAGTTGAAATGGAAACACCTATTTTCGATTTCGAATCCGACCCGTTGACAGTCTTAGTGACAAGTTTTCTATTTTTGTGACTAAAACTCACATAGTGACACTTAATCGATTATGTACCAAATAATCGATTATGTCTTACTATGGTGAGAGTTGGTTTTGCACTTAAGTCTCAAACAGTAGGTGCAATATATATCTACTCATTGTGTAGCATTGGCTTCAGCTACTAAGTACCACACAGTAAGCATTTAATCAATTAATTGTCTCATCTTGGTCCTGTTAATCAATTATGCATGCTGACTGTGTAGTGTTGGCTTTAGTAGCTAAGTATCGCAAGTGAGCATATTAATATATAGAATAAGTTGGTTCCTATGGGTTTCGATAACTGATTAGTACTATGTAATAGAGTGTTCCCATTAGCTAAGTATAAATCCTTGACGATCGATTATGTACTCTCGATGATCGATTATGCATTATCTAGTACTTGATTTCTATTGGCTAAGTAAATGCTATGTAATGAGATGATAATCAAATAGCTGCTTCTTGTTATATGTTGATGATCAATTATGTACTACATAATACAAAAGTTTGGTTGTGTAGATTCTTGATAATCGATTGTGTATTATATCTATGAAATCATATAAATGATAAGTAAAGTCAATGTATCCTCGTAACTTGTGTAAAACTTGTCTACCATTGCATACAAGGTGGCATATGTTAAAAGTGTTCTGTCATTACGATGACATGTGTTATAAGTGTTGGGCTATCATTAGATGCATAGTGACATTTGTTATTGTAACGTCTTGGCATTTCCGATCTAGAATTATGGGGATTTATTTGGTTGTTGGGCCAATGTGTAGTCATTGAACTTTGTGTTTGGCTTTGGTAGACTTGTACAGGTATTTCTGGACCAAAATTTACAGTCCATTGTGAGTCTGATTCTCTCGTTGAGAATACAACTACCTAGGGAGGCATGTTTAGAACGCATCCATGACCCTAGGCATGTTCTCAAACCATCAATTTTCGGTGTTCAACTACATGCGCGACATGTGGCGCATCCTGGGTGACGCCCTATTCTTCATGTTGGTAGGCTGTTTCTCCCTTTTTCCCATGGTTTACTTGTGTTTTTTTCTTCAGATGATGTTAAGAACAAGCCATTGGATTTGTTTTAATAGTGCTTGATGGTGGGAAATGGTTGTTCATGATGTTCTTCTTCTTAAGAGCGTGAAATCAAGTAAAGTGATAGTTTCATATGAATAGACCCATGTTTAAGCATTTTGGAGCATGCTTTGATGAGTTCAGATTATTTGGAATGCATATAATACATTAAACTTGCAAGCATTGGTGGATTCTTGGGGTTTCTAGGTGAAAATGTGTTTGTGCGCTTTAGCTTAGAATGCACCAGTCAGAGGAGGCACGTTTAAAATGCACATGTGCCCCTAGCACATTCTCATCCGGAATGTATCCAATCGGGCAAGCGCGTCCTTAACGTGCTCGGGGACCCCCTGCGTGTTCATGTTTCCTGAGGGTTTTCTGTTAATCAATATTTGAGGGTTGGCCTTTTTGTCAACTGAACCCCGACTTGGTAACCTGATAATCCTATTATGGTTCATTAACAAAATTTGTGGTTGATCAATGGTTCTATGGCAAGGTACTTGAATGAATGATGGTTTGAATATAAGAATTGGTTATGAGAATATGAATTGCTGAGTTCGGTGGTTCCAACACTTATTCCGGAAAGCCTTCTCAAATGGGTATCCTAGATTCTCTGTGAGCCAAGCATGTGTGTGATCGGGGTTAGTCTCAGTACAGTGGTACCGTCAAGGTCTATGTCGTATTCCTAGACTCCCCTATTCCTTAGTTTGAGTTGTACGTTCGGTTAGGGGATAAACGACAGTGGGGCGATGACTTGTGCGTGTGGTTGTACTTCCAGTTGCTTATAATGCACTTGTGGTCGGAGGAGCGGATACCAACAAACATGCTAGGTCTCAGTTAGTCCCTTGTTCCTACGAGCCTCACTCTACGGACCTTGGAACCCTTAAAGGTGTGTCAGGCATGGGTCTGTAGATCGGTCAGGCTGTAGATGGTGTTAGTTTGGTCTCCTCAATCTTTGCTTGTGTTATATGTGGAGTGGCAGTTGGACGTTACGTCCTTGGCTGTAAGACTAAGAGGTTTTCTTGTATTGCTTGTCTGAATAAGATTCTGGTATCACGAACCAATCTTCGTGACTCGAGCGGTAGTGTTGTGCCTATCCGACTCATGCTTATTGTGTTTGAGAATGGAATAATGATTTCAAATGGTTTATTTCTTGTCAGCAACACTTAGTTTACTTTCTGTAGTGGATTATATTTAATTTCTACTTACTAGTGGGTTAATATAACTGCTTGTGCTATTAGTTATGTTCCATACTTCTAGGAGTTTCCTTACTGAGTCAGTGAACTTGTGAGACTCACGCCCCTGCTTCCTTTTCAGGTGAGGGTGAGTAGACGAGTTTTCATCCCCCTTTGGAGATCGACCTTATGGTAATAGAGGCAGGTCAGTGCCACCAACAACATGAGTTTGTAGTTGTACACCTCAGGGTATGTCCAAGCTATCCACTTTTCTTTTGTGCTTGAGTTTATGTAGTGGACATTGTAAACTTTATGTAAACATGTAAATATTTCTACTTTGATGCATGCTTAGTTGTCTTCTTTACATTCTCATTGGACAAGTGTGATGCTATCCCTTGCGGGTCTTAGTGGTTCACGGAATGCAAAGTCAGGTCGGATCTTTATTGGGATTTGAACAACGAGAACCACCACAATTACGAATATTAGTGATTTAAAAGCTAGGTTTATGGGTTTGAAGAAAAAAAAGAGTTTAGATTTTAGAAGCTCATTCCAATAGGCAATAGGGAGAAGGTGAGCTCTAGAGATATTTGCAAAAGGAGAAGAAAGAAGAAAGGAGAAGAAAGAAGAAAGGAGAAGTAAGAATAAGGTGACTACCTTGGATGATCAAAATGTTCGCCAAGGGAGATGTAACGGTCACATAGGAGGTTGTAAGAACTTACGTTGTCTTTGCTTGAATAGCTTCATCTAGAGGTAGGCATATGATGAACCGATATCATATTATCTGATATTTATGTTATTTGATGTTTAAAGGCTTATGTTCATATATGTGTATATTGCATAAATAATTTGAAGCTATTTTTGTTTACGTTCTATGTATATCTTTAAAGGATTTATGGCATTTGCTAAGGTTGTATTATAGTGAATAAGTTGTCACATTAAAATTGCAAAAGTTTCTTTAGCGAGGAAAGATCATTAAGATAATATTGAATATTTCATCATAGAATATTACTATTCTTGAATTTGATTAAGACTTATACATCAGTATATGGACGGTGCCATCTAAGGGGGGTGTGGACTCACCGAATAATTAGTATCTACTACAAGAAGTCATTTGGATTCGAATTAAGACGAAGGACATCTGTTAAAGTCTGGAAGATGGACTTTGTTCTGGTGGATAGTGGGATATTTACCTTTACTCTCACGCAATTGAGCTAGGTGTTATTCATCTACCCTTATATTATGGTTTGCATACATGTCCATCGTATGTGAAATTAAGTTACTTTGATATGACTAATAAAGATATTTGGTCTAGGTATCTGAATCACATTTCGGTATAATATGATTTCATTTCTGAATTATAGTTGAATATGCTAAATTTTGATTTGAATATGGTGAATATCATATCAACGAGATCTAGTCTATTTTGATTGCCAACTTCTGTTAATAATTTGAAATCAGTAATTGATAGATAAGAAGGTATTGATTATGTTTAGTTATATTAATTATCTTTTCATGTTTATGTTATATGCTCAAGGTATACAAAAAACTCACGTTAAACTCATAATGATTTTGTGAATAGGAAATACAAGCTTATTGATTTATATTATATGTTTAGATTGCATGTAATTCATATTAAAACATATTTAACACCAAATTTGAGATGCTTAACACTATATAGTAACATGTATTGATTCTAAATGTGTCTACTAGGTCTTAAGACTCACATGTAGCTTAACATTTTTCAGAAATTCTTTGAGACTTAGATATTTTGAACTCTAATGTGAAGAGAGTTGGAACAGTCCAGAGGTAGATGACTGCACTATGTATATAGAAGGTTCTATTTCCTCCCTTTTAGATGATGTTTTGTAATTTCATATGTCTTTGTGTTTAAGACATGTTTGATGATATATATATTTTACGTGCTTTGTAAGTTATATTGATGGATACGTATGGTGATGTTTTTAGTTTGAACGTTGTTTAGACATTATGTGGCATGTGATATCTCCTATCTCTCGATGTAGGCTTGAGATTGTGTGTCCATCTCCATCTCAGTCGCACGCCTACTTTTGCTGAACAAGGAAGGACATGACAAACTTACCCCTCTCATGATGTATGTAGGCTTGTGACCGTGTGTATCTAACTCGTCCCCAATTTGGCCCACTTGAGCTCGGGGTAGGGGCATGACAAACTTATCCTTACAACTCTCTTTTAATTAAAAAATAAAAAATAAAATAACTTTATTTTAAAAATTATTTACACAAATACTCAAATATAACATATTTATAATGTATGTCTCTCACTTATACTGATTCAATGTAACTTATACTCTTTTTCTATAATTTACATTAACTCGAATAGCTCATTGGAAGGCTCATGCAAATCGAGAATTGACATCGCCTGCAAAGACTCAAAGTTCTAGAGCTCGGCATCGCTAATATATATCGTGCGGAGATCAGAAGGCCTTGTCATGGGGATTGACGGCTGACCAGGTGGTTGGGAAATCCCAGCCTCCGTGGCTATGGATGAAATAGAAGTTCCTCTTCCAATGATGGATAGAGGAAGGAAGACGACCAAGGAAATGCCGGCCTGACCGGGTCGAAAGGTACAGCCAGTCCCCGGAAACCTTAACGAAAAAGCAGTAGAAGAAGAGGCGGATGCTCGGCTCGACCTTCGCTAAGGCACAAGCAACTAAGAAGCCGACCTCCAGGAGTTGGGAGCCAGCTGGGAGGGAGCAACCTCCAGATACAAAAGAAGATGGAGAAGGAAAGGGTCAAGGGGGTATCGGAAGCCGGCTCGGATGGCCTCAAAATAGAGGCAAAACACGTTCTCCATCGTACGATGGGCTCGGATATCATCGGAGGTAAAGACAGTAAAATCGGGAGGAATGGTAAGGCCAGGATGTTCGGCAATCCACTTGAGGGTCGTCTGATCAATTTTGGTGGCGGCGTCAGCCACAAAGTCGGCCGCCCGACGCACGCCCGAAGAATGAGCCGAAGACACTCGAGGGACGTATGACCCACGAGTGACCACAGGGATGACCTCGTTGGCGGCCTTCGACGCCTGAGCGCCGGAGATGCTCTCCTCGACAGGGATAGAAGGGGAAGCTACATGCTGAGAGGATGAAGTTGCCTCGACTGATGGCAAGACAGAGGTACCCTCAAAAGGAGAATACCTAGAAGAAGATGAAGAAGAGGTATCGGAAGAGTGAGAAGAACCAGAGGTAGAGGTAGTGCCCATGGTTTACCTCTTAAAGATGCGATCGAAGGAGGGATGCACGGGAGGAGCTCGGCAGAGGAGATGACCTGAGTGCGCGATCGGAGCTCTAGCGCTCGGAAGGTCGGCTTCCTCAGCTAGTGAGAACTCACGCGTAAAGGTAAGGCCCTTTTTTCGGCACCGGCTACATTATTTATAGGGCCAAGGAATAGGGGTGTAAACGGAACCCGATATTCTGATATTCCAACCCGATTTCGATAAAAATTATCGGTTTCGGAATCGGAATATGATACCGATAGCTTATCAGAATCGGAATATGATACCGATAGCTTATCAGAATCGGTATCGGATATTCCGATAAGTTATCAGAATCGGAATTGAAAAAATAATCGGAATCGGTATTGGTATCGGTTATTCCGATAAATTATCATAAACTCAAGGTAAAATTATGGTAAACATCTTACCTTATCGGAATTTCAGTTCCGGTAATGTTATCGGAATCGGAACGGAATCGGAACTAACCATTCTTATCGGAATCATATTTCGGTTATCGGAATCGGAATCTGTGTTTCCGGTTCCGAACCCGACCCGTTTGCAGTCCTACCAGGGAACCACTTCGATTCGACGGTCGTGGCTTATCATCTCGTTCGAGCATTCAAATCGACCCACGTGTCGCCACCACATAGGTCCATAAGCTTACGCGAGGATTCCAACCAGAATCGATCGAAACGGGAGCGGTATTGCCCAGAAGTCGAGGCGTCGACATGATCGCCTGTCGCTTCGTCAGGTGTCATGGCAGACCATAATTGCGGCTGGGAGTCGAGGCGCCACGTCGCTTCACTTGTTGTCAGAAAGGCATCGAGTCTCATCAGTGCTACCGCCGCCGCGCTCCGTACAACACTGACACACCAATCACGAGGGTACAACTGGAAAAGGAAGCGCCACGTGGCCTTCTATTCGACATCCGTAGATTAATCCGTTTACACCTTCATCTCGGCCCATCAAGAGGCCTCGACGGAACGCCTCGGCCAAGCCCGTTAAACCAATAACGCACTTGATCCGAGTCCGCCTCCCGCGAACGGGCCGTAGCCTCGCAAGGGAAACCAAACCACAGTCCGTATAAACATAAAGGAACACACCACATTTCATATATAATTTTTCACAATTTACATAGCCATATTCCATTAAAACTGTAAAGGTGTACAAAAGCCTGGGGCATACCCCGAGGTACAACAAAAGAAAGTAAACAACTACAAAACTACAAGGCTACACTGCTGAGTACTACTCCGCTGGAGGTACTGACCCTGCTCCGCTACGACGGGGCCCAGAACTGGACGTCGGATGGGAAACGTCCTCCTCGCCCTCACCTGTGGGGGTAGGGGTGAGCCTCTCTAGTCACTGGCTCAGTAGGAACTCCCCCAAAGCCGAACAAACCACAAACCACAGGTACAAAACAGTAAACAGTACCAACAACATATAAAACAGCTAAGCAGGTAAGTAAAGCTGTAAAAGTACTCACCGTCTGCCGACTACGAGAAACAACTGTAGTAACTAAACGGCAAACCCAAACAAGTGTACAAACCAAAGTAGAGACAACCAACACGAGCCACGTAAACTGGTTCGCGACACCAGAAACTGACTCGGACAACTAACACAGGTCCACCTCTCAGTCTCGCAGCCACGGACGAAAGGTCCAGCTGCCGCTCCACGTAAAAAGGTCAAACAACTGTGGAGACCAACTAAAACACCACACCTGCAAACCACACGGTCACAGGCCCATGCCTGGCACCTCCAGTGACCCTGGCCTGGGCTCGCTAGAGTGAGGCACTGGAAAAGGACTAGCTGGGGTCCAGTACGTCTACTGGTGTCCGTACCCCCAACTACGAGCGCGCTACAAGTGACTAAAAACAACCACAACTGTCACTGTTCCACTGTCGTCTTTCCCTCAGCCGGACGTACAACTCTAACACAAGAGTGAGGGTGTCCAGGTCAGACGACACAGACCTCAACGGTACAACACAAGTACCGGGACAAGGCCCCGAGCTAACAGCCTGGCTCACAAAGAACCTGGGGCACCCAACTGGAGAGGTAACCACGGTAGGCGTCGTACTACTCATCACGTACACAAAACCACGTGCACGTCACACACAAACTACGTAAAACCTCAAGTAAACCACAAGTAACTACTGGTCCACTACATGTGAACCCAATTGACTCGCGTACACAACGCGCAGTCACCGAAGTAAACAACTAACAGCATACCTTGTATGCTAAACACGAGAACCATGTGCACTTAGTGCACCTCGTATAATTTCACGCATGCATTATCGATAAAACACCATAAATAGCCATTTCTGTTCATATAGGAGTAGGCGGCCACATCGATTGCCGCTTACAAGAAGTAGACGGCAAGGTCCATGGCCGTCAACCTCATGGCTGAAGAGCTTGGCGGCAAACGATGTTGACGCCAAGTTCTCCGGCCTTAAACCCTGCAGAAACCCTAATCCGATCCTGTGGGTTTTCTACTCATTCTTATTACAAAAAAACATGTAAATGCTATTCCTCTAGCATACTAGAACCCAATACAACCCACTAAAACATGCTCTGAACATTAAATAACACAAACCACCCATTATCCCGCATGGTGCAACTCTATCCAAACATGGATTATCATGCTGGTTCAAGTAGTTATGATGTGTTTTAATGTTTCTACGGAGCTACCAGGGTTCGTCCCCTACCTCAGAACGCGTTAGAATCTCCCGCAACTCCTCGGTTCACGCCGAGCCCTCTGCGAGCTCCCACGCGAATTACACCACACTGCGACGTTTCCTTGAGCAATTCGGCGACGCCGCGCGTCCCACGATCGACCAGCCACTCCTCGATACCTGTTAGAACCTTCAAAGACTCGGGGGCAGCAAGCTGGGGCAAGAGGGAGAGAGGGTGAGCTGAGAGAGCTGCTCTCGGGTGAACATATAACCTGCTGAACTGACAGGTTGGCGTCAACCCCCTTGTCGCCCACATGCACCGCCAGACTAAACGTCCACAAAAGCTGCCGTCAAGTTCAAGAAGTCAACGTCCATAAACATGGACGCCAACAGTCAACGACCACCCCTTGGCCGCCAACTCAGACAGAACAGCAGCAGGTCCTATTCCAATTCAGGACCTACCCTGCTCTTCACCTGCTCAAGCCACGCAATCACACCATGCATTCCACACACCCAACTCACACCGGCCTCACAACGGCCGCCACAACCACAATGCACATGATCCGCATGGATCCGAAAAGCACGCGACGTTACATTACTATCATCTAAAAAGAAAATTTCGACCTCGAAATTCATAACACAACACAAAGTCAAACGACTTAAACATACACAACTTTACAAGCACTATCATCTAAAAAAGAAAATACACAAACTTATACAAACAGATAGGGATACCCTTTAGCCATTTCAGCGGCCAACTCCCAGGTATCCTCACCACCCAACCTATTTTCCCATCTCACCTTAACCAACTCAATCTCCTTATTTCTCAACTTTTTGATCTTTCGATCTGTGATCTGTACTGGATATTCAGGCATAGTCATGTCCGGCCTCAGGTCACCACCTTGATATCTAATTATCTGAGCTGGATCTTCAATGCATTTCCTTAACATGGAGACATGGAAAATATCATGCACATCTGCAAAATCGGCTGGCAAATCCAGTCTATAAGCTGTTTCTCCAATTCTTTCCAATACCTGGAAGGGTCCTACATACCTTGGACTCAACTTCCCACTTTTGCCAAATCTCATAATGCCTTTACTCGGGGAAATTCTCAGAAAAACAAAATCTTCCACCTCAAACTGAAGTGGTCTCCTCCGCACATCTGCATAACTTTTCTGCCTACTTTGAGCTGCCTGCAATTTTTCTTTAATAAGTTTCACTACTTCAGTGGTTTGCTGAATCAATTCAGGACCCACTAATTGCCTTTCTCCCACTTCATGCTAGTTCAACGGAGTTCTACATGGCCTTCCATACAAAGCTTCATACGGTGCCATTCCAAGACTGGTATGATAACTATTATTATAGGCAAACTCAACCATTCCAAATGATGTTCCCAACTGCCTCCCCAAACTAAGCAACAGGCTCGCAACATATCTTCAATTGTCTGAATGGTTCTTTCTGTTTGACCATCTGTCTGGGGATGATAAGCGGAGCTATATCTTAATTCAGAACCAATCACCCTTTGCAAACTTCTCCAAAAACCAGAAGTAAATCTTGGATCTCTATCTGATACAATAGTCTTCGGAATACCATGCAGTGGAACAATTCTTTCAACATAAATATTTGTCAATCTGTCCACTATCCAAGACATACTTACTGCCATTAATCTGCACACATTTGTCAATCTGTCAACAAACACCCATATTCCATTATGCCCAGAACTTGTCCTGGGTAAACCTACCACAAAATCCATTGCAATATCATCCCACTTCCACTGTGGAATGGGTAGCGGTTGCAACAGACCTCCAGGCTTCTGATGCTCTGCTTTAATCTGTTGACAAACGGCACATCTTGCCACAAATTCTGCTATTTCTTTCTTCATATGAGGCCACCAAAAATGCTTTCTTAAATCATGGTACATTTTTGTACTATCCGGATGAATAGTGTACCTTGATTTATGAGCCTCTTCTAGAACTCGCTGCTTCACCTCTTTCTCTGCAGGAACAAACAACCTGCCCCTAAGCTTAACCACACAATTATCATTAATAGAAACTCCTTCCATTTTCACAATTTCAGGTAAACCTGCATCAGCTCTTTGAGCCTCAATAATCTGCCAATATAAAGACGGCTCTACAGCACTAGCAGCTAGAATTGCTCGACGCTGACTGCTGGGCACATACAAGGAATTCTCTACTACCTCTTCATACAACTTCCATTCTTTAATCATCATCAAGTTCACATAAGCCTTTCTGCTTAAGGCATCGGCCACAACATTGGCCTTACCCGGATGGTAAGCCAAACTAAAATCATAATCCTTCAGATACTCGACCCATCTGCGCTGGCGAAGATTTAAATCTTTCTGCGAGAAGATATACTTCAAGCTTTTATGATCTGTAAAAATCTCAAATCTTTCGCCATACAGATAATGCCTCCATATTTTCAAAGCAAATACAACTGCAGCTAATTCCAAATCATGAGTGGGGTAATTCTCTTCTGCTGGTTTCAATTGCCTGGTGTCCGTACCCCCAACTACGAGCGTGCTACAAGTGACTAAAAACAAACTCAAGTGTCACTTTCCCACTGTCGTCTTTTCCTCAGCCGGACGTGCAACTCAAATACAAGAGTGAGGGTGTCCAGGTCAGACGACACAGACCTCGACGGTACAACACAAGTACCGGGACAAAGCCCCGAGCTAACAGCCTGGCTCACAAAGAACCTGGGGCACCCAACTGGAGAGGTAACCACGGTAGGCGTCGTACTACTCGCCACGTACACAAAACCACGTGCACGTCACACACAAACCACGTGAAACCTCACGTAAACCACAAGTAACCACGGTCCACTGCACGTGAACCCAACTGACTCGTGTAAACAACGTGCAGTCACTGAAGTAAGTAACTAATTGCATACTTTGTATACTAAACTCGAGAACCATGTGCACTCAGTGCACCTCATGTGTCAACACACATGCATTATCGATAAATGCCATAATTTAGTCATTTCTGTTCATAACCAGTAAGCGGCAACATCGACTGCCGCTTACAACAAGTCAACGGCAAGGGATCTGGCCATTAACATCCTGACTGAGGAGCTTGGCGACAAATGATGTTGACGCCAAGTTCTCCGGCCTTAAACCCTGCAGAAACCCTAATCCGGCTCTGCGGGCTTTTCAACCGTTCTAACTATAGAAAAACATATAGAAACGATTCTTTTAACATGCAGGAACCCAACATAACCCAACACAGCATGCTTCGAACATTAAATTACTCAAACCACCCATTATCCCCGCATGGTGCAACTTTATCTGAAAATGCATTATCATGCTGATTCAGGTGGTTACGATGTGTTTTAATGTTTCTATGGAGCTCAACGGGTTCGTCCCCTACCTCAGAACACGCTAGAACCGCCCGCAATCTCCGGTTCACGCCGAACCCTCCGCGAGCTCCCACGAGAATTGTACTATGTCGCGACGTTTCCTCGCGCAATTCAGCAACGCCACGCGTTCTACGATCGTCCAACCACTCTTCGAAACCTGTTGGAAGCTTTAGAAACATGGGGGCAGCAAGTTGGGGCAAGAGGGAATGAGAACAGAGCAAGAAGACTGCCCTCGGGTGACCCTATAACCTGCAGAATTCTCAGGTTGGCGTCAACCCCTATGCCGCCAACAGCAACCGCCACCCTTAGCGTCCACATCTACTGCCGCCAAGTTCTTGCAGTCAACGTCCACTAACCTGGACGCCAACCAGTCAACGGCCACCCCTGGCCGCCAACTCCAACTGAACAGCAGCAGGTCCTATTTCATTTCAGGACCAACCCTGCACTTCACCTGCTCAAACCACACATCCACACCATACATTCCACACAACCAACTCACATTGGACTCACAACGGCCGCCACAACCACAATACACATGATCCGCATGGATCCGAAAAGCACACGACGTTACACTCCACCTCAACAACTGGTCACCTAAGCTGTAAGCCACACAGGCAAACCATTGCCTAAGCTACAAGCTTCACTGGCGAACCTCAAACACATGGGTAACAGGACCGCTAACCAAGAGCTAATCCTTTATACCCTTAAACCATGATGTATCGAATATCACACTTAAGTAACAGGACTGGCTACCACGATACCAATCCATCGCATACTAAACTATATTCAGAAACTTACCCAAAGAAGGGTAAAACACAACAAGTGGAAGGTCTCACCGCATGACCTCCACTTCACCACCTGAAAAGGCTAGTACTCAGCGTACTACGACAAACCAGTACCCACAAAAGGTACCTACCACCACGAGGTACCACCACTGAAACACAAACACAACTGTGCCACCATCAGGGCACCCAACAACCAGTCAAACTACAACCAGTGAGTCTCCGCTCACCAACCACAACGACAGCCGTGCTAACACTATGGCACGCCTCGACGGGTAAAACCACAACCAACACATGCTACAATCGGTAGCAAAGCACGAGCCGGAAAGTACGACGCCACCACACGGGATAGACTACTGGTTCATGACGCCAGTATCAAACCCGGACAACACATCACAAGAACTACCTCTCAGTCTCGCAGTCATGGACGTAAGGTCCAACTGCCGCTCCACAACACAAGAAAGGCCAAAGAACTGTGGAGACTAACCAAACCACCACAACCTATAGGTCACACCCTGCAGACCCATGCCTGGCACCTTTAGAGACTCTGGTCCGAGCTCCCTAAAGTGAGGCACTGGTAACAAGACTAGCTAGGGCCCAGTACGTCTACTGGTGTCCGTAACCCCCAGCTACGAGCGCGCTACAAGTTGTAGACACGCGAATTTTCCCATCGCGGGCAAATTTTCGAGTTGCGTTATAACGCCCAAAAATGACCCTCATTTTGCCTTATAAGAGCTTTTTCCCATCTTTCTGGATCTCGCCCACTTCTTTCTTGGTGCTTCCCAAGCGCCCCCGGAAGCAAATTTTAATTCGCGTCCACTATGGTAGACGCGTTTCTTAGAACCGCCTTCCAAATCGCGTCCAGCTTGTCCGCCGCGATTCATAAACCGCCCTTTAATCACGTCCAGGATCCCTGCCGCGATTCAGAGTCTGACAGCGGCCCGGAAAGTCGTCGCGCGCATGCCCGCAATAATGACAAAATCCCTGAATCACGTCCGTGTCGGACGACGTGATTCAGAGATGTCAAATCCGGGTGTTGCGTCAGCAGACATCGCGCAGGGGGGTCGGTTGCCTCGAAACCATGCAAGTCTTAATCGCGTTCGAGCGTCCCGCCGCGATTCAATTCGCGGCTGCATTCCCCGACGCGATTCTTAGAGGCGGTGTGGCGATTTCCACGCCATCAAACCGACCTTCTTAATCGCGGTCGGCAGAGTCGACGCGATTTACAGCTTTAATTGCGGCGGCTGTCCTAGACGCGATTTTGTCCCAGAACCTAAGCAGCCTTCTTTCCAAAAGGGGGGGCTCATTTGCTTCGGGGGAGAGGGTTTTAGAGAGAGAGAGAGAGGGTTTTTACAGAGAGGGAGAGGGATTTGCGAGCAGGGCTCCGCCGCTGCCGACTTCCTCTCCATCACTCGCGCATCTCGGAGGCGGCTCGTCGTCTTCCTCCTCTCATTTGCCCTCCACAACATCGTCACGCCGTCCGGCTACCTCGGGGAAGCACCCCAGTTTTTCTTCCTTCCGGACCCCTCGTGGTCCTTTTCCATTTTCCTTTTGGGCCCTACGTTGCCCTTTTTGCATTCTACACATCATGCATGCACACATCGCACCTTTAATTTAGGGGTTTATAAGGCCACCCAAAAGGTGTGTTCATCCCCTTTTATTTATGTCTATTTATTTCATTGTATTCGATACTACACATCGGGCTAATCCCGTTGTTTCTTTTGTTGTCTTTTTTGTGACAGGTACCCCGAGCTGAATCTCCTTCACCGGCCGGCCGGTGGAAGGAGGAGGAAAAAACCCGCCCCACACATCCCGCTTCTTTTCTACGGGTGAAAAAGTACACATAACCTCCTTTCCTACCCGTCCCTACTTTTGGTGCTTTTTAGGAAAAGTACCTGGCGATCACGGTTTGTCTTTATTGCTTTTATTGTCTTTTAATCGCCCGACGGGCCACTGTCTATTTTATCGTCTTTTTTCACGTGTATCCGTACACATTATTGGTGTGGACTATTTTTTTCGTCCTCCCCGTAAGACGAGAGCGAAAAATAGAATCTACAACTTGGCGATAACGGTGGGACGCTCTTTATTTCAGTTCGGGTACCACTTTTACGCCCCACATGGCGTTACATTTTGGCACCCACGTGTGCCGCTTTCTCGCCCCACGTGGCGTTTTTATTTTATTGTGTTTTACCATTTTATTTACTTGTTAAACCCATGTTTAGTTAGCTTATTAGAAGAGTCATTAGTGTTTAGAGTTTATATTTTTTCCCTTTCATTTGAGTGTGTGCATGCTACAAGTCTTTCTGTGAAAATTTTTTTCGTTCTAGGTTGTTGTTGTGAATCGCGGCGGGGACAGCCGACGAGATTTGTTGGGGTTATTTTTTGAATTTTTTTCGGGAAGGTTTTTGTGACAGATCGCCTCGGTCAAGCCCGTTAAACCGATAACGTACTTGATCCGAGTCCGCCTCCCGCGAACGGGCCGAAGCCTCGCAAGGGATACCAAACCACAGTCCGTGTAACATAAAGGAACACACCACATTTCATATATATATTTCACAAGTTTACATAGCCAAATTTCCACAAAAACTAAAAAGAAGTACAAGAGCCTGGGGCATACCCCGAGGTACAACTGAAGAAAGTAAACAACTACAAAACTACACTGCTGGAGCTACTCTGCTGGAGGTGTTGACCCTGCACCGCTACGACGCGGCCCGGAACTGGACGTCAGACGAGAGACGTCCTCCTCGCTCTCACCTGTGGGGGTAGGGGTGAGCCTCTCTAGTCACTGGCTCAGTAGGGAACTCCCCCAAAACCGAGCGAAACAAACACCACGAGTACGAATAGTAAACAGCACCAACAATTAATATAACAGCTAAGCAGGTAAGTAAAGCTGTAAAAGTACTCACCGTCTGTCGACTAC
The DNA here is from genome assembly GCA_014218235.1 of Colocasia esculenta. Classification (NCBI taxonomy): domain Eukaryota; kingdom Viridiplantae; phylum Streptophyta; class Magnoliopsida; order Alismatales; family Araceae; genus Colocasia; species Colocasia esculenta. The sequence goes on from JACBKR010000781.1 coordinate 1,147,041, forward strand.
GAGAAACAACAGTAATAATTAAACGGCAAACCAGTACAGGTGTACAAGCTAAAGTAGAGACAGCCAACACGAGCCACGTGAACTGGTTCGCGACACCAGAAACTGACTCGGACAACTAACACAGGTCTACCTCTCAGTCTCGCAGCCACGGACGAAAGGTCCAGCTGCCGCTCCACGTAAAAAGGTCAAGCAACTGTGGAGACCAACTAAACACCACCACCTGCAGACCACACGGTCACAGGCCCATGCCTGGCACCTCCAGAGACCCTGGCCTGGGCTCGCTAGAGTGAGGCACTGGAAAAGGACTAGCTGGGGTCCAGTACGTCTACTGGTGTCAGTACCCCCAACTACGAGCGCGCTACAAGTGACTAAAACAAACACAAGTGTCACTGTCCCACTGTCGTCTTTCCCTCAGCCGGACGTACAACTCTAACACAAGAGTGAGGGTGTCCAGGTCAGACGACACAGACCTCGACGGTACAGCACAAGTACCGGGACAAAGCCCCGAGCTAACAGCCTGGCTCACAAAGAACCTAGGGCACCCAACTGGAGAGGTAACCACGGTAGGCGTCGTACTACTCGGCACGTACACAGAACCACGTGCGCGTCACACACAAACCACGTGAAACCCCACGTAAACCACAAGTAACCACTGGTCCACTACACGTGAACCCAACTGACTCGCGTACACAACGGACAGTCACCGAAGTAAACAACTAACAACATACCTTGTATGCTAAACACGTAAACCAAGTGCACTCAGTGCACCTCATGCGTCAACACACATGCATTATCGATAATTATTGTACTTAGTCATTTTTGCTCATATAGAAGTAGGCGGCCACATCGATTGCCGCTTACAGGGAGTCAACGGAAAGGGTCCTGGCCGTTAACCTCCTGGCTGAGGATCTTGGCGGCAAGCGATGTTGACGCCAAGTTCTCCGGGCATCAACCCTGCAGAAACCCTAATCCGGCTCTGCGAGCTTTCTAACTGTTCTAACTACTGAAAAACATGCAAATGCAATTCCTTTAGCATGCTAGAACCCAATACAACCCACTAAAACATGCTCTGAACATTAAATAACTCAAACCACCCTTTATCCTGCATGGTGCAACTCTATTCAAACGTGGATTATCATGCTGGTTCAAGTGGTTATGATGTGTTTTAATGTTTCTATGAAGTTACCAGGGTTCGTCCCCTACCTCAGAACGCGTTAGAATCTCCTGCAATTCCCCGGTTCACGCCGAGCCCTCAGCGAGCTCCCACGCGAATTGCACCACGCCGCGACGTTTCCTCGCGCAATTAAGCGATGCCGCGCGTTCCACGATCGTCCAACTACTCCTCGGTACCTGTTGGAAGCTTCAAAGACTCGGGGGCAGCAAGCTGGGGCAAGAGGGAATGAGTGAGAGCTGAGAGAACTGCCCTCGGGTGAGCCTATAACCTGCACCATTCTCAGGTTGGCGTCAACCCCCATGCCGCCAACAGCAACCGCCACCCTCTGCGTCCACATCTACTGCCGCCAAGTTCAAGCAATAAACGTCCACTAAGCTGGACGCCAACAGGTCAACGGCCACACCTGGCCGCCAATTCCAACAGGACAGCAGCATGTCCCATTCTATTTCCGGACCAACCCTGCGCTGCACCTGGACAAACTACACATCCATACCATGCATTTCACACAACCGACTCACACTGGCCTCACAACGGCCGCCACAACCACAACACACACGATCCGCATGGATCCGAAAAGCACGCGACGTTACAATTTTTGTCGTGATTCGGGTCAACTCAGATCGACGCGTTTATGTGCATGCTTGATTGGCGGCAGTTGTATTGGACGCCATTTTGAGACAGAGTCCGGAGGGAGTCGCCTCGGCTCTTACAGCTTTTGCGAGCTATCAGATCCGCGGCCGACAGAACGGACGCGATTTTTGAATCTGCGCCCACTTCGTTGGACACGATTTTCATCCTGTTTCAGAAGGCTCATTCAGCTGCCTTTCTTTATATTTGCGGGCATTTTGCATCGGTCGGGAGACCTCCTTCCCTCATATTCCTAGGCTCCACACACCATTCAGGTGAGGGCAAACTCTCCATTGGGCATTCCGTCCCTTTGGACTAGTGAACCTTCTCCCAGAACCCCGTAAGACTTCGTACCCCGTGGATTCCCTCACGGCGGACCGAGCAGGCGGTACCAACTACGTAAACCACCCACTTACCACGTGGGAAACACGCTCACAGAGCGCTATGGGTGCCAATGCACCTCTTACCAAGACCATGCACGTCAAACATCGATAATCGGATAACCAAAACACCAAAAGCATGCAAAGCAGAACCCTCGGCTGTGATCGCGACATGGGGTTCAATCGCAATCAGGTCGCGACACCCCGATGGACTGCGATCAGAAACACTAACGAGGCAGGGTCCAACGACGCCATAAGATCGCGCCACCGCCACATGTCGCGATAGGAAACCTTGTCGCGACGGGTCGGCCTGTCGTGACTTGGTCGCGACCGCCAGGTCTATCGCCTTCACAGGCGCAAACCCTAATCCGGGAACCATCTCCGGATTTTCTATGCAAACCACCCAAAACATGATTTCAACCCGGTTTTCATGCTCATTTCACCTCCTAGGCATGGTATTTATTGTTTTTAAAGCGGTAAACAAACTAACATGCAATCCACGCAATCAAACATGGTGGAATCACCCTACCTCCGTGAAGAATGCGCAAACCAGCCACGACACGACGCCTCCCCCGCTCCATGCGATGTCCTCGCGTCGAACACCATGCCGGAATGCCTAATCGCCCCGAAATCCGCCACAGCTCCTCTCCTAGGTCGAGCAGAGCTTGTGAAAACTTTGTTCGGCCAAACCTTTTTAAAAACCGCACAGTGGTTGGGATCGCGACGTACCTCCCCGTTGCGACCTTGTCACGACGGACAAGAGTGTCGCCTTCCCATTCCCGATGTCAGCAGGCCGCCCCAGTGTGCGACACACGGCGCATATGTAGACGTTGACCAAAAATAGCGGCAACCAGAACGTGACCCCCACTGCCGTCGCGTTCAGAACGCGACCTACACCCCCGTCGCATTCACATCCAGTAAACCAACGGGCACTACGGGCCCAACCTGCCGACCCACTAAGCTCCACACAACATGCGGAAATCTCGACCAAGGCCCAATGACCTCATATTGGTCATGAGCACCACTCACCAAACCCATAAACGCAGATCCGAACTTCCACTAATCAACGATCCACGAAGATTCGAAAAACGCGCTACACTACAACTTCCATAGTCCGAAAATTTCCAAGCTCTCCTCTTCACAGAAGTCTTGTTTGTGTTGGGTGGCATCTGTGTAACTAGATCATTTCTCTAGTCCACCCTCCTTTATTTAGAAAGGATCAGAGCTGTAATTTGTTGTTTGTTTTCGTTTCTAGATTCCCTGTGTTTGCTCTGAAGGATGAGCAAACACACGTGTTTTTCAATTCTGTTTGTACAACCCGCAGGAGGTTTGTTTCTGCAGTGCCCCTCTTGTGAAGGGAAGACATTGTTGAAGGTAGTTCTTGTACCTCTGTTAAGGGAAGACTTGCTTGGGAGCAAGTGGGCTTGTAATTCCTCTCAAGGGTGAGAGAAGGCCAAGTATTGTTGGCAGTTAGTGAAATCTCAAGTGGTTTTCTTGAGGACTGGATGTAGGACTTTCATGTGGGAATGGCCAAACCAGGATAAAATTTCTTGTGCATATGTGTGATTGTTTCCGCCAACTTACACTTGTTTCACACACTACACTAAACACTATCAATTTTATTTAGTGTTGTCTAATTTCAGATAATTTTTTTTAAAAGCGCAAGAAGTCCTATTTACCCCCTTCTAGGACATCATTAGTGCCATCTTGATCCAACACTAATGGCCCATACCTAATATATAAATATACAAATCTAAAACCCTACCTCCCCCTCCCCCAAATCCCATCGGCAAACGACCTACCCTTGCCTTGCCCAATCTAAAATCTCATTGTCCTCCCCTCGTCGTCGTCACCATCAGTCGCCGGGCACCCCTGCCCTCACCCCTTGCAGGCACGACTATGCCCTCGCTGTCGGCTTGCCCTTGCTAATCGCACCACCCGATAGTAGGCACCCCAACACAGCGACGCCCTCGGCCCGCCCCCATCTCGCCCCTCCCTTACATGCACAACGACTCCTCTACGCGGTGGCTGACGGTAGCTCCGACGACTCCACTGCACGACAGCAAGTGGGCCTTCCCCTTCTCTCTCTCTCTCTCTCTCTCTCTCTCTCTCTCTCTCCCTCGTTGGTGCCAAAGGAGGCTCTGGCACCCATCCCCCCCCAACTGCATGCCCTTCCCCCTCCCTCTGTCTCTCTGTCTCTCTCTCCCAAGATCTCTCTCTCTCTCTCTCTCTCTCCCCGCCAGTGCCGGAGGAGGCTCCAGCACTCCTCCCCGAATCCAAACAAGATCAGTATATAAAGCACGAAGAAGTTGATAAGTATTTTCAAAGCAATTTGACTGTTATCTTGGACTTTAGAGAACATGGACATGTAATTTGAATGTGGGACATGTAATTTATGAATGTTTATGCACTATGTTGAAAACTTTAGTGGTTCCTTAATTGTCAAGTAGTAGTTCAATTTTCATTCTATGCTACTTTTATGAATATTTAGATATTGTCTGTGGTATTTATACATGTTTTAAAATTTTACAGATTTTTTTCTTCTAATTTTTAGGTCACAATTAATATATCTTGTCATGTCTCGTATTTTCGAAGCGGATAATATCCGTATCCACTCCGAATCTGAACATTATCTAACTAAGATATCTACTCCGTATCTAATTTTTTATTCTGAGTGAATACAAATTATCCGATTAAATATTCGGAGCGGATACAAAAAAACTCATATCTGCTCTATTTACAACTGTAACTCCACCCCCTCTCTCACGCTCGTTCACACACTCAAAAGACGGCCCCCACCCCTTCTCTTCCTCGTTTCTCCCACTGAGCTCTCTCTCTCTCTCTCTCTCTCTCTCACCGCCAGAAAGTGTTCCTCCTCAACACCGCATAGATCCCCATGCGTAGACACACACACACACTCTCTCAAGTGTATATATCCTCCTAAGGTGAATCGAATCAGAGAGAGAGAGAGAGAGGAGAGAGAGAGTGAGAGAGAGTGAGAGTGCAGAGAGAAGAGAGGAGAGAGTGCAAGGAGAGAGAGAGAGAGAGTGCAAGGAGAGAGAGTGCAAGGATGAGAGAGAGAGAGAGTGCAAGGAGAGAGAGGGAGTGCGGGGCAGTAGGGGAGGGGGAGGTCATGGTGGAGGGGTTGGGGCATTGCACAAATGCTTGTTTTATTACGAGAAACAGTTTTGTAACACCATTTGGTAACATCACCATTAAAATTGTACCACATCAACATTTGAAATGAAAAAATTAAAAACACCTCATAAATGATGAGGTTGTGGTGCACTTTGATTGGTGTGTTACTTTAAAATATTATCAAATAGTGTTATTAAACCATTTTCCTTTTATTACTGGCCTGCACAAAGCATAAACACACACACACACTCTCTCTCTCTCTCCTAGTCTCCTGTCTCATTCTCTCTCTCTGGAGGTTATTGATTAAATTTTCAGATCTAAAGAGTATCTGCTATAACATATAGACTTCTGAAAATGATTGAAATATGATATATTTTAAAGATATATAATTTATATATTTTTATATATCTATATTATTTAATCTTGACGTATCCATGTGTAATATGGGCAGTGTGCGAATCCATATCTATTATCCATCATCAGATTTTTTTTATCTTATTATTTAGGTCGATTACCTATCTCTATCCATCGTGTAGGACATAAATATGGACAGTCGGAGTTTCATGCATATGTTAGGATATGACAAGACAAATTTTATAATAATGATGATCTGGCTGTAAGAAATTATTTTTATAGTTGGAAAAGAGAGAAAAACACTTATTTTTAACTAATAAAATTATTTTTATTTTACATTATTATTATTACAAAATTAATCTTACAATCAATATTTCTCATTGCGAATATACATGATTCCATCTCTCATTACAAGATATAGATCTAAATCAACTTGTTCACATCTTTGTCACTACGAGAAGAAAGATTAGTCAAGGTAAAAGAAGAAGAGAGAGAGAGAAAAGTTATATTATATATATATATATTCAATGAAAGTATGATATTTTTATATCTTATTAGGTATATGTATATCAATAATATAACAATTATAACATGTTACAGCCACCAAAAATGATGTTACTCGTCTTGACCGTCTTCATCTTCGTTTCCACCATGCTGTCCCAGCGGCGATGTCGTCGTAGTGTAGCTCGGAGGGAAGGGGTCTTCGCTCGGAGGGAAGGGGGCTCAGTTGGGACCCCTCCCCTCCGCCTTGTCCGTCTCATTGCTTCGTCGCTATCGTCTACGGTTGTGTGTCCCCTCTGACAGGGGTAGTTTTGGTTCCCTATTTTGGTAGAAGGGTTTTGTTCCTCTCCGAAAACAGTCTTCGCCTCTCAGAGGGAGTTTCTTCTTCGATGTTGGTGATCACTCCATTGGCTTCGGAGGTATAGTTGCGGTCATGTTAATTTTCAGTCTTTCCCAGCCACTTTGGCATGTGGTCGACGTTGGGCATCTCCGACGACCAGAATGCCCCCTCTCCCTATCTCCTCTTGGAGGACCTTGTCTCCTCTTTGTGAAGGGTTTTGTCTTGGAGACCTTTGCCTTCATATGGTTCTCCCCCCAGGGGAGTGGTTTTGGCCTCTAACCCGTTTGGAGGATCTATTTCCTTTGGCCGCGGTGTTAGGTGTTTGTAGTCCCCTATTGTCGGGAACGTTGCTTTGCTCTCCATTTTGCACTTGTTGTGTACGTGCGCTTCAAGCTGGGGATGGAGCCTCACAGTCCAATCCCATCCTCAAGATTTGTCGATGCCTCTAGCATGTCGGCCCTCTCAAGCCTTTATTTGCGATTCGTCGCTGTGGTGGCTTGTATCCTTTTCAGATTGGCTAAGTCGAGCTCCTCCTCCGGTGTTTACGGTGCCCGATGGTGTGATTCTCCCTGTCAAACTTCTGTCGACGTCCGTCGACGAGCAACCCCGACAGATCTACATGACATCCGACAAGAGTAGTTTGACGTCATCGATCGCGCCCCTTGACTTCTTCTTCCTCGACTGGGCCAGTTGTGCTCCTCCCCGATGATCACATCGATGGGCGTGTTTCTCCCTGTCGACTAGTCACCGGCGAAGATCGGCCGTCTTCCCCAACACCCTTATGCGACTACTGTTCCATGGTGCTTCCTTGAGTGTTCTCCTTTGGGTTGGGTGCTATTTCATTGTGTTCGGACCTAGTGGCGAGCCACTTTGGGGTCAGTGGGGTTCTTTGATCTCACTAGACTGAAAAGTTTTTATTAGTGATGTAATTTCATTATTAGTGACCCCATAGATCAAAAAAATATGTCTAAAATTATATCTACTAAACCAAAATTGTAAATACGCCACTGTTCGGACCTTTGATCCCTGAGCGACCTATTCCGTTTGCAAGGAGAATTGTACGGTTGCCCACGCTGTTCTCTGACGTAGGATACTATCTGTGCCCCTTTGTATGTACCTGATTTCGTAAGTAACGAAAGGCAACATCTTTTACTGTTCAAAAAAAAGTCTTGAAAGCACGAAAGTTATACCGCACAGGCTTGTGATGGTCTCGTGTCTCGGTGGGTTGACTTCGCTGCACGGCCCCAAGTGACATGTCCAGTGGCCTCCGGGCCGCGCTCTACCGCCTCCTACGCCTCTCCTCTGTCACCCGGAACCTCCGCCAGATCCACGCCCGCCTCTACGTTCTCGGAGTCCACCAGGACAGCTTTCTCGTCACCCACCTCATCTCCCTTTGTCACCGCGCAGGCGACATCCACCACGCCCTGTCCGCCTACGCTCAGACGCAGAGCCCCACAGCCTACCCCCTCAACGCCCTCCTCGAAGCGCTTGTGGACGCAGACGACGCCTTGAAGCGTCGCGGCGTCGCGGTCTACCGCGCCCAACTTCGGGACTGCCAGCGCGGGGACGCAAACCGGCGGCCGAATTGCTTCACCTTCTCTCCGCTGCTCAGGTCGTGCTTCCCCTCCGCCAGCTCGCTGGTTCCACAAGTCCATGGGCACATCATCAAGTTCGGCGTTGAGACGGACGTCTACGTGGGCACCACCCTGCTCGATTCCTATGGCAAGTGTGTTAACTGCGAGTTGGCGCGCCAGTTGTTCGATGATATGCCCGTGAGGAATGTTGCATCATGGAACTCCATGTTATCAAGCTTGGCCAGGAGCGGCGACATTTTAGAAGCTAGGAAGCTGTTCGATCAAATGCAGAGCAGGAACGAAGTGTCATGGACGAGCATGATCACGGGGTATGCACAGAACGGATACTTTGGTGAGACATTGGTGCTGTTTCAGGAGATGGTTTCGGCTGGAATTAAGCTGCATGAGATGGCGGCTGTCGGTGTGCTCTCCGCTTGCGCCCATCTGGGAGCACTTGGGCTTGGGAAAAAGTTACATCAATACTTCGATCGTGAAAGTCGTGGTTTGGACTTGTTCATAGGAAGCGCACTTATTGACATGTACTCAAAGTGTGGTGTGGTTGACCAGGCGGCAGAGGTCTTCACAAGAATGCCTAAGAAGAATGTTGTTGTTTTCAGTTCAATGATCATGGGATTGGCAATGAATGGGAGATGCATCGAGGCCTTGCAGGTTTTTAATGACATGAAAAAGGTAGGCATCAGGCCCAATGATATTACTTTAGTTGGTGTTCTCTGTGCCTGCTGTCATGGTGGCCTGGTGGACGAAGGTCGCCAATATTTTGGTTCGATGGTGCAAAAATACTCTATAGCTCCCAAGCTCCAGCATTATGCTTGTATAGTTGATTTGCTTGGCCGAGCTGGGCTCATCAAAGAAGCCTACCAATTTATCAGAGACATGCCTATTAATCCGGATATTGTCGTCTGGGGAGCCTTGCTTGGTGCTTGTAGGATTCATGGGGAGTTTGAGCTTGGGAAGCATGCCGCCTTGCGCATCTTGGAGTTGGATCCTCAACACTCGGGAAGTCTTGTGTTTCTGTCCAGTGCTTGTGCTAGAAACAGAGACTGGACTGGCGTGAAAAAGATAACCAAGAGGATGGGTAGTTCAGGGACAAAGAAGATTCCTGGAAAAAGTTGGATAGAGGTAAACAGTGTTGTCCATCAGTTCTTTGCTGGGGATAAATCACACCCTCACAGTGATAAGATATACATGAAGTTGGATGAATTGGGTAGGTTACTGGAGCTCGAGGGTTACTCCCCTAACGTGGATTCTGTGGTCTGTGATGTGGAAGACGAAGACAAGGAACAGGCACTCTATGTGCACAGTGAGAAGATAGCGATAGCCTTTGGGTTGATCAGCACCCCTGAAGGCACTGACATTAGGGTTGTAAAGAACCTTCGGGTATGCAATGATTGCCACTCTTCCATAAAGCTTATATCCAAGATTGTGGGAAGAGATATAATACTTAGGGACAACAATCGTTTTCACCATTTTTCTGGTGGTACATGCTCTTGTAAAGATTACTGGTAACCAATTCTTGGACCAAAGTGTTCTATATATATGGAACGTATGCCGTGAAAATTAACATCCTATGCACTGGATCATCTTTCTGGCTGTTGCTGGGCCTAGCTTGGGTGAACTGTTTGACTAAAAGCTTAATAAGTTTTTCTTCCCCACTACATGCGTTGCTAGTTTACCAGACAAGCAATCTCACTGAGATTAGGTAAGTATGCTTTCATGTTCGGCGTTTAAAGAGAAAAAGCCAAAAACCTAGATCCGAAGCTCGCCCTCTACCTATCATCGCGATCGAACACCAGATTATGGATTTCGTTCAAAAGTAGGGGTTCAATTGGGATTTTTAGTCAGTATTGTCAAACGGATTCATGGCTTCTGGACCAATTGCTGAATCCGCTTTTTTTTTCCCCTTTTGCATAAGAAACTTCCAATTCAACCAAGAAAGTGGCAGAAATCCATGGTTAACACACAGGAATTAAAACACCACACAAAGAAGACTATGCACCACACGTAAATGACAAATCAAATCCACATGACAACTAGTACACGAGGAAGACTTGAGAAACCATCCGGCTTCTCACTCTCTAAAAACATTGCGATCTTTTCGAAGCTTGAGGGCTACAACTATTAGGAATGTTCATTTCTCAGTTTGAACCTAAAAATCGAACCGAAATAGGAAAAAAATGCTAACATGCTAAAATTCGATCAATGACTAAACCAAATTGGATTATCTTTAAATAGTTCGGTTTGGTTTAGAAACCGAACCACACCATGTGAATCAAATAAATCGATTCAGTTTCTAATGGTTTTTCTTACTTTTTTTTTCTGATTTTTATTTTCACTGGTTTTACAGATTTTTTTCTCAGCTGATTATTATATTTATATTTTCTGCTAATGTATAGCAATGTTTAACTATATTTCATTGTTTTTCTCACTGATTTTATTTTTCACTATTTTCTTATTACATTTATTGTCACGATTTTATCACTAATTTTTATTGTCACTATTTTTCTCACTAATTTTTATTTTTGCTTATACTATTTTCCTCACTAAAGTTTTTTTTTTTTATTTTCACTATTTTTCTCACTACTTTTTTATTTTTACTATTTTCTCACATACTTTTATATTATATTTTCTGAATATAGATATAAATGTTGTGATATGAGGTGTTGTCAAAAGTTTATTATTCTATAGCTAAAACTCTGAAAGCTCAAAACCCTCAGTTTTTTTATATTAGTATTTCTAACTTTTTAAATTCAATTTGATTAGTTCATAAATGTCAACTTATTAAAAGACAAAAGTCCATAGTCAAAATAATTAGAAAAGTTTAACCACTAATGTCCAAGTAATAAGTGACTACAAAATTAATAAGATCTCACATTCCCAAAACAGTCCAAGGGCCCAATCCGTGAATTGAACCGAACCAAATTGCTCTAGTTTGATTCAATTTGGCTGATATGAAGTTTAATTTGATTCGATTTTGTTTCAAACTTTTTTTTTGTTAAGTAAACTTTTTTTGTGTTCTTTTTTAAATAAGGGGAGAGAAATGGTGGGTCGAACCCGCACCCTCCCACTCGAAAGTCGGAGGTGGTACCACTATGATTATTCCATTCCAAACTTAAATCCTTTTAAAGGTGCGGTTTGAGTTGAAAATAACCTTGACTGAGTCAAACCATGCAACAACAAGATTGCCAACTTGAGATAATAAAAGTAAACCTTAAATGAAACACTTTTAACAACGAAATGTAGATGAGGCTTCCAAGAGGCGAGGTCCCAAAATTGTCAACGAGGTGCGAAGAGAAGAAAACCACAACACCTTCAAGAAGAGCAGCAAAATCATGGAGGAAGGGGAGTAAAGTAGATTGGGGAGATGCGATTACACAGAGATAGCCGGAAGTGAAAACCTTCCCCAAAAGTGGTTCTAGCACATTCTGATTGGGGATCTTTTGTATTCTCCTTCAGGAGTCACCATGCCTTCTTGTATAAGAAGATTGTGCGTTACTGGCAATTTAAATTCTAGGTCTCCCTTTGACCATTTAGAAATTATACCGTTGCAGCATATATGTAAGTTTATACATCATTCGATCGAGCAAAGATTCCTCAAAGGAAGCGATTCAAACGAAGTTCTGTATCCGTTGCGAAAGGGCAAAAAATATCGATGTGAAGTTCTACGTGCGAAATACCAAACCTCTAAAACCCTATTTGGCCATCATTTAGCCGTTACGAGAAAGATTCATTGGAGAGATGGCAATCTCGCCGATCAACAGCAAAATTACGGAGCAGGATTACAAAACATTTCTATGATAAGCTAATTTCTCTCGGGCAAAAGAAACTGCAAAACCACAGAGTTATCTATCCAATTAGAGGCGATTTACTAGAGCAACCCAAATAAAACAGCTTTTGTCATAGATAGAGAAAGTAGCATATGAAAACAAGCCAAAAAAATTGTTTCGACTTATATGAGTTTAGGACTTCAAGCATACGTGGGACTTACGTCTCTGTTTGGTAGTAGATTGGGGTTAGAGATAACTCCAATTCATGATTAAAGTTATTCAGAATTAACTCACTTTTTAATTTATTTTCTTGTGTAGTTAACCCAGTTTAACTATAGTGAGTTAACTAATTTTCTCTTGATTGCTTTGCCAAGATAAAGTGAGTTAACCTATTTTCATATCAAAAAGTGACTTGAAAAGAGAAAGTAACAATTAATATTGTGTTGACAAAAGAGAAAGTAGCAATTAATGTTGTGTTGAGAAAAGATAAAATAGTAATTAATATTGTGTACTGCCAAGACAAAAAAGTAGTTAACTCAATAGGTTAACTCCAATCCACTTCTAGAGGTGGGTTGAAAAATTATGAGTTAACTCACATCTGACCCACTTTTAATCTAACCTACTTGAGTTAACTTTTTTTTATTATCAAATTGTATTTTGAGGTAACTCTGAGTTAATTTTGAGTTAACTTTAAGTTAACTCGTTATCAAACTGAGGCTAACTGTAACGGGTGTGTGATCTCAGATGATACTTGGCAGAAGGTAAATTTGATAACCGGAACATGAGGAATAATTTTTTGATAAGTTTGATGTCTGAGATAAGTTAAACTCAGGTGTTAAATTTTATGTGGGTAAAAGATGTAAAACGGGAGGATCATAAGTATCCCTAAAGTTATCTCTAGAGATAACTTATTAAATGTTGTACTACGTTCTTAGAAAATCATGTATACTCTCCCTTTTATACATGGATATTTAATGTCAAATTAGAGATAAAAAAGTGATAATTCTATATATTTTATCACATCACACCATTTTAAAAATTATCACTCTTCATAATTATCTCTCATTAAACCATCCTAAACCAAAATAGCCCCTAACATAGATAACTTATAAATGTTTAGCTTATCCTCACTTTCCTTATCTAATTATCAAAGAGCCCAGTGCCGCTTTGATATTAGGATATGTAACTTAAGAGTACCTTATACTTAAGCTAATCTAAAAGTTATCTTACTTATCTTTAGAAATAAAAATGAGACTTAATAGACAATCTAGTTTGCTCAAATACATTATCAACTAAATTTCAATGATTTTGGAATCTCAATAATCGGTTCATTTTTTCTTCATAATTGATTATGTTTTTTATATGGCACTTACCCAAATAACTGAAATTGCTCGTATAGAAGAACTTATAAATCGATTATCTTGATCTCAGTAATCAATTAACATATGCTACCCTGGATAGCATTTTACCTCGTCTCCTGGGTATAGATACAATAACTATATATTTACATCATGGTACTCCTGTTAATCAGTTAAATATTAACTATATATTCATATCCCATATCTAAGAGTGAAAGACTTATCCAAGCAGCCTTTAGATTTTATTACAAAATTAATCCTGCAACAAATATTTCTCATATTTTAAACTTAGGTCATGCATTTCTACCGCATCATTGCCCAACCATATTAAAAGCACTTATTATCCAGAGGGAATTAGTGATTGAGATCCAAGTTATCCTCAAATTGAGTAAATTGCAAAAAGAACAATGCCATTAGTTAAGAAGTTTGGAGATACCTTTCTTACCATCCACGTTAGGCTAAAAGTATGAGTATTCGTGTCCCATCGCAGTGTGTGCAGGAGACATGAGGATTTATCTCCAGTTTCATTACTTTTACTCATTTGGAAGTCTCGTTCGTTTGCGGTGAGAGCTAGTCGGGGGCAACATGCAGTGGGTTGGCGTGAAGAGGTGTCCCTTTCTTTTGTCCAATTAATGTGTTGTCGTCACGCCATCGACGTGACTGATCAACCTCAGATCCTTCTCTCAATTTATCGTGACCCGTTGGCGCATTAGAACAAAGGAAAAAGAAGTGATTTAAATTACGAGGTTGATGCTATTAATGCAGCCTCTCTCGAGGGTAGAATTTTGAATCCACCTCATGCCTTATTTAAAAAAGATCATCAATTATATTATTATTTTTAGAATATTTTAGAATATGGAAAAATCTATTCAATATAATTTTTTTTAACATAACGCGCGTGTGGAATCTTTATCACATTCTAACCAATTCGTGTCATGATGCACTTTAAAATGGGTCTTTTTCTTGACTAGGGAGGTCACTAATGCTGCTCATTCATCACCAATCCTTTTCTACTTAAAAAATGATATTGAGTTCTCTTTTAATTTTAAATTTAAAATTATAAAAAAATATTGTTATGTGTTTGGTAAAAATGAATAAAATTTTAAAATTTATGTTGAGGGTTTGGCGGAGGGGGGGGGGGGGGCGGCTGGGTTTGGGGGGGGGGGGGGGGCCCTGCGGGGGGGGGAGGGGGCGGCTGCAGGGGGGCGGTTGGGTTTGGGGAGGGGGGGCAGTGCTGGGGGGGTGGGGGGGCGGCTGGGTTTGGGGAGGGGGGGGGGGGGGCAGTGCGGGCGGGGTTGGGGGGGGGGGGGGGCGGCTGGGTTGGGGGGGGGGGGTGCCCTGCGGGGTGGGGGGAGGGGGCGGCTGCAGGGGGTGGTTGGGTTTGGGGAGGGGGGGGGGCAGTGCTGGGCGGGGTGGGGGGGCGGCTGGGTTTGGGGGGGGGGGGTGCCCTGCGGGGTGGGGGGAGGGGGCTGCTGCAGGGGGGCGGTTGGGTTTGGGGAGGGGGGGGGGCAGTGCTGGGCAGGGTGGGGGGGGGGGGTGCCCTGCGGGGGAGGGGGAGGGGGCGGCTGCAGGGGGGCGGTTGGGTTTGGGGAGGGGGGGCAGTGCCGGGCGGGGTGGGGGGGCGGCTGGGTTTGCGGGGGGGGGGGGGGGGTGCCCGACGGGGTGGGGGGGGTGGGCTGGGTTTGGGGGGGGGGGGTGCCCGACGGGGTGGGGGGAGGGGGGCGGCAGGGGGGCGGTTGGGTTTTGGAGGGGGGGGTGCCCGGCCGGGTGGGGGGGGGGGGAGAGGAGGGCTGCAGTTGAGGGGGGGAGGTTGAGAGAGAGTTTGTGTGCTTTAAAATAAAAATAGGTTAGGACTTGTTTTTTTTTTGAAGAGATTTATATAGGATAAAAATTTTACTCTAAAAAAAAAACTAATACCAAACACCTCATTGTGTTGTTTTTTTTTTTTTTTAATTTTAGAGAAAAAAAAAGAGACAAAAAATTGTAACCAAACACCTATAGGGAATTTGGTTTGCTCCCAATATCTACTTCTGTTTTGATGGATTTTAACCATCTCGCTTTGTAACATTTTCTTCGGTAATGAAATTCTCATTTTCTATTATTCAAAAAAAGAAAACAAAGGGAAAAAAATACATAGTTTCCTTATAACACAAGAAACTTGAGTCTCTAATTATCATAGCACGATCATGACATCAGTGGCTGTGGATAACTTAAAATTTACATATATAATTATGTTGAGGTTTATAATTTTAAAAAACTCTAAATTTTTTACAATTATTTTTTTGGCCTTTGTAATATGACTACTTAATTAGTCATATGAATGTGAACATTAAGAAAGTCCTTACGAGGGCTAGAAATTAAATATATAAAAGTATTATTATAATATCTTTGAAAAGGACTTATTCCGGAAGGAAGTTAACAATTCTAGGTCATATGTGAATTTTCAAGTTATGAAGATAAAAATTAATTGCAAAATGGTATAAAGATTAAAAAGTAATAAACCAAATATATTTCCGCATTAATTAATGCTCATTCTATGTGGTCTATGGAACATATGAAAGCGGATGGTTGGTCTTTCTCTTAATACTTTCTCAAACATGATACTGATCATAATTGCTTCAAGTTTTAATCGATGGTTTCTCTTCTAAGCTTACTTTCTGTTGATAATGTGAGTTTAGCAAGTTAAGACGACTTGGCTGTGAAGAATTCGCATCACGATGCATCCTTCCATGATGAGATTGATCATGAGCTTCTGAACTTATAACCTGGAGAAATGTATATGTTTCCAAATTATTAATCCCACCCACCAACTTCCTGAGCCTAATTATACTGATACGTGTCTTTTAAGTTTTCAATCGATGGCTGTGCATGCCTTTCATTTTTCACTTGACAATGTGGGTCTAGAACATTAACACTGTTTAGTGGCACACAATTCGTGTCATGATGCATCTTTCCATATCATGAGATTGAGCGTTAAGAACCTATAACAATGGAGATAATATATATATATATTTCTCCCCGTCCCTAGCTAGTTACCTGGCAACCAACTTCCCACGTAAAGTATAGTTTCCATTTCCCTTGCCGGCATGCCCACCAACCAAATTCTCCATCTCTAAACAATCCCCTTGGTCTCAAACAACTTGAGCAATGTCCAAAGATTGATCCATACTTATATATTGTCCGATTTGTTTATGTAGGTATTGGCTTGGGACCGCCTAATGCAACTTGGGTTTCCTCCGTTTCCGCATAACATGTAAGTTTAGGACTTTATAAACTCAACCGAGCCTAATCATGCATGCAAGTAATGTGATATTTTACTCTGTCGTCTATAAATTACTCAGAACTGATGAATCTAAGCACACATCTCCAAATTTGAGCCAGATTGGTTCTATTCCACCTGATCAACTAACCTCAATTCTTCCTATTTGCATTAGAAAACGCACAAATCCAAATGGGTTTCTTTCTCCCACAGACAGTGGCGTTCTCGAGGAACCCGTCAACTTGGAGTGACCCACATGCGTCATGCCTTCGTAGTTGAATCCTTCTTCTCTGCAAATTCGCATTACCTCGTGTATCGCATCCCGGGTCACCATGTCAATTTGCGATGAAAGTGGAAAAAAAATGTGATTTAGAATTGTAATCATTGAAATTTACTTTTTACTCTATTTTTTCATCAAATATAAAAAATATATTTATTTTTAAAAAAAATAAAATTTGAAAAGTGAATAGAGATAGGAGAGAGATAAATAGAAGGGTGGTATTTATGGGACATTAGATTTTGAGTCTCTTAAATTAAAAGAATTCAAAAGTCAAAGTACTTGAGTAAAAAAATGTACGAAAATGTGTACATGATAAGGCAGCTTACGATCTCTTATGTATACGAAGATTTTTGGGTATAACTCTGTCATTTTGCGAATGAGCAAGAAGAGGATTTTAGTTTGTGAGTTTATGAGAGTCCATTATTGAGTGCTTTTTGCACCTGGTCAGACAAGAAAATTATTGCTCTGACAATAAAATTTCATAGTCCAAAATGGTCACTTAAATAATATGGTCTCGGTGTATAAATTGAGAAAATAAACTCCCCCAATTTTGTCATTAGTGCAAACGGAGTAGTACCTTGTGAAGTCACTATCAATAATCTACCCGTTGTCTGTTTGTTCTTCGTACAAGATGAAAGAAGGTCACCGTCAGCAACCGGAATCACCAAGTCCGGGGCTTTCAATGCATGGTCGACGAAGTCACCCAGCCTTGCCAGCTAGTAGGTAGTCATGTTTCAAATTTCTACTTGTGTTCTCTCCACGATTCCATGCGTGTCGGTGGGGAGGAGAATTGTCAAACATGAGTGAGGCTCGCCAGTGGTTGATCCCCATTGGAGAGTGTTGCTGCACAAGCAAGGATGGGTCGGCCGGGATCGAACCGGATGGGCACCGAGAGATGTGGAGTCATCGCACGGTTGTTGGCGGAGCCTTCCTGACTTGCAAACCACCGAGACTCTTCGACGGTCGGACACTCCGACGATCAAGTTAGCAAGAGTTCAGAAGGTCGTTCAGAGAGAGAAAGAGTTTTGGTGCTACGAATAGCGTACTTTCTTGTGAGGTGTGGATGGTCTTTTATACTGGTGTGTTGTGGTATCGTAGGTTACAAGGAAGGGTCCGAAGTCCTGTTCCTTCTGCGCCCTTGTGGGGCAATACGAGGCGAGTGCGTTGATCACGGCTTAATTATAATCACGCTGTGACAGCTAACCTGTGACTAAGGCTTCCCAAATTGGCTCGGGCGACAGCTGGCGGCCAGCTGTTGAGGATCTCGGGGAAGCAATCCGCGTGATAGGCGGATCCGGATTGAGCGGGAGGACCCCCTGGATTGCGCGATCAATCCTCGGTCGGTTCTTCTCGTGGTCTACGAGGTTGGGTCCGACGCTTTCGACCTGTTTCCTCGATTCGATCGATTCCCTGAGCCGTCGGTATAGCTGAATGGAGGTCAAGCCGACGAGTTCCCGACTTCGCTCGTCGCTCGTCGTGGGACCTATCGTCATTGGTAGATCTTCTAGTGGTCGGACCTCTCGTCTTTCCTGGAGGTCGGATAATATCGTCGCTCATGAAGTCGGATAATGACCGACGGCATCAGAGAGGAAGATTGTTGGTGTTACCTAAAGATTGGCGCTCGATTGATTCACCTAGATGAAATCTGAATAAGTGATCAGGTAGGAACAAACTCTTTTGATCCATGATGCGGATTACTAAGGTTGGGTTTGTTCTCTATGCTTGGGCCAACCACTTATTAGAGGTAGTAAACTTCATGGACACAAGATCCTTTGTTGACATAATTCTATATATATAGAGAGAATCAATCAATGATGCAGCGGGATCTACTGATGCAAATCCGCTGCACCACATTTAGATGCTTTCGGATAGACATACGAGGGTGCAAAAACTGAGTCTGCTAGCGGGGCCGTTAATGGGTCGGGTTGGCCTAACAAATCTACGAGGTTGGCCTAATTTTGAGTCGAGTCGTAAGATTTTTTCAATTTATGATTTTTTAGTAGGGTCTAAAAGTCGAATCTGATTAGGCTCAGAGGTTGGACTTGGGATTTGAATTCGGCCCGATGAGCTGACCCGTTCTCTTTTTTTTTTTTCAAATCTTATATTTTACTTATTTAAAATTATGTTATTTTACTTATTTAAAAATAAAAAAAATCTTTTTTCAAACAAATTAAATAAGTAACATCAAAACTCTACTTAATTAAATAAGATTATAAAATTTATATTGTTAGAATATATTATTTTTATTTAAGTATTCAGATTGGATCAGGTCTTAGTCGAATTTTACAATTTAGTAAATATGAGCCCAGCTCAACCCAACCCGACATTGTTCGAACTTAAGTCAAATTTAAACTTACATATCGATGAATGGGATCTGAGCCAAACTCATATAAATCCAGTCCGAATCTGACTCATTAATAGCCTATCTACGGTGCCAACATAGCATGCGGTGACGGGGGAGGTAACATCTCCTTTTTTTTCTTTGTCTTTTTATTACGCCCTCAGATGAGCATCCAATTGCGCCCAAGGTGTTGTGCGGCCCCGTCGCACCAACGAATTTGGTCGCACCATAGATTTTCACGTGCGTTTTTTTTATTATGGAGATGGTAATTTGAATCTAAATTCTCAAAGTTATATTAGAGGTTTTAACGAGCTATTTTTCGTACATGTAGTGTTACGTTTTAATATTTATTTACTTTTTTTAAATCAATCTTTAATTTAAAATATTAGTAAATTTAAAAATACTATTTCTCTAACTGCCTTTTATAAAGATCAAGTACTAATAAAAAGTTAATTTAAAAGGAGAACTTATGTGCAGATGTAAACAATTTAGATCAGATAGAAAATTCAAATAAAATAACAGAAAATGTAACGACGTAACGTTGTCCCGACAGACCAGGAACGGGGGCGGGGGTATGGCTCCGCTGCACCCCCATCGCTCTGGACTAGGGGTGTAAACGAGCCGATACGTTCGGCGAGTAGTTCGAAACTCGACTCGATAAAAGCTCGGTCCGACTCGTTTATTAATTAACGAACCAAGTTTGAACAAAAAAAAAAACTCGATTCATAAACGAGCCGAGTCTGAACACATATGAGCTCGACTCGATTATACTCGTGAACAGCTCGTTTAAGAGCTCGTTAAGAGCTCGATTAAATACTCGTAAGAGCTTGTCTCTAGTACTCGCTAACACTTCGTTTAAATATTTCTTTAAATTTAATAAGTATATATTGATATAAAAATATTATTTATTTTTATACAGTTATTATTACAATATAAAATATTTATGAGGGCTTAAATGTCATAGACTAAATCCACAGTGTATATACACAAATTATGTAAATGAGGATATATACACAAATCATGTAAATAGGAGCATGAACATAAAATTTAGTGTTGCAAGGTCCCCCAGTATATCAAGCATCTTCTTCTTCCTGAGACCGACCTACGCAGTAGGTGAGCCCTCCGGTGGGGCCGAGGGGCGCGTTGTCGGCCACTGGCATCTCCGACGACCACTGGGGACCATCTATCAGTGGTAGACGGTGCTCTCGATGACCGCAGTACAGTCACCGACGATGCAGAAATGGGGTTCTGGGCGGTGTGCGAAGGGGAGTTGCAACACCGCCCCTACCTTTTCGCGCACCAAGCCCATCTCTTGCGGTGTCTATCTATTAATTTTATATTACTTGTGATAAATTATGAATATATTTTAAACATTATATTTAAAATTGTTAAATTAAACAACTTATCAAAACTATTGAGATATGAGTTTGAAATAAGATAAATTTAGGTTTTATGAACGATCAATTTTTTACTTATAGATTGGATTGGATTTAATTATATATACGAACTCGCAAATTCAATTAAGTTCGTTAAGATACTCGTTAAAAGCTCGAGCTCGAGAATATTTAAACGAGCCGAATTTGAACAGACATTTTCAATACTCGAGCTCGGCTCGAACTCGATTAAAAATTAACGAACAGAGTTTGAGCAGCATACTACTCGGCTCGACTCGACTCGTTTACACCCCCAGCATACTAATCGACTCGAACTCGATTTGCTGGTCAGGTTGGCTACGTAAATAGCAGCCGATGTGTGCCCTTTTTTCTGCACCGCAACAGACATCCCACGGGCGAGAAGTAACCAGCGTTCGGCAGCAGCAGGCCTCGAAGCGAGTGAAGCACCCCTATCACTCTTTGCTCCATCTCGCCTGCTGCCCCATTCCCATCCGCTTCCGCGGGCTTCCCACCCGAGGTTGAACGGTCCGCATCACACCCCCGCCGGCGACCCCGTCGCCATCGCCAGATCCACGGCCTTATAGCGCTGCTTACCGGTGCCGCCCTTGCACGCTTGTATGCCTCCACTTCGACCGCTAGTGACTGGGTTCCTCTTCGGCGCTACTGGGCAGTCCCTCCCGGCGACGGCATGTAAGTATCACCAAATCTCAGGCACAAGGCTTCTATTTAGATCTCTGAATGGCAGCTTGGTGGCGGTGCATTCGCTTCTGTGGTTTGCATTAGCTGCTAGCTAGGAGTACTGGATTTCTCCAATTTCTTCTTTCT
The DNA here is from genome assembly GCA_014218235.1 of Colocasia esculenta. Classification (NCBI taxonomy): domain Eukaryota; kingdom Viridiplantae; phylum Streptophyta; class Magnoliopsida; order Alismatales; family Araceae; genus Colocasia; species Colocasia esculenta. Next base: position 1,168,371 of record JACBKR010000781.1, read on the forward strand.
TTGTTGATGGAAGGGAATATATCCGAACCTTGTCGAAGATAGTTGTGTTTTCCCCTGCATTATGCCGGTGGCATCCCGTAACTCCGATCAGAGCGCATGGCGATGGCGTCGGAACTTAAATCTGATCATAAAGCCTGCACATCTCTTGCCGCAATTTCTTATGCAAAACTCAGTTTTCTTTTCCTACACATTCCGTCATGAAATCCATGGTTTACGTTTACCATTCAGCCGATATAGGTGTCGGTTGCTTGTAAACACATTCCCAACTTCTTTTACCGTCTTCGATCCTTCCGGGGTTTCTGCCGCAGCACGTTTCAACAGTAGAACGTTTCATGTCTCGAACGATCAAATCGTTGGGTGTGCGTCTGGCCTCGTCTTTACGCTTCAGCAGTACTTTAAATGCCCCTTTCTTGTGTTCCACCTGCACCAAACAGAGCATTCAAAGAGTATGAAGCGCACATTGGGATTGAACTTTGTTTCCATGTGGGCTTCATCCGCGGATTCATAAACTCCATACACATTGTTTGGTCAAGCACAGCCAGGATCACCAAGGGCGGCTGGAGGATAAAAATCCCGCGTTAAAATGTGGATCCGCTTAATATTTCGAGAGAAAGTGAAAAGTTTGATGGGGATTAGCCGTGGGGCTGGCCACTGTGCTCCCCGTGATACGGATTTATCTCTTCTTCCCATCCACCGCGAACTATAACAAGTACCGGATTTACCAGCATTTCGAAGTTTACGTTTTATCTCAGCCTTTTTTATATTCGATAGCCGCGCCCTGTGCTTACCCTCTCCCTCCCTCATTTAATGCCACTGCTCTCACTGCTGCCGCTGCGTCCCGTGCCTTGCCTGCAGTGCGAAAACCGCGGTGCAGATCTTTCCCTCTTGTATCGCTTTACGTGTAGGAAGCCAAGGAGCGTGGTGGCCCCGGAGCGGTGTGTGAAAAGGTGCCCGCTGCAGCATGGCGACGGGGACGGCGACAAGGACCACGACAACGACAGCAGCGGCGAGTTGTCATCCGCTGTGCCGCAGCGGCAGTGCCAACGCGAACGCCAAGCCGTCCTGGCTGCTGGCAGCTCTTGCAGGTATCTCGTCGTACCCGTCCACATTACTTCCCCCTCCTCACGGCGTTTGTTCCATTCATATTTACGCGCCCTTTCCGCGTCAAAACTCTCGCCTTTCGCCATGACCGCCTTGTCCTCGTCGGTGCTGGTGGTGCTGCGGTGGGGGTGTCTGGCTCTCTGGTTCTCGTCCCTACTCACCAACAGCGTAGAAGGCATCGACAAGTTTGCCGGATAATAACGTTTTGATGGGTGGTGGAATGATTTGACGCGGTGGTGCGCCAGTGCTTGTTTGAAACGGATGCTGACCAGTGGCCACCCCCACCCGGCTTCTTCCTTATATTATTTTCCCCCATCACGAGCTCTCTCCATCCTCAAGTTTCGTCGTTTCTTTTGCTACCACCTGTGCAAAGAACAGAAAAGGCCTCCGCCCCCCGGCTTTGCTGTCTTCTCCTTATTCTGGCTTTTCTAACTTTTTCTCGCCGCCTTAATCGGCTGCTGCCTCGACGTGTTTGAAAATTGAAAATTTGAAATTCCGTAATTCGAATTTCGAACAGAAAAAAAGAAGCTTTCGTATCAGTGGTCGACTTTGTCGTCGAACCGTAGAGGGTCGTGTGTTGGGTTGGGACGTGGCTGGTCCACTGTTGTATGGCCTCTCTCTTCTCCTATTGTTCATGGTCCATGGTCTCCTGCTATAGATTATTTGTGTTGGTTTCCGTAGTTAACACTGCTACGGAAGACATTAAATTCGTATAGAGCATCCTAGAAATAAAGCAACACTCCCTGTCATCTATACTATTATAATAATACTAAGTCTTAGGAGTACATGTCGCAGCACTAGAATTTTTCTTTTCCCGTCCAAACTGAGATATGTAATATCGCCTAAAATTATGTCCCTTCTTCTTTCTCTCTATTTTTGTATTTCTTTCTCTCTTTATGTGCTGCCACCGCAAGCAGCAAATTCAACGGGATTTAAAATTCAAATCCTCTCCATTTCTCCATTTTGTCCGCCCTCGACAAAAAAATAGTATTTTTTATCTAATCCGCCACCCCCCATCTAAAATATAAGTACTCTCTCCATTATAATATGCATCTCTCATATTTGATCTATTTAGTGTTCTTCATGAAAATTAGGTTTCTTTTCTTCTATAAAATACTCCTCTATTATTATAATAACAATCATATCAAATTAATTTATAACTTATAAATTTATTATAATTAAATATATATTTAAAAAAACAGGGACGGGTAAGATCTAGGTAGTATGCTGATAGTGCACCGTGCACGCAGCACCAATTGGCAATATATACCATTTATTTCTCTGCCATTAATCCCCCATCAATAGGCCGCATTAATTTGTGTCACGGGTCTGTCCTATCGTTTGGTTACCCGAAAATACCCCGTTCGTCCGAACAGTATGGAGGATCTAAATCTTCTCGACTGCACCTTTTTTCTGTCGTTCGAGTGCTGTGGAGATCTCATGAGCTGGCGATTTTAATGTGGTGTTTGACCGGATCGGATGGGCATTGCCCGTTCTAGCGTTGCCATGCGCATCGTGCTGACTCGGCCGAGTGGCGATTCCCTCTTTTGGTCGTGCGGTTCCATGCAGAGCTCGAGGAGAAGTACCAGTCGTTGGCTGTGAGCAACCAGTCTGAGGAAGACGAGCCCGACTCGTTCGCGGAGCGCGCGGAGAACTACTACCGGAAGCGTCCCCAGCTTCTGTCCCTGCTGCAGGACATCTATTATCGCTACCTGTCTCTCGCCGACCGCTACACTCAGTCCCTCCTCAAGCCCCAGAAGCTCCATCGCCGCTCCCTCTCTCAAATCTCCACCCTCCAGTCCGACTTCGATGATGTTGACGCTGCTGACCCTGATTCCGATCCACCCGACTCGGACGCGGAGAGTTCCCTCTCCTTCCAGTGCCCACCGCCGCCGCTCCCTCATTTCCTACCCGCGTCGCAGAATGCCGAGGCTTTGGTGGCGGAGCTGGTGGCACGGTCAGTGGAAAACGAGATTCTGCAGCACGAGATCATGGTGCTGGACAGGAACCAGTCGGAGTCGACCCGAAAGATCGAGCTGCAGCGGAGCCTGCTGGAGGTGCTGGAGTCGGAGAGGTTGGTGCTGCTGAGCGAGAATGCGAGGCTGGGGACGCGTGCGGTGGCCATTGCAGAGGAGAACGAGGGCCTCGCCGCGGAGGTTGGGTACATGCGCAGGACGGCCGAGGAGCTGGCGAGGTGCGTAATGAAGCTGCGGGAGGACCATCGGGTGTGCATGCTGGGGCGCAAGATCCAGGAGCTGCAGGCGCAAATCTACGCACTGGAGAAGCGCAACCGCGACTGCTACGAGGTGATGGCGAGGCGGGAAGAGGAGAAGGCAGAGCTGGTAAGGGGCGTCTGCTTGGAGCTGGAGAAGGTGAAGGCGGAGAACAAGAAGCTGCGGGAGGAGGCCGCGGCGGCCGCGGCGACGAGGGGCGGCGGCAAGGCGAGCAGGAAATGGTGGGTACGCGCATGGAGTTTGGACTGGGCACTGTGCGGGTCGCACGTGCGGAAAGTAGTTTGAATGGGGAACTGTGGAAGACCTCCTTCCCACTCAATTCCCACCCGTTCACAGGAGCTAGCAACGTCGACCTCTTTCTGTATAATGTTATCAAGTTCCATACGTCTATACGGTGATGGACGATGGTGTTTGGACAAGGTGGCGTTGCATATTTAGGTTTTTGGAGAATGGCAGAAATGTGGAATCGCTAAAAACTTGCATCAATCTCATACCTATGAGCAGCTTAGCTGGATCCGATATATCAGTGGTATTAAAACTTGAAAATGCTTGACCGGTCTGTCAGCTTTTGTTCTTTGAATCGGAATCATGTGTTGTGAATTATTGGGATCATCATTCTCCAGGTACTTGGTAAACTTACTCGGCGACATACATTTTCCTTAACATCGGAAATCTGTTCTTGTGCATGTTTGCCGCAGTAAAAGCACTCGACGATGTTTGTTTATTTACTCTAGTTACTAAAAATTGAAACTTTTACGACAAAGTCGTCTCTTTTTTTTTGGGGGGGGGGGGGGGGGGGCGGGGGTTTTTGATAAGCAAGACACATTCTTTGGTTCTACGTTTTGCATATTAGTGGTCAATTGGGTCGATGTGGAAACACGTTTGTTTCGTCTGGATTTAACACAATGAAGTCTTTAGACTTATTTTGTTTGAACTGATAGGAAGGAGTATAAAATCTGATATTAGAATCAACTATTAATTTATTTCTCGTTTGGTCGGTTCGACCAGCCATTTTGCAGAAGTTTATTTTGGGAGGTGAAGACAACCATAAAACAATGGACGCTTTGTATCACCACGATTTTTAATTCAGTAATTTCACTACTCTGGCAATGAAAACCTGCAGTTGAAGCTTCTCAAGAATTTCTCACAGAGATTTATCAAAATTTGAAAACTTCATAGGCATAAGCATGCCCTGAAAAGGTGATTCCTCGAGCCCGAAAATCCTCGTAATGATGTGATAATGTCTAATTTCTATACTAGTTCCCAACTATTGCATATTGATTATTCTATGCTATTCCAAAGACCTTTATTGCAATCCGATGCTTTAATCTTTTTCAGCAAAATTGCTAAAATCTATAGAGAATGGCATCCTCTGAAGTGATAAACGCAAACAATTTATTTATCATGAATGTTTAGTTTCAAGGAAATTTTAGTAGCCTTATAGAAGAGAAAAGGAAATGTTAATAGGCATACAATGATTCAAGGGTTAACTGTTGAAAATTTTTGGAAGTGATTTTTGATAAATTTTATCCGGTGAGAGACGTCCTCAAACAAAGGTCTGTGCAGCTAAAACGTTATTTTAAGTCGGAGAGGAGGAGGGCAGTTTCTCCACATGGAAGGGACATAATTTTTTCCTTTTGTTTGCCCATAAAAGCATTAAGAAAAATCTTCCTCTATACATCCTTACTACTTATTATGTGGACATTGGAAAGCGTTTGATTCCCAGCCAGTAGCTGGACGTTTTGGATCTTGGCTTCTTCCTCTTCACCCTGTTGGCTACTTGGCTTCTGCACCGTCCTCCAACTGTGCCTTGTTTGACTGCTGAATTCTTTCTTGTTCTCCTTCCCTCCTCGTTAGTACCACGGTACCCAACCATCTATTCCTCCCGAGCATATAAGCCAACGTTGCAGCGAGGGTGGGTGGTGATATGATGGCACGTTCTGTCGAAGCTTTTTCTTCACGGCAGTGACGGCTTCTGAGGAGAGATTCCCTGCTCTGGGAGTTTCCAGGCATTTTACTTTGCCCGCCAACTCCCCCAATCTTTTTGAAAACGGAACCATGAACACGAAGCAGGATCTGAAAGGCTGTCTCAATTTCAGTAGAGTGCGCGGATCTAATTTATAATTCGGGAGGTTCTATAATTTTATTAGATTGGATAAGTTTTAGGTGTAATCAACAACCGGTCTATTTCTTGACCGGTTACTTATTTATATCTCTAAATTTTATTAGAAATATAATTTTTTATCATTAATAATCTCATTAAATTAAAAATATAATTATTAGAGACTCCACTCAATTAAAATCTTACATCCTCCTAAAAAAGTGCTTAATACATATCGATAGGGCGCACAAAATAATTACATCTAATTGGAGTATGCCATTTTAGAGATTAGTTATTTAATATATTTCTATCTTAACCTTTTTAACCTTGAAATTTTTAAGTGACACATTTTCGTCGGTTGTGTTTATTTTATGCACACCATAAATATTTTCCTCTCAGATAAATGGGGCCACTTCTTGTCGTACTCTTAAGAGAAATAGAAAATTACTTAGTGCAAGGATACTCTTACTCTTGAGTTGCAAGACTGCCCTCTCGTTAGTCTACCTAGTATAGAGTAATAGACGGTGATATGTTAGACACGTTATTTTATGCATCTAATTAAAATATTTATAAATTAATTATTTTTTTAAAATCCACTTACAACTCAAGTACACAAATGTGCCCTTACACTAAGTAATTCTCTATTTTTAGTTGCCCTTAACAAAACGTGGTCACGACATTCATTTAGTTGTGATTGCAGCAAGTATGTATATATATATATATATATATATATATATATTTTACACTTCGATTTAATTATATATATATATATAATTAAATCGAAGTGTAACAAATATTTTTTTAGAAAATTAAAAATAAATTTTAATTAAATATTTAAAGTGGACGAAACTGGACACTCAAATTTATATTTTAGACTTTTATAATACGTATCAAACTGAATCTAGTTCAAAACCAAATCAAACAAATCGAACTGAAACAGTGAAACTAGACTTAACAGGGATAGTCGGGAAATTGCTCGCTCACTTAAATAATGACAAAAGCATCACTACATGCATACATTAATCATAACTATATGCTGCACAATTTCCCTACTGATTGCAACTATTTCCTGGGAAAATGTAATGAGTGGTGTAAAAATTTAATATAATTGAAAATACTGTTAATTTCATTATTTTCATCTTTAACCAGCGCCAAAATGTTTCTATTGCGTGAACATACGTCAAGAAATGTCCCTTCATCATGTGTAACTCGGGGTCCAATCTGTGGAGCTTTTACCTGACTACTTTGTTTAACGCAGTTAGGCTAAATGTCAGATTTGTTCCTTAATAAATCTCGTCTTTGGTTTACATAGATAGGGAGCATGAAATATATGAATATAGTTGAACTTTAAACTTGGATGAGAAGAAGAGATGAAATTGCGGTATGACTGGAACAACCCTTGCGTGGTGGTGTCACCAGAGAAGTTGCATCCTGCATTGGAGGGCCTTGGTTTACGTTAGAACTTGTTGGGCCTCATCCATTATCTTCGTCGTTCTTTTTGGTTCTTCTCTGCCATTAATAATTTTATGACAAACCATGATTACGAACATCTTAAGAACTGACTAGTTGAAACAACATTATTTAGTTTGCTTTTCCTTTTTCTTAGTGGTTACATGAGTTCTCAAGAAAAAGGGAGATATCGAATCTTAAGAGCGCTCACTTAACTGAATAGTCCCAGTTTGGTAAATCCACATAATATTTCAAGTGTTTGATTTCAGGAGCCTCTTCACTATTATATTATTGTTATTATTTTATATATATTAAGATGCTAGACGAGAACACTAGACGTTACTGTAATAATATCAGATTCCACTTTCTGGGTTTCTCTTTTTCCTTTTCTTATTATTCACCTTGGAATTTTTGCCGGACTTTTTTCTCTATGATTTGATTTGTACATTAGTTACAAAATTTTATCTAATCCTACTCTTCGATAAAAAAATGATGCTAATTTTATTTCCAAAGAAATGATGCTGACAATCATCAATACACCCATTTGTTTGAAACAGAAGCTTTTATCTAATGACCCACATTTCGTTTCCTAGATGATTTATGATAATGAGGTGTTTTGGTTGTAGTTTTTTATCAATTTTTTTAAATTAAAAAAAAAGGAAAAACAAATAGAGATGTTTGGTAAATAATTTTTTTATTTTGAAGAAAAAAATTTATTCTATGTAAATCTCTCTCAAAATAAAAATAAATGTGGACCAATTTTTTTAAAAAAAACACAACACTCCTCTCATCTCCCCCTCACACCCAGCACCCTCCCCCCCCCCCCCCCCCACCCACCCCCAACCCCTGTGAAACCCCCCCCCCCCCCCCCCCCCTCCCAGCGCCCTCCCCCCCATCCCCTCCCCACCACCCCCACCCAGCACCCTCCCCCTGCGAAACCCCCCCACACCCCCATCCCCCACCCCTGCGCCCTCCCCATCCCCCCCCCCCCCGCCCCCTACGAACCCCCCCCCCCACGCCCTCCAAAACCCCCTCCCTCGCCCCGACAGCTCCCCCTCCCCATGCCCCGCCCCCGTGCGCCCTCCCCCTGCCCTGCCCCGGCAGCTCCTCCCGCCCCAAACATATCAATATAAATTTTAAAATTTTTATTATTTTTACCAAACAGATAACATTACATTCTCATAATTTTAAATTTAAAGTTAAAAGTGAACTCAACATCATTTTTTAGGTAGAAATAATTTTTTTAATTGCTCCCAAACACCCTATAAATGTTTAATAGGGTGTTTAGTTGTAATTTTTTACTTCTTTTTTTCTCTAAATTTTAAAAAAGAGAGAAGACAGTTAAAAAGACATGTTCGGTAAGTAAAAAAAAAATTTTAGGGAAGAATTTTTTCCCTATGTAAATCTCTCTTAAAAAAAAAAACAAGTCCCACCCTATTTTTATTTTAAAAACACATTGACTCCTCCTCTCCCCCCCCCACCCGCCGACGCCCTCCCCCACCCCCGCCGGCGCCCTCCCAGCCCCCCGCCCCCCCGTACGCCCTCCTCCTCCCCCCTCCCCTCCCACCCGCCGATGCCTCCCCCACCCGCGCCGGTGCCTCCCCCACCCCCGCCGGCGCCCTCCCTGCCCCCTGGGACCCTCCCCCACCCCCCGCCGGCCCCTCCCCCACCCACCCCACAAGGCCTTCAAATTTAAAAAAAAAACACTTCTTGCCAAACAGATAAAATAAGTTTTTTACAATTTTAAAATTTTAGTAGAAAACGGAGACATCATTAATTTTTAGATAGAAATAGTTTTTTTTTTAAGTGTTCCCAAACACCCCATAAGCGTCCGACGCCAGATGATGGGACCGTCCAAGAAGCGGCAGTCCTTTTTATTTTTTGTCTTCCTTTTTTGTCGGTAGCTTAGTGTAAATGGGGAGGGGAACACTAACTTAAAATCTGAGTTCGAAACACCACAAAAATCACCCGCGGGGCTCCAACTCGGGCTTCTCCGTCTATTGTGGAGAGTGTTGTCCATTTACCTCCACATGGTATGGATAGAAACGTCAGTTCTATTCGCCTTATATTTGGTGTTCGGATATGTCCTCTTTTTTTCTTTTTTCTTTTTTTTGGGATAACACTCATTTTATTTATAGCATAAAATTAGAAAGAAAATAAGGAGATTAGAGCCATGTACAAGTCCAGGTGGCATGAGCCATGCATGAAGAACACCTAAATAAAAAGAAACCATAAATATTTGGGCCCAGAATTGATATACTTAGAACTCCGTCGATGTCTGGTCCCATGAGTAAGTGCATCGAAGTACGGCTCGAGGACGCATGTCGAGGCGTCGTGAGCAACGCTCAATATCATCATCTGTTTCTTTGTCAGACGTCTCAAATCTTAAATACGCACCAGACATAAATATATTTTCAGCTTTGACAAGATCAGCAACTGAGTTATATTTGGTTAGCCTATCTTCACTATATTCTTGTGAAATTGGATTTAGAGTGAATACAACAATCGGTGAAGGCGTCTGGCGCAATGGACTTGGAGAATGGATCCGTGGTACCGGTAAACTAATTCTAACACCTCTTTTCTGGTTAGGATGTGTTGTGAATTGTCGATTGCCGGATGATGAACTAGCCGTATCAGCTGATGGCCTTCGCTTATCATTATGAAAGACAAAAGAAGATTGTTGCAAGGCCTCTTTGTAAGAACGCATCGATGACCCTTGGGCTGCACCTTGACCTTGCAGGCCAACATGGGCCCATTCCTCCACCAGCCCAGCATCAGACTCCATCCTAGGTACCTCATGATGATCTTTGATACTAGGGTTTGCGGAGAGGAAACCCTCCCGATCCAAACTCTTGGAAATATTAGATCTCATAATTTCTTTCGTGATTAGCGTGATCTCCAAATCCGGAGAGGATATCTCGCGATCACCGTGTTGTTGAGACTTTCCCCCAATCGATAGCGCTAAAATAGGTAACAAAGCTGGAGATTTTTGCGCCGATCTATGTCCTACTCGATGTCTTAGACACGTAATATATTTCATAATTTATTTAAAACACATTAGACATGTAAATAAATTGTATGTCTGCATTAGCGATCAGCGGGTGAAATGGACATATTACACCGTGTGTGTTGGCCAATGGATATATGCAGGCTTGATGCCTAATAAATATTGAGAAAAACTTGCTGCACTTGAGAAAGTGCAGCAAGTGCATGCCACATGGGCTGCACTTTCTCAAGTGCAGCAAGTCTTTCTCATAAATATTTCTCTAGAGTCTCGCACTTATAGTTTAGTAGACATTAGACACTAGGTTTAGGTGGGAGGGCGGGACTCCAAGACCGAGTCTAGGTAGGACGAGATTCTCTCAGTGGAGAAAAATTTAGTATATTTACATATTACACTTTAAATATAATATGATCAGATAATAATTCATATGACATCTTTTACATAGAGAATGATAAAGTGACAACTCAATTGTTAGATATCACATGAATTTATTATCTAGTTACAATATGAAAATATGATAAATCTTTTTTCTCCCAGTGATTTAGTTACTGAGTTATACCGCCAGTAAAAATATTTCTCATGTAAGATGACTGAAAGGTTATAAGTCATTTCTATTGAGCTTGTGCGTTTTCATCCAAAAGACTAGATTGACTGACGTGAGGATCTTCGCGTGCAAGCACAGAGTGTTCACATTTCATATCAATGGGCTCCCACAGTTTGTTTGATACTACATTATAGTTTTTAAGGTTCATACATTTCTGTCTGATATTCAAATCATATCTTATGACTCCTTCAGAACTAAATTTATTAGAGAAATAGTTACTTGTAAGAGCAATTTTATCATAAGGATGAGGGGAATTGCAAGAAATTTTTTTATTAGTTAGAAAAGGGAGAAAAATATCTACTTTTGATCAATAATCTTTTTCTACAACCCACCTCATTATTATTGGAAGATTAGTCTTACAATAAGAAAATTTCAATTTATTAATATCAGAAACACCAAAGTTTGTCCTGTCACTAAATGACAGTAAACATCAACATGTTAGTAACCCACTTTCTGGATTTTAATTTTCCAAAACCTGCCATATTCTCCTGAAGACGAATAGAACACAAATTTATAAAAACTAGCAAACTTTTACAAAGGGATCAGCGTTTCTTCTGCAAAGTATGAAATGAAAATTGTGTCAACATGAACCACCTTTTTATAAACTTTTATAAGTGGATAATGATCTAAAAAATCTACCCACTTGTAGCAGTGAAAGGTCTCTCCCCCGCAACGTTACCAAAACTCAAAAGAAACCCCTCATCACAGGCGTGTGTGTCGTGTCATCTGTGTGAAGGGGACGACGCTGGCATCTCCAACCGCGCAAAAAAACGATACATATATATATAAAAATATATATTTCTTAGTACCTCTCTTGGTATACTATTTACACTTGTTCGGACCCAGACGGAACCTTCGCAGCGCCGTATTCCGCGTGCCCAAAACAGCACGGAAGAGCTCGTTAACGGCGCCGCGCAAACGGTCCAAACCTTCCGTTATGTCCTCCGTTGCCCTCGACAGTTCCTTCACGGCGCTCCGCAGCCGCTCCTCAGTCTTCTCGCCGTCGTCCGCCGACCCGTCCATGATGTCTGCCAGCTTCCTCATGGACGCCTTCACCGCCTCCATCTCACAAGGAGATGCCCCAACGATCTTGCCGGAGAGCGCTGTCTGAAGCTCATCGAAGGCGCTGGCCCAGTCGAATTCCGGCGGAACCTCCGTCCCCGCGGCCACGTCCACCTCACCTCCTAGGAAGGCGACCAAGGCCCCCGCTACCAGCGCTGACACAGACTCCACGGCGAAGACCGCCAGGCCCAGGGCGGTGGCCTTCCCACTCGGCGGCGGATCTCGCCGATGCAGATCCCGGACCAGCCCGGCCGCGGCGGCGCCGATGCGTCGGCCCTTCGGGAAGGACTCCTCCCACTCGCGGATGGATTCCCTGGCCTTCCGGACTTTCTCCGGCGGCGGAGCGCCACCGGAACTGGAGAGCAGGTGTGCGACGAAGACCAGCAGGAGCCGGCCTAGGTGGAGCCGCTCGATCTCAGCGGACACGGCGTTGCAGACGTCCAGGAGCTTGATGCTGCTGCCGATGTAGGAGGCGAATGCGGCCTCGTCGTAGCCGGAGACGGACGGGTCGGCGAACATCGCGCCGGCGACGGCGTGCACGGACGACACGACGCCCGCTGCGCGGGAGAGGTAGGAAAACGAGACCACCCCCGGGGTGGTGCCGGCCTCAGACGGAGCCGGAACCAGCAGGGAGCGAAGGAGGCGGAGGAGGGACCTATCGAAGGTGTGGAAAAGGAGGGAGAGGGCGTTGGGGTTGGGAGGGGAAGGGGGCTTCTTTGAGGGGGGATGGAGGTGGGAGAGGGGCGACTGGTGCAGATACATCCTGCTCTGTGTGTGTGGGGGGGGGTGGGAGGGAGCCCTGGAAACGGATTACTCTAACGCGCTCCTGGTACAGGCGAAGTGAGAGATCGCACCACGCGAGAGCAGAGGCAAAGGGAACAGGGAGCGAAAGCAGCAGGAGAGAGGGGTAAACAAGAAGAAGAAGAGAAAAGGCACGCACACTTGTTGCGGAAAGAGTCGTGTGGTTTAATATAGAGGGATGGAGAAACAGGTGGGCCGGCGTTGGGGCGTGAACCCAGAAAGTGGAACTGCGGCGTTATGGAAACCATTGGCTCGTGGAGGTGGCCCACGAGAGGCCGCGCCGGTCGGCCGCGCGGATATGGATGTCGGGGCTCATGGTTGCACTTATAATAATTCATTAATTAATTAATTAATTAAAAATCTCTATTAAATATTTAATTTTATTTTTTAAAATTTTAATAAAATTATAATTCATTACAATAAATGTTATCATCTTTTACAATATAAATTAAGTCTTATTATAATAAAAATCTCTCCTATCAGAAATTATTAATTAATTTATCTTAATAATAATGATAATGATGATATCAACAATTAACAATACTATCATTTGGACCACGATCAACAACTATTATTATTCCTTGCTTTGGCGAAAGATTTCATTGGATGCCACTTTTGTGTTTAGATTCGAGAATTGGGATAAGGACACGGGGTCTTACATTTGCTTTTGCCTTTTTCTTCCTCGTCTTTCTAGATAGAAGTCTATTATAAGTAGAAAGACGGACATGAATCAAAATAAGATAACATTTACAATAGATGGTGAATTGGGATTGTTCATGGTTGTTGTCTTCTCAGTGTAGGCATGAAGCATGTGAGGGTGAATAGCAACAAGGTGAGTACCGGAGATTTATTTTATTATTTTTTTTGTTCCATCACTCTCTACGTTGCCGATTTCGAGTCTAGTGTCACATTTACGGACTCGCCCGAGATGGCCATAAGAAAGCACATATTAACCGGTCTTGGTCACTAAAGTCACAAGCCATAGGGTCCGTTTGTTTGAACGAAAATTTGCACGAGGAAATTATATTTAGGAAAATATTTTTTTGACCATTTGATACCTTTGAAAATCAAAATTTGGAAGGCTATATCTCCGAAATTCCAGATTTTGGCATCCGCCGTTTTCACGCGGATGCCATTTTCCTAGACATCTACAGTGATGTTTGTTGAGACACTATTCATTTAGTTACATTTTTATTTTATTTCCACTCATTTAAATAGTCTTTTTTAAATTTAATTATTTTTATTAGTTAGTTTAATTTTTATTTTTTATTAAAATATCTATAGAACACTATTCATTCGAATTATGTTTTTATTTTATTTCTCCTACTTTATATTGTCTTTGTCAAAGTTATTTATTTTTCATTAGCTATTTAAATTTTTTATTTTTTAAAAAAAATATTAAAAATAAAAATAAAAAATAAAAAAATTGATGAATAGTGTTAATACACAAGGAGTATATGACTCTCTCTCATTTGCGTGGATCATAAGATCTCATATCCCTCCATACAACTTTATATTTTCCTAACAATCAAATAGACAATTACGTTTTAATTTTCACGTAAAAATTATTCTGTAAAAAATTATTTCTCTCTTAAACTGTTTTACATGCAACCAAATGGACCCATAGACAAAAGAATATATATGCTTGTACAAAAGTGTCGGTGTTGTATGATATTTTAATTTGTATCCGTCCCATTTCCAAGAGAAAGACAAACATGTACATATGTATAAGGATAGATTTTATATCTATGTATTTTGAAGACTAGAGTAAACATACAAACTTATTTGAAGTCACATGACGTAAGTCACAGACTCGTATGTGTAAATAGCACGATTATTCTCTTTAAGGTGCATTTGTATTCAAACGAAATTTGAAGAATAGATGGTGAAACATTAGCGGAATTTAACATGTTAATTTTTTTATGATATAGAAGATAAGACAATGGTACTCTTTCTTATGTGCTGCCCACCTCATATTAGACATTTTGTGTTCTTGAAATCTATTTTTACTTAAATAACTAATTAAATACTTGCCACATGCTACCCAAACTCTTTAAACACCGCATGCTGCAGGCTCGTTGGTGGTTGGAGCCTATATGAGAGAGATAACAAGTCGTAGTACGATGATATTCCAATCCACATGTTATGTCGTGCTTGGTTTAGAAAAAAAAAAGGATAACAAGTTAAGTCATTTATCCTATCTTTTAATTGGAATGGCTTATCCTCACCTTTTTAGTGAGAAAGTGAGAATATGATAGAGATAAACTTCAAAGCTTTTTGGACGTGTTTGGCAAAACTTTTGCTTGGAAGTTTTTTTTTTTTTTTTTTGTCTTTCACTTATAATAACGAGAAGCATAATTCAGAAATTATTATAACTTATTTTAGATAATTATAGGAATCAAGCTTGTTCTAAGAATCCCATTTTTGCTCTAGTCTAGAAAACTAGCTACATAAAGAAACTCTTGGTTAGAAGTCAAATGTGATCTCAAAGCTTCATAAGTCACCTGAAAAGATTATGATCATCCCCCAATCAGATGTTCTACCCGAACATACACACACTCCCCTTATCTCCCAGTCTTAGCTAGAACGAGAACTCACGTTGGTACCAAGTAGGAGAAAAGGACAATTCACCTTAATATTATCTTATCCCTCAAATGCGACCGCCTTGGCCTTTGTCGAGCTACTGTCCGTCTATTAGAGAATGAGAGAAATCGCTTAAATCGTTAGCTGTACAGAAGCTTAGGACAATTGGAAACTGAGGAGACGTAAAAACTAGCTGGGGCTGGAGCGGGGCAAGTTTAGGTTCGGACGGGCCCCAGCAAAAGGTTTCATACTTTTGTAGGCCTTTCTTCGAGCCCGGCCCACGTGGACAGTCTTCCCAAAATGCGTCATTCCATGTGCAACTATTAACGCTACATGCTTGGCGAAAGTTTTGGTTATACGTCACTCTTTTCTTTCACTTTTCAAAATAAAAGTAAAAATAAAGGATTTTTTGTGACTCGTGTTTTAGGTTGTAATTTGTAATAACAACGACGACCTCCTTTTTTTCTCTAATATATGAAACTATGGATTAAAACCCTTAGTTGGAGAGAAATACTTAGTGCCTTTTAAAGAGGATAATAAATATGATGTAGATTGCTCTCCAAACAATCTTATTAATTAGTTTAAAATCTAAGAAGATTTTTTAATCTTTTTCTATCCATAAAATGATATGGAAGGTAATTCACATTATTTTTATTATCTTCTTTAGAAGACACTAAGTATTTCTCTTAATTGGAGGTCCATGATAACTTCAAAACAGCGTTACTTCTATCTTCTTCCCAAAATTAATGAGACAGTTTCTAGATATGCAAAAATACTATCAACCAAAGTTTTGGTGCCAAAAATACTTGCTAACCCTTTCTTTTAGAACCAATTGCGAGAAGAAGAAATAGTATTGAGGAAAGAAGACTCAAAAGCACAGTTGAAAAGAGAAGTCGGCGGCGATGACGAACCAAAATGCTATGAAGGAAAAAGATTAATACCAATATAGTCGGGCAACTAACTTGGCCAAGTTGCTCGGCTGCGCTGCTAGAAAGATGTTCTCTACTATGAAATTGGAAGGAAATCAGGGCGGAGCTCGTCGTCACCTCCGTCCTCATCAATTCACTAAGCATGTAGTCCACGTGGATAATGGTGTCCGGGCCACTACCACTTCTGTCGTTGACCAGCGAGGATGATTGATCTTTATATTATGAGAAGACCTTACTACCCAACAATTTGGATAGTTAAACATTCGTGGGGTACTAGACATCTTACGTGATTGGTGGAGCGCCCACCCTTACATGGTGGGGTCGAGCGTCTCACCAATCAATGTGAGATGTGGAGCACCCCATGTAGGTTTTTAGAAAGCTGTGCTCTTATATTATTAAGTGACATGTTTCCATCTACAGACCATTAGCGTTTTGAATCATGTCGGAACCAAGTTTCACGTACAAATTTCGGATGAGAAGTGTTTGGCTATATCGGAAGGGGTAGTGTGCGTAGATATTATCTTTTCATTGACTGTCCATCATATTAATATAATAAACAACGTAATATAGAGATTATGTGCGTTGAGAATTTCACATTTTAAATGGCGTGTATAACCTTAACCTCCTCTAGGGAGGAAGCAGACAATCGGGTGGACAGCCTGCCCCTTAATTTTATAAGACCGGATAACATAACCAATTGAGTGCATGACCGTGTGTCCATTGCAAGAGGATGAAGTCCCTATTTTATGAGTACTGGATCAAAACCCGCTTCATGCGGTCCGTAAGAAAACGTCATTGTCTCATCACATTGCTGAATTTTTTCATCCGACTATTTTTTACTATTATAGTATTTTTCTTTTTTGCAACGGAACCTAAGATCCAAAATATCGGATTTACACACAGTGTGCAATAGGTTTGTATTCAAACCCAGCACCTAAACCACAAATATCCCTTTTTCTTCTTTCCTGTAGAATAATAAATTTCTCCTTTCTGTTTAATTTTCTGGGCTCACGTACTAAAGTACTACCTGTTGTTCCATTTAGGATTTTCTGGCTGGTGATTCAACCCGGGTGCAACTTGCAACTCCTATGGTGATGCCGTCACGCATTAACAACTCGCGACTGCTGGGAATTCCAAAGACCGTCCCAAACCAATTGGCGCCCCCAAAATTGGATTCCTCCCGTTCGACTTTCGGCGGGCGAGGAGATGCGTGCAAGGGACACCGGAGACTGACTCGTCGCTCCGGGGCTATCACGTTTCCCCAAAACCTTCTAAATGATGTAAGCATAGTGCCGATTTGACGTCACATCTGAAAAATGCTACAAGTTAACCTAAGCGTTGTGGCATTTTTAATTTTGAAAGGAGAAGAATTTAATGGACTTGAATTTTGTACTTCATAGTTGTATTTTTTTTTTTCATTGACCAATGAAAAAAAAAACACAATATACCCGTCCAATAAAAAGAAAAAAATATAAGTGTAAAACTCAAATACACTAAATTATTCTCGTAATAAAAACCCTGACTTGCTATGCTTACCTGTATCTGATCATCCGTCACTAATAAAAGGTAGGCAATAGCTATACATGTAATATTTTTAAAAAAAAATATTGCAAATTTTGTCCTTACGGCAGAATGATGTGGCGCACGTGTGTGCAACTGTAGGTTTATAGTAAGTACAAGAGTACATAAATCATTCCATTACATGCGTATCGTTCCATGATAAAACTCTTGTCATTCCATCTGTACCTTGACAAAGTTCTATGTGCAGAACTTCACGCTCTGTGGCAGACGCAAAAGAAAGTTTTTTAGAGGCCTCCCCTCCAAACTCTGACATTGTAGATATAAAAGAGCTGCTGGTAGTCTTCTCTACACATTCAAGAAAAGAAGTATATATCCATTAGTAGACAAGGAGTGGTAGTTACCATCTTCTATTGTGCATCTTAGGTCTTAAGTTTAAATCCCCACTCTTACACTTAATCTATCAAACAAAAAAAGTACATATCCACTCTATGTTTCCGAGCAATGTGTTTGAGTGGATTGGTCGATGTTTGGAGGATGTCTCAAATGATTATGAAATGTAATTGGATTGGAGTTGTAAAAGAATTCGTGTGCAAAAGAAATTAAATATGAAAATGATAATAAAAAAAAAGTCTTTAAAAGGATTTGTTTCTAAATTATAAGGAAAATCAAATTTGACGTATTCAACTACATAATCCCATTACGAAGATTAGAAACTAATTACAAAGAAACAAAGACCACAGACTAGAAAAACCAAAAAGAAGAAAAAGAAAAAAAAGAAACTCACTGTAGGCTATGACAGAAAATAATAAGCTCTTTCATTTTTCGAATCGAATACGTATAGTCTAGAAGACATTTCATAAATAAAGACAAACTCACCACATATTATCCAGTATCCATGTCGAACCCATGGCCTGCTTCCAACTCGCATTGTAATCCCATGGCACCCAACATCTGATGCATGTCTTTAGATTGTGAGTGCGACCAGTCCACAGAAACAAATTCATGTAGAACACCATTCACCTCCAGCCAACTGCAGCCAGGCTTCTTCTCTACTTCTTTCCTTTTCATCATTATCCTAACACTTGCT
This sequence comes from Colocasia esculenta, assembly GCA_014218235.1. Lineage (NCBI taxonomy): Eukaryota > Viridiplantae > Streptophyta > Magnoliopsida > Alismatales > Araceae > Colocasia > Colocasia esculenta. The sequence goes on from JACBKR010000781.1 coordinate 1,186,847, forward strand.
GCTTCCTCCCACTTCCGGGCCTCAGAGTACATGTTAGCTAGGAGGGCGTATCTACCGCTGTGATGGGGTTGCAGTCTAATTAGATGCTCTCCTACGCTCTCACCCAGTTCAAAATTCTTGTGGATCATGCAAGCACCAAATAATGCCCCCCAAACACCAGGGCTTGGATCCATGGGCATGTTCTTAATCAACAGAAGCGCTTCATCCAAGTGGCCCGCTCTCCCCAGGAGATCAACCATGCAACCATAGTGTGCTAACTTGGGCTTGATTCCATAAAGCAGAGACATGTCAGTGAAGTACCTTCTTCCATGGGCCAAGAGCCCGCCGTGGGAGCATGCTGAGAGGATGCCCAAGAAAGTGACCTCATTAGGTTGAACCCCTTGTTCTAGCATGCGGGGTAAGAGGTCCAAGCACTCCGCTGCGTTTCCATGCATCGCCAATCCATTTATCATAGCCGTCCACGGGCGAACATCCTTCTCAGCCAGTCTCTGGAAGACGGCCCGTGCTAGATCGATGCATCCACACTTTGCATACATGTCTATCAGGGCAGTCACAACAATGGAGTTGAATGCTAAATTATGTCTCTTTATGTAGCCATGGGCCCGTCTCCCATGTTCCAGAGACCCAAGTTGAGCACATGCTGTAAGAACACTGGCAACAGTCGCTTCATTAGGCAAGAAACCTTCTACGATCATGTCACTGAAGACACCTAGTGCCAAGTTGAAACTATCACCACGAACATACCCAGTTATCAACGCCGTCCACGACACAACGTTTCGACAAGGTATTTTGTCAAACAACTTCTGAGCATCCACCATGCAACCACATCTAGCATACATACTGAGGAGCGCGCCGTCGACATAGATATCTCGCTTCACCCCCCCACGCTCTACGTAGAAACCGTGGATGCTTCTTCCCAACCAGATGCTACCAAGAATAGCACACCCGGAGAGGACGGTCACGATGGTCACCTCATCAACCATGGTCCCCGCCAGCCTCATCTCCGAGAAAAGACAGAGACCCTCCGCCGCCAGGTTACTCTTCACATAACCATGAATCATGGATGTCCAAGTAACGGAATCCTTAGCACACATTCCGTCAAACAACTTGGAGGCACAGACGAGGCAGCCCGCCGTCGCGTAACAAGAGACGAGAGCGTTCTGCACGAACGGGTCGGAAGCAAAGCCGAACTTCACAACTTGCGCATGGACCTGAGCCGGCGCCGGGCCTTCGCGCTTCGAATTGGCGACGGCCTTGAGAAGGAGAGGGTACGCGTGCCGGTCGGGCAACGCGCCGTACCGGAGCATCTCGATGAAAAGGGCGATGGTGTCATCATGGCGGGAGCTCCTCGAACACTCTCGCATGGTAGCGCTCCAAACGCGAGAAGAGTTGGGCACTTCGAGGCGCCTGAGAACCAGGAGAGGATAGCCATTGTTGGGCAGAATTTGTGTGCAGCGAAGCACGAAGTGGCTCACACAAAACAGGTCTCTAGAAAGCCCACCGGCTAAGAGAAGAGCATGCACTTGCCTGAGGTGGGCAGCGGCTGTGCATCCTCGGAGAAGGGCTGGGAGCTGAGTAATCAAAGGGGCGACGACTCCGCGTCCCGCCACCGCTGCATGCATCTACACTCGCCACTACCACCATAGGGTGCACCATGGTGCATAAAGGCCGTTCGGTTGGTGCTTCACATCCCTCTCACACATGTATTATACACAGATCGATGTCAAATATATATATTTGTGCTGTAATTATGCTATTTTTGTCAAAAACTAGCTTAAAATGATAAGCTAGTTGCAAATGGGGTTTGCATTGTGGCGTTTCAGATGTCTATAACTCACTTTAGGAAGCAAGCTTTATCCTTTGATCCTATCACATGATTTTTCCATGAAGATAATTTTGCCTTGTTTGGTTGTGTTAGAACGCTATGCTTGTTGCTGCAGACATTTATGTTATGGTCACTGATCAGTAACCTTATTGTAGACCACATTGCCTTCGTGTTGTTTTACTCGGAAGACGAGAGAGAGAATTTTATTAGGAGAAAAATTTAGTGCACTTTCATATTATAATTAAAAATGTAATATAATTAAGTAATAAATTTATGTGACATCTAATAATTAGATTGTTATTTTATTACTCCTAATGTGAAAGATGTCACATAAATTTATTATTTAATCATATTCTACTTAAGTGTAATATAAAAGTGTACTAAATCTTTCTCTTTTATTAGAGAGTGGAGAAGGCAATGGCGTCCGTAGTTCTTGCCGTACGTTATAGACTACGCGCGGAGAGAAAAAGGTAGATTGGAGGTGAAAACAATGAAGGTTAAAGAGAGGGTGTGCACCATAGCAATCATTTCTCGAGAATTTCAACTGCATAGAAGTTATTCTGCAATGCGGAATATGGATGTGTCTACTGAGAATTTGTATTCAAGGAAAACTAGTGTTTCTCATAGGGAAAAGTTTCCAAAGCAGACAGAGAAAACCATACTAAAACCGGAGCCCATGTATTTATTTCTCCCATTTTTATGCCTAAAGAAACACTACTTTAGATGTAACACACGACTTCATTTATATTCCCTAGGATGTTAAAATTTAAATTTACACCTGTAAATAAAGCACAATATGCATTTCTAAAACCATCTACCATAAGATGATTTGTAAATAAAGCTCTTTAGCAAGTGACACCTGTCGAACAGTCTGCCGTCGCATAATAGGGAGCAGATAGAAGACTGAAACGGAAGCCGTCTGAATTAAACCGGTCTTCCACCTCAGACCGTGTCCGATTTCATCAATTAAGGGATTCCTGTGATCACAAGATCTAGCAGGAGGAAGACCATTTGGCTCTTGGAACACAGAAGCATAGGTTCGCAGGACATGGGCAAGATCCGAGGGATGTTCAGTGAAGGTAGGTGAAACTGTGGTAGAAGAGGGCTGAGCAACTTGTCAAAAAAAGAAGAAGAAGAAGAAGAGGGCTGAGCAACTTGTCAAAAAAGAAGAAGAAGAAGAAGAGGGCTGACCAACTTGTTAAAAAAAAAAAAGGGAAGAAGAAGAGGGCTGAGCATCAATAAGGAATAACTGCAGGGGATACAAGGATCGTGATTTAGAAATGTCCTTGGAGAATTGTTTAGCAGAGAACCTGTATGTCAGAGGTCAGGGACTCCTTTCAACATAAAGTCACGGTTCTGTAGTGAAAATTTCATGGTCATATCAGAGATATTAAAAATAATTTCTCCCAAAAGTTGTAACCATGTAGCACCCAAGACCACATCAACAGAACCCAATGGTAATACCAGAAAATCCAAAGTAAAGTCAAAGTCTAGGTAATTTCAAAATTACTCCGGGACAATTCCTGTGAAGAAATTTACATACCGGCAGCTAGCTTGACTGAATGAGAATTATGATCGGTAATTGATAACCCCAGCTTCTTAATAACCATTGGATTCAAAAAGCTATCCGTACTCCCGTTATCAACTAACACAATGACTGACAAAACCCAATCTGTCCCACTAATTGCATTGCACCTGGGGAAGCTAATTGAGATGATATAGAAGGCTCCACAGCAACACATCAACCTGAAAATCCGAGGTTTCTTGATCTGCAATTTCAAAATCAGAAGTCCCGGGAATTAATTGGAGCAAAAACAATTTGAGGCTGACAAGTATGACCCGGTATCCACTTTTCATCACAGTTAAAGCAAAGCCCCTTCAACTTCGTTTCCTGTAATTGCTGTGTGGACAACCTTCGAACAGGTGGTGTGGGGGTGTTGGATGGAGCAGACAATAAAGGGGGTTGAGAGCTCACAGAGGCAACTGATTTAATCGAAGAGAAATTAAAATGGGAGGGCACCTTTCTCCGGAAATTGAATTTTGCTTCCTGAATTTCCATAGCTCTATAAAGAGACATAGGTGCAAAAGATCTAACTTCACATGCAATATCCTCCCTCAATCCGCTTAAAAATATGGCCAACAAGTGATCCTCTGAAATTCCCACCACCTTGTTACAAAGACCTTCAAATTGATGCTGATATTCAAGAACAGTACCCGACTGACGCAATTTACTAAGCGTTCCCAATGACTCTTTTAAACATATAGAACCAAATTGGGCTTCTAACCCCCGAGTAAATTCAGTCCAAGTAACAGAAGCTCTAGTACTGGTGAAATACCAGTACCACTGAAGGGCTGCACCCTCCAAATAGCAAGAAGCTGTGGACAACTTGTGCCCTTCAAGAATTTGATTGTATAAGAAGTAATGATTGGCCTTAAAATGCCATTCAGCTGGATCAGAACTGCCATCATACCTAGGAAATTTCAAATACTTGGGCCTAAAATGAACTGAATTCTCAGTAGAAAATCCTGACTGAATACTAGAATCTGAAGATCTCATAGAACTTTCAAGATTATGAACTCTGTCCACCATGCCACTAATTCTATCTTGGATCGAACTGACCTGATTCTGGAGATCTCATCGAAATTCTTGAAGAAGAGCCTTCAAGGAATCCATGGAATCGGAGACCACCTCCAAACCAGGACGAGAGCTGCTCGGAGGGGGCTTGGACACCAAATTGGAATGTGCCTTCCTGGGAACCCAATCCAAATCCCCAAGCATTGCTCGAAAACATGCTCCAAGCTTTGGTTCCGTAGGTTTCCTAATTAAGAAGAAAGAGGTGGACGAAGGAGAGAGATATGCTTGAGAAGAAAGAATGGAGCAAGTGGAGAAAGTTTGGGGTTCAATTCCGCATGCCTCCATCAGCCATGCACTTCCTTTATTTATATTCCCATTTTCCTGTTACAACAGGGAGCTCTGCCACAATTATCCCAGCGAGTCTCCAACTAACAGAGTCAACAGAAAACTAACTAGCTCAACAGGAAAACTAACTAACAAATACCGGTTCATAATAGTTAAATCGGTTGTTACAACTAGCTTAACTACAGTGCTAAAAAAAAAAAACCATAACACCACTTCAGGACCGTCTTTCTCTTCTTCCCAAAATGCATGTGTCAGATCTGACCTGGGCAAATCAGAGAACAAATAGTAGAGACTTGAGTCGGAACTGCACTAAAAAGCAAGATTGTCCAAGGAACTAAGCAGTAAGCCTAAGTTTGCAGGCAGCGTGGGTTGGGGTTAAGTGAGAGTTTAGCTATAGGACCTGTTTAGGGGAGAAACAATCGTTATGCTATGAAAGTTTAACCATTAAACAACCACTTAAATTGGTTCCACCAGAAACAAATGTAGAAGATCCAAAGACGTTAAAGATATTACCTTTCTAAACAAGATGCATCTATGTAGGCAATGGACAATGCTTCAACGATCTAACTAGATATCATGCAAATTACGACACAAACCCAGCAGCGAGACAATCAATACCTTAGTTATTACAACTCCAAAGTTACTCCTAAGACACATATGGAAGCAGATATTATGAACAAAAGAATTACTTCCAATCCTTCAATGATGCTCAATAGAAATGTTAATTTTGGCTGTTTACAACTCTGTACATGAAGGTGGGGTTGCTTTGATGCAACATAAGGAAGATGGCCAATGTAAACCAACTCAAAGTTGGTTTGTGCAAAGCTCATTTACGAGGTTTGATAAACTTAACTTAGTTTTGTTCATCCAATCTAGGTATACCACAAAATAAATCTACAGAGTACGTTTCTGTCACAATGCCTAAGAATGTGTATCCACAAGTGCTGACAAAGCAACTAATTCATCAATCGACAATCAGCTTTGTTGAAAAAAAACAAAACATTAGCAGTCAGTGTGAAAGCACAAACTTCCGCTTCCCTAAATAGTCAATGCAGGTGAAGGAATATGACATATGATATCCAACCAGAAAACCTAAAACTGTTAGGGACAAAGTTTCTTGAAGCACAAATGTTCATACCGGTTCTTGATTTTTTTATAGAAGTTTACTTAATTAGAATCCAGAATGGGGGTTCTGATAAGAATGAGGTCGCAGGTTCAAATCTTAACGTCCATAAACCATATGTCCACTAATTATATACAACCTTAACGTCCATAAACCATAAATCGAGAAGCAACACTTTTTACCCTTGAAATAGGTAAAATGTTGCTCGGCCAAGGTGCTGATTGGTCGACGTCCGGGCCATGGTATGCAATCTCGCGAGAATATCGGTCTCGGCCCCTTCCCGAGAAACGAGAAGACCGAGATGCCTCTTCAGGCAAGGTTGTCAGGACTTAGGATCCTCTTCAGGCAGGGTTGTCAGGATCCCCTTATTTACCTGAATTTGTAGTTTCATTTACTTAAGATATTACATGTAAATAAGGAAGTACCCCCCATTTGAATCCAATAAAAATATCAAAAAAATTATATCTCTTACAAATAAAAAGTCAACTCTCCCATCCAAGAAGAAAATCGTGATTTCGGTGGTTGCATCAAAATAGCGACTTTCTAATCTTTCATAATTTGACATATCTAAAAATCTCATAATTCAAATAAACCTAATAGAATACTAAAAATCTAAAGTCCGGTAAAAAAAGTCAAACGTACATATAACTTCTCCAAAAGAGCCACTCTCCTACTGACAGCACTTAGTCTGCTCGAGACCTCTCAGGATTTGGTCAAACCTAAGCTATCATCACCTAAACTCATGAGATTTTTCACTTTCTAATTGAAAAGAAACTAGAATCCTAAGGAGAGAAAAATGAAAATGCACATCCTGAATCCCAATTCTCACACTCTTGTTATATGATATATGTGAACCTATGTCATCCATGGTTGAGGCTTGAGAATGTATGCAATTATCTATGTTCCTTAAGGAATTATCTATGTGAACCTATGCGATCCACGCTTTTATGTTATCCTGATCTCCCGAGATCTCTTCTCTTTGACCATCCCGAGACAAAGTCGAGATCCGATATGGCAAACCTTGGTCCGGGCCCCACACACCAGCAAGGAGTGGGGCCCAGCACCCGACCATTCAGATGCGGCACTGAGCAACATTTTTTACCCATTTTCACAGGTAAAAAGTGTTGCCCTAAATCGAGAAAAAATAGTCCTTAAGCAAGGCATCCTTGGTGACTCAAGTATAAGGATCAATTGTGCTACTGCAACACGAGAATACCCTAGTTAATAGCCAGGTATAATGAGTATCCAAATTTGTAGTTGGAACAGTTCAGTGAATTCATTCTCTAATAAACACCTACAAATTTGTCGTAGTGTCTCCACACAAGTGACTATGAGACAAACCATCCTCGTCACATAAGCTTCCCCCACGTTGTCCCGCATCATAACTTGTATTAGTCTTGCCAAACATTTGACGTTCTTCTCAAATATCCTCTAACCAGGAATAGTTTAAGACATGTTTACAGAAGATTGACGTCATTATCATGATCCCATCATGATTCAATTTTTATTGCATATGTCTACGGAGTTCATTATGTAATTTAATGCTCGATCAAAACATAATGAATAAAGTGCATTTATTATAATAATGCAAACCAAAATGTATAATGAATATCTATGATTAGCTCGTAGTCCGCCAAATTCTAACAATTGACATGCTAACTTCTCTAGCAACATGGGCTGACATAACGATCTAGAGATATTTGTGATTAACCCCACAATTTATTTGCTGCTCAATTCGCCCAGCAACAATGACAATAAATACAAGGAGAAAGAGGAAAACACATTGGCATAACTGACAGATGTATGCAAAACACCTTAACAGTGAACTATCATATCTGCAAGTACTACCTTAAAACTGTTGTACAGTGATACATGAGAGATTAGTAGGAAAAACTCACCTTTAGCTAGGCACTTCCACTGCTCGAAACCCAAACCTCAATTGCTAATCGTAGGCACATACTCTACTAGAAGCCCAATACTTTCTTCATGCTCAAAGGAAAGATGAACCAGTACATGTAAGACGTTAGTAACAAGATGGTCCTGCAAAATGGAAGATTGCTGAAGGTAACAATCAGAATAACAAGAAGAAAGTGACATATAACAGGCATACAAGCATTAATTTTATAAAAGGGTCGAATAAAAACCTGAGTACAGCTAATCCTCGCAGCCCAGACTCAATGCCCTGATTCAGTATGTTTTGAATACTGGCATATGCTAGTTCGAGATATCGCCTCTACAACTTTTTGTTGCAACTTTGCAATCCGCTCCTGAATGTGAAATAAATATCCTTCAGTTGATCAATCTAGGCTTATGCAAAGTAACCCTAATTGAATCAATCTTTCCCATGGAACTAACTAAAAATAAATTTGAAAAACCTTGAATGACTTCGAATGACGAATAGATGGATCAATTTGTAAAGCTTCTAAATATGCCTTCTCAGCTTTTGACAGCTCCCCCATAGCCATGAAAGCATCACCTTGGCAAATATATGCCTACAACATCATACCAGCATTACTTTTCATACAGGGAATATAACCTGGCATAAGGTGAAAAATCCCATCTGAAAGTTTATAAAGCAATCATCACAGCTCAGAAGGAAAAGAAACATTTATAATCATTGGAGAATGCTGTGAAAAGTCCACATCTATGAGGCGAGTGGCTCATGGCTCCACCCCAAGATGTGGCACTCAGATGTTTGAACTGGCCCATGGCTGTAACGGAGTGGGTCCATTGTCCTGCTGGGTCTCACATAAACAGCACATACAGTACTTCATTATGTCGTTCTAGATAATCCATTATTTTGTGAACTACTTCCCATTAGGATCTTCACATGGCACTTTCATGTTGAATCATGAAGAAATGCGTTTTATGGGTGACTTTCATTGTGAGTCTTTTGAAGGTATACATGTAGAAATCAGTTAAATTGTCATTGTTCCATTGTACATAATCCAAAGTAGAGAAACACTTCCTTCAGATAGCAGAGGGGAAAAGCACCGAGCCAACAATGTTCTTGAGCTAATTTGGCACTCCACATTAGCAAAACACAGTTCATGACGAAATATATTAGTTCATTTCTTTCTCCTCGATATCTTCTTTTTTAGAAGGTAGCAAAAAGAAAAGAGATATAAATAAGATGTGTAGTCAGTCCTGACGCATAGACAAGAAGAATGCCCCAACAATGAAGCTGTTCTATATTAGCCATTTAAGCAGTTAGAATAATGAGATATTCTGTTGAATCCTACCTTGCCCCATTGGAACAGGCTATCCCTGTCTTTTTCTCACCAAAATCAAATGAAATCACATCATACCAACAACACAACTGGTAGTAAATAATATGTGATCTCTAGAAAGGGTGTAGATTACTATACTCATACTTGAGGAAGTGAATATTAAAGCACCTAAAATCACCGGTAAAATAGTATTTGCTACCTTATGAAGATGTTTTTCTTCTCATTACATGTCTTAGCACTAAGAGTGACAAATAACAAATTAAGGGTGACAAATAACTATTTAAGGGTGACAAAAAACTAGATAAGAGAGACAACCCAACAAGAGTATGGGGGCAGCTTGCGTTCAAAGATTCGATGGTTTACGGGATTATGCAATTCACACCACGTATCACATTTCGCTACGTTCTTCATTGATGCAAAAGCCTAAATATCGGTTGATGGGAGTCATTAAGACTCTTTTCGTATCGGTGATGAGCGCCATGTGCTACTGCTGCATGGATGGATCACGTGGGCCTTCACTTCCGTGTTCCTTGGAGCATGCCTTGCCAGGAAGGTTCGTCATCCTGCCAGCCGGCAGCTCTCGATCGATGAGAGCCACCAGTCATTGGCATGTCGGAAGTGGGGAAAATATCCGAAGGGACAAGAAAGCAAGGAGGACGATTGACGGATGGATGGATGGATGACCGCACGTCCGGAGCTGTGCTGCTCTCGCCCCCTTGGGAGGTCGGGGTCAACCGTTTGTGAGTGTGTCGAGTGGTAGGATACAATAATGAGTCCTCCCGCGACTTCACCTACGGAAATCTTGTAACGACTTCTCCTTCCTCTAAATGATAAGGTTCAATAGATTTCTCGCGAGATCACTGTCATCCTTAGTACTAAGGGTGACTAATAACAAGTTCTGGGCGACAAATAACCAGTTAAGGGTGACAAATAATTATGTAAGAGAGACAAATAATTTGTTGGGAAATAGCTACCCGTACGAACCCACTCAACAAGAGTATTTAATACTTAAGTACTCTTACATGATCCCAACAAGAGCATTAAATGCTCTACATCATTGCCCATAAAACTATTTGTCACATTTAACTCACTATTTGTCATCTCTTAGTGCTAAGGGTGACAAATAGTAGGTCAAAGGTGACAAATAATTTCAACATATAAATTTAGTCTCCCCCTTGTTAGCTATTTGTCAACCTTAACATTAAGGGTGACAAATAGCAAATTAAGAGAGACAAATATTCGGAAAATGGATCTGTATAAAAAAAAAATAGGGGAACAAGATGGTGGGACCCACACATGGTCTAATAGCATTTGCACGACTGGTCCAAGAGATTCGTTGGATCAGAATCGGGAGGCGAACAGGGAAAATCGTGATTCGCCCCGATTTGGCCGAATCGGTCTGATTCAAGCCAATTCCTACAGAAAACATGTGATTTGTCCCCTTTTTATGCTGATTCTTTGAGTTAGGCTTCATGTGAATATGTTTCATCCATATTGGATAATATTTATGTCATGTAGTCCTACTTTGGACCATGATTGGGAATATTAACATCCATTTTGAATGGCAAATCTCATTACAAGAGTGGAAACAAATGAATTTATGGATCTTTTTCTTTGTCTTTTTTGTCGCTGTGTAACAGGGGGTTGAGTGAAATAATCCCCCACGTTGGAAAATCGACGAGACTGAGCCCCACCCCTCGCCTCTGAGTTGCCACCAATCTCATACTTTGATTTGTCAAAACTGACTCTCTGAACTGCCCTTTGGTCCGTTTCTCATGCTTCAGCTCTACTTTGTGCTCTTCCTCGTCTTTCCATTCGGCTTGGTATATCAAGATGTGGCACTTCTTGGACATCATAATCAGCTTCTTGAAATGGTTATGTATCATCATCATCTCCTGCATTTCCCTGGCCGCCTCCTTCCTTGCAATTTCAGCCCAAACACCTTTAAGGTGTTCAACCGTGAGCCCCTTCACTTTAGCTGGCACCATCTTTCAACCCTGTACATCATGGCACCCTACTAGCCTGCCCATGGATGGCAAAGTCGGCCGACTCGGAGCGGAGTCAGCCGACTCTGAGTCGGGTCGGCCCCTGGCGACCCGACTCTGGGGGGGGAACACCGACCCACCCACGGGACTGGTTTACAAAGTCCACTGTCCCGACTCAGGCCGACTCGGCCCGACTCAGGGTCGGGATCGGCTGGGGCCGACCCAGCCACCCGACCCGACTCTGCCATCCATGAGCCTGCCACCTATAAAATGCTTCTTCAGACAGGAGACACCACCTCCCGTATCGATATGGCTACAATAGTTGCACTTATAATTGTGCCTACTACCCATCATGGTGCCATGCTGCCACCCAATATCCTCACTACTAGCCTTCTTTGGAGCCATTTGTGAAGAGACAATATGGATTATAGTCATTAGACTATTCATAATTTCATACATCATTAACATTTCATCATCATCAGAGTCTTATCCCATTATTTGGGGTCGACTACATGAATTCTTTTCCCCCAAAGATTTCTATCAAGTGTTATATTCGTGTTTAAACTCAAGAAGTCCAAATCCTTCCTAATAAATACATCATTAACATTTAAATATTTAAAATCATTTTTTGTTGATCATGTTAAAAAAAAATCATTGACAATTTACAACTTCATTAACATATCTATGTAAAGATCTTCAATTTCAAATATTTATTATATTTTTAATATTTTTTTCAATTATTAATCATCATGGAAAGAACATTAACTTTACATCAGATTTGCAAAGAATCAATTTCTAACACCATGTTAGAACTTGGTGATCACGTTGCTATCAGGTGCTCATAGTTTCCTATTTTTTATTTTTTATTTTCAGAAATTCAAATTTTGGGGAAAATCCCCAAATCTATATGAGAATGGCATAGATCTAAAGGGCAAATGCTTGCAAGTTAAAACTAATCACTTGTAGCATCATTTCCCACCATCATTCATGTCATCCATGACCAAAAAACAAACAAAATGTAAGAAAAATGGTATATTACCTTGAATGGGTGAAGAAGAAGAGCAAGATCACCAAGATCTAGCCCTAAACAGCTTGTCATCCACGCAAAGGCCGGATCTAAGTCTTTGGGTGGAGATCCAACTGTTTCTTGGCCAAAATAGGGAAAAGGAAGAGGAGTGAAGGAGTTTCGCCCCTGAAACCTTGCGAATCAAGATGGCACTGTCCATCAGTCAAATCGGACCTGCGTATCGGGTCTGAAGTGAATTGGATTGGGCGAATCAGCCCGATATTGTTCAATTAGGCCAGTTCTTAAACGAACCAGCCGAATCAGGCCACTGATTCGCACAGATTTGGCTGAATTGGGCCAATTCGTTCTGATTCGGCAAACCATATTTCCAACAGGGTGTTGCTACTCGGTTTGGGTATTAAGCATTTATCTATATGTACATATTTTTCCTTCACTTTTATGATTTTTCCTGAATTTTTTCTGATCTTTTTCAAAGAAACTTTTTTTAATCTGGTTGATCCAGGATTGGCCAAACTTCTGGCGGATCGGCAGATCTGACCCACATCCCAATCTAGGGCAATCCTTGGGCCAATTTGATTATTTTTTTCTTGTACTTGACACCTATGTTTGCATCCTAAAAATCATAGGCAATATGTCATGTTCAAGTAGGTTGCCCCTACTCACAGGCATGGTTTGCCGAATCGGAATCGGAAGGCGAATCGGGTTGCTCCTGATTCGCCCCGATTCCCCCAGAATCGGTCCGAATCGGACCGATTCGCATGGGTATATTATATATATAATAAATCATATGATATATATATTATATTATATATATTACATATATCATATTTCAGACACATTTATATTGATTAAATACATATATGTAATATATATCATATTTATAATGTATAACATATATTACAAATATGATATAACTATATATATATATATATAAAGGGAATCAGGGCGAATCAGGTGAATCAGGGATCGGGTTTCCCCTGATTCGCTCCGATTCGGGGGAATCGGGCCGATTCGCCCCGATTCGGCAAACCCTGCTCACAGGGGGTCTAGAGGGAGGTTGCTAGGATGACACACAGTCGCATCGGTCAGCATAGAAACATCCAACAGTTGTTTGTGTGTTGGGATAGGTAGTGGCCCCACAGAGATGATAGGACAATACAGTGGCTCATCCTTCATGCCACCCTCTGGATGTTGTGAGGGAAGTAGAACAATCAGATCTTTAAAAGAGTCTCACGCAATGAGGAATCAGTTTTTTCTTCTATTTGTGCTAAAGTAGAGGAATGGGCTACAATTATTTGTAGCATGGATTCCTCTACTTCTTCTCTTTTTGCCTTATTGGGGGTTAGGTTGTCCCACGCAGTCTTAATGTAACGTTCTCTTGTATAGGTGATGGGGAGTTGGCATTTTTTGGGTTGCATCTGCCTATACTTGTACATTCCCTTTTCATTTATATACTAGTGGTACTACCCACTGTCAAAAAAAAAATTTATGTTCAAGTAGCCCAAGGGAGGGGTAGAATTATCCTATGGTTCCGAAAGAATAACTTTGTTAATATGCACATAGAATGAAACTAATGTGTGTCCTTGACCTCATAACAGCTGAAACTGATAAAACCATGCAAAAGTATTTCTATATTCAGCTCCAAGTGACACAATACTTGAGGAAAGTTGGGAGCTATCTTCAATGCTTCGTTAGCATCTTCAAGAGCACTGACGCTGTTTCCCAGTTTTAATCTTGCCACAGATCTGAGATAACAAGAGATGCATCTCTTTAGTAAACACAATTATGGATTCCTAAGTTCATTTGACTGAGTTAAAGAAGACAAACGCTTTAGAAGGCATATTTCACCGGGTTACAACAATAGAGATTATGAGCATTAGCAGTAGAAATAAAGAAAAAAAACCAGTAGGCTATTCTTGGCCGTTAATGGCAAAGAGATAACTAAAACCTTACAAAGTTATTATACGACCTGCTTTTGTAGATAATGTGAAGACCTCCAGAAGGTTTGAGATCAATCGCCTGCATTGACAAGATTAAGGGAGGATCAAACAATTGGAACTTGCGGCAGGTACCCGTCGGGAATTTGCGATCAAATCAACATAGTTGAGAGTCGTGGGAGCTCAACTTTCAAATTTCATTTATTCCGGAAACGTTGGAACACGCCACACAGAATTTATGAGAAGAAAAGGACCTTAAAGCTCTTATTCACCGGGACATTAGCGGGAAACAGATATAAAGGCAGATATAACTTCTTTGTTTCTTCTTCCACTTATCTAAGGAAAAAAGGGGAACTATCTATATCGAACAGGGCCAAACAGTGCGGTTACCGTAATGATAACTTCACAATCTTACCTGCGAAAGTAGGCCATCCGCCTCGGTAGGGTTGCCTCTCTCTACCAGCTCCACCTCGCCCTTCTTTCTCAGAGCCAGAGCCTCCAGATTCTTCCGGGGATCAAAACTCCCTTCTCCCCCTCCTCTAGCGCCACGGCAGGCCTGCGCCAAGAGTTCGGCGCCCCTAGCCGGAGTCCCGCAGTGACCCACCAGAGTCCCCTCCGGTAGCACTACCAGGTTCGGCCCCGCGCCGCACCGGCCGAGGCAGCCGCAGGAGTTAACGGAGACTTCCGGCGGGGAGATATCGGAGAGCACTGCCAGGATCTCCCTCGACCCCATCCGGTTGCAGCTCCGGTTCACGCAGACCCTGATCTCGACCTTCTCCCCGCAGTTCACCTCGAGGCGCGGTCGCCGCCTCCTGCCAGAGGGGGGCAATGGTGGCGTCCGGCGAGGCGGAGGGAAGGGGGACTTCGACGAAGGGTAGAAGGAGCAGGCGGAGGAGTGAGCCCATGGCACTGCCTCCATTGCCACAGCTCGATAACTGCAGCAGCCCGTTCAGTTGTGCGGGGTGGGGGTGTAGGTTTGGAGTGGGGGCCCTTTTTTCCTAATTTGGATCATGAGTGGGAGTTCTTTGCACTGCAAGATGCAGAAGGAAAATCCGCATCCAATGGAGAAAGCTGAAACTGAAAGTGCTCTTGACCATAAAAAATAGTGGAAATCAACTCCCCGTCTATATCTTGACCTACTACTTACTTTTAAGTTTATTGACCCAATTTTGTTGACATCCGATTCATTAAAAGTGGATTTTTATTTTTAGAACCAAAATATAACTTCACCATGGATAGGATGAAATGTCCTAAATGCCCTCCTTTAAAAATCAAATGAGCTTGAAATGATGGCTCTTTGTTAGCGCCGCCACAGGGCTCTGCTCTCCGACAAGTTCTTCCTCCATTCCTCCGCCTTTACCTTTGTCTCTCTGATCTATCTTCTTCTCTATCTGCTCTCCCTAGTTTGAACAGAAGACATAGGTTGGGTCACCCTAGAAGCCAACCACTCCACCTTCTGCCACAGCAGCCTCCTCCCAGACGCCTCCCCCACTAGCGGTTGTAGTCCTCTCGTCCTCGTCTTGAAGTCCTGCTGAGAGAGCTCAAGAGACACCGTCCCAAACAAAGGCCACCCTATAGTCGCCCCCTTCACCGCGTCGTGCCGTCGTCGTCCCCTTCTCCGTGTCGCGCCAACATCGTCCCCTTCTCCGTGTCGCGCCGCCGTCGCCACCTTCTCCGCGTCATGCCTCGGCTAGGAGGAACTCGCTCTCCAGCAAACATCGCCTCCCACAAAGGGCCACCCTGCAGGTGTTCCATTGGCTCTCCACGCAGAAAAGGAACCTCCCAATGACGCTGCGCAAAAGGCAAGGGAAGGCGGCCCCAAGGAGGAGGTGGGAGGCTAGGAGCGGAGGCCATAGAGGTGGTACCAATTAAGCTTGCCCCTTTTGTCACCGTCGCCCCCTTCTCCGCGTCGCGCCACCGTCGCCCCCTTCTCCGCGTCGCGCCGTGACTAAGAGGAACCCGCACCCCAGCTACCCTTTAACAGAGGGGTAATAGAAGGATTGAAAAATAAAAGAAACTTCTAAGATGTACTTAAAATTAACTTTTCTTATCAATAGAGTTTAAAATTAACTTTTCTTATCAATAGACTTAAAAATAAATGGAAGATCAACAAATGGACCTAAAGTCAAAAGAAAATAAAAAGTTGCGAAGATTCGCTAATGTCTCTCTATATGAAGTAGATGTGCACCTTACTCCTGCATAACAAAACGCACAACCAACGCTTCATTTGGGGGCCTCCTTTAATAAATATAAGTTTTTTTATAGGGGCTTCTTAGCAATTTCCCAGACCCATCAAAACCTGCCGCCTCCGCCATCGCCATCACGGCAGCTTCGCTCAACGTCCTCTCCGATTCTCCACCGCATCCCTCCGCTTCACCGGCATCCACTTCTCTGGCAGCCGCTTGTGGTATCAATAGCGCCGGCTCCCCGCCTCCGCAGCGCCTCGCTAAGATCAGCGACCTCCCCACGTCCAAATTGGTGAATTCGGGGTAATCTTCCTCTTTTGCAGTTTGTACAACACTTGAAGTCTGCATATGGAGATTAGAAGTCTGAATAATGTTGGAGGTGGTACAATTAAGCTTGCCCCTTTCGTCACTGTCGCCCCATTCTTCGCGTCGCAGCATCGTCGCCCCCTTCTCCGCGTCGCGCGGTGACTAAGAGGAACCCGCACCCCAGCTACCCTTTAACAGAGGGGTAACATAAGGATTGAAAAATAAAAGAAACTTATAAGATGTACTTAAAATTAACATTTCTGATCAATAAACTTAAAAATAAATGGAAGATCAACAAATGGACCTAAAGTCAAAAGAATCTAAAAAGTAGTGAATATTCGCGAATGTCTCTCTATATGAAGTAGATGTGCACCTTACTCCTGCATAACGAAACTCACAACCAACGCTTCATTTGGGGGCCTCCGTTAATAAATATAAGTTTTTTGATAGGGGCTTCTTAGCAATTTCCCAGAACCATCAAAACCTGCCGCCTCCGCCATCGCCATCGCGGTAGCTTTACCCAACGTCCTCTCCGATTCTCCACCGCATCCCTACGCCTCGCCGGCATCCACTTCTCCGGCAGCCACTTGTGGTATCAATAGCGTCGGCGCCCCGCCTCCGAAGCGCCTCACTAAGATCGGCGACCTCCCCCACGTCCAAATAGGTGAATTCGGGGTAATCTTCCGCTTTTGCAGTTTGTACAACACTTGAAGTCTGCATATGGAGATTAGAAGTCTGAATAATGTTGGAGGTGGTACCAATTAAGCTTGCCCCTTTCGTCACCATCGCCCCCTTCTCCACGTCGCGCCACCGTTGCCCCCTTCTCCGTGTCGCGCCGTGACTAAGAGGAACCCGCACCCCAACTACCCTTTAACAGAGGGGTAACATAAGGATTGAAAAATAAAGAAACTTCTAAGATGTACTTAAAATTAACTTTTCTGATCAATAGGCTTAAAAATAAATGGAAGATCAACAAATGGACCTAAAGTCAAAATAACCTAAAAAGTAGCGAAGATTCGCGAATGTCTCTCTATATGAAGTAGATGTGCACCTTACTCCTGCATAACGAAACGCAAAACCAACGCTTCATTTGGGGGTCTCTGTTAATAAATATAAGTTTTTTGATAGGGGCTTCTTAGCAATTTCCTAAAACCTGTCGCCTCCGCCATCACCATCGCGACAGCTTTGCCCAACGTCCTCTTCGATTCTCCACCGCATCCCTCTGCATCTCCGGCATCCAGCCGCTTGTGGTATCAATAGCACCGCCGCCCCGCCTCTGCAGCGCCTCGCTAAGATCGGCGACCTCCCCACATCCAAATTGGTGAATTCGGGGTAATCTTCCTCTTTTGCAGTTTGTACAACACTTGAAATCTGCATATGGAGATTGGTAGTCTGAATAATATTGGAGGCGGTACCAATTAAGTTTGCCCCTTTCGTCACCGTCACCTCCTTCTCCGCATCACGCCACCGTCGCCCCCTTCTCCGCGTTGCACCGCGACTAAGACGAACCCGCACCCCAGCTACCCTTTAACAGAGGGGTAACAAAAGGATTGAAAAATAAAAGAAACTTCTAAGATGTACTTAAAATTAACATTTCTGATCAATAGACTTAAAAATAAATGGAAGATCAACAAATGGACCTAAAGTCCAAAGAACCTAAAAAGTAGCGAAGATGCGCGAATGTCTCTCTATATGAAGTAGATGTGCACCTTACTCCTGCATAATGAAACGCACAACCAACGCTTCATTTGGGGGCCTCCGTTAATAAATATAAGTTTTTTGATAGGGGCTTCTTAGCAATTTCCCAAAACCATCAAAACCTACCGCCTCCGCCATCGCCATCGCGGCAGCTTTGCCCAACATCCTCTCCGATTCTCCACCGCATCCCTCCGCCTCGCCGGCATCCACTTCTTCGGTAGCTGCTTGTGGTATCAATAGCGCCGACGCCCCACCTCCGCAGCGCCTCGCTAAGATCGGCGACCTCCCCATGTCCAAATTGCTGAATTCGAGGTATTCTTCCTCTTTTGCAGTTTGTCTTGAAGTCTGCATATGGAGATTAGAAGTCTGAATAATGTTGGAGATGGTACCAATTAAGCTTGCCCCTTTCGTCACCGTCACCCCCATCTCTGCGTCGCGCCGTGACTAAGAGGAACCCGCACCCCAGCTACCCTTTAACAGAGGCATAATAGAAGGATTGAAAAATAAAAGAAACTTCTAAGATGTACTTAAAAGTAACTTTTCTGATCAATAAACTTAAAAATAAATGGAAGATCAACAAATGGACCTAAAGTCAAAAGAACCTAAAAAGTAGCGAAGATTCGCGAATGTCTCTCTATATGAAGTAGATGTGCACCTTACTCCTGCATAACGAAATGCACAACCAATGCTTCTTTTGGGGGCCTCCGTTAATAATATAAGTTTTTTGATAGGGGCTTCTAAGCAATTTCCCAGAACCATCAAAACCCTGCCACCTCCGGCATCGCCATCGCGGCAGCTTTGCCCAACGTCCTCTCCGATTCTCCACCGCATCCCTCCGCCTCGCCGACATCCACTTCTCCGACAGCTGCTTGTGGTATCAATAGCGCCGGCGGCCCGCCTCCGCATCGCCTCGCTAAGATCGGCGACCTCCCCACGTCCAAATTGGTGAATTCGGAGTAATCTTCCTCTTTTGCAATTTTGTACAACACTTGAAGTCTGCATATGGAGATTAGAAGTCTAAATAATGTTGGAGGTGGTACCAATTAAGCTTGCCCCCTTCGTCATCATCGCCCCCTTCTTTGCATCGCGCCGCGACTATAAGGAACTCTCACCCGTGCTACCCTTTAACAAAGCGGTAACAGAAGGATTGAAAAATAAAAGAAACTTCTAAGATGTACTTAAAATAAACTTTTTTGATCAATAGACTTAAAAATAAATGGAAGATCAACAAATGGACCTAAAGTAAAAAACAAAACCTAAAAGGTAGCGAAGATTCGTGAATGTCTCTCTATATGAAGTAGATGTGCACCTTACTCCTGCATAACGAAACGCACAACCAACGCTTCATTTAGGGGCCTTCGTTAATAAATATAAGTTTTTTGATAGGGGCTTCCTAGCAATTTCCCAAAACCATCAAAACCTTCCGCCTCCGCCACCGCCATCGCGACAGCTTTGCCCAACGTCCTCTCTGATTCCCAACCGCATCCCTCCGCCTCGCCGGCATCCACTTCTCCGGCAGCTGCTTGTGATATCAATGGCGTCGGCGCCCCACCTCCGCAGCACCTCGCTAAGATCGGCGACCTCCCCACGTCCAAATTGGTGAATTCGGGGTAATCTTCCTCTTTTGCAGTTTGTACAACATTTGAAGTATGCATATGGAGATTAGAAGTCTGAATAATGTTGGACGTGGTACCAATTAAGCTTGCCCCTTTCGTCACTGTTGCCCCCTTCTCCGCGTCACGCCGCAACTAAGAGGAAGCCGCACCCCAACTACCCTTTAACAGAGGGGTAACAGAAGGATTGAAAAATAAAAGAAACTTCTAAGATATACTTAAAATTAACTTTTCTGATCAATAGACTTAAAAATAAATGGAAGATCAACAAATGGACTTAAAGTCAAAAGAACCTAAAAAGTAGCGAAGATTTGTGAATGTCTCTCTATATGAAGTAGATGTGCACCTTACTCCTACATAATGAAACGCACCACCAACGCTTCATTTGGGGGCCTCAGTTAATAAATATAAATTTTTTGATAGGGGTTTCTTAGTAATTTCCGAGAACCATCAAAACCTGCCGCCTCCGCCATCGCCATCGCGACAGCTTGCCCAACGTCCTCTCCGATTCTCCACCGCATCCCTCCGCCTCGCCGGCATCCACTTCTCCGGCAGCCGCTTGTGGTATCAATAGCGCCGGCGCCCTGCCTCCGCAGCGCCTCACTAAGATCGGCGACCTCCCCATGTCCAAATTGGTGAATTCGGGGTAATCTTCCTCTTTTGCAGTTTGTACAACACTTGAAGTCTGCATATGGAGATTAGAAGTCTGAATAATGTTGGAGGTGGTACCAATTAAGCTTGCACCTTTCGTCACCGTCGCCCCCTTCTCCGCGTCGCACAGCGACTAAGAGGAACCCGTACCCCAGCTACCCTTTAACAGAGGGGTAATAGAAGAATTGAAAAATAAAAGAAACTTCTAAGATGTACTTAAAATTAACTTTTCTGATCAATAGACTTAAGAATAAATGGAACATCAACAAATGGACCTTAAGTCAAAAGAACCTAAAAAGTAGCAAAGATTCGCGAATGTCTCTCTATATGAAGTAGATGTGCACGTTACTCCTGCATAACGAAACGCACAACCAACGCTTCATTTGGGGGCCTCCGTTAATGAATATAAATTTTTTGATAGGGGCTTCTTAGCAATTTCCCATAACCATCAAAACCTGCCGCCTCCGCCATCGCCATCGCGGCAGCTTTGCCCAACATCCTCTCTGATTCTCCACCGCATCCCTCCACCTCGCCGACATCCACTTCTTCGGCAGCCGCTTGTGGTATCAATAGCGCCGCCGCCCTGCCTCCGCAACGCCTCTCTAAGATCGGCGACCTCCCCACGTCCAAATTGGTGAATTCGGGGTAATCTTCCTCTTTTGCAGTTTGTGCAACATTTGAAGTCTGCATATGGATATTAGAAGTCTGAATAATGTTGGAGGTGGTACCAATTAAGCTTGCCCCTTTTGTCACCGTCGCCCCCTTCTCCGTGTCGTAGGGCTGAACACGGTTCGGTTCGGTCCGGGTTGCTCCATTTTTTGGTCAAATCGAACCGAACCGAATTCCAAGGTCAAACCGAATCGAACTGAACTGGTTCGGTTCGGTTTAAACCGAATTCTAATACATTTTAAATCGCCACAGCGCGCCTGCCTCAATGGCCAAGGCGTTGAACTCTCCCGCCCAAGGTTATGGGTTCGAAACCCAGGTTGCTACAGGTTTTGGTCAAAAAATCATTATTTTGAGAAATAATCCCTTCCGAGAAAGCCCAGTTTCGAACCCGCGCCAACCAGAACAGATCCCGCCCATAAGTTAACCAACTGTGCTATCTTCTGTTTGAGTAAATAATATATATATTATATATATAATCGGTTTATTCGGTTTCAAAAAATGAAACCGAACTGAACTACATAGGGACTCAACCCGAACCGAACCGAACCGGTCGGTTCGGTTTTTCGGTTTGAACCGAAGTTTGAACAGCCCTACCGTGTCGCGCCACAACTAAGAGGAACCCGCACCCCAGCTACCCTTTAACAGAGGGGTAACAGAGGGATTGAAAATAAAAGAAACTTCTAAGATGTACTTAAAATTAACTTTTCTGATCAATAGACTTAAAAATAAATGGAAGATCAACAAATCGACCTAAAGTCAAAAAAACCTAAAAAGTAACGAAGATTTGTGAATGTCTCTCTATATGAAGTAGATGCGCACCTTACACCTGCATAACGAATTGCACAACCAACGCTTCATTTGGGGGACTCCGTTAATAAATATAAGTTTTTTGATAGGGGTTCTTAGCAATTTCCCAGAACCATCAAAACCTGTCGCCTCCGCCATCAGCATCGCGGCAGCTTTGCACAACATCCTCTCCGATTCTCCACTGCATCCCTCTACCTCGCCGGCATCCACTCCTCCGGCAGCCACTTGTGGTATCAATAGCGCCGGCGCCCCGCCTCCGCAGCGCCTCGCTAAGATCGGCGACCTCCCCACGTCCAAATTGGTGAATTCGAGGTAATCTTCCTCTTTTGCAATTTGTACAACACTTGAAGTCTGCATATGGAGATTAGATGTCTAAATAATGTTGGAGGTGGTACCAATTAAGCTTGCCCCTTTCGTCACCGTCACCCCCTTCTCCGCGTCGCGCCACTGTCACCCCCTTCTCCCCGTCGCGCCGCGACTAAGAGGAACCCGCACCCTAGCTACCCTTTAACAGAGGGGTAAGAGAAGGATTGAAAAATAAAAGAAACTTCTACGATGTACTTAAAATTAACTTTTCTGATCAATAGACTTAAAAATAAATGGAAGATCAACAAATGGACCTAAAGTAAAAAAAAAAAAACCTAAAAAGTAGTGAAGATTCGTGAATGTCTCTCTATATAAAGTAGATGTACACCTTACTCCTACATAACGAAACGCACAACCAACGCTTCATTTGGGGGCCTCCCTTAATAAATATAAGTTTTTTTATAGGGGCTTCTTAGCAATTCCTAGAACCATTAAAACCTGCCACCTCCGCCATCGCCATCGCGGCAGCTTTGCCCAACGTCCTCTCTGATTCTCCACCGCATCCCTTTGCCTCGCTGGCATCCACTTCTTCGGCAGCCGCTTGTGGTATCAATAGCGCCGGCGCCCCACCTCCGCAGTGCCTCGCTAAGATCGGCGACCTCCCCACATCCAAATTGGTGAATTCGGGGTGTAATCTTACTCTTTTGCAGTTTGTACAACACTTGATGTCTGCATATGGAGATTAGAAGTATGAATAATGTTGGAGGTGGTACCAATTAAGCTTGCCCCTTTCGTCACCGTCGCCCCCTTCTCCGCGTCGCGCTACCGTCGCCCCCTTCTCCGCGTCGCGCCGCGACTAAGAGGAACCCGCACCCCAGCTACCCTTTAACAGAGGGGTAACAGAAGGATTGAAAAATAAAAGAAACTTCTAAGATGTACTTAAAATTAACTTTTCTGATCAATAGACTTAAAAATAAATGGAAGATCAACAAATGGACTTAAAGTCAAAAGAACCTAAAAAGTAGCGAAGATTTGTGAATGTCTCTCTATATGAAGTAGATGTGCACCTTACTCCTACATAATGAAACGCACAACCAACGCTTCATTTGGGGGCCTCAGTTAATAAATATAAGTTTTTTGATAGGGGCTTCTTAGTAATTTCCGAGAACCATCAAAACCTGCCGCCTCCGCCATCGCCATCGCGACAGCTTGCCCAACGTCCTCTCCGATTCTCCACCGCATCCCTCCGCCTCGCCGGCATCCACTTCTCCGGCAGCCGCTTGTGGTATCAATAGCGCCGGCGCCCTGCCTCCGCAGCGCCTCACTAAGATCGGCGACCTCCCCATGTCCAAATTGGTGAATTCGGGGTAATCTTCCTCTTTTGCAGTTTGTACAACACTTGAAGTCTGCATATGGAGATTAGAAGTCTGAATAATGTTGGAGGTGGTACCAATTAAGCTTGCCCCTTTCGTCACCGTCGCCCCCTTCTCCGCGTCGCACAGCGACTAAGAGGAACCCGTACCCCAGCTACCCTTTAACAGAGGGGTAATAGAAGAATTGAAAAATAAAAGAAACTTTTAAGATGTACTTAAAATTAACTTTTCTGATCAATAGACTTAAAATAAATGGAAGATCAACAAATGGACCAAAAGTAAAAAAAAACCTAAAAAGTAGCGAAGATTCGCGAATGTCTCTCTATATAAAGTATGTAGCGATCCTCGTCGTTCAAACCCGTTAACCTAATAATGAGCCTGACACGACTCTGCCTCCAGCGAATGGGCCGAATCCTCGCAAGGGATACCATTCACAAATCTGTAGAAATATAAAAAAAATATCTCAAATATATATAAGATTGTCAATCTTACAAATATTTAAATGGAATATACATAGCCATTCATCAACTGTGACCAAACTAGTACAACAACAACCAGGGGCATACCCCGAGGTGTACAACGAAAAGGAAATTACACTGCTGGTGGTGCAGACCCTCCACAACGGTGCAGCTCAGAACTAGACGAAGGGTGTGAAGCCTCCTGCTCTCCCTCACCTAAAAGGAGTAGGGGTGAGCCTCACAAGTCACTGGCTCAGTAGGAAAACTCCCCCAGAAACTGAGCAAACCAACACAAGTAGCAAAGCAGGAAGCTACGCTAGTAATTTATAGAACTATCTAAGCAGAATATTAAAGCTGTAAACATTACTTACCATTTGCCGCTAACAAAAACAACTTTAATAAATAAACGGCAAACCACAACCAGGTGTACGTGCTAAAGTAGGAAAACGCCACACTCAAGCCACGAAGACTAGTTCGCGACACCAGCAACTGTCCCGGATAAACCACACAAGACTATCTCTCAGTCTCGCAGCTACGGACGTAAGGTCCAGCTGCCGCTCCACTAACACAAGCCAACAAACTGTGGAGACCTACCAACACCACACCTGCGGACCACACTGCCGCAGGCCCATGCCAGACACCTTTAGGGACTCTGGCCCGAGCTCCCTAAAGTGAGGCATTGGAAAACAGGATTAGCTGAGGCCCAGTACATCTACTGGTGTCCGTCTCCCCCAACTACGAGCGCGCTACAAGTGACAAACAAAAACTCTCTCAAGTCGCTGTCTCACTGCTGTCTTTCCCTCAGCCGGACGTATTACTCTAACAAGAGTGAGGGTGTCCAGGAAGACGACACAAACCTCGACTGTATCCAGTACCGGGACAAGCACCGAGCACAACGTGCCTAGCTCACATAAAACCTGGGGCTCCCAACTGAAGAGGTATCCACAGTAGGCGTTGTACTACCCGTCACACACACACACAAACCACGTGTACACCGCACAAACCACGTGAACACCACGTCAATCACGTGAACACCACGCTAAACACATACACAACATGCTCCCTGAGCGCTACAGGTGCCAATGCACCGCTTACCTTGCCATACACAACAATCCACGATAACCGGATAACCATGCATACACAAAAACCCTCGGACCTGCTATCACTACGGGGTCCCATGTCGCCTTCTGAACGTGACACCCCAATATGTCGCGTTCAGAAACCTGAATGCGACGGGTCGTCCTATCGCGTTCTGAACGTAACAAGAGGGTCCATCGCCTTCACAGGCTGGAACCCTAATCCGGGGACCCCTCGTCGGATCACCCCCACAAACCCTGTAAACCGGTGGTTTCATCCATTTTTCATGCTTTAACGAGTGCCCTAGCATGATATCTATGGTTTGTAAAGCAAATAACGCATTAAACACGCCACACACATAATCCACGCGGTAAAATAAGGTGGAATCTCCCCACCTTCACGAGGAACGTGAAAAACGAGACCCACACGGTGTTTCCCCCGCTCCACGCAGCGTCCTCGCGGCGAGAACACATCGAAAACACCTCCAAAATGTCGGATCACCCCTCACCACGGCAAAATCTCCTTCCCTGGCCGAGAAGAGCTTGCAGAAGCTCTGTTCAGCCAAAACCTACTTAAAAACACACCTCGGTTAGGAACGCAACGTACCATGCTGTCGCGATGTGAACGCGATGTAGGAGGCCGTCGCCTTCCCACTGCCGATGTCAGCAAGCTGTTCTGCGTGCGACACGCGGCGTGCATGCAGACGACGACCGCCAAACAGCGGAAACCAGAATGCGACCACCAGGGCCGTCACATTCAGAACTCAACGCACACCCCTGTCGCGTTCACAGACAGTGAACTAGTGAGTGCTTTGGGCCCAAACTGCCTACCCACAAAGCCCCACAACCTGCGGAAAACACCTGCTACACACGTCATCGGCCGCACACTGCCTCCACAACTATTATACAATGATCCGAACGGTCAATACACTACAAAGTAGACATGCACCTTACTCCCGCATAACGAACGCACAACCAACGCTTCATTTGGGGGCCTCCATAAATAAATATAAGTTTTGATAGGGGCTTCTTAGCAATTTCCCAGAACCATCAAAACCTGCCGCCTCCACCATCACCATCGCGACAGCTTTGCCTAACGTCCTCTTTGATTCTCCACTGCATCCCTCTGCCTCGCCGGCATCCACTTCTTCGGCAGCCACTTGTGTTATCAATAGCGCCGGCACCCTGCCTCCGCAGCGCCTCGCTAAGATCGGCGACCTCCCCACGTCCAAATTGGTGAATTCGGGGTAATCTGCCTCTTTTGCAATTTGTACAACACTTGAAGTATGCATATGGAGATTAAAAGTCTAAATAACGTTTTTATTCCCAAGAATGTTGCTACTCTGTTTGTAATTGTAAGCTTCTACAAGCCGTTCTGAAATCTGTGACAATAGAGTTTCATCATTGGTTATCTCTCTCTTTTCCCACCTGGTTTCAAATTTTTATCTTCTTATCATCCGTTACTTTTTTAATCAAATCAAATTTCTCAAAGGTCTTGTTATCTTGTTCGATGCCCCAAGACCT
Organism: Colocasia esculenta; assembly: GCA_014218235.1. Classification (NCBI taxonomy): domain Eukaryota; kingdom Viridiplantae; phylum Streptophyta; class Magnoliopsida; order Alismatales; family Araceae; genus Colocasia; species Colocasia esculenta. Next base: position 1,213,561 of record JACBKR010000781.1, read on the forward strand.
CCTCCCGCCTCCGCCTCCACCACCACTCCACGGACGTGCTCTCTCTTCCTCTTGTTGATCTTTGTTCGTAGAAAACCCCACCTCTCCCGTGAACGCCCCAAGGCCACCCCCTTCTCCTACCATGCTCCTTGCTCCTGGCGCGATCACAAGTTTCCGCTAGGGCCGTGAATGATGGCCACCGCCACTGCGAACAGACAACAAGTTCCTTTCCCGCCCTGCGCGAACAGAAGTCTCCACAACGGCGAGAATAAGCCCTAGATGTGAACAACTTGATTGTTGCAGTGTTGCCAGAAATTGCTATATTCTATGATGATTAAGATATCAGGGATTCAAGGTCCGAATTCGGTTCGATCCGACTGACGGAGATCTTCATCAGGAATGCCGACATTTCTTTAACTTGGTAAACTTGGTAATGATAAATTGATACATTTTGTTTGAGCATTGTGAGACCCTTTTATGAACTTTTCTTTTAGTGTATATTAGTTTTATGCCCGTGGTTTTTTTTTTAAACTTAAATTAGATTAAAATATAATTTTTGATTATTCGAATGACATATTTATAAAAGTAAAATCTGATTGGTAATAACGAAGAAGCAATAACATATAAAAAATACAACATCCCATATATCTAAAGTCCCAGAACATGTGAAAACACATTCAGAAGTATGAATCTTAAACAGTCTATAAAACAAAGTAAAGCATAGTGACGGGGACCGTGACTAGTGACGGACGCGGAACGAGACTCGAGACTTCAGACGTTCAGAAATATATTGACATCAATTTTATTTTATTATGTATATATTTTTTTTAGTGGAGCCTAATTTAGCCAAGTATAATTAAATATCTAATTTTATGGTAAGTGAGGCTTATTTGCAGATCTGAGACAGGACAGTCTTTTGTCATTTGTTCTGGGGACATTTTGGTCCTAGTGGGGTGGAGATATGCATAGTAGGGTTTGTCCTATATAAGTACTGGTGTGGTTGGTTTTTGGAAGGCAATGGAATAGAAAAAGAAAACGCAGGAAGCTTTCTTGGTGGAGGCGCTACCTCAACTATGTGTGGTTCTCTCTCTCTCAATCCCCCATCCCTTCTTCGTCTTCTTCTCCCCTTCCACTTCTTCTCTTCTTCCAGAACCCCAGTGCGATTCCCCCTCCCTGTTCTCTTTCTCCCCCTCTCCAGAATCCTTACGCGAACCCCCCTCTATGTTCTCTCTTCCCTCCACAGAACCCCCTGTGCGAACCCCCCCTCCCTGCTCGCTCTCCCCCCCTCCCCAGAACTCCCTGCGCGATCCCCCTCCCTGTTCGCTCTCCCCTCTCCCCAGAACCCCTACGCGTCCCCTCCCCTCCCACCGTACACCCTTCCCCCCCATCGCAAAGTTCTTGCACCGACGCGCCATCCCGCTCTCCCTTACAGCTGCGCTTACAGCCCCTCGTGCCGTACGCACCAGGGCCTCCACCGCGCCCCGCCTCAGCGCCGGACTAGCATCGCCGCCGGCCTCGTCGCGTCGGGCATCCAGGGTGGGTCTCGCCTCCCCCGTCTCTGCGTGCTCCGCCCCTGTTCACAGTCCACGTCGCCGCACTGCAGAATGTCTCAGACCGGCTCCGCGCGGATCTGCCCCAGCCGATCGACAACCTGGTTCTCTGCCGGGGCTGCCCTCCTCTGCGCCGGTCCTCCTGTTTCCCCATGCCTCAGCTCGGGTCCTTCCCCCCCATTCGAGTTGTCGGTCTGCGCCGACTGGAGGTGTGGTGAGCGACGCGGGTCGGCCGTAGCAGGTTCGTCCCGCATCAGTTTTGGTATTAGAGCTTAGGGAATCGGTTTTGTTCTCACAAACCGAGATCCTCACCCGGTGCGCGACTACCCTCACGGAGAGGATGGTTGCCGAATGCTCGAGCGTGTGTTGGAGGCTATTGAAAGACCCCGTTTGGATCAGTATCAAGAATGATCTTCGCGAGTTATGCGATATGTTTGTTGTTGCATTACAAAAGACGGTTTGTGAGACAGATCCCGTCTTGGATGTCAAGTGTGAAGAGCAGGAGCAAGTAGTGATCTGTGAGCCCGACGCAACATTAGTCGACGAGGATGAAATATAGATGCAGTTATGGTCTAAGTTGCAAGCCTTGCATAATGGTCAAGCGACGCCACAGAATATGTTGTCGGAGGCTTCGTCCCTAGTGTCAGATAATTGTGTTTGCACTGAGTCTGAGATAGATGACACTTGGGATCCTGAGTTGTTCTCCCTATCGGGTCTTCAGTCGATATCGTATTGTGTGTTCGCAGAAGATCGTCCAGCTGGTTCACCTTCTACTGTCGTGGTTGACTTCAAGTTTACTCTCGAGGATTTTGATGTGGTGTGGTTAGATTTCTGTGAGGCATACTCTGGTCAACAGTTCGAGATTTGTGATATTATGATTTGTATGCCATGTTTCACTCATATTCTGATGTATATCTTCCTCCCACCTCGACACTTTAAAATTTGAGGCCGAATTTTTTTGAAGTGGGGGAGATTGACGGGGATCGTGACTCGTGATAGATGCAAAACGAGACTCGAGACTTCAGACATTCAGATATATATTGACATCAATTTATTTTATTATGTATTTTTTTATTTTAGTGGAGCCTGATTTAGCCAGGTAAAATTAAATGTTTAATTTTATGGTAAGTGAGGATTATTTGCAGATCTAGGACAGGGCAGTCTTTTGTCATTTGTAATGCTTTGTGCACGTATGGACGTGCAAAAATGCCATGTTGGAATCACCGGGGAGCATTTGATCGCGCCGCGTGTAAAGTGCTCACATCAGCAGCCCAACACACATCTTTTTTTGGGCGCGCGTCTTCCCGAGGCCCGCCATCATGAAAACCACCCAGCACAGTGTAAAGTACTCATGTCAGTAGCCTAGCACAGTGAGAGATATATTTAATTAATTCAAAATGTACTTTTTGGACCGGAAATCAAAATTTTTCATGGAGTAACGAAGTAGGTTTCTTCCGGTGACAAATAGATTTCTTCTGATAATAAATATGTTGATTTTAGTGACAAATAAATTTCTTCTAGTGATCAATAAGTTGATTTTGGTGACAAATAGCTGATTTCATGTCTTAAGTGATTCACATGGAGTCACGAATTAGAATGACAAATAAATTAATTTCGGTGACAAATAGGTTGATTCAGTGACAAATAGATTGATTCCAGTGAAAAATAGAAAGATTTCAGTGACAAATACATTCATTGTAGTGACAAATAGAAGATTCCAGTGATAAATAGAAAGATTCCACTTTACATAGACTTACGAATTGTAGTGACAAATAGATAGATTCCATTGACAAATAGAAAGATTCCACTTTGCATAGACTTACGAATTGTAGTGACAAATAGAAAGATTTCAGTGACAAATACATTCATTGTAGTGACAAATAGAAAGATTCCACTTTACATAGACATAAGATTGTAGTGACAAATAGAAAGATTCAAGTGACAAATACATTCATTTCAGTGACAAATAGAAAGATTCCAGTGACAAATACAAAGATTCCAGTTTACATAGACTTACGAATTGTAGTGACAAATAGGTTCATTCCAGTGACAAATAGAAAGATTGCAGTGAAAAATACATTACTTTCAGTGACAAATAGATAGATTCTAGTGACAAAAAGAAAGATTCCACTTTACATAGACTTACGAATTGTAGTGACAAATAGAAAGATTTTAGTGACAAATATATTCATTGTAATGACAAATAGAAAGATTCTAGTGACAAATAGAAAGATTCCACTTTACATAGACTTACGAATTGTAGTGACAAATAGAAAGATTTCAGTGGCAAATAGAAAGATTTCAGTGACAAATACATTCCTTTCAGTGACAAATAGAAAGATTCCAATGACAAATAGAAAGATTCCAGTGACAAATACATTTCTTTCAGTGACAAATACAAAGATTCTAGTGACAAATACAAAGATTCCAGTTTACATAGACTTACGAATTGTAGTGACAAATATGTTCATTCCAGTGACAAATACATTTATTTCAATGACAAATACAAAGATTACAGTGATAAATACAAAGATTCCAGTGACAAATAGGTCACTCCTGATGACAAATAATTGACTTCGTATCTTAAGTGATTCAGTGATAAATAAGTTGATTTTAGTGACAAATAAGTTGATTCCTGATAACAAATAAGTTGATCATCATATTTGTCCTGTAGTGAATTTAATGATGGCAGATGATTTCATGATGGCGGGCCTCGGGAAGACGCCCGTGTAGCTGATGTGTGCTGACCTGTTGACAAGAACTCTTTATTCTAGACTTCTACGTAGCCCAATAAAATACTCCCCAATTATTCCAACTTGACTTTTTTGTGCTAGCATTTCTCTTGTCCTATATAAGTACCGGCACTGGTTGGTTTTTGGAAGGCAATGAACTAGAAAAACAAAACGGAGGAAGCTTTCTTGGTGGAGGCGCTGCCTCAACCGTGTGTGGTTCTCTCTCCCCCTCCCCAGAATCCCTGCGCGAACCCCCTCCCTGTTCTCTCTTCCCTCCCCAGAACCCCCTGCGCGAACCCCCCCCTGCTCGCTCTCCCCCCCCCCCCTCCCCAGAACTCCCTGCGCGATCCCCCTCCCTGTCCGCTCTCCCCTCTCCCCGGAACCCCTGCGCGTCCCCTCCCCTCCCGCCGTACGCCCTTCCCCCCCCATCGCGAAGTCCCTGCGCCGGTGCGCCATCCCCGCGCTCCCTCACAGCTGCGCTCGCAGGCCCCCGCGCCGTACGCGCCAGGGCCTCCACGGCGCCCCGCCTCAGCGCCGGACCAGCACCGCCGCCGGCCTCGTCGCGCCGGGCTTCCAGGGCGGGTCTCGCCTCCCCCGCCTCTGCGTGCTCCGCCCCTGTTCACAGACCACGTCGCCGCACTGCAGAACGTCCCAGACCGTCAGGGTCGACCGGCTCCGCGCGGATCCGCCCCGGCCGATCGACGACCTGGTTCCCTGCCGGGGCTGCCCTCCTCCGCGTCGATCCTCCTGTTTCCCCACGCCTCAGCTCGGGTCCTTCCCCCCTGTTCGACTGTTCGAGTTGTCGGTCTGCGCCGACTGGAGGTGTGGCGAGCGACGCGGGTCGGCCGTAGCAGGTTCGTCCCGCATCACATAGCCTCTTAAACTAAAATTCCGATAATTTTGGATTATGCACGGGCATATATCTGAAAGCGCAAGGAGCTGCAAAGTCTAAGGCATATTGTTGGCTCCCTATGGATTGTTTTGGAAAATTCACCTTCTACGTCATTCAGAGACAATAACTAATATTATATGAAGAAATATTTATTGTAAGAGCACTTTTTCATTTGAAATGCAAGTGCTCTCCCATTAATTCGCCTAGGATGGACCAATGTGCCATGACATGTCATTTTATGAGACCAGCCTAAGAATTTTTGAGTCTAAACTAAAATTTTATGAGCCTAACCTAAAATTTTATGAGTCCACTTGCAACTGAAATGTAAATGTACACTTACACTAAGTATTTCTCTATTTTATGGGTGACAGGACAGAGAGGGTATACTTCCAGATCAGCAGAGATTGATATTTGTTGAGAAACAATTGGAAGATGGCTATACCCTTGCAGATTACAATATTCAGAAAGAATCAATTCTTCTCCTTGTTTTGAGGCTTGGGGGGCGGGGGGACAATGATCAAGGTGAAAACTCTTACCGGAAAGGGAATCGAAATTGATATTGAACCATCTGATACAATTGATAGGATTAAGGATAGAGTTGAGAAGAAAGAAGGAATTCCTCCTGTGTAGCAAAGGTGAGCAGAAAGATTGCACATTTATCACTCTCTAACCATTTGATTTACTGCATATGTTTTAAGCTATACTCTTGATTGTGCATCGGCGATTCGGGTCGAATCGGGTTCTCCCTGATTCGGTTCGATTCGCCCGAATCAAACCGATTCGTTTCGATTCACATGGATGCGACCAGAAACCTGGTTTCTGGCCCATTTCTTGGCCGATTCTTTTGAATCTGGTCTTTTTTTGACTAATTATATGGTTTAGGCCTCTTGTAAATGTGTTTCATCATATTCGATGAGATTTATATTATGTAATTGCTATACAAACATTTATTTTCAATCAAAAAAAGCATTAGAAGAGTGAAAACAAATTGAAACTCATTAATAGACATATATTTACATTGCACAAGGTAAATACAATGATCAAACTCTAAATTTCAATACAGAATACAATGACTTACTCTAATATCCCCAATGCCCTTGCTGATATGGATCATATGCATTCCATTGGGATTGGCTAGGCACTGACTCTGACTCATCTGACTGTGAGGGTAGCTCTCCAATAATGTGATAACCTTTTCTTTTAGACACAAAATTACGATACTCATCCCATGTCATCATGGTATGGTATCTCTGTCGAAATAGCCTAAGATAATGGCCCCACATCTGGCAGCCGGGACGGGTTACTTTCAGTTGTGCCATCTGTACATCCTCCAAAGGAGCAAAAACTTGAACTGGATTAGGAACATAAAATGCTATAGGAGGTAGAGGATACATATATGGAGATGGACCAAGGTAGCCTGCTGTGGCAGTGTACCCACTGTACCCACTAGAGTAGTCTGTGCTAGTGGACTCGGGGTGATAGCTATGGCCGCCATAGGATCCAACAGACTCTTGTGTACTCATCATCTCGAAGTCTGATATCATAGTGTCATAGCTATTGGAATCTACTGCTGAACCTCCTGCATGACCGCTAGGTCTAAACTTCTGCCTTCTGTTGTACTGTATTGGGGCACCATGACTAGTATCTTGGGTTGCACTCCGAAAAAATTGCTCCTCCATGAATGCTATCCCACCACCTCCTCCTCCCTGACCAATGTCACCACCTCCACCTCCACCTCCACCTCCACTGTTACCACCACCGTCTCCTCCAGCATCTGAAGAAGAACCACCTGCAAATGCAATATGATTTTAAGATAGGTTAACACAAATACAAATACATTTGAGGTAATGTGCAATACAAAATGATGACCTACCAGTAGTCATCGAATCATGGGAGGCACTATTGGGCAATCGGGGTGAATCCAACGGAGACATTGTGTCATCCTCTGCATTTGGATCCAAAGTCTCTGCATCTACAATGTCCAGTGGATCTTCAATAAGGGTAGCACCTTTCTTCCCTTTCTTGGATCCCCAACCACATAACCAACTCTTCTTTTTTTGTACTGGGGAGGAGGTGGCTCTCGTATAACAACTCCTTTAGTTGGCCGGGACTCTGTTGCACCAGTTTTTTTCGGCGGGATTCTTGAGCTATTTGCTTCCCCTTTGCCAATTGAGATGATGTGGGAGCCCTTGTAGATTGTGAGGGAGCAGCAACCTGGGTAGATGACCCTCTCCTTCTAGATTGTGAGGGTGCTTCCTCAAAGATCGTGTGCGGGGGAGGCCTTCCATCAACCTCTCAAATCATCATCATCATCATGACCATGTCCTCCACCTGCAATAGCCCCAACATGATACATTAGCACAAATGCAATTGATAAAATATGTAAGATGAAACGAAGAATTACTCTCCCACCTATAGTACGCTCAAGCTCAACAGTCTTGAAGTGGACAATTTTACACTCTTTAATACATGATTTTAGTCGGAAGGTCAAGAAAGACACTATTATAACTATTATATCTCATCGGATGTATTTTTTGTGTACATTTTGTCATATATTTAATCCCTGGTCATAGTCAAATGTTCAGTCGCGTTAATTTTTTTTCCCGCAAGAGGCACCCAGGTGTCTCTTGTTTGATGTAGGTAACAGTAAGTAGCCATGAAGTCTTAGTTATTTAATCCTATGTTAATCATATAATTGTAACTTCTGCTCAGTTGTTGGTACCTGCACAGAGGCTATTCGGACTTCGGAGTTGGAGAACTGCATGTTAATGCCATAGCTATGGAGGCAAAATACTGTGTTTTAAAGTGTGACATTAAATGCATGAGAGTTCTGGTTATGCATCAAAAAATTATATGACTGCAGAGATTCTAAGCTAATATGAATTTACTATAGCCGATACCATTTCATCATTTCATGTTTACTTATAATCATTTATATTTGATTTTTCTGTTTGTTTGGCCTTTATTTTTCTTTTTTGTGTGCTGGTTATTGCAAAGCTTCATTTCCTGTCATTTATAACTTATAAATTTAACTTATCTTTGTTGAACTCTTAAGGCCTACCTACATTTCATGCATAAATGTGAAGTAGCATCTATTTCCATGCAATGTGTCCCAAGTACCTTCCGAAGCTGATGCTTAATGTCCTCCATTATCATTTAACAAATGATCCTAGTGCATTCTCAACTCATAAAATAGGTGTACTAATTACACTGTATTTAACCTCTTTGATAACTGGTTTTTTTTGGCAGGAATAGGCTCTTATATAGCTTTAACTTGTTTATCTTTTTTATTTGATGGGTTAAAGCTATCAAAAATGATAACTTATCAGAGGTGAGAAAGTGAGGTAAAATTATCACTTCCATTTAGATTTATCTTGAATAATTTCTAATTAACCTCACATAATAATCTTTTTACTTATTAGAGGTGATAAAAGGGGTTATCTTCCCTTCAACCAATTGTCAAACCGGTTGGGGCATTTAAGATGCAAAAATGATGTTGTCCCTTATGCCAGAGAGAAATGAGGTGTCATGGAATGCTTTGATTACAGGATATGCTCATGGGATGGGCAAAAAGGAGATTTTTTGACCTGATGAATTAAGAAGGCAAACTATGTTACATTTGTTGCTGTGCTATCTGATTGCAGCCATGTGGATTTGGTGAACGAAGGCATTAGTTTCTTCGAGTCCATGAACGCATTGCATGGAATTGTTTCTAGACCAGAGCACTTGATATTCTGGGACAGGCTGGACAAATGGATATTGCAAGAAGATTTATAAAGGAGATGCCAATTGATCCAGATGCCATGGTGAACAGGACACTTCTCAGTGCTCGTAAAGTCCATAAGAACATAAAAATTGGTGAGATTGCAGCCGAGCATCTCCTGTAACTGGAGCCTCATGAATCGACAACTTATGTCCTTTTATGGAACATATATGGAGTGGCTAGAAAATGGGATTGTAGAGATCGGATGAGGCAGATGATGAAAGACAGAGGAGTATTGAAGGAGCAAGCCGATGGACTTGGTGGCCTGCCGGAGCACCTACAAGTTGGTGTCCCAGCCACTGTGGCAATGTCCACAGGGCGTAGCGGTCCTGCTTGGGTTTCTGCAGTGGGTCTTGCTCGTGCAGCTTCTTGGCCATAGACATATAGGAGATGCTGTCAAGGATGTGCTCCATGATTGCGGCGACCTCGATCTGGCATGGGTGGTGCTTGTGGGTGGGGTGGTCGGTGCACTTGGGCTTACCCTACATGACCTCGCAGAAGACGGCGGAGAGGACCTCGGCCAGCACCGCCAGGATGATTGGCCTTCAACAGCACCAATACAGAGGCGAGGCCGGAGCCCACGGTGGTGTCGTTCACCAGCTCGAGACCCTCCTTGGGCTGCAGCTTGAAGAAGCAGCCGGTGATGCCGGCTAGGTGAAAGGCCTCGTCGGCCGAGACATGCTTTCTATAGGGGGAGAGGGCCTTGGCGTTGTGTTAATTTTTTTAGAAAAGGTTATAAATGAAAACTGAAAAGAAAAGAAGGGATGTTTCTTGGGTACGGCGCCGCAGCCTGTGTTGGAGGACGAACCTCTGAGTCGTCTTCGTCTCCAACCCTCACCTCACCCTCATCGTCTCTGTTCCCGACCCCCGTTGGTCTTTCTCTTTCTCTCTCTCTCTCTCCTGTTCGTCTCTTTCTCCCTCTCAGTCGTTCTCTCGTTCTCTCTCCCTCCGCACGTGAAACCCAACAGGTCGACAGAGGCCCCCGCTACCTCGCCTCCTTCACCGCGCTGGAAGCTTCCTTCGGCCCAACCCCGCACTGGACAAGTTGTCCGCGATCCAGCATCGCCGGAAGCCCGAGCCCCTGCCACCCTCCGTTCCCCAGCAACTCGCGTCACCTGGCCCGTTCCTTCGCCATCGCCGCAGCTCCGACCTTCCCGTTCTCGCACCCGCAGCATCGGACACTTCGACCCGCCCCACCTTCGTCGCGTCCCTTCCTCCATCGCTGTGGCACGCAACGCAGCCGCAGGAGGCACGGCGATGACTTCCCTGCCAGTCGCGCGGAGACCCCGGGAGTGCCCTTCCCCTCGCCCCCCCTCCCCTGTTCCTCACGGCGTCCACGTAGTGTGCCGGCGACTCCGTCTCCAGTCGACTTCGAGCAACCCGCAGAGTACGTGTCGGCCTTGGGGCATTCCAGTACCCCGCCTAGGCTGCCAACCGCCCACGCAACTCGTCCGGCACCGACGACGCCGTGCCCTGCATCCCTGTCCGGGGCCTCCCAGCGAACTGACAGCCGTGAAAGTCGCTTTCTCCCTATTTGATTAAATCTGCCGCCGTACTTGTGCGTTAGGACTCGTAGCCAGTTCTTCCTGTCACTGTCGGCATGTGATGTGTGAGATTTTTGTTTTTCCTGTGAGCACCCACTGAGTTTATTACTTGTGAAACCGATGCCTTATATTTGTGGTAGTTCTACCTGCTGTTCATCCGACGCTTTCTTGGTGCGAGGGACGATTTCTTGATATCGTAGCTTCTGTTATTTCTATGTATTTCGCTCTTTAAAATGTTTACATGATCATGTGCTTACTGATATATTTAATGTTCATTGCTGATCTCTTGGCTGGTTGAGTTGGTCTCACGTCTGTTGTTGTCCCGCATCAGATTCATCTTTTTTTGCCCCTCTATTTCTGCTTGTATGTTCTGCAGACATTGTGTATCATTATGGTTCTGTTCTTATCCTGAAGTCTCTCGTAATGTTTGTTGCAAACGCGCTGTATTGATATAATGCTAACGTTATTCGACTTTGAACCCCTGCTACTGTCTTTTGGTACTGCGAGAGAAGTGTGAGGGATTGATGAACAAATTTATTCTTTTTTAATGATTGTATCTTTTTTTAAGAAGGCATTGCCATAGTTGATACCGATATTAACAACATTTTGCCCTCCACCTGCAAGCCCTTCAGGACATTCAGTCAGTAGCTTCTCACTCTTACCTTTTGCCATATGATACTCTTAATGGATATGTGGTGAGACTCACTGGTGAACACATTGAATTACTTGTATCTTGCAGATGCACTGTTGCACACATTGCTTGTTCCAGAATTCTACCATATGGAATTTGAATATCATGCATAGATACACTTCATAATCCAACTTTTTCTTTGCCTAACGTTCTTTATGCATTCGTCATATTAATGCCTGAATGTCTGGACAATGGGAGAATGTATTGAACCCTCCTCTGTCCAATCAATCAACAGGTTCACTGAAAGGTCAAGAAAGATGATAACTGGACCACGCATCCATCTGAAGGGATGGCAACAGGCAGCAGTTGCTGTTGGTTCAGCCTTGGGTGCACTCATGGACCCCAGAAGAGCAGATTTAATTGCTGCTCTTGGGGAAACAACCGGAAAGCCAGCTTTTGAACGAGTCCTAGAGCGCATGAGGAAAAGTCCCGAAGGAAGAGTATGTTCATGTGCTTATCGTTAGCTAGAGGGTTTTTTTTATTGTCTCTTTAATGATTGCCTGCAGATAAATGACAAATTCTAACCTGACAATAAGAAGCATTTATAAATTTGGAGATGATGTACATGCTATCCAGCACACTAAGTAATCAGGGTGCTAAATTTTTCCAGCAGTAGGTGAAATACTAATTGATAGGGCCCTTGGGTCGCCCACTTAAGCCCCGTCCAATTAGGCCCATCAACGACTTGGAGAAAGAGGGAGCAAGGCCAAGGGTTCCCCAAGGGAAGATTAATCCCATATCGGAACCCATGACTTTCTCTTATCCAGGGTTACCTCCAAGAGGAGACCAACAGTCACTGGTAAACCTGGGACATGTGTCGTCACAAGACATTGCCAGCTCTCTCTCTCTCTCCACTGAAACCCCCTCGCTCTATGCTCAGATTAAGGTTTTTCTCTTGCTGATTTGACCATAAGAGGGTTGTCATCGGAACCAACATTCTCGGGACCAACTGTCTTGTAAGTTTAAGGAGGCGCCGAGCCGAGTTGAGCACTTGTTTCCCCTCTGCTGCTCATTGCGTAAGCCCAAGCTCGGGCCCGTCAAGGTCGTCCCCTTCACACCTCAAGAGTCGGGTCTAGACGGACCATATCACTAATAGTGGGTGGCAGCATTTTGGATTGGAAGAATGAATTTCATAACTATTGAGGTATCTAAGTGGTAGTAGTAATAGTACATGTATTTTATAGTGGTGGCCTAAGTGACTTCATAAATCTTGGGTTCTCTAAGGTCATGTTTGGTATCGAAATAGGTTGAGAATAGAGTGAATATATCCTCAAAATTTTAAGAATATTTTCAATTTATTCTGGATCTATTCTAATACCAAACGGCCCTTAAATGACAAGGGGACAAGGCTTGGGAAGTGTATTTTGGTGTTGGTCTTAAACTCACCTTATCTGCAAAACTGATAGTAGCAGCTGTATTTTAAAAGAATGAACTTTTTTTTTTTGAGGGATATGTGAGAAAATGAAAAGTTTATGCAGTATATGAATAATTTATGCTCTGTTCATGGATATGCGTTGTAATCTCAAAAAATTGACTAGTATGAGTTTTCCCTTTCCCCGAGTTCACTTTATGGCGTCTGCTTCATTGTGTAACTTAGAAAACTCTAAGTTACGTGACATAATATTGTGATTCCTCTCACCGAGTGTGATCACCTTTCTGTTCCGCTTCTCAGGAAGTTCTCTTGGAACGGCCACGTGTTGTATCAGAGCAAGTCTCTCATGCATGGGATCTACCAGAAGGGACCTTCGGAGCAGCTTATGCAAAGTTCATGGGGTCAAGGAACTTCTCACCAGATGATCGCCCACCTGTTCGATTTATGGAAACCGAAGAACTAGCATATGTGGCAACGCGCGCTCGCGAAGTGCACGACTTTTGGCATGTTTTGTTCAGTCTTCCAACCAATTTGATAGGTGAATCAGCTCTTAAGGTTGTGGAGTTTGAACAAATGCTTCTGCCGATGTGCATGCTGTCTGTGGTAGGAGGTTCAGCTAGGTTCAGTGAGAAGCAAAGGACACTCTTTTTTCGACACTACTTCCCTTGGGCCACGCGTGCTGGTTTGAGGTGTACAGACTTGATGTGCATCTATTACGAGAAGCATTTCCATGAGAACTTAGAAGATGTTCGCCGGAAATGGGGCATAATTCAACTCCCTGATACCACGGCTTTTTGAAGGGCCATTGATGATTTCTTGCACAATCCAAACCGCGTTACGGGGCAGTCTTCAGATCATTCTCCTTCCTCCGTCTTCACCCCGCCGTCCGGTGAAAGATTGAAGTCTGGAACGGTCTTTTGCATGACTTTTTTTTATGATGAGCGTATGGCATTCTTGTATTCGTCCAGAATGCAGTGTGTTTTAGATCATCATGTTGTTGAGTTGTAAGGAAGAACAGGGTGAATTGTAGTGAGCACAATTTCTGTACGCTAGTGCGGCCATGGAGATGTCTGAGTGATGGTTTGAGTATATATTAATGAATTTTACTTACCATACTCGTTAGAAGATCGTAATTCTATGCCGAGTAGGTATTGCAAGATGAAGGAAAAAGAAAAGTGTGGGATTTTTTTTTTTAGTGATTTCCAGGTAGTGCGCAGAATGGGAATCTTATTATACTCTTAACGTGGGATTCAGCTACGTGCTTGTTCACTTTGAACTGTTAGTTTGAGCATAGTGATCACGTTTTGAGGTGGCCAAACTTAACACCGCGGGGAGCAGAATTTCGCACCAATCTGGGGAAGGGGGAAGTACAGGTGGTCGGAAGGAATTCGGGTAGACGGGAGTCATGCCCAGTATCCATCAATCAAATAAACCATAAACTTAATCCTGATAGAACCGCGCTGAAAACCAGCATAATCACGTGATCTGATCCATTTAGTTTTTCTTTGTTATAAGTAAGTGTTGGGACGGAGATTTGAACCTATATCTTAAGATGTATGTTAGAGGATTTTCATCACTGGGTCGCTCTTCGTGCACCACATCCATTTAGTTTTTCCGCTTCTGAACTTAATCTGGTGGAATGAGGGGAGACTCGAAATGCCAGGGAAGGGAAGAATACTGATCCGAAAACAAATTCCCAAGCAGTTCCCTCCTAAATCATCAACGTCTACAGTCGTGGTTACAAATACTTCACATACCTAACGGAAGAAGTTAGAAACCAGCAGCAGTCACTGAAAGGAAGGTAGTGACAACCCTATTACAAGTAAAGAAGAACCGGGGGTAAATAAATGAGAAAAACAAAAGAATTTAATTTAACTGGATCACCATAATGGGTTTGGTAATAAACCAGCACCGGCCTCCTATTTATTACACTCACCCTCAAGTTGAGCATAATAGATGTCACGCGTGCACAGTTTGCCTGTAGCTATATGAAGTTGATCCTTGGTGACACCCTTAGTGAAGACATCTGTGATTTGGTCGGCCGAACAAATATATGGAAGACACAATTTTTCACCATCCGGTCACTCGCAAATAAAGTGACGGTCAATATCCACATGTTTGGTGTGGTCATGTTGAAATGGACTATTGATAATGTTAATGGCCGCCTTGCTATCACAAAATAGACGGAGAGGAAGGGGAATTTGTAACCCAATATCCTACAAGAGAAGCTTCAACCAAAGAGACCAAGAGCTCGCGTATTCAGTTTCAACACTTGATCGGGATTCGGGCACATACATATTGTTTCTTTACGACACCAAGCAACTAAATCTCCCTAGATAAACACAATGATCAATATGAGAGCGGCGATCCTATTGCACATGCTATGACTAATCAGAGAGAGAGGTGAATGATTTCTTTTTCATATTGAGAGTTTAGAGCAGTGTTAAAGAAATATGTTTGAATGTAAATGAATAATTCGACAACTGTAAACTGTTGTAGTCTTTAAATACTAAGGGATAATTTATATGACTTTGGTTGCCTAGACTTTTTTACTCTTAGAGCCTGATTAACTTAGATGTATGAATATGTTGCGGCAGATAGAATTGAGTCCTTGGACTCATGGTGAATATACAACTACGTATGAAAATTAAAATAAAAAACACAAAGAAGAGGTAAGATTATCTTGGTTTAACACTGATCCAAGTCAATCCTACGTCCAATCTCCAAGACCAACTCGATTTGAGATTTTCACTAAAACACTCGGCAATTATCGATTTTCTTCTCTTTCCAGACAAGAAAGCATCCCACTATATTTAGTGGCTCGTAGCATCACCCACTGTTTTACCCACAATAAGGTCCTTCTTTTACGAACTCAGAAGATAACCTACTGGTATAGACCTCAATCAGGTGAACCCCACAATATTTGTTGCCAACTATGACAACACCTCTTAATAGGTAGATGATGGCTATACTTAAAGCTCTCAAGTGTGACACACTTATCAATAGTAAATGCAAGAAATAAAAGGGCTAAGATCAGATGTGGCTTCAACAAGTTGGTGAAGATGTTGGTGGTCAAGTCTTGGTTTCTCTTTTTAAAACTTGTTGGAATGCAGTAAGAGGAAGAGAGTCGATGAAGAACTTTGAATACTTGAGTGTCTGACTTTCAGGTGCTCTCACTTTCAGTTTTTTTTATTTTCTCAAAGAATGTTTGATCAACTCACTTTTCTTTTGCTCACAATGAATGCTCTTCTATTAACTGATATTTATATACTTCAGTCCTTCTTCAGTCTTCATTCTTCTTCTCGTATTGTGGAAAACTTGGATCCATCTGTCATCTCTATAGTCCCTATAACACAATAAAATTTAATATCAAAATAATAGTATGATATCAGAGATTAGAAAAGATTTTGATTCTCATAAAAGATGTAAATACATACCAGAAATATGATTACTTACATAAACATAATTACCCTCAATTTAGAGATAATTTTGTATATTTAGTGTAACTCTGTACTATCTTTTGATGTACACACTCCGACAGAATGTCACTAAATTTCAGTAACAAAATTGAGATATGACACTATCATAATTCTCAAAAAAAAATATTGATTCTAAATATGAGAAAATCGATCATTATTGGTGCACAAATATCTAGATTAATTCAAACAAAATTTTAATTTAAAAAAGTTAGACTAAAATCACCATAATTTGTAAAGTCTTTCCATTAGCTTATGTTTGAAATTTCATCTTGATTGGACATCATTTAGGTACAAAAATATAAGACCAAAAGATATTGATGAATTAATTCATAATTACAAAACCTATTTACGAAATATTTTTGCTTACATAATATTGGCTACGCAAGACATTTACCTCTTATGTAAATTGATTACATGTACCTCAATACGTGTTGAAGGCTAAGTTACCCCCCATTGAACGTGACCAAGCAGTAATAAATAAATAAATTTTACAACGACACGTGTGCATTGTTACGTGCTGTGCATGCACGTAACTTTGGAATCTATATAAACCCCCCTTGCTTATGCTTACGAGAGTTTGATTGTTGTTCATCACCTCGTATTGCTACTGCTATTGCTACTCTTACTGTTGGAGCATCTTATTTGGAGTAAAGAGAGGATTTCGTTTTATTTAATCAGGTAGGATTTACCTTTGTCTCTCTTCTGTACTGCCATGTTCCATAAATTTTTGCAAAGTTCTCCTTAGATCATCCTACGTAACTATTGGGTCAATCTTGCTTCACCAATTCAGCCATCAAGTCTTGTGTATAGGATCACATTTAGAACCAAAAACCATTGGTTGGTCTTTTCAATAGAAAGTAGAATCACTTTGAAACTGTCTTTCTAGCCGATTTTTGACCACCAGAAAGAAAACAATCATCTATCGACAGACAAATCTTATCTGTCGATAGACACCCATGATCACAGAATCCAGAACCCAGAAATATAATACATGTCGACAACCGCCAGTTGTCTGTCAACAACTAAAGACTAGATTCATGAATGTATTTCTAGATGGAATAGTAGCTGTCGACAACCATCTAATATCTGTCGACAACCAACTAGTATCTGTTGGTAACCATCCAGTATTTGTCGACAAACATACTCATTTCTTTATCAGTCGAAGTTGATACACTTCTGAACTATCCAATCAAGTTGTCTTTCCTATTTTCCTAGATTCTAAAAGGATGAGTTATTTAGTCATCAACCAAACACATCCTTGAATCAATCTTGGTTATTATAAATTGATTATAACTTCTGAATATCTTCGAATTATTAATTTACATAAACATGTTTCTTGTGAAATTGTTTTACTCGTGTTGAGTGCCCAAGAACCATATATGCATATTTGTCAGTAATAGAAATGGGATGACAATTTGGGGCCTTTGGACTCTTTTAAACTAATACCTGAGCAAGGGGTAAGGTCCAGTAGTCCCGGAGGAGCACCCGAATACATTTACTGGCCATACGAAACGATAATGGATCACAGAGTATTTTGGCATGACACCACTATATTCTAAATTGGTCGACATTTCCATGAATTATGTTGTGACATGAATATTTACATCTCTATACATGTATTTTCTCAATTTTCTTTTGAAACTATTGTTCATACACTTACACTCTGTTATTTCACTGATGGTCATTATATGCTTGCTACTTGTCATCCTAGCTCAGTTCATTGGCATATCATTTTATTTTGCCATTGTTACTTAATCCTGTTCAATTCTTCTATTTTCTAATTTGTATCATTCTTCGTTTACCATGTACTTGTTATTAGTTTGATTAGCAATTTCCTTGAATTCATATATGTTTCTTTAAAATTTTAACATTGGAGGATAAATCTTGTGGTAAAGATTACTCATACCTACTCTTTTTCCTAGGTAATCTATAATTCTAGAAGGCGGGATATCGAGAATGGTGTGTCGAGAGATCAACTCTTGCTACATCTGCCCTTTGAGTTATAACTTGAGAATATTGTATACCTCAGCTTGAGGAATGACAGTTGATTATTGTTATTTAGATAAAGACCACATGTAATTTCTATCTGGAAGAATTCAAAATTTATTCTTGATATCATGTCCACTCACGTTACGACATTTATAGATATATTAAATGTTGGGACGTGATAGTCTCCAACCGTTAAACACATTTTTAATGTTCATTGAATCTTCAAATTTCACAATGTGTTTTTCTAAAAAAACTGTTGAGGTTCTTTGCATCTTGTATTCTTTTCCGTTAGATACAATCTTTGCAGTCGTTGGATGGATCTTGAGCTTTATATGTAGTTGGTCACTACTTTCTTGTTAAATATATTGTGGAATATCTTTGTCTTTTTTTTTTCGTGCATGTCTTGGACTATAAATGGTGTCTAGATCTTTTTTGTTAGTCCCTTACATGTGTTCCACACATGGGTGTTATCCTTACTTTGTTTTGCAAGTGTCCATGCCTTAAAAAGCCCTCATGCTAGTCATAGGTACCTGCAAAAAATATGTATTTTCCCCCCTTTTGGACAATAGTCAACATTGTTTATAAAAAGGTAATACATATCACAGTTAGTCGTGCCATCGCGACGTACCATACCTTGCCAGGGGTATGGTGAGCCCCTGACATAGTTGATATGGTACAAATAAACAT
This sequence comes from Colocasia esculenta, assembly GCA_014218235.1. Taxonomy (NCBI): domain Eukaryota; kingdom Viridiplantae; phylum Streptophyta; class Magnoliopsida; order Alismatales; family Araceae; genus Colocasia; species Colocasia esculenta. Next base: position 1,232,239 of record JACBKR010000781.1, read on the forward strand.
ATTATTTTAACATTATTTTTATTATTTAATATTCTTCTTATATTCTTCATTTATTTTTTTAATTATTTTTTATAATAGGATCCACCGGTTCGATCTGTACCATGCCATGGTGAACTCAGCAAGGCAAACCTTGATACATATATCTACTGAGCAAGATATGATCCAAATATTATGTTAGAGTTCTAAAGCAACACATTAATGCACATTTGAATTGAGAACTCTTTTGTGTATAATTTCTAGATTGAACATTTTGACATATTAAACAATTTGCTTATTTCCTCAACAAGATGTCCTTAAGTCTATAGAAGGAATAAACAAATGTTTATCATTCAGTTAAGCTCATACATATTTGTTTAAGATTCAAGTATGGATAAAATATTTCAAATCCAAGAGATATTCATACTGATAAATGTTGTGTTTATTTCAATAGGAACCGTAAAAAATATTCATTTTAAGATTTCTGAGCAGATGCTCATTTGGATTGTCAATATTATATAGATGTTTGATCATTAAACACACCAAGTATGCATCACAAAAATTAACCCATACAAAGAATAATTCATATTTAATTCTCTTAGAAATGTGCCATGAGTTTATAAAGAAATAACCGAACTTTAGTCAACTCATTTTATGCAGTAAGTAAGTGTTCTATTCAAATGATCAAATCTTAAGAAAAAAATCAACATATAATATTAGAAATTTAATTTATAAAGAATTTTTGGTAAATACTTGATCTTTAGATTCTATGAAATAATCACTTTAACTATGACAGAATCTTTTCTTTAATTTCATTGTGAGAATTGTTTCTATGGTTCTTAGAAATGAACGTTTTGTGAACACAAAAATACTTGATTTATGGTTACAAAAAAATGGTCATTTTTTATATCTTCAAAAGACTCACTCTGATGGCTTTGTCATTTTGTACATAGCTGATGTCAAAAAGATCTTGTTTTCATTTTGTGTAAAAGACTTATTTTGGTTGTCTTTTTATTCAGAATCTATTTCAGAATACTCATTTTCTAGTTTGCAAGAAATACTCAATTTCAACTTGACTTAATGAAATACTCGTTTCATATGTCTGTCGTTTTCTACGAACTAGTTTCAATGTATGTATACAAGACTTGTTTTTTTGAGTCTTTAATGAGAAAGACTCAATTTGGGTGTATATATAAAAGATTGGTTTTATGAGCTTCTTTTCATAGAATTTTGTTTTGAGGTCTTCTGAGAGAGAATTGATTTGGTCTTGCCGTCAAACTTGTTTTCAGATTTGTTCATAAGACTTGATTTTAAGTCAATGTGTAAGACTCAATTACCTTATAATGCTTGTTTTACACATTGAGTTATAAGACTTGTTTTTCTCTAACTATGTCATGAGTCTTATTTTCTATTCAGATTTAAAGACTTGATTTCTATGTTTTTCTCCAGAGACTCAACTTTTTGCTAGAAGAATAATTTCAATATTTAATCTAAATGTCTCTAGAGGCATTTACAATTCTTGCTCTTTTTCTTTTATTTTGAGACTTGATTTATGTGACTGGGAAGTGAGGCTTGTTCTCCAGAAATAGGTTTTGTTAATGATTGCTCAAACTATCTTTAAGGATTTTGTCATCACAAACACTTGTCATTAGGGATTTTGTTATCATCAAAAAACTATTATTAGAGATTTTGTTATCACCAAAAAACTATCAGTAGGGATTTTGCTATTAAGAAAAATTGTTATTAGGAATTTTGTTATCACCAAAACATGAATTAGTTAGAGAGTTATTTTGTCATTAAATAGACATTATTCATTAGATCCTCCTTGGAATTAGCCCAATCTACATCCGCATAGCCTTCAATGCAAAAGAGGTGACTTAGAGAACAACAACCCCTTTCTTGGAGATTTCTTGATATACTTAGAATATGACCTATGGCATGCATGTGGTGAGAAGTGAGAGAATGCATGAACTGACTAATGATGCTCACAGCATAAATAAGTTTGGGCTAGTAAGAGTGAGATATAAGAGCTTGCCCACAATCTATTGATAGCGACCTTTTTCAGCTTTAGACAGTCATTGTCCATCCTGACTAGTAAGGTGGTGATTGACCTCAGTTGGGGTGACATCGGGCGCACAACCTAACTTACTAGTGGCAGCCATCAAATCAAGGACATATTTTGTGACGGATCGCCTCGGCCAAGCCCGTTAAACCAATAACGTACTTGATCCGAGTCCGCCTCCCGCGAACGGGCCGAAGCCTCGCAAGGGATACCAAACCACAGTCCGTGTAAACACAAGGGACACACCACATTTTATATATAATTCACAAGTTTACATAGCCAAATTTCCACAAAAAAACTATAAAGAGGTACAAGAGCCTGGGGCATACCCCGAGGTACAACTGAAGAAAGTAAACGACTACAAAACTACACTGCTGAAGCTACTATGCTGGAGGTGCTGACCCTGCACCGCTACGACGCGGTCCGGAACTGGACGTCGGACGAGAAACGTCCTCCTCGCTCTCACCTGTGGGGGGTAGGGGTGAGCCTCTCTAGTCACTGGCTCAGTAGGGAACTCCCCCAAAACCGAGCAAACCAAACACCACAGGTACGAAAGCAGTAAACAATACCAACAATTTATAGAACAGCTAAGCAGGTAAGTAAAGCTGTAAAAGTACTCACCGTCTGCCGACTTTGAGAAACAACAGTAATAATTAAACGGCAAACCAGTACAGGTGTACAAGCTAAAGTAGAGACAGCCAACACGAGCCATGTGAACTGGTTCGTGACACCAGAAACTGACTCGGACAAACTAACACAGATCTACCTCTCAGTCTCGTAGCCACAGACGAAAGGTCCAGCTGCCGCTCCACGTAAAAAGGTCAAGCAACTGTGGAGACCAACTAAACACCACCACCTGCAGACCACACGGTCACAGGCCCATGCCTGACACCTCCAGAGACCCTGGCCTGGGCTCGCTAGAGTGAGGCACTGGAAAAGGACTAGCTGGGGACTAGTGTCGACTACTGGTGTCCGTACCCCCAACTACGAGTGCGCTACAAGTGACTAAAAACAAACTCAAGTGTCACTGTCCCATTGTCGTCTTTCCCTCAGCCGGACGTACAACTCTAGCACAAGAGTGAGGGTGTCCAGGTCAGACGACACAGACCTCGACGGTACAGCACAAGTACTGGGACAAAGCCCCGAGCTAACAGCCTGGCTCACAAAGAACCTAGGGCACCCAACTGGAGAGGTAACCACGGTAGGCGTCGTACTACTCGCCACGTACACAGAACCACGTGCACGACACATACAAACCACGTGAAACCTCACGTAAACCACAAGTAACTACGGTCCACCACACGTGAACCCAACTGACTTGCGTAAACAACACGCAGTCACTGAAGTAAGCAACTAACTGCATACCTTGTATGCTAAACATGAAAACCAAGTGCACTCAGTGCACCTCATGCGTTAACATACATGCATTACCGATAAAATCCGTAATTAACTGTTTCTGTTCACACACATGCTGACGGCAACATCGATTGCCACCTATACTAAGTCAACGGCAAGGGACCTGGCCGTTAACATCTTGACTGAGGAGCTTGGCGACAAGTGATCTTGACGCCAAGTTCTCCGGCCATAAACCCTGCAGAAACCCTAATCCGGCTCTGCGGGCTTTCTAACAGTTCTAACTACTGAAAAACATGCAAATGTAGTTCCTTTAGCATGCTAATACCCAATATAACCCATTATAACATGCTTGTACATTAAACTACTCAAACCACCCATTATCCCGTATGGTGCAACTTGATCCAAACATGCATTATCATGTTAATTCCGGTGGTTATGATGAGTTTTAATGTTCCTACGGAACTACCAGGGTTCGTCCCCTACCTCAGAACGCGTTAGAATCTCCTGCAATCCCCCGGTTCACGCCGAGCCCTCCGCGAGCTCCCACACGAATTGCACCACGCCGCGACGTTTCCTCGCGCAATTCGGCGATACCGCGCGTTCTACGCTCGTCCAACTACTCCTTGGTACCTGTTAGAAGCTTCAAAGACTCGGGGGCAGCAAGCTGGGGCAAGAGGGAATGAGTGAGAGCTGAGAGAACTGCCCTCGGGTGAGCCTATAACCTGCACCATTCTCAGGTTGGCGTCAACCCCCATGCCGCCAACAGCAACCGGCACCCTCTGCGTCCACATCTATTGCCGCCAAGTTCTTGCAGTAAACGTCCACTAAACTGGACGCCAACAGTCAACGACCACCCCTGGCCGCCAACTCCAACTGAACAGCAGCAGGTCCTATTTCATTTCAGGACCAACCCTGCTCTTCACCTGCTCAAACCACACATCCACACCATGCATTCCACACAACCGACTCACACTGGCCTCACAACGGCCGCCACAACCACAATACACACGATCCGCATGGATCCGAAAGGCACGCGACGTTACATTACTATCATCTAAAAAGAAAATTTCGACCTCGAAATTCATAACACAATTCAAAGTTAAACAACTCATACATACACACCTTTACAAGTACTATCATCTAAAAGAAAATACACAAGCTTACTCAAACAGATAGGGATACCCTTTAGCCATTTCTGCGGCCAACTCCCAGGTATCCTCACCACCTAATCTATTTTCCCATCTCACTTTAACTAGCTCAATTTCTTTATTTCTCAGCTTCTTTATCTTTCGATCTGTGATCTGCACCGGATACTCTGGCATAGTCATGTCCGGCCTCAGGTCACCACCTTGATATCTAATTATTTGAGCTGGATCTTCAATACACTTTCTCAACATGGAGACATGAAAAATATCATGCACATCTGCAAAATCAGCTGGCAAATCCAGCCTATAAGCTGCTTCCCCAATTCTTTCAATCACCTGGAAAGGTCCCACATACCTTGGACTCAACTTCCCAGACTTGCCAAATCTCATAATACCTTTACTCGGGGAAACTCTCAGAAATACAAATCTCCCACCTCAAACTGAAGTGGTCTCCTTCGCACATCTGCATAACTTTTCTGCCTACTTTGAGCTGCATGCAATTTTTCTTTAATAAGCTTCACCACTTCCGTGGTTTGTTGAATCAATTCAGGACCCACTAACTGCCTTTCTCCCACTTCATGCCAGTTCAATGGGGTTCTACATGGCCTTCCATATAAAGCTTCATACGGTGCCATCCCAAGACTGGTATGATAGCTATTATTATAGGCAAACTCAACCATTCCCAAATGATGCTCCCAACTGCCTCCCCAAACTAAACAACAAGCTCGCAACATATCTTCAATTGTCTGAATAGTCCTCTCTGTCTGACCATCTGTCTGGGGATGATAAGCGGAGCTATACGTTAATTCAGAACCAATTACTTTCTGCAAACTTCTCCAAAAACCAGAAGTAAATCTTGGATCTCTATCCGATACAATAGTCTTTGGAATACCATGCAGTGGAACAATTCTTTCAACATAAATATTTGCCAACCTGTCCACTGTCCAAGACATACTCACTGCCACTAATATGCATACCTTAGTCAATCTGTCAACAAACACCCATATTCCATTATGCCCGGAACTCGACCTTGGTAAACCTGCCACAAAGTCCATTGCGATATCATCCCACTTCCACTGTGGAATAGGTAACGGTTGCAATAGACCTCCAGGCTTCTGATGCTCTGCTTTAATCTACTGACAGATAGCACAACTTGCCACAAATTCTGCTATTTTTTTCTTCATATGAGGCCACCAAAAATGCTTCCTTAAATCATGGTACATTTTAGTACTACCCGGATGAATAGTGTACCTAGATTTATGAGCCTCTTCCAGAACTCGCTGCTTCACCTCTCTCTCTGCAGGAACAAACAACCTGCCCCTGAGCCTGACCATACAATTATCATAAATAGAAACTCCTTCCATTTTTACAATTTTAGGTAAACCTGCATCTGCTCTTTGAGCTTCAATGATCTGCCAATATAAAGATGGCTCTACAGCACTAGCAGCTAGAATTGCCTGTCGCTGACTGCTGGGCACATACAAAGAATTCTCCGCTACTTCTTCATACAACTTCCATTCTTTAATCATCATCAGATTCATATGCCTTTCGCTCAAGGCATCCACTACACATTGGCCTACCCGGATGGTAAGCCAAACTGAAATCATAATCCTTCAAATATCACCCACTACGCTGGCATACTTCAACATCTATTGGCAAGATCAAATCTTTTTGCGAGACAAGATATACTTCAAGCTTTATGATCTGTAAAAATCTCAAATCTCTCGCCATACAGATATGCCTCCACATTTTTAGAGCAAAAACAACTGCTGCCAATTCTAAATCATGAGTGGGGTAATTCTCTTCTGCTGGCTTCAATTGCCTAGACGCATAGGCTATCACTTTACCATGCTGCATAAGCACTGACCAAGACTCTCTTGAAGCATCAGTATACAGCACAAAACCACCACTCCCTGACGGTAATGTCAATATAGGTGCTGATGTAAGTCTTTTCTTTAATTCCATAAAACTTTTCTAACATTCACCGGACCAACAAAAGACACTCCTTTCTGGTCAATCTGGTCTATAGTGCTGCAATCTTAGAAAAATCTTGAATAAAGCGCCTATAATAATCTGCCAACCCCAGAAAACTTCTAATCTCGGTTATTGACTTAGGCACTCCCCACCTAGATACAGCTTCCACTTTACTCGGGTCCACTTCTACTCCTTTAGCTGAGTAACATGACCCAAAAATTGAATTTCCTTCAACCAGAATTCACACTTACTAAATTTAGCAAACAGCTGGTTATCTCTTAACAACTGCAGGTAAACCTCAAATGAGCTGCATGCTCCTCTTCAGATGCTGAATAATCAGAATATCATCAATAAAGACCACAATGAATTGATCTAAATATGGATGAAAAATTCTATTCATCAGATCCTAAAACCTGCAGGAGCATTAGTCAACCAAAAGGCATTACCACAGACTCATATAGTGACCATATCTGGTTCTGAACACTGTCTTATCTATATCTTTCTCTTTAATTCTCAACTGATGGTACCCGGACCTCAAATCAATCTTAGAAAATACCTTCGCTGATTGCAACTGATCAATAAAATCATCTATTCTCGGCAACGGGTACTTATTCTTGATGGTCACATCATTCAATTTCTATAATCAATGCACATCCGAAAACTTCCATCTTTCTTTTTCACAAATAAAACCGGCGCTCCCCACGGGGAATGACTCGGTCTAATAAAACTTTCTGCAACAACTCTTCTAATTGCTTTTTCAATCTTTAAGTTCTGCTGGTGCCATCCGATATGGGGCTTTAGAAATCGGCATGGTACCTGGCAGCAACTCAATAGAAAAATCCACCTCTCTGTGTGGAGCTAAACCAGGTAAATCTTCCGAAAAAACATCAGCAAATTCCCTAACCACGGGAATGCTTCTATTGGCTGATTGGCCTCTACACAAACTTACCGAGGCTAAATAAGGCATACCTTGTATTCAACACTGCACTATTAGGATGACAAAATCTGATCCTCTTCTTTCTGCAATCTAACATTGCCCCATACATTTCAAGCCAATCCATACCTAGAATGATATCATAATCTGACAACTGCAAGGTATATAACCGACCCGGCATCTGGTTCCCTTCAATCATAACAGGAGCTTCATCTATATAGCTCGAAGTGAGTAAGAACTCACCTGAAGGAACCTCCACCACTAACTCACAAGACTTCTCTTCTAAAGGATGAGCTATGCAATCCAGAAATTCTTCGGAAATAAAAGAATGAGAGGCACCCGAATCAAATAAGACTCTTGCTGAATATTCATAAAGAGGTAAAGTACCTTCTATCATATTTGACGCCTCTGCCTGGGCTCGGGTGATAGCCATAACCCGGCCTCTCCCTCGCTGCTGCGGTGCTCCTCTGCCATGACCTGCCTGTGGCTGCTGGAACTGCTGAGGTTGCTGCTGCTGCACACCTCTGCCATACCCATATTCTCTTGCATAGGGACAATTGCGGATCAAATGTCCCGGCTGATTGCAATTATAACATCTATACCCTGGAGGAACAATAGGCTGCCTGGCAGTGCTCTGCTGTGACTCCTCCACCTCAGGCCTACCTCGGCCCTGCTGCAACTGCTGACGACCTCCCCATCCTCTTCCTTTGCCTTTAAATCTTGCTTTAATTTCTGGCCCCATTTCCCGAAACCAGATGAAGAAGGTCCTGCTGGTGCCTTGCCCTTGCTGGCACCTACTGTCTGCTGTGGTAGCCGGAAACTACCTGAACCTGACTCACCTGCCTGGCGAGTACAGATAGACCTCTCCAAGGTAGCTGCTCTCTGCGCTGCCTCTTCCACTGTCTTGCACATGAGAGGTACTATCGCATCCTGCAATTCCACTCTCAAACCTCTGATAAAATACTCAACCATCATATTATTATCTGAAACCACATATGGCGCATAACGGCTAAGTGCCATAAATCTCATCTGGTACTCTAAGACTGAAGAGTTACCTTGCTGAAGAGTTTGGAATTGCTCTCTTTTCACTTGCTGCACTTGGATCGGAAAGAATGTATCATTAAATACATCAAGAAACTCCGGCCAAGTGATAGCTTCTTCCGTCCTGCCTGCAAAAGTGGTTTGCATCTTCAATCGCCACCATTCCAAGGCAAAGCCTCTCAACTGATAAGCAGCTAATACCACTCTATCCGCTGCTGGACACCTCATAGTTGCAAAGACTCTTTCTATTTCATGAACCCAATGCTCAGCTGTATTTGGATTCGGCCCTCCTGAATAAGTAGGCGGCTGCAATCTCAGAAATTTCTCCCCTGCATCACTGGTTCTTCTGCTAACAATACTGGTGGTGGTGGTGGCAGGTGCTAAAAAAGGCACCTCCACTCTCGGTGGAACTGGAGCTACATGTACCGCCTCTCCATCCCCAGGTGGGACTGCAACCGGTGGTACTGACGCCTGCTGATCCATTCTCGCCCAGCCCAATATCCGTGAGGCTCTCCCAATTCTTTCTATCATTCGCTGGGTGCTTTCCTCCGATCATCTCCTCCACCACCCCAATCTCTCCTATCAGCCATTTCAGAAATTTCTACATACACAAAATACCAGACAAATCAAAACCACAAATGATAAAAACCAGGGTCCCTACCAGCAGTGTATAATGACCGAAATAAGGCTATGCATCTTTCTAATTCCCTTATATAACACGGACCTTGCTCTGATACCAACTGTGACGGATCGCCTCGGCCAAGCCCGTTAAACCAATAACGTACTTGATCCGAGTCCACCTTCCGCGAACGGGCCGAAGCCTCGCAAGGGATACCAAACCACAGTCCGTGTAAACACAAGGGACACACCACATTTTATATATAATTCACAAGTTTACATAGCCAAATTTCCACAAAAAAACTATAAAGAGGTACAAGAGCCTGGGGCATACCCCGAGGTACAACTGAAGAAAGTAAACGACTACAAAACTACACTGCTGAAGCTACTCTGCTGGAGGTGCTGACCCTGCACCGCTACGACGCGGTCCGGAACTGGACGTCGGACGAGAAACGTCCTCCTCGCTCTCACCTGTGGGGGGTAGGGGTGAGCCTCTCTAGTCACTGGCTCAGTAGGGAACTCCCCCAAAACCGAGCAAACCAAACACCATAGGTACGAAAGCAGTAAACAATACCAACAATTTATAGAACAGCTAAACAGGTAAGTAAAGCTGTAAAAGTACTCACCGTCTGCCGACTTCGAGAAACAACAATAATAATTAAACGGCAAACCAGTACAGGTGTACAAGCTAAAGTAGAGACAGCCAACACGAGCCATGTGAACTGGTTCGCGACACCAGAAACTGACTCGGACAAACTAACACAGGTCTACCTCTCAGTCTCGCAGCCACGGACGAAAGGTCCAACTGCCGCTCCACGAAAAAAGGTCAAGCAACTGTGGAGACCAACTAAACACCACCACCTGCAGACCACACGGTCGCAGGCCCATGCCTGACACCTCCAGAGACCCTGGCCTGGGCTCGCTAGAGTGAGGCACTGGAAAAGGACTAGCTGGGGACCAGTGTCGACTACTGGTGTCCGTACCCCCAACTACGAGCGCGCTACAAGTGACTAAAAACAAACTCAAGTGTCACTGTCCCATTGTCGTCTTTCCCTCAGTCGGACGTACAACTCTAGACAAGAGTGAGGGTGTCCAGGTCAGACGACACAGACCTCGACGGTACAACACAAGTACCGGGACAAAGCCCCGAGCTAACAGCCTGGCTCACAAAGAACCTGGGGCACCCAACTGGAGAGGTAACCACGGTAGGCGTCGTACTACTCGCCACGTACACAGAACCACGTGCACGACACACACAAACCACGTGAAACCTCACGTAAACCACAAGTAACTACGGTCCACCACACGTGAACCCAACTGACTTGAGTAAACAACACGCAGTCACTGAAGTAAGCAACTAACTGCATACCTTGTATGCTAAACATGAAAACCAAGTGCACTCAGTGCACCTCATGCGTTAACATACATGCATTACCGATAAAAGCCGTAATTAACTGTTTCTGTTCACACACATGCTGACGGCAACATCGATTGCCGCCTATACTAAGTCAACGGCAAGGGACCTGGCCGTTAACATCTTGACTGAGGAGCTTGGCGACAAGCGATCTTGACGCCAAGTTCTCCGGCCATAAACCCTGCAGAAACCCTAATCCGGCTCTGCGGACTTTCTTACAGTTCTAACTACTGAAAAACATGCAAATGCAGTTCTTTTAGCATGCTAATACCCAATATAACCCATTATAACATGCTTCGTACATTAAACTACTCAAACCACCCATTATCCCGTATGGTGCAACTTGATCCAAACATGCATTATCATGTTAATTCCGGTGGTTATGATGAGTTTTAATGTTCCTACGGAACTACCAGGGTTCGTCCCCTACCTCAGAACGCGTTAGAATCTCCTGCAATCCCCCGGTTTACGCCGAGCCTTCCGCGAGCTCCCACACGAATTGCACCACGCCGCGACGTTTCCTCTTTCGCGCAATTCGGCGATACCGCGCGTTCTACGCTCGTCCAACTACTCCTTGGTACCTGTTAGAAGCTTCAAAGACTCGGGGGCAGCAAGCTGGGGCAAGAGGGAATGAGTGAGAGCTGAGAGAACTGCCCTCGGGTGAGCCTATAACCTGCACCATTCTCAGGTTGGCGTCAACCCCCATGCCACCAATAGCAACCGCCACCCTCTGCGTCCACATCTACTGCCGCCAAGTTCATGCAGTAAACGTCCACTAAACTGGACGCCAACAGTCAACGACCACCCCTGGCCGCCAACTCCAACTGAACAGCAGCAGGTCCTATTTCATTTCAGGACCAACCCTGCTCTTCACCTGCTCAAACCACACATCCACACCATGCATTCCACACAACCGACTCACACTGGCCTCACAACGGCCGCCACAACCACAATACACACGATCCGCATGGATCCGAAAGGCACGCGACGTTACATATTTTCTCTAACAAACATAAATATAGTCACAAGAGTAGGCAACCTCAAGGCCTAAGAAGTACCAAAGCAAGCCCAAGCCTTTAACGTCAAATTCTCGAGCCAAACTAACCTTGAGAGTCTAAAGCTCCTCATGATCTCCAGTAATCACCATATCATCAACATAAACTAGAAGCAAGACAACACGACCATCCTTCCACTTGACAAATATGGTGTGGTTAGCATTGCTTTGAGAATAGCCAAATCGAAGCATGGCAAGATGGAAGCAATCAAACCATGCTCGAGGGAACTGCTTGAGGCCATACAAATCCTTCTTTAACGGACAAGCTTTACCACCCATGGAATATACAGGTGGAGGCTACATATAGACTATATCCTAAAGTTCAGCATTAAGAAATGTATTTTTAACATCAAGATGAAGTAGTTTCCAAGAGAAGTGGCAACAAGAGAAAGAGCACGAAGCTGATTTTAGCTTCACCCCGAGCAAACATTTGATGGTAATCACCATATGTTTGAGTAAAACCCTTGACAACCAACTGGACCTTGTAACAATCAATCATGCCGTCCAATTTGCATTTCACATTAAACACCCACTTAGAGCCCATCAACTTATATCCTTTGGGCAGATCGACAAGTTCCCATGTCCCATTTTTATGAAAGGCTTTCATCTCCCCTCTCTTGCAAACTTTCATTTCAAATCTTTGACATCTTCTGTAACAAAATGAGGCAAAGAAATCGAAGACAAGGTAGAAGTAAAACTATGATAGGAAGGAGAAGATCCAAATAAAAAATGAAATGAGATAGTGGATGCTTGGCACATTCACGGGTGCCTTTTCTAAACAACAATAGGTAGATGCAGATCATTTTCGGGAGGAGAGGGACCTACAAGAGCAACATCTTCATGGGCAGGACACTCAGTCAGTGGTGTCTTACCCCTCTTACACTGTCGAGTGTAGTTAAACAACTCCTTAGTAGGTATATTAACATTGACATCAACACTGGTCTCAGAAGAAGACACATCAGATGAAGGGGTTCGAAAGTGTAATGATAGTCTCAATGGAGGGACAAAGAAGGCTTCCCCTGTGGAGTAGGGGAAGGAACAAAATGCGACTCAGACTCACAAAAGGACATATCCTTAAGGACAATCTTCTCCTCAGTCACAGGATCAAAGTATTTGTATCCCTTATGAGTAGGAGAATTGCCCAAGAAGACACCTTTAGTGGCATGGGGGTCAAGTTTATGTGTGTTGGTTGGAGACAATGAATAAAACAAAGACAACCAAATACTCTAGGAGGAAGATGAAATAGGGGCCGACTAGGACACAAGAGAGAGAAAGGAGTCTTGTATCCAAGAACTCGGGATGTCGTCTAATTGATAATATAAGCTACAGTAAGAGCGGCCTCTCCCCAGAACCTCTTGGGGAGGTGATGCTAAAAAAGAAGTGCACAAGTAATTTCCAATAAATGCTAGTCATCCTGCTCAGCAACACCATTTTGCTGTGGGATACGAATATAAAAAGACTCATGGATTATCCCCTCTTTTTCCATAAATATATTCATATTTTTATCAAAAAAATTATTTATGTTATCAGAGTTAAAGACCTTCACCTTTTTTGTCAAATTGATTTTCAAGCATTTTACATAGCACCTCAACCACCCATGGAACTTTAACCCTAGTTCACATCATATAGATCTAGGTGCAACGTGTATAGTCATCAAAAAGCTCACAAAGTAGCGATGGCCATTCAGAGAAGGAATAGGGGATGGACCCTAGACATGAGAATGAACAAGGTCAAAAACATTTGAATTTTTATTACTGGAAATCGAGAATTGGGTATGGCAATCTTTTTCAAAATGACATAGAGGACATTGGAGTGACTCCAATTTTATTTGACTAGATACTGTAGGACGCAAGACTGTCAAAGAGTACCTAAAGGATAGATGGCCCAATCATGCATGCCAAAGAAGAATCTCCTGAAGATGTGATGATGTGCAATCACTAATGGTAGAATGAATGGCTACTTCTCCACTAGGTACGAAGTAATAGAGAACACCAACCATACGTCCAGTCCCAATCTGACGTTGAGTTTGCAAGTCCTAAAAGAAACAATGATTAGGGAAAAAATTTACTGAGCAATTCAGATGACAAGTAAGACTGCTAACATATAAAAGGTTCATGGAAAGGGAAGGAAAATGAAGTGTAGAGGACAAGAAAAAATGATTGTTCAGATGAATGTTGCTGTGACCAACAATAATGGCTCACAACCCATCAGTGATAGTCACTTTATCTTACCAAAACCAAGTATATATGAAGAAAAATAATTGGAGATACATGTCATGTGGTAAGTGACACCTGAATCAATGATCCAAGATAAGGTGCCTTGACAAGCACATGCACTTAAGGCAACATTATTTGTGTGACGGAATGCCTCGTCCAAGCCCGTTAAACCAGTAACGTGCCTAGCCCGAGTCCGTCACCTACGAACGGACCGAAGCCTCGCAAGGGATACCACACCATAGTCCGTGAAAACACAAAGGAACACACCATTTCATATATATATTTCACAAGTTTACATAGTCATATTTCCATGAAAGGAAAATAAAGTACAAGAGCCTGGGGCATACCCCGAGGTACAACTGAAGAAAGTAGACAAACTAGCTACACTGCTGGAGGTGCTGACCCCGCACGCTACGACGCAGCTCCGAACTGAACGATGGTAGAGAAACGTCCTCCTCGCCCTCACCTGTGGGGGTAGGGGTGAGCCTTGCTAGTCGCTGGCTCAGTAGGGAACTCCCCCAACACCGAGCAAACCAAAAATATAGGTACGAAGGCAGTAAACTATACTAGCAGTTTATAGAACAGCTAAGCAGAATATTAAACCTGTAAATATACTCACCGTTTGCCGACTACATAAAGCAACTATATTAAATAAACGGCAAATCCAAACAGGTGTACGAGCTAAAGTAGAGACCGCCACATGCGAGCCACGTGAACTGGTTCGCGACACCAGTAATTGACTCGGACAAACACACACAGGTCTACCTCTCAGTCTCGCAGCTACGGACGAAAGGTCCAGCTGCCGCTCCACGTAGAAAAGGTCAAGCAACTGTGGAGACCAACTAAACACCACCACCTGCGGACCACACGGTCGCAGGCCCATGCTTAGCACCTCTGGAGACCCTGGCCTGGGCCCTCTAGAGTGAGGCACTGGAAAAGGACTAGCTGGGGACCAGTGTCGACTACTGGTGTCCGTACTCCCACTAAGAGCGCGCTATAAGTGACTAGAAACAAACACTAGAGTCACTGTCCCTCTGTCGTCTTTCCCTCAGTCGGACGTACAACTCAAAACATGAGTGAGGGTGTCCAGGTCAGATGACACAGACCTCAACGGTACAACACAAGTACCGGGACAAAGCCCCGAGCTAACAGCCTGGCTCACAGAGAACCTGGGGCACCCAACTGGAGAGGTAACCACGGTAGGCGTCGTACTACTCGCCACGTACACAAAACCACGTGCATGTCACACAAACCACGTGAAACCTCACCTAAACCTCGTGCACTAGTAGCTCACTACACGTGAACACCACGTAAACACGTACAAAACTGGCTAACTGCATAACCTGTACGCTAGCCTCAGAAACTACGTGCTCCCAGAGCACTCCAAGTGCCAACGCACCGCTCATGATCGATAAATACACTGCATGGCGATATTTGAACAAGAACATATTGGCGGCAACATCGATTGCCGTCGATGGGATATAAACGGCGGTATTCTTGCCGCTAATAGAAGATTAACGGCTAGAGATCTGGTCGTTTATTTCCCAACTGAAGAACTTAGAGTCAATCATTGTTGACGTCAAGCTCTTCACTACTCTGCACACAGAACGGCCTCAGGCCAATCACACGGGCTATCTAGCCCTACACACGCGTGCACAATGAGGGAAAACCTTCCCCCACAACCCATGCAAACCATAACACATCGGAAGTACATGACCTATCACGTGGATAGATCAAAATCCCCAAGAATCCCCGCATGGATAACCCTACCCCAAAACTCGAGTCTAACATAGAATCTATGCAAGCTAAGATCTAACAGTTAATGCTGGGGATTAAGAGAGTTATGTCCCTACCTCATAACGCACCAAGAACCTTCAGAAAACCTCCAATCAAGCCGAAGCCCCCCGAGAGTTCCCACGCGAATCCCGCTCCAATCCGACGTTTCTCGCTTAAATCGTCGTCGCCACCCATACCACGATCTCCCTACAAGCTCCTTCCAACCGCTGGGAGTAGTGAAGAAACGTAGGGGTAAGAGGGGGGGGAAAGGAGAGGGAGAAGGGGGTGAGAGAACCGTCCTCAGTTTGCCTTATTTCTAACAGGTCGCACAAATAGACGTCAACCCTGTTGCCGCTCAAAGAACCGCCACAAATAAGTGTCCAGATCTCCTGCCGCCAAGTTCATGCGCAGGAACCTACCAGAGACCACTATAGACGTCCAGATCGATGGACGCCTAAACTCAGTCAATGGTCAACAACTGGCCATCAACTCCCACTCAACGGCAACCTTTCTTGACGTCAAGAGCTCTTTCTTTCCAGTAGAGATTCGATAAGAATCCACGCAACTAGACGCACCTTAACCACTCGATATGCTAAACAAAGGATCCACAAGGATACGAAAAATGCATGACGTTACAATTTGTACCTTGTGGAATAGAGGAAGAGGTAGTTGAAGTATTAGTTTGAAGGTGTCAAAGAAGTTGAAGTTGCGCAACATCCTGAGAGGACATACTCGCAAAGGTAGAACTAGAGCAATTAGACGACCCTCCTACAGAAGCAAAGGTTGGTGAGTCCTCTTTAGACTGCAATGTAGCTCCAAGACCTCTTGACTGTTATCCTTTCTTTCCTTTCTTGAATTTCGTTTGTTTTTCTTAGGATGAAAGTCCCAACAATTTTCAACATCATGATTTTCATGGCCAGAATGACTATAAGATTTCCTGGGCCTATGCTTATCGTGAGTAGACCCTCCACCACCATGATTTTGCTTCTGTCCATCACTAACAAGAGCGGAGAACTCCCCTACACCACCCGTTAACGACACACCAAAAGTACCAGCCGTTGCCTGCCAACGCCCCTCCTCATTTAGAACCTTGAAGTAGACCTGTTCTAAGGATGGAAGGGGTTGAGGCTCAAAATTTGTCCATGAAGATTCTCAAATTCTTGGTTCACACTAGCTAAGAATTGAAAGATCCGATTTGATGAACATATTGAAGATGCTTCTTTTGATCACTTGAAGATTTTCAATCATCAATGGCTTAATAGTCAAGTTTTTTCCATTTACTTCGTAAGATAGAGAAATAACTAGTGGCAAACTTTTTTTTGTTGTATAGCCTAATGGCACAAGCCATTGGAAACCCAACGCCCAACCTCAAGTTCGAATCCGGGGCCCCTCCCTCCCAAATACCCCCAGTGTCCACTCTGCAAAGTGAATGGAGTTCTTTTGTAAGTTGATAAATCTGGACGACATGCTCATTCTGTCTGAACATGTTAACAAGGAGCTTCCATATGTCTAGCAGTGTTTTCTTGCAGATGATGAGGGATTGTATTTTTGGTCCTGAGTTCAAGAGCCACAACATCACCACACTATTCTTAAGATTCCAATGATCATAACAATGGGTCATCTTCACTTGGTTTCTTGACTTGTCCAATAATGTAATCACTCTTGCAATAGCCAACAATGTAGATTTCTATTGTCACAAACTAAACCATGTAGTTGTGTCCATCACTAGCGTAATTTGAAGCGACATGTTGTCATATCCTATCGATGCACTATATGTGTCCATTGACTTGGATGTGATTGATATGGCTTCAAACTTGTCAGGCTCGACATAATACCTCTCAAAGGTGACTCCCCCCGAGGACAAAAACTATCCTCCGACTAGGAGGAGCAACCATGTAGCCAAGGCAAACAAGGGTGCAAGACAACATTCTTTTCTATTGCTGGACACACCCTCCTCCTAACATGAAGTCCCACAACTCAAAAGAAGAAGGAAGAACCATCGGAGATGCTGGGAATTCCAACGCTACCTCCTAAGTAGCCTACTGATGTCAAGAGAAACATCCCCACTCGTCCAACTGTTGCAGGAAGAACATGCTTAGCTCCCTTTAGGGTAAGACACAAGTAAGAATAGACCTTTTAGGAACTCGGTTCTGATACCATAAAAATTTCTTTGATTCACATGGCTGGAGAAGAAGAGAACAGGACACAAAAAAGACGGAGGAGAAGAAGAGGGGAGAGAGAAAGAGAGGGAGAGTTGCAAAAGGGAGAGATGTACGATCAGTGTCCTTGCACAGCCGCCACCCTCTCTATATTCTATTAGGTTAAAACACTAAAGAATAAGACAATATTGCCCCCTCTGATCTCTTACAACAAACAAATGAAAATGGCTTCCGCAAGGCACAAAAGAAAAATCACAGATATCTCCTATTCCACCCGATCTACACAGTTTCTCTCAACAAAGTCACACACCTTCCCTCCAGAATACACTACATGCTTATCACCAAAGTTACATTCATTTGCAATAAATCATGCCAACGTTAGAACACTTTATATCTACAATGATGCCTTTAGATGGTCGCGGTTACACCACAGTGAAAGATGCTTCGATAAAAGTTGCCTGTAGAGGCGGAAGCCAAAACAGCCTTATCGCTCGGACTCAGAATGCTGGTGGATAAAAAAAACCAACATGTTTTCAGTAGCTTTCGACAACTTTATGGTAGCTTCAGGAAAGTAACGTTGTCCAAGGCCTTCTCACTTCCTTGTCCCCAGTAGATCCCTTGAGCATGTTATGCACAAACCCGCTTGATGCAGGCCCGGAGTGGTGATGAGACCTGAACCAGCCTTGTGGACCGCATCTATGTTTGGTGCACAACGTGAAAGGAAAAGAAGGCAGGGTTAAACACAATGAACCACACAAATCAGAGACAGACTGCAACAACATATTGCCAAATGATGGCATAGAAGAACACAGAAATGAAGCCTTTGGCACACTACGAAAGATAACTCAGCCAACAGCAGCATTAGTGCACAAAACACAGCGCAAGCGGGAACCACCAGCCTCAGTATCATCATCATCATCTGATTCATTGTTCATGTCTCCAATAGAATCTGATCCACCCATGAGGCATGGGACATGATATGCATGGCAGCAGAAGAAAACGACAACCGAGACATCTTGAATGGAGAAGGGATCGAAGCAAAGGCAGCATCTTCCCCCACCCTTCGTTCGGGACTTGACCTCCATGTTTCTCACACTGGCCACTCTCTCTGTCATATGAGCCGATGTGCTGCGACCCCTTTTCTCAAGGGTCTCTTCCTCACTTCCCAGGTAGACTGCATGTCTCGCCTCCTTGTAGTACTTCACCAAAAGATTAACACAATCGGCCTAGCAAAGAATGTTTGTAGCACCAGAAAAATTAACACAGGATTTGGGAAAATGCTAATGTGCATGACCGGACAAAAGGTAGATAAACAGATATAAGAGGAATCATAGTACAAACTACGAAGTACCTTCAGGATATCATTGCAGCCATGTCTAAGGGAAGTTTCTGTCCGGTAATCTGTTATGATCTTAACAAGGTGATCCCTAAGACTGCAACAGAGCAAAATGTAACAGAGAAAAATGTTGATTATCTTTGCAGTTAAGAGTACAGATAATAGGTAGTGTAATCACGCCACAAGGCCTCAACAAGTAAGAAAAGTAATGAATTATTCACCAGGGTATAAGACAGTCCTGGTGCAAAGTGCAAAATAATATAAATAAACTCACCGGGGTATCCGTAATCCATCGGGAACCATGCGAACTATATAAAGAGGATCAAGGTTTCCCACAGTGTGCTCTAATAATACTCCTATCTGCCGATTTTAAACGTCAAAAAGATTGAAGATAGAAACGAGTGTTCAACTAAAAACGGGATTGACAGAAATCTAATATTATGTACCATTTCAGGTTTGTGACGACACTGATTAATTAGCACCTCCCATAGATCATCATCATGCTGCAGAGATACAAATTCTACGGCCTGTGCACAGTTGCCATGTTTTGACATCAACCTCCATTTCTAAATTCTTGTTCAATCAAACTTTCCAAGAAGAAAAGAAAGATTTAGTATGCATGATGATGTACCTCCTCTATATCCTCTAACTTATTTATAATGACAGAAAGTGCTTTCCTTGTATTTCCCATCCTGCCAAGGATGAAAACCTGTTCCCTCAGAAGATCCTTTTTGACACAGATTTCATATGCCTGTGTGGAACAGAATACATTAATGTCCAGGTAAACATAAATGAATTGGACAAACAAGCTGGATCCATACCTTGTCTAGTCTATAGTGCTGACTGCTACGAAGAAATGGGAGTAGCATCTGTGGTTCATAGTCTGCATAGAGCTCCACCTTATAATTGGAAAAACAATATCGTAGTTGTTAGATGATATTCAACACAGAAAACTAAATCCAAACAGAAGTGAAGTTGGCTATTTATTCCTTTTAGTACAGAACCCTTAAGCTTTACTAATAGCTTCACATCATTTGATGATTCAAAATTTTCAGAGTTCTGAAAGCTGTCAACTGCAATGACATCCCAGAGCAGGTTTTTGATTATTTTGATATTGAACAAGTACATCAAGGTTTTTTATTAGAGACCAGGCAAGAGTCTCCTATTCCTCCTTGTTCTCGGAGGATTCTTCTTGTAGGGGGAGGCTTGCTGCTGACCTGCTTCATGGCCTCTCTTCTGAGGAGCAAGGTTTGATGCATTGGCGATTCGGACCGAATTGGATTTCTCTCGATTCGGTTCGATTCTCATGGATGCAGCCAGAAACCTGGTTTCTGGCCCATTTCTTGGCCGATTCTCTTGAATCTGGCCTTTTTTTATTGATTATCTAGTTTAGGCCTCTTGTGAATATGTTTCATCATATTCGAAGATATTTATGCCATGTATTGCTATACAAACATTTATTTTCAATCAAAAAAATCATTAGAAGAGTGAAAAAAAAATGAAACTCATTATTGAAAGATATTAACATTACACAAAGTAAATACAACGATCAAACTCTAAATTCAAATACAAAATACAATGACTCACTCTAATATCCCCAATGCCCCTACTGATATGGATCATATGCATTCCATTGGAACTGGCTAGGCACTGACTCTGACTCATCTGACTCTGAGGGTAGCTCTCCAATAATGTGATAACATTTTCTTTTAGACACAAAATTATGATAATCATCCCATGTCATCATCGTATGGTATCTCTGTCGAAACAGCCTGAGATAATGGTCCTACATCTGGCAGCTGGGACGGACTACGTTCAGTTGTGCCATCTGTACATCCTCCAAGGAGCAAAAACATGAACTAGAACAGGAATAGAAAATACTGCAGAAGGATACATATATGGACCAAGATAGTCTGTGGCAGTGTACCTACTGTAGCCACTAGAGTAGTTTGTGCCAGTGGACTCGGGGTGATAGCTATGGCCGCTATAGGATCCAACAGACTCTTATGTACTCATCCTCTCGAAGTTTGATATCATAGTGTCATAACTATTGGAGTCCACTGCTGAACCTCCTGCATGACCGCCGGGACTAAACTTCTGCCTTCTGTTGTATTGCAGTGGGGCACCATGATTAGTATTTTGAGTTGCACCCCGAAAAAATTGCTCCTCCGTGAATGCTATCCCACCACCTCCTCCTCCTTGACCACTATCACCACCTCCACCTCCCTGAGGTGTGTCACCACCACCACCATCTGAAGAAGAACCACTTGCAAATGCAATATGATTTTATGATAGGTTAGCACAAATACATCTGAGGTAATGCGCAATACAAAATGATGACCCACCAGTAGACAGTAGTCATCTAATCATGGGAGACACTATTAGGCAACTGGGGTGAATCCAACGGAGACGATGTGTCATCCTCTGCATTTGGATCCAAAATCTCTGCATCTGCAATGTCAAGTGGATCTTCAACAAGGGTAGCACCTTTTCTGTCTTTCTTGGATCCCCAACCAGATAACCAACCCTTCTTTTTCTATACTGGGGGAGGTGACTCTCGTATAACAATTCCTAAAGTAGGCGGGACTCCGTTGCACCAGTTTTTTTTTTTTTTGGGCGGGATTCTTGAACTATCTACTTCTCCTTTACCAGTTGAGATGATGTGGGAGGCCTTCTAGATTGTGAGGGAGCAGCAACCTGGGTAGATGACCCTCTCCTTCTAGATTGTGAGGGTGCATCCCTCAAAGATCGTGTGCGGGGGAGGTCTTCCATCAACCTCTCAAAATCATCATCATCACGACCATGTCCTCCACCTGTAATAGCCCCCAACATGATACATTAGCACAAATGTAATTGACAAAATATGTAAGATGAAACGAAGGGATTACTCTCCCATCTATAGTACGCTCAACACGCTCTAATTCTATGTCCCCAAGAAGATCCACCTCAGCCTCTGGGTCGGCCTGAAACTGAGGGAGTATGGTTGCCCCACATCTCTACGATCTCCCTCCTCCTCTGCTGTTGCTACTGCCCTTGCCAGGAAAGTGTTAGGGCGAGGTGGATCTTCAGATCATCTGCCTCCTCATCTAACTCATACTCCCCCCGCTCTGTGGTTGCTCGTACAACCCATGCAACCATTGGGTCTTCTTTATCTTATAAAAACCCAATGTCAA
Source organism: Colocasia esculenta (assembly GCA_014218235.1). Taxonomy (NCBI): domain Eukaryota; kingdom Viridiplantae; phylum Streptophyta; class Magnoliopsida; order Alismatales; family Araceae; genus Colocasia; species Colocasia esculenta. The sequence continues at coordinate 1,254,473 of JACBKR010000781.1, forward strand.
CAGGATCATAGTCTATGTCCCCACGCTGCTTTGGATCTTCTGTGAGATGCTTGACCCTCAACCTCATATTGTAGTGCACGTACACCAAGTTGTCTAAGCGCCTACATAACAATTGATTCCGGATTTTGATGCAAATGTACTCCAATTCTTCTCACATCCACTGGATGAGGATGTCTGCGATAGGATCTTTACTGCAACTTTACTCAATGTTGGCGTAGTATGTCCAAAATTAAACCACTAATCAGCTGCAACCAAGTTAGTGATACTCAATTACCCTCAACCATCAAGTTGCAATAACAATAAATGAAAGGGAAACCATATTACCGCCCTCAACACGTATCGACTGACTTAAGGGTGTCGGGCGAATCGAACCCGATTCACACAGTGTCAGATCGGATCGGGGGAATCGGTTCCGATTCGCCTAAACGACTGGTGAATCAATGGGAATCGCGCATCGAGAAAGTTGTGATTCACATCGATTCGCCCGAATTGCGGAATCGGGCCGATTCGATATGATGCGCCAAGCCATGTTGAGGAGAGGGAGGCCATTTCACTCCCTTTCTCAGAGGAGGTCCATCAGGCTGTTTTCTCCCTTGTTGGTGACAGGTCCAGGTCCGAATGGCTTCCCTCTATTGTTCCATCAGAAGTGTTGGGGTATCATTAAGACTCACCTCATGGCTGCATTGAAAGAATTTCAGGAAGGTAGAGCTCACTGGGTGGTATCAACAAGACTTTTTTGGTGCTCATTTCTAAGAAGATAGGTGCCCAAGAGTTTAGGGATTTTTGGCCTATCAACTTGCTTAATGTGACTTACAAGATCATCACCAAGGTCTTAGCAGAGAGACTGCTTTCATTTGGCCCATTAAAGACCCAATAGTTGTAATTTTATTTGCCTTTACAAATTCTTAGAGTCATTAAAATAGTAAGTCTACGTCCTTTGAGTTTCCTAAGAGTCTTAAATAAGGTCTTTATTAATAGTCTTTTCATATGAAGCATCTCTTTATTTTGAGGGCTATATATAATCATGTAACCAAGGATGATGGAATGGAGGGGAAAAAAATGAAGAAATGAATTAGAGAGAGCCAGTGGGCTACTGTAGCACTTTCTTCCTGGGATGGGAAGTTTGCATCCTCTTAAGGCTCACGTGAAGGGAGGGTGAAAAGCCCCACCGCCCTATCTCCTTCTCTTCTACCTTTGTTCCTCTCCTTCTTCCCCCTTCTTCGTTCTATGTCCCGCATCACTACTCCAACAAAAAGCTGCTACGGCTCAAAGCTCCTGCCTTTAGCTACCCGAGCAGCAAAAGGGAAAATGGCCAACCGAAGGGTGGTAACGAGAGTTTAAAAAGAGTTCAAATCAGAGTTGGTCGATACTAACAAGAAGGTTCAGACACGTAGCAAACATGTAGGGCAAGGCAGAGCCACTAATCCCAACAAAGATGAATGATGGGACTACAAGTGGCAAGGTTAAAAGGCAAGTGACAAAATTCTTAGAGAAACATGATTATTCTGTCAGGCACTGAGGTCGAAGTCAGAAATTTGACTAGTCAAAGAGGCTATGCGAAGTTGACTTCTGATAAATAACATGACACTTATTGACACTTCAAAGATTTGCACTTAAAACTCCATATCAATTACAGGAGGAGAATTCTACCAATTAGAAAAGAAGTTCTACACTGCTTAGAGAACAATCACTATACCGATTGAAGAACAAAAGGAAGCTTCTATCAATTAGAGAAGAAGTCTTGTACCGATTGGAGAACAAATGTACCGATTTGAGAACAAATGTATCGACTGAAGAACAAATATACTGATTGGAGAACAAATATATCGATTGGAGAACAAATGTAGAGGAACACACAATGGGCTAGGCTAATCTGGTAAATGAAAACTTGGAAGGACTGCTGTATGCTATGTGATGCAGTGGCCAATGTATAAATAAAGTTACTGCCTTTCTAATGTTAGGTGCAGTGGGATCTGGGCAGGTCCTAGTCATGCTAAAGACAGTTCATTTTTCGTGGCTTTTCACACTCTTTTCAGGTTTTATTCTCCTCTTCTATCTCCCTCCTCTCATTATCTCTATGTTCTCTACATTCTCCTTCCTCTACTCTTTTCTTTTCAATTGGACTAACCAAAGCCAAAGTCAGCTGGTTGTCATTCAAATTGGCAATCTAAATCTGGCATGATTTCCATATCAGAAAGCTCTCTATTTTCACGCAAAAACTCCAAAGTGTGAATCTTCTCTAATTCCACCTTCTTCTGAAATCTCTTTCTTCTCCAATCATATGCCCACTCTTTGCTCACCTCCTTAACTTTTTCTCATTTTGATAGAGGTCTTTCACAAAAGGGAAGATAACAGGTAACTCTTCCAGGTGGACTAAATCAACTCAATAAAATCTTCCTGCTGTAGCCAAATTGATTCCAACCAAGTGAACAGGAGCTTTCCCATCTTTACAGTTTAAGCATTCCAACAAAAGAGGATTGTGATCAGACCCATATTCTTGGCTGAACAACCACTTTAACATTAGGAAACAGGCTTTCCCATATACTGTTGCAAAATCCTGCCTAATTTCATCAGAACTGGTCTTCCTCTATTGTTGGACCAAGTAAACTTCTTATTGGATAAATCCAACTCAATCAGAGCCCATTCATTAACCCAAGTATTAAACTGACGCATATACTCATAAAATATGTCGACCTCTATTGTGGAACAGAAATCTGGAAAAATCTAGGGGACTTGTTCAATGATAATCTTGCATGGAGAAGAAAATAACAGAAAATGCAGGGATAGAGGTGAACCCTAGTAATGATTTTTTTCCAAGTATCATTCTTAATAACAAGAAGAAAAATTCAGAATGGAACATTAATGCTTCACTATTGAACTAATTGTCACTCGTTTCAACATCAAGACCAACTTCATCATATTTTTTGTGTTTTCTTTTAAGGGAATAAACTGATACTTGTAACAGTGTCCTAGCCTCCTTCCAGAAAGGAGATTACTTATTAAGGAGATACACCATCCAAAGTTAAAAAGTCCTTGTTTGGGATAAATAAGAAAAGAACCTAAAGCCTCTCCATGTTGACTGAAAACTAAGTCAGCAAAGCACTCTTAACTATTTGATAGAACATAAATCACTACGTAATCATGATATCCCTGAGTTGATCCTTCAAAACCTCTGAGGATTGTCAATGGAAAGAATGCAGATGAATAAAAAAAGGGGAATCACCTGTAAATCATGAAACTCCTTTCCAGCATTTGTGTCAATTTCAAAAAGTGAATGCAGGTACAAGTACAAGAAATACTTGTTATCATGCTTTCTATCAGAATCCAACAGTTGTCTAACAACTTCAGATGCAGCAATTATGTCCCTGTGTTGGATCAACATGGACACTGCTTTTTTAGAGTCCAGCATCATCAACTGAACAACCTGCAAATAAGATACAAGAAAATTATATTCCGAAAAGGCATTGGCAGCATACATAATCTGCAAGAAGTTGGGATGTACCAACATAGAATGTCAAATGAAAAATCTGCAAAATTAAGTTATCTAAATATGATGATGCTATTCCGATTCAATGGGAATACAAAGTTAAGGATTTTTCCCTTTTTACCTTTTCTTTTTTTTCCTTTGTGGGGAAGAGGGGTGGATTGCAAGTTCAATTCAACAATTTTGCTGATGGTCATGCTGTGCACTTCAGATAGGTGTTCAATTCCCCACATGTGGACTCCTTTCCAGGATAGAGTAATCAGAGCAAGGAAGGTGAAGGCACTCCTGCCATAACTTTTCTTTACGAGTCTGACCTATGGCAGGTTGGCATTACTAAATTCCAACAAGTAGATTTCAGTAACTCCTTTCAGATTATGCTGATCTTTCAACACAGAGAAAGAGAGAGTTGAGAGAGAGAGAGAGAGAGCACTTTCTCTCAGGCTCTTTAGTCCTTTCTACATGCCAGTTTTTTTTTTATTTTTTGAAGGTTACATGCCAGTTAAAATTTAACAACTATTTAATCAAGTTTTCTTCACACCTAACCTACGAAGTGAATGACATAGTCCTTTTCATCTAACAGTGAAGATTATAAGAGCTTTCTAATAAACAGTTGAATGGGCTAATCATTAAATGTAAAAATAATGCAGGGGTCATAATTAGAAATTCATTACATCAAACCCTAATTTTTTTTGCCTTTGTTGATTGTGCAGCAGGGCATATTTATCAGGGATTTGCTACAAGTTTATTGTGTAATGGGATAAGGCTCTGATGATGATGATTATGTATTGTGCCTTTTCATTTTCATTAAATTGAACCTTGTCCCACTCACTTGGGAAAAAGACATGAACTCCAAGTTTCTGGCATCTTCATGTGACGTCTTGGGTTCCCGAATCCTAGTTAGTGGGCAGCGTTGCAGGTTGGGTACCCGCCAAGGCCTAGGGTAGAAGCGAGACCCTTTCTAGACCTGGGGTGGTTGTGTCTTTAGGTGTGTTTGGTGGTTGCCTAAACGCGTCCGCATGACCTAACACGTTTAATTTTTTTGTCTGGTAGTGGAGCCAAGGTGTCAAGGTGTTCTGCAGGTGTGTCAGGCCTCTGTCAGGTAGAGGCATCTGGGGGGAATGATCCATTTCCATAGTGCGCCATTCAGCTGTCAAACATCTAACCCTGAGTTCCAGGTGGCGGCCTGCATGGTCGAGAAGGCCTCTAGTCAGATGAACATATATGCTAGTGTGTCGGTCAACCTGTCATGTGTCAGTCCAGTGTGTCAGATGTTAGGCAGGTTTGTCAGGTAGAGGCCTCTGAATGGTATGACGTGTTCTAAACGCATCAGCCTACACAGACGAGTTTCCGACCATGTCATGTCATAACACATTGCCGCATTTCCAGTGTCAGGCCTTTACATAAAGACCCCCACCGAGCTTCACCCCTTTCCTCCTTACCTCCCCTCTTCAAGTTCTCACTCCTCTTCCTCTTCTCCCAATGGCCGACGGTGGCTAGTGGACAAGGGCGACAACAGCATGGTACTTGGCCCCGAGCAGCAGTGTTGGTGGACGTGGTGGTGGCAGTGAGGAGGAGGTGACCAACCCACGAGAAGGCCTCAATAGATTAGGCTCTTCATTGGGAGGTAGGGTGACCTTCCCCCCCATGATGCAATATCAATTTTTCGTGGATTTTCAATGTTAGAAGCATGATTAGGGCGAGAATCTGGTGTTTATTTCATGCAATGAGGGTTTTCCATGCCAAGGGGGAGAGTGAGCTCCGTTGATCTGAATTTCTTACGGTTTCTTGACATAAATCAACTTGCGAATGTGTGGAATGACCTCTTCTACCTCTACCCCTCTTTCCTTTTGTTCCTTTGCATTTGAGCAATTAGGGTAGTGAATGGGGCTCCAGAAGAGGGACTGAGGGAAGGCTCTGTCCAGACTTGTGTATGTAGACGCGTCAATATCTATGACATGTTCTGAACGCATTAGCTCAACCGGAGTGTCTATGGTCTGTCTTCCCAAGGGTTTGCTGTGACGAAGTAAAGGTGTCAACCAACATTGACGTGTTTTTGTTAAGGCATCAGCAACCTTTGATGCGTTCTGAGATCGTGACCTGGCCAGTTTAGCTTCATAGTTTTCCAAGGTTCTGTGTGGAATTGTTGTGTGGGAGTTTTTGTGGTTTTCTGAAGAAGCATCGACCTGGGCAGATGCATTCTGGAGGCGTCAGCCTCGGCAAACGCATTTAGAAGGTGTCTATGAGGGCCGATGTATTTTTGGCCCTAAGGCATTAGCCCCTTGACACATTTTTAGCCAAGTACAGGTGAGCAGATCTTGTTAGTTTTTCATGAACTCAGAGCCCCGACAGTCTTGTGTCCCTATTGCAATGCCCCAGCTTGCCATGTCAGTGGATAGGATTTGGGTCGGATCCTTGGAAATCCAAACCCGGATCCTCAAGCACATACTGATCCAACCCGAATCCGAAATTTGGGCATATTTTGCATCCGGATTCGAATCAGATCCGGGTCAAGATCTAGATCGATTTTCCCTAACTCTCCCACCATCTCCCCTCTTTAGCTCCGTCTTCTCCGCACCGCTGTTGCTGTAAGGCTCTGGAGGTGGTAGTGCAGCCATGAGGAGATCATCTATGACAGCACTCATATCTGATACCTTTTTTTGGCTCCTCCCCTTCACATATTTAATACCTTAAAGGCAAATATTTTCTGATCATCCATGACTGCTTTGTACACAGCAACAAAGGTAAATGATGAAACAGAGGAATAAAAGAAGGCAGAATCCTGGAATAGCTGAAGAGATAACTACTTTGAGTAAATGGGAATTGTTCCCCTTCTTCTCAACATCCGATTTGCATTTCGGTAACCTAAGTGCAGGAATGCTCCCAATGAGCTTGTTCTCGCTGAGCCAGAGCACCTGGAAGGCATCTGAGGAGAGGTTTCCCGGTGAAGGTGGGATGCACCCATGAGCTGGATGGACCTGATACTTAGAGTGAGGTAAGAAAGACCAAGGTTCAAAATCTCGGGGATCGGGATCGGATCGGTCGGCCCAAAACCGATCCGACCCGGCGATCCCGAGCCCGGCTCGGCCGATCCGGGCCGAGCCCGACCGGGTCTGGCCAAGCAAAAGGGGGGTGGATCGCCCCCCTTAAAAAAATTGAAAAAAAAATAGAAAAAATTAGAAAAAATAGGAAATATATGAACATTGTATTTATGAACTGAAATACATGAAAAAAATATATTTATTGGAATCGTACATTATATTGTGTGGACATAAGGTTTACATAATCTGTCCAAGACATATAATGTTGGTAATATGCCTCATATTGAGTCAAATATTGACTATAGGCATCCGTGTTCGCATATATGATAGTGATAGGTGTGTAGCCCGGTATTTCAGGCACTTGATATGAGCCATATGACTCATATGAGTCATGTGAATGTGAATCGGACTCAGTGGATTGTGCATATGCTCCACCTCCGGTGTAATATGATGCATCCGGGTATTGAGGATATCCCAAGTAGCCTCCCTGCCCTTGGTAATATCCTTCAGTAGAAGCATAAGATGATGTATCTGACGCTTGCTCCATGGTCTCAAACTCCATCCGTAGCTTTTCTTGACGCTCCCACTCCTCTTGCATCTTCTTCTTCTTCATTAACCAATTCCGTCTATGCGGAATGAAGTTGGGATTGTATCCCGAATCTTCGGATGCTCCTTGGCCTTGCCCTTGCCTTTGCCCTTGCAATTGAGATGCCACTTTCTTCCCCTTTCGTGCATATTTTTGACTTGAGGTTTGTGCTTCCCTCCCTTCCCTACTCCCATGATGTTGATCTTGAGTAGCATGGGTGAAGTCTTCCTCTCCGGTGAATACAATAGGGTCGGGTGGCGGTGCCGGTGGCGGTACACTGCTGACAACTAGGACATCTCCTCCATGATCGGATCCCTCACTAGGAGTACTTGTCTTCGATGTCGAGTCATTAGAAGTTTGGTATTGAACATTATCGCTTGGCTCCGGTGTTTCATCATCTATATCTTCCTCGATCGTGTCCAAGTCTGCAATGCTAATGCCATGTTTCGTGCTCCTTCCTCTTGCACCCACTGTCTTCTTTTGGCGTTTAGGGGCTGGGGGAGTTTCGAACTCCGGAAGCAAAGGCACATCATCAAGCTCACCTAAATGAGACATAAACATGTTAAAATGAGAAATAAATAATTTATAAATGATGCATGTACATTGTAAATGTCATTTACCTTCAGCCCATGCACGATCATGCGGGTCGAACTCTGGTTGAACCGAAGTGCTTGCATTTACCCATGCATGTAGTGGATGTTCCTCCTCAAAAACTTCTTCTATATCTATTGTCTCCGATGGAGTTGCTTCAGCTTGTTGTTGCCCCGAGGATCTATATCTCTCTCTATCTTGAACTTGCTTGATTAATTGGAGGTTTTTAAGCTTCAATCTCATGTTGTAGTGGCAAAATACCAACTTCTCAAGACGTGCAGACTTCAACCGGTTTCTTTGTTTTGTGTGGATCAAGCCAAATGTGCTCCAGTTTCTCTCACACCCTGTGGCAGACGTTGTTTGGCTTAAAACCCGAATAGCTACATAGGCCAAGTCTTCATATCCATAAGTTCTTCCATGATCCAACCACCAATCCGCTGTAAATGAAGCATGTATAATGTGTTAGAAAATAGAACCAACTCATTGTACATGCAAATAAATATGATGAGTAACTTCTAACCTGGACTCAAAATCTGAGCAGCTCGTTGTGCCGTGCTAGTACCAAAGTGGTAGAGTTGAAGTCTATAATCATGCATTTGTTTGCATGCTATGATTGCCCTATCCTCATTGTCTAGCATCCGTTTGATTACATTTTTGGCCCCAATCAACACTTCGGAGGAATTGTCATAGTTCTCCCTCCTCCCATCAGTCCTATACATGTATTGGGGGTTGAAGAAATGCCCTACATGTAGAAGATAAATGTTAAAACATGAGTTGTAAATAATATGTAATCACAATTCACAAGAGTTGAAGTGTTATGCTTACCTGCAGCATGAAGATCATGATGCAATGTGTGCTCCCATCGTCGATCTACGATTTCCCACCACTTGGCATACGTTGTTTTGTTGTTCATTTGGATAAGCTCCTTTGCTCGATCCATAGCCTCGTACAAGTAACCCATCTCGGATCTCCTCTCCCCATCTACCGCCCTTAACACTCGAACAAGCGGTTCTACTACATTCAACACATTTTGGACCCCCTTCCAAAATGGCTTTGATTGGATAATGTCGGTCACCTTCTTTCCATTCTCCCTCACCCGTGTAGGAGCATGTCGGGACATATAGTTTTCCCACTCTTCCGATGCTACCATCCTAATAAGGTTGCTACGTTGCCCATTTATGCTATCCAATGCAATATATTGGGATGCAAACCTTGTAGGTGCTGGCCGAAGCAACTCCCGTCCATGTGTATGCGTCCTCATGATGTCCAATATGTTGTTGTGGTTGTAGATGAAAGTGGTTACGAACCTTGCATTGTTGACCACATTTTCCACCATTGGATCTTCACAAATGTCTTCTAGCATTAAGTCAATGCAGTGCGCGGAGCAAGGAACCCAATACAAGTGTTCCCTTTTCTCCATTAGTTTTTGGCCCGCCAACTTGAAAGCCGCTGCATTGTCGGTTACCACTTGGACAATTCTTTTCTCTCCAATCTCCTGCACCATCTCATCCATCAACTGAAATAGGTAGTCCGCATTCTTCACCTTGCCAGAAGCGTCTACCGACTTCCAAAAAACAGTCCCTGCTTTGCAGTAGATTAAGAAGTTTATCATACTTCTTCGTGTAATGCCTGCACAATTCCATATGAAAAATTAAAACCTATGTCTTATTAATGAATAAGTGAATAACAGTTAACTAGCCAAACACTTGTACATACCTGTCCATCCATCGCACATTAACGTGCAACCATATTCATCCCATATTCGTTCAAATGTGGAAACATATGCCTTCATATCTTCAACCTCCATATCCAAGTATTTGTTGTAGATTTCATATGAAGTAGGGCCTTCCACCCCTTTGCCCACTTCACCAATAGTCTCTATCATGGACTCATAATATGGTCCTTTTGCTGCATTAGCCGGTATGCTGTTGAAGAAGAACCATCTTGACGTCGCTCTCCCTATCTTCTCCTTGCATATTTTCAAATTCTTGAATGCTGCAGAAATGGATGGTTGCTTCTCCCTTCGCCTGGTGAGAAATGGGTCTATTGGTCCCACTCTAGGATCTCCGTCTCTAGGGATATCCACTGGAACCTCAGGTATATTTGAACTCATTCCAGCACTTGAACTCCCTTGTCCGCTACCCCCATGGCCACTACCTTGACCTACGTGACGACCGGTACGTCGGAGATAGTCCTCTTCCGCATTAGACCTTCGACTTGCTTCCGATGCCCGACGAAATTGTTCTATAATATGAGATAGAAATAGAATGAGGGTCGGAGGGTGCTTAAAGCCTTAAACTAAAATAAATGTTTCAAAAGTAAGTTAACTAATTAATAACCTTCTTCATCTTGATCAAGATCAAAGAATTGTCTCCCTCTTGGTAAATCTACGGACCTTCGAGGAGGGGCAGATAAATCTTCCCGGATTTGTTGCCGTCTTCTACTAGTGTTTGCTTTGGATGTCTCTTTCTCCTTCATATATTGGCAAAATTGCATTCGAACTTCAGCAAAAACTCTCGAGCATGGTGCCACCTCACCTTTAATTCCCGCTAGATGTTGTTTCAAACGAAATATGCCGCCCGATAAGACCCGGTCACAATATTTACATTGGACCTTCCTTCGAGCCATGTCCACAACGATACCATGAGCCCAAGCGGGATCGGTGCTAGGAGGGATGCTTGAAGAATGGGGAGCCGGAGCAGCACCACCTTCGGCGGCCATCACTTACAACACAAAAAAAGAAGTTAAATAATAATAAAACAGAAAATAAATAATTTTTTTTTGCGGATGAGAGAGAGGGAGATGAATCGCAGCCAAGAGTTCGGGCCAAGAGTGTGTGTGAGAGAGCCCGAATAGTCGAACAAGAATCCCAAGAGTGTGAAAGATGAGATCGCCTCCCAAATAGTGCAAAATAGCGCCCGAGAGAGAGAGAATGCCCAAAATTGAGAGGAGGGGAGGAGAACTCAAAACTTGAGTTTAGAACATATTGGGGGCCTTTGGGGGGTTTATATAGACCCCCAAGGCCTCCAAAGGCTCCAAAGAGCCGTTTCTGGCCGTTGGGGAACAGTCCCCAACGGCTAGAAAACGGCTAGTTCTGAACTAGCCGTTGGGCCGCGGATCGCCCCGGTCCGGGCCGATCCGCGGCGGACCGGCCCGGGCTCGGCGATCCCGCCGAGCCCAGCCGAGCCCGACCGATCCGAGCGCAGGGGACCGGACAGGTTACCCCGGCTCGGATCGGAGGGGCCAAAACCGAGCCAACTCGGGCGATCCGATCCCGAGTTGGCCGAGTTTTGATTCCCTGAGAAAGACTGCCCCATCTCAGGGGGGGATGCTCCCTGTGAGCATGTTCTCGCTGAGCCAGAGCACCTGCAAGGCATCGGAGGAGGGGGCCCCCAGTGAAAGTGGGATCGCACCCTTAAGCTGGTTGGACCTTATGATTAGACAGAGGAGGTTGGAGAGCATAGATGGCAGTTTCAGCCAAAGAAACCAGTTCAGTTTTGTTTCAGTTTTTTTATATTTATATTATTAAATAAAATATTATGTTAATAATTGGATCGGTTTCGGCCGAAACAAAACCGATCCGTTTCGGTTTCGGACCCAGCCGAAACCAAAACAGACATCCTTGTTGGAAAAACCGCCTAGGGTTGCTGGGAGAGCATAGATGGCAGTCTCTCCAAAGAGGTGGACAGTACACAGCTGGCGGTGCTTGTGGATTCCGACGGTGCAGTCTCTCCATCCATTGCAGCAGAGCTGTTAGCGCAGGCGGAGAGGGATGGATTCCGACGGTGAGGATTCGCAGATCTGAACCACTTCTTGATGTGGAGGAGCACAATAGACTGCTGCAGGTGGAGGTAGGTGGCGAGCGCCTTGGAGTGAAGTTGGGGGAAATGCCGCTGTTGACACGGGAAAAATATCATCGTCGACCATTCGTTTGATTTTTGAATGCTCATTTCGTTTTATCTGGTTCATGTATCCATTTCATTTGGGTATTCATTTATTTCACATGCTTTGATTTGTGTATCAAGATTTGCGGGGCGTGCCAGTTTGTTTAACAGACGAAAAAAGGAATCCGCGCAATGCGGAAGAGAAATATTGGGTGTCCATGAAATGAACAAAGGTGCCCGTGTGACGGACGACTGGGTTGTCCATGAAATGGACGGGGATGCCCGTGTGACGGGCGACTGTTGACACGGGATTTATATCACTTTAACATATCGTTTGGTTTTGTTTGCTCATTTCATTTTATCTGGTTCATGTATCCATTTTCCTTTGGATATTCATTTATTTCACATGCTTTGATTTGTGTATTGTGATTTGCGGGGCGTGCCAGTCTGTCTAATAGACAGAAGAAAGAGTCCGCGCAATGCGGAGAAGGTATTTTTGGGTGTCCATGGAACGGACAGGTGTGGTGTCCGTGAACGGACGGGTATGGTGTCCGTGAACGGACGGGTATGATGCCCGTGGAACGGACGGGTATGATGCCCGGACGGGTATGATGTCCGTGGGACGGACGGGTATGATGTCCGAGGAACGGACGGGTGCGCCGTATTTTAATCTGAACTCCTTGAGTCTCATATCTATACTCATCAGGTGATTGAGGTAGCGTGTGCTGGACCTCTGTCTCCATCGACCGGAGTCGATGTTACATTTACATCGAGTTAAGACTCTTGGTGTTATTTAACACCAGTTTTAACCCGAATACCATTCATAGCAAAGGGGATGAGAAAATACACACTTTTTTAGAAAATCCTGGTCGTGATGTATCATTTTTCTTTTGGTTATTTTTGAAATACTTTTGCTTTGAGTGTTTCATTTTTGAAAAGACTGCCCTTTGTGGAGTCCGAGATATGACTTTTAAGAAGGGAACAGATATATTTCCGTGAACCCATTTGGGGTCTTCCTCCTCTCCTTTTTTAGAAAGATGTTGTTTGAAGGTTTTATTTTGGAAAACCTGAGGATTATTATTGCAGACGGGCATACACCCGTGCATTTGATTCCGAACTTGGGGGAAGTCGTGATTAGAAGTAGCATTTAGAAGAGTTGCTGCATCAACCCCCCTTTTTTTTTTATGACGTGATATTCTTTTACAACATCTCTTTTTTTTTTAAAAGAAGTCCGAATTGAGGCAGAGTTTCCTTCCTCCTCGTTCATCATTTCATTCATTCATCATTTATTTTTTTACTTGTATGAGTATGATTTTCGAAGAACGTATGCATATATCTCCATGGACGTTCTTGTCAATTTGAAGTTCCTTTCTGGAAACTGCCCATACGAACACAGTTCTTGTGAGTATGCATTCATGCTGCTCTTTGGAGTAACTGAGCACAGTTCGGGTTCTGTCCCCTTTTTCTTTGGATGTATGTATATCATCACAATTTTCATAAATTTATTTTGGCAGAGTTTCTGCTTATGCGGAATGTCCTCACGGAGATATATTCATATGAACATGTATTTATATCCATGTGTCCTCAGAGGATCTTTGTCCGGAGGGATTTTGCCCTTAAGAAAGTATGTGTGTATGATCATAAATTTGCAGTTTACGCATATTTTCTCACCGGTATTCCTATTTGAATGGAGTATCCAGCAAAAGGTACCATCTGCAAATGCAGAATCCTTTTTGAGAGGCATACGCATATAATTGCGAATTTATGATTATATAGACATGTCCGTGGGCGGAGACTCCATTTGGGCGGAGTTTCCTCTTGGGAACACATGTATATGAATACAAAGTTTGTGATTATATTGATATGTTTTTAGAGGGAAAACTCTGACATGGGCAGAGCTTCCTTTCAAGAAACACGTGTATAGGCACAAATTTGAATTTTATAGATATGTTCTTAGGCGGAATCTCCACTTGGACAGAGTTTCCTCTAGGAAACATGCATATAAAAATACAAATTTGTGAATATACAAACATGTTCTTGGGCAGAATCTTCCCTTGGGCAGAATCTCCTCTAAGAAACATATCAATATAAACACAGATTTGACATTTATAGATATGTTCTTAGGTTGAATCTCCACTTGAGCAGAGTTTCCTCTAAGAAGCATATATATAAAATACGAATCTGTGAATATATGAATATGTTCTTGAGCAGAATCTCCACTTGGGCAGAGTCTCCTCTAAGAAACATATGCATATAGCACAAACACACCATCCCGGAGAGTTTAAAACTCGATGGGAGGTGGCATGAATAACAAAGGTATCTAAAATACCATATGTCCGGAATGGACGGTATTTAGAACCTATAGCCTGTGAGGGCCGGTGCCGCTATTGCGGACTTTTAGCCGATGAAGTTTGCCGATGCCGTATGCAAAAAATTTGATACCTTCACTCACACACAAGAAATGGGATTGAGAGAAGGAAAGCTTTGGAAATTCTTTGAAGAGCTTTCTATTGCTCGGGCTTTGGGAGAGAAGGGGGACAGCAATTTGCTTCAAAGGGGGGGCTGTAGCACCTTCTCCGGCCGACCAGCCTCTCGAATGGGGGAATGGGGGTGCCTTTTATAGGGGAAGGCACCCCCTTACATTGTGTGGGAATGGGGGCCTCTAACCGATGGGGGTTCCATCGGTTAGAGGGAAAATTCCCTCTAACCGATGGGGGTACCATCGGTTAGAGGGTTAAAGCCCCTCTAACCGATGGTAGTACCATCGGTTAGGGGTTCTTCAGTTTTGTTCCTTTTTTTTTTTTTTTTTAAAGAGGATTCCCCTTAACCGATGGAGGTTCCATCGGTTAAAGGGGAAATCCCCCCCTAACCGATGGAACACCCATCGGTTAGAGGGGAAGACTCCCCTAACCGATGGAGGTTCCATCGGTTAAAGGGGAATTTCCCCTCAACCGATGGAACTCCCATCAGTTAGAGGGGAAGACTCCCCTAACCGATGGCAGTCCCATCGGTTAGGGGACTCTCAAAGGGGAGGTCCCTCTAACAGATGGTAGTTCCATCTGTTAGAGGGGAATTCCCCTCTAACAGATGGTAGTACCATCTGTTAGAGGGGTTTGTCCCTCCAACCGATGGTGCTACCATCGGTTGGGGGGAGAAAACCCCTTAACCGATGGTAGCCCCATCGGTTAAGGGAGGGGCATTTCTGGGAATGGGGATTTTAATGGGGATGGTGACACAAAATTTTTTTTGTGTCCACAAATGCCCCCCACGGGAAGTGCGCCAAAGCCGAGGGCGAAGGAGGACGTCCCGTGCATTCTTCGAATTGTGCTTCTGATCTTCATGAGTTGATAATAAACTTGAATCAGAAAGTTGTAGCCACAGTTAACATGCTTCAGCACTTGTACTGTGAAGTCAACAACCTCGGGCAACGATCGACTTTGTCATGCTTCTTGTGCTGAGCGATCAGCTCCGCTTTCTTGGATTTACTCAGTACTGACTTTGGCTTTCTTCACCTGGGTCTTTGCCTTCTGGATTTCATCTCAGGGATTTTTTTTTAGATCTGCCTTTCTGGCTTTGTTGTGGACTTGAATTGATTGAGGGCTCAATTGGTGAGACTCGTCTTTCTTACTTTGCTCAACAACTTGATTTGAGAGAGATTTTTTTTACTTGTGATTCTGACTTGATTGGTAGTTGGATCTGATATCACTTTCCTGAGCTTTGCCTTTTTGGCATTTGCTTGGATTGGATTTGACATTTTTTCTTGAATCTTGTCTTTTCGGCTTTGTCTGAGATTTGACATGGCATTCGGCTACTGAGGTTGACCTTCTTGGTTTTGCGGCTATCTTTCTTTTTGTTTCTTTCTCTTCTACTTCATTCATCATTTTTTTTTTATTTCTGTTTTGAATTCTCAACCATCCTTGCTCCGGAAGTTGTTGGAGACAGGAATGGTGAAGCTCATTTGAATATTCCCTTTTCTTCCAGACCCAAGAGAGTTGGAAAAAGAAGGGTGGCGGATTTCATCACATCTGGCGGTGACTTTCTTTTCCTTTCTTTTCTTCTCTCATCATTTGTCATTCATGACTCTTCTTCTTGATTTATCACTTATCCTTTCTTCTCTTTTTGACTTATCTACCTCAGATGACGAGACAGATGAGGAAAAGTGCTGGTCCGATTGCTTCGGGCGGCCATGCCTCTTTGCCTCGAGGTTCTCCTTTCCTTTGTGGAGTGGAGCGTGAGAATTCCTCACGGGCAGTTGTCGATTTTATACCTGAGATTGATGATAATGTACCATCATCTGACTGTCTGTTTTCTTGAGATAGCCGTGACGGATGACGGTGCCTCTGCATTTGTTGAGCTGAGAGTCTCGACAGAACAGTAGTCTTTTGCTCCTGTCGGGGCTTATATCTCAATGCCTGCCAAGGAATATTCTGCTATGGAATCAACTCCCGCAGGTGACTTCCTTTACTGAGCTCATATACAGTCTTTAAAGATGATATTTTCTTTTCTGATATTGACTTTCTTTCCTTGTATTCAGGTGACCAGGTCTTCTGTGATCAACTCTTCTCTGGGGGATGATGGATTCATATTCTGTATCTGTGGCCAATCTTCTCTTTCTACTTTTGGGGAGATGCAGGGAGCCCATTTTTGGAGTTTCAAGCTTACTCTGCCTTTCAAGTAGGCGATGCTGCGAGTGACGATGGTGTTGAGCATGGTTGTCGGGAAGGAGAACATTGCCCAGCTGGGATGCGAGCTTGATGAAGAGAGGTCTTCTTTGAATCAGGAGGCCAGAGATGAGGCCAAAGATTCTGAAGAAGAAGCTGCCTATGTAAAAGATGGAAGTGGCACCTCCGCCAGCTGACAACCTCCAAAGCCAAGGTAGTTGAACGGCTGAAGAGGAAAAAGCCTTCCTGCCTTTGCTTTTCAGTATAACATTTACATGCCGAGCTCATTGTCTTGCTTTTTTTTCTTTGTTTGACCTTTACATAGCAATCGCCACTCTTTGTATATTTGTACAGAGAGTGACTTGTGACTTTGTAAATACAAGGTGAAGGATAATGAAGATCCTCCTTTTTCATTTTCCTCCATCCTTTTTTTTTCTTTTCTTTTTCTTTCTCCCTTTTTTTTTTTTTTTTTTTTTTACATTACCAATCCCAGTGCCCTCTCAGGTTTTCACTAAGACTGGCCCCCTTTAGCTTTTTCCAACGTGCCCTTTCGGGTTTTCACGTTGAGGGGTTACCCATTTTTGCCTGAAGCGCCTTTTCAGGTTTTCACCTCAGCCGGATTTTTTGATCTTTTTACCCTCAAGCATACAGTGAGCCGTATACTTAAGTCCATCGGGGTATCTCTACTTTTTAACCCCCTTTCTTTTTTTTTTTGACTTGACTGTTGAGGACTCGACTGACTTGGATAATTGAATGGCTAAGGGTTTGGTTGTAGAATGAGTGGTGTATTCGGATGTGGTTTGAGATTTGAATTTGGCCAATGACTGGAAATTCGGATTTGGGATTTGAATTTGGAATTTGGATTTGGATGCGGATTTGGGTTTGGGTATGAGTAAGTTGGGTGACTTGAGTCACCTTTGTGGTATTTTGGATTTGGATTTGAATATGGATATGAGATTTGGGTATGATTTGGCCCTGGACTTGGTTTTGAATGGGCTCTGGAATGGCATTCATTGTTTGGCTTTAGAATTTGAACTTCGCCCCTTCTTGATGGCTTTGTGCCGGGAGAAGAGATTTGCAATTGGATTCGAATGGCTGGAGAGGAAGAAGCCTTCCTGCATTTGCTTCACAGCACAATATTTACATATTGGGCTTGTTGCCTTGATCTCTTTTCTATGTGGTATCTGTCACCTTCTGCAAGTTTGTAATGTGGTGACTTGTAACTTTGTGAATGTATGAATGAAGGACTGAGAAATTTTCTTTTCCTTTTTTTTTTGTCACATTACCAGCCTTAGCGCCCTTTCGGGTTTTCACCAAGACTGGCCCCCTTTAGCTTTTTCCAACGTGCCCTTTCGGGTTTTCACGTTGAGGGGTTATCCATTTTTGCCTGAAGCGCTCTTCCGGGTTTTCACCTCAGCTGGATTTTTTGATCTTTTTACCCTTAAGTACACAAGGAATCGTATACTTAAGTCCATCGGGGTATCTTTATTTTTAACCCCTTTCTTTTTTATTTCTCCTTCTCTTTTTTTTTTTGAAGATTTGACTGGCTTAGATACTCAAAAAGGTGAGGGTCTGGTTCTGAAACGGGTGGTGAACTGGGATGGGATGGGTGGTGAACTAGGATGGGATGGATGGTGATGGCTTCTGAGCATGAAGATCTTTTTTTTTTTTTTTGGGTATTGTTATGGGCTTTGGTATGGAGCTCGGGGTTTGGATTTGAATTCGGCCTATCCTTGATGGTGTAGGGCCAAAATAAAGGGTTTGCATTCGGATTCACATTGGAATTAGGATTAGGTTTATCCTTGGATTTGAATATCGACATGTGGGGTTTAGGTTATTTTAGTTTTGGTTTTGGTTTTGGATTTGACATAGCCTACCTTTATGGTATTCTGGACTTAACATAGCCTACCTTTTTGGTTTGCCGGCTATGGTGATGATTTGATTTGGGTTTGACATAGCCTACCCTTTTTGGTTTGTTGGCTATGGTTTGGGTATTTGGATTTGACATAGCCTACCTTTTTGGTTTGCTGGCTATGATTTTTGGTATTTGGATTTGGCATAGCCTAACTTTTTGGTTTGCTGGCTATGATTTTGGTATTTGGATTTGATATAGCCTACCTTTGTGGTTTGTTGGCTATGGTGATGATTTGATTTGGGTTTGACATAGCCTACCCTTTTTGGTTTGTTGGCTATGGTTTGGGTATTTGGATTTGACATAGCCTACATTTTTGGTTTGCTGGCTATGATTTTTGGTATTTGGATTTGGCATAGCCTACCTTTTTGGTTTGCTGGCTATGATTTTTGGTATTTGGATTTGATATAGCCTACCTTTGTGGTTTGTTGGCTATGGTTTTGGTATTTGGATTTGACATAGCCTACCCTTTTTGGTTTATTGGCTATGGTTTGGGTATGGTTTTGGCATAGCCTACCTTTTTGGTTTACTGGCTATGGTTTTGGTATTTAGATTTGGCATAGCCTACCTTTTTGGTTTGTTGGCTATGGTTTCGGTATTTTGGATTTGATATTGCTTATCGTTGTAGCTTGGCACCTCATTTGGCGGGATACGCAAAATAAGCCTCCATCTTTCATTGAATTTTTTCCCCCTATTATTATATTTTCTTTTGGGTTTATACATGGAACGCCCTTGGCTTTCATGCTCGGTAGGGACTGACAAGTTTGGGGTATATGACGGACAGGTGGAAGTTTTGATTCCTTTGCCCCTATCTGTTGCAAACTTCATTTCATTGTTTTTCATTCTCTTTCGGCTTCATGCCTTTTGGGGTGATTGTTTTTTTTTTGTGGCTGGCCAGGGAGTTCATGTTCTGGCGCGTGGTACAATTTCAGGTGTTTCCCGTTGAGTGGGGGAAAGGGCACATTACCTTTATAGTCCACTAGCCGATACGCTCCTCCTTCATACGCCAGAGTGACGATATATGGACCGAGCCAAGTGGGTTGCAGTTTGCCACATGACTTTCCGGCCATTGCTTCTCTGCACTTGACCATGACAAGATCTCCTTGCTTAAAAGCTCTGGGTCTTGCTAATTTGTCGAATGCACGAACCATTCTGGCTTGATACACTTGAAGGGATTTATAGGCTTCAAGACGCTTCCCTTCTAGGTTGGAAAGCTCTTCGAGTCTTGCCTCCATTTGATCTTGGTCTTGGCATGGGAATTCATTTTGAATTGCCACCCGATAGGATGTCATTTCAATTTCTATAGGAATCATGGCCTCAGCTCCGTAGACTAAGGAGAAGGGTGAACACCCTGTAGGGGTTTTATATGTAGTTCTGTAAGCCCATAAGGCTTCATGAACCTTTTCTCCCCATTCCCGCTTTCTGTTGCTGATTATCTTGGCGAGCAATTTGCAGAGGGTTTTGTTGAAAGCCTCTGCCAATCCATTTGCCTGTGGATTATATACTGACGATGTCTTCCAATCAATATGAAATTTCGCCGCCAAGGCATATATTGTTTTGTTTCTGAATTGTGACCCATTATCGGATATGATTCTGTGAGGAGTCCCAAATCTGTATATTATGTTTTGCTCGACAAATTTGGCCACTGATTTTCCGGTTACCTCCCTCAAAGGGACAGCTTCAGCCCATCGAGAGAAGTAATCTGTGGCAGCCAATATGAACTTGTGGCCTTGAGATGAGGGTGGGAATGGCCCCACAATATCCATACCCCATTCGGCAAACGGCCAAGTTGGCGCAGTGGGATGCAGTACATTTGGTGATTTCCTTGGTATGGGGCCAAATGCTTGACACTGATGACATGTACGGGCATATTGGATGCAATCTGCGTACATGGTAGGCCAGTAGAAGCCCTTCAGTTTGATATTGATTTTCATCTTTTCCCCAGCCTGGTGTGCACCACACAGCCCGGAGTGAACTTCTTTCATGATAATTTTGGCTTCTTTGAGTGACAAACACCTGAGAAGGACCGACCCTTTCTTTTCATGGACCAACCTATATAGTTGATCTGCTATTATTTGATATGATGTAGCCCTGCGTAAGAGCTGAATTCTTTGTGCTCGGTCAGGAGGTAGCCAACCTTTCTTGATTCTGATAAGCGGCTCGCGCCAATCTTCAGATTCATTTGTTATATCTAACTCTGCAGTATATACCTCTTCGATCATAATATCAAACTCAGCGTCGAAGACACTCGGCATGAGTCTTCTGTGGCGGACTATTATGTCCACTTCTCCTTCAGGAGGCAATTTTATGGCAGAGGCCAATTTGGCCAGAGCATTTGCCTGGGAATTTTCATTTCTTAGTATATGGGATATATCGAAAAAGCTGAATTGCTCTTTGAGCTTCATGGCTGTATTGTAATATGGAAGTAGTTGCGGTTTACGGACTTCATACTGGCCCAGTATTTGTCGGATGACCAGTTGTGAGTCCCCATAAACTTGTATGCCTTTGATTCCCATTTCGAGAGCCAACCGGAGCCCAATAATTAGAGCTTCATATTCAGCTTCATTATTTGTGAGTGGCTTCATCAGAGCACAGGAGTTGTATAAGATTCCTCCATATGGAGTGACTAAGACGATCCCTGCTCCAGTAGAGACAGTGGTGGAACCATCAGTATAATGAAGAGTTCGGGAAGCTCCATCGAAATATAATTCCCAGGAGGGTAGCTCAATTGTGGCAACCTCTTCGAGAACTGAATTTTCACTTGCAGGAGAGAGAGTTTCTTCTTCTGGGAGGTTTATAGATAAAGGGGAATCTTCTGGCACTGGATGTGCGGCTAAGAATTCGGCCAAGCCTTGCCCTTTGATTGCCCTCTGTGGGGTGTATGTGATATCAAATTCCATAAGGAGCAGAGCCCATTTCGCGAGTCTTCCTGACAATATGGGTTGCCTTAGCAGATATTTGATTGGATCATACTTGGAGATGAGTTTAATTTCATGAGACAGCAGATAATGCCTCAATTTCTTTGCAGCGAGTGCTAGGCATACTTTTTCCATTAGAGCATACCGGAGTTCCGGTCCAATTAGCTTTTTGCTAAGATAATATAAAGCTTGCTCTTTATCATCTTCATTTGTTTGTGCCAGTAGAGCTCCCAAAGAAGCATCCATAGCTGCAATATAGAGTATAAGAGGCTTTCCAATAATTGGTGCCCCTAAGACTGGAGGAGTGAGAAGATACTCTTTGATTTGTTCAAGAGCATCCTGACATTCTTGGTCCCAGATGAAGGGAGCATTCTTTTTCATTAATTTGCCGAACGGCATGCATCTTCCTGAGAGATTGGATATGAATCGCCTGATATAGGCTAATCTCCCTTGGAGTGACCTTAGCTCTGTCAAATTTTGAGGAGAAGGCAGTTGCTGGATCGCCTTGATTTTGTCAGGGTCTATTTCCATTCCCCGATATTTGACGACGAATGTTTTTCAATCGTCGAACACTTTGATCTGGTCTTAAAGAATGGATTTGCAAGCAATTGGGTGGCAGAGGAATGCTCCCATTGATAACTTGACTTTCATAACTGATGCTCCGCCGTTCTGGGCGGGTTGCTTTGCTTTGAGAATTCTCTGTAGGTAATTTGGCAAAGCTTTGGTTTATCACAAAAAGCTCGCCAGTTTCATTGTCTTCATTTGAGGACTCAATTTGCTTACTTTTCCCTTTAGAGAGGGAGGAGGGTTGAAGATTTGATCCTCCAAGATATAAAGGGCATCAGTCAGGTTGCATTCATCTTCCCGAAACAGGGCTTGATCGGCAAAGACTGTATACTGCTTCCCTTCTTTTGCATATTTGATGCATTGATGGAGAGTTGACGGGATGACCCAAAATTTTTATAGCCAAGGTCTTCCAAGCAATATTCTGTATGTTGTATCAGCATCAATAATGTAGAAGGCTACCTTGGTGGTGAAGCTTCTAAGAATTAAGTTGACAGTGACTCTTCCAATGGCCTCTTCTGAATTTTGGTTTAAAACCGGTAATTCGTACATCTTTTACCTATTGCATATGAGGCATGAGATGTAGAGATTCAAGGGCTTTATAAGGCATTATATTGATAGATGCCCCCATATCGGCCAGGATCCAACACAATTTGTTGCCATTGACTTGTCCCTTCATATATATGTAAAGGACGATTGTGGCATAGTAGCATTCCTTTATCTGTGAAGGTGACACCTGCTGCTAGTGCTTCATATATTTGAGCTTGGAAATCAGCCATATGAGCTTCATATATTTCTGTTTCTTGGGGTATTTTGACGAGAGTTTCCCTCAAGTCCTTACTTCAAGCAATTGCCTCCCAGACAGTAAGGTTGGCGGGGAGTGATTTGAGTTGCTGAAGAATTTTGTCAAAAGTCTTGGCACGTGTCTGATCCGATGAGGGAGATCCCTCAATCAAGGATTCAGATGGCTTCTTTGGCTTGACAGATTTCTTTTGAGAGATAGGAATCAACAACCTTCCATTTGAAAAGGGAGGAGCGTTGTTCGGCTCATTTGATGAGGCATGGGGACTTTGACTCTTTTCTTTTGTATGAGAAGGCATATTGGGCAGTTCTTCTTCTTCATCTGAGGGATTGAAGACATAAGATCCTTCCTGTATTTCATCTTCAGGAAGAGGCTTTGATTCTTTGCCATGAAAAAGTATGACTTTGCTTGATTTTGTAATGTCAGGCTTCTCGGAAGTGGTAGCTGCAGCTTTTTGCTCTTTACCATGCCCTTTCTTGTGATGATGATTATTTACCGGCCAGCGCTGGTATGTCAGCATGATCGTGCAGAGAGATGATGCTTCTCTATAGCTTTCTCCTGTAATTGATGGAGCCAGTCCCAGAGCCGGATTTTCCATTCTAGCTCATCCCATAGGTATATTGACCGAGGGTAGCTTTATCAGAAGACCTAGAAGGAGTATATTCTTTCAAATAAGCCCTAAGCCCTAAGTCCTAGGCCCTAAGGCCCTACGTCCTAGGCCCTAAGTCCTAAGCCATTTTTTTTTTTTTTTTGAATCATGTTAAGAAATGATGCTCCCCCTTTTCTGGAGAGTTTTTTTTTTTAATTGATATCTGAGGTACCTCAGCAGCAGCATCACGCTACATTTGTTCTTTTTCTTTTTCATTCTTCTTTTATTATTATTATTATTATTCTTTATTTGTTTTTTTTTTGTTTTGTTTGTTGTTTTTTATTTTTTGTTTTGTTTATATATATGTATATATATGTATATATTTTTATTTCATACCTGAGGAGCTTTAAGTGAGCTTATGACTTTCTGCTCTGAAGATGATTTGGAGATGCTTCTCTTGTTGGAGCCGCCTCTTACTGTAGAGTTGTTGACTCTTTTGGAACTGGCTGATTTTGAGGGCCGACAGTGACCCATTTACAAAGATTGCATTAATTGCTTCTTCAATAATTGAAGATGGGAGTTGGTGATAATGATCCACGAACTCCTCTGCTTACTGGGAGATTGGCTTTGTCGCAGCTTCCTTTGATATTCTAATTCTGTATTGAAAAAGATCAATTTTAAATTGCTATATTTCGGCTTTGACTTTGTATCGTCCATAGCTCAGTGGATGACGATAATATTCACATATCTTGGGATTCTGGACTTGAACCATAGGCTCGTTGTGACACCTTATTTGCTGGCGCCAAAGAATTCCCATATTGATCAATTTTTCCTTCCCAGATATGAGTTTCGACCAAATCATGGAGATCCCGACAATAGTCATACATCTCCTTTCACTCTGAAAGATATATGATGCTGGTTCAAGTGTGGAAACCAGACTTTGCCTTCTGAGATTGTCAAGTGTAAACCTGGTGCTCTTTGTTGCAAATGAGAGGCTTATTGTAGAAGATGCACATTTGTATACGATTGACTGGATAAATATGGATTTGAATGCTCCCCCACTGATGACCGAGGAAGACCAAAGGATGATGATGCACTAATGACTTTCACCACATAGGATCCAGGATTGGCTGGTCCATTTGGTGGTTGCTGAGTATGAGGCTGGTTGACCCGATGAATATTCAGGTCAATTAGCTTTTGAATATCATTTTTGAATCTTATGCGATCTTTGATACTATGACCCATCATTTGATGATATGGGCAGTAATTGGCTAATATTTCTGCCGGAGCTCGGTAATCCATCAATCCGGATTGAAGGCATAGCCGGAAAAGTGAGTAAGTGAGATGTCGAGGGAAAGAATATAACCTTGCCGGCTCGACAGGAGTTGAAGGATCTTCGGATAGCCACCCAATTGAGTCTGCATATGGCGACATAGGAGGCGGTTCTGAATATATTTGAGTATGCATGAGTATATTTGCCTTTGGGCTTTCCTCATTATTCTATGTGGATCATGCCTTGATCTTGGTAGAGAATGAGCTCCTGAATTATCTTGAGGAGGATCACATGAATGACCGTTCTCGGGATGATTTGAATTTGTTGGAAGTCTCGTCATATAAATGACATTGACAGATTGCTCTGGTCGATCCCAAGCATGAAGTTGAGGAGGGTCAGCCAGAGCATTTTGCATAGATATGAGGCCATTTGAATGATCTTCCGGACCTCATTTTTGAAGACGTAGTAATCTTCAATTGCATGCCCCACCATACGGTGATACGGGCAAATTGAGCTGATTGATTTGGCTGACACCTGTCTGCCTCTTTGGTTCTGGCAGTGATATTAACTGATTATCAAGGTAAAGATCAAAGAGCTTCTTTGTATGCTCCTTCTTGAAGAAATAGGGAGCTTTCATGCACTCTGCCAATGATGGCACCGGAGCTTTGGTTTCTGATTTCTTGTTTGGGTAGGAGAGATTGTTGCCCCCCTTTGCTTTATTATCAGGTGAGAAGTCAATAACATTGACCTCCTTTGTTGGCTGTTTGCGCTCTTTGGGGAGCTTGCTTTTATAAGATGTGTGAGCCATTTGTTTGGCTAAATATATATATATATATATATATATATATATCTCAATTTCTGCTACTGCAAAATTTAATTGATCGAAACTCTGGATATTTCTTCCCAAGAATTTCTCGTTGACTGTTGATATGAGGCCTTTTCGGCGGATAGAAATTGCATCTTCTTGAGCGGGAGGATTATTGCATTTCATGCTAAACTTTCTCCACCTCTTGATGAAGTGGATTGCCGATTCCCCATTTCTTTTGTTTGAGCGAACATAATTTGGCGAGAGAGATACCTTCCCTTCAGCCGTTTGGAAACGGTCTAGGAATTTCTTTTGCAGATCCGCCTAATCAGCAACTGAGTTAGGCTTGAGTTCTGAATACCATTGAAATGCAACTTCAATCAAGGAGGTTGCAAAATATCTGAGGAGATAAGATTTGCCGATGGCGAGCTTGCCCAAGGCAATAACATAATGTGCCACATATTCCAGTGGTAACCCATGTCCATTAAACTTTGATAGTTTTGAGACCTTAGGGCATGTTTCTGGCAGCTTCTTGAATTGATGATATACTGGATATGGAACAGATTATAGATCTGTCATCTGCATGCCTTCGCTCTGCTGAGCGAACATATTTTGAATAATTTTCTATATCTCATGCCTTTGAATGGGAATACCTTGAATTGTTTCTGTTTGAGGATGCATAACATTGGACGGATCAATGATATCCTGACCCGTAGTTTGAGGAAGAAGACCAGTTGTAGAAACTGCCGAATAATTTGCCGGGGCAGACCCATCTGGATGCTAAATTTGTTGATTTTCAGTAGAGACTGGCTCTGTAGAATGCTGGAGGCTTGAAGTTGCCAATCACCTCATTTCATTTAGAAGCACAACCATTTGAGATTGATATTGCTGCATCATTTGGCATTTACCCTCGCCTGACATTACTTGGAAATTTTCCTTTGTAGGTAAATCAATGACGGCGTTGATATTTGAAGTAGGAAGCCGATCTTCTTTGATCTGAACATTTGTCTCTTTGACGAAGGGGATTTGAATTCCTTCATATTGAAAGCCAACACGAGGGGGAGCTTGACTAGATGTTCCGGCTTGTCAGTCGGGCTGGCGGTTTCTTGTGGCAAATTGCTTGATGGCCTCAGTAGGAATATTTGGATTGGCTTCTGCGATTTGTTCCGCCATTTCGCTAGAGTCATTCCTAGAGGCATATTATGAGGAGATTATAAGCTTGGGTTTTTCCTCAGCTGCCCAAGTAACACGTCGTCTTATTGACGGACGGGTACTGGCATTAGGAATTGCCCCCAGCCTATCAAGTACTGAGATTCGCTGTATACGATCAGGGATCGATATGCGAGATTTGAATTACTAATTTGGATTTTCTTTGACTACTCGGATATTCTCCGAGCCTTGAAGAGTATACCTTGATTTCTTGTATATTCCTTTTCTCTTTTTTGTCCATGATAGTGTTTGGATTCAGCACGTTGGAAGGGAGCATTTTTGATGTTGCCTCTCTTGCTGAACATTATTGGTGTATTTGCTTGGATCTCTTTTGAGCTTCTGAGCTTTCTTTATGGGATCCCAGATTTGTTTGAACTCGGCAGAGTGCCGAGTCTTTTGCCTGACATCGGCTTCCTTCTTGGAATCTCTTGATTCCCCTTGAAATCACCGCAAAACTCAGAAGCGGTTTGAGGTTGGGATTGTAGGAATATACCTATCCCGTGGGGTGATAGGTTGGCTTCCGTCGAGCTGTACCTGCAGACCTCTGATCATGATGGATTTGTCGGATCTTGAGGTGGCAGCTGATGGCCTTTTACTTTAATGATTTTATTTTGTCCTTGTTGTAGGGATGGAAAATATGATTTTGAAGGAGTTCGTCTGGACTGAAAAAGTCCAGATTTGGGTTGACTTAGTCTTGCTAAATGGCTATCCCTTCTTTTTTTTTTGGGTCAAAGGTATGGTATGAGAATTTGGTGGAGTCTACCATTGAGGTTTTGTGGCTACGATTTTGGAATTTCAATTTGGATTTTGGTTTCGGATTCAGCCTACCCTGACGGTTTGTGGCTATATTTGATGCTTGGTTTTAATGTATTTCGGGATTGCATATGGTTTGGAATTTGAATTTGAGATTGGACATGACCGGCCTTGATGGCTTGCTGGTCATGAACTTGAGTTTGGATATGGTTTTGAATTTGGATTGGACATGACCTACCTTGATGGCTTGCTGGTCATGAACTTGAGTTTGGATATGGTTTTGAATTTGGATTGGACATGACCCGCCTTGATGGCTTGTTGGTCATGAGCTTGAGTTTGGATATGGTTTTGAATTTGGATTGGACATGATCTGCCTTGATGGCTTGATGGTCATGAGCTTGAGTTTGGATATGGTTTTGAATTTGGATTGGACATGACCTGCCTTGATGGCTTGCTGGTCATGAACTTGAGTTTGGATATGGTTTTGAATTTGGATTGGACATGACCCGCCTTGATGGCTTGTTGGTCATGAGCTTGAGTTTGGATATGGTCTTGAATTTGGATTGGGCATGACCCGCCTTGATGGCTCATAGCCAATAAATGTTGTTGGCCAGAGTTAGGCTGATCCCCTTTATTAGTATTACCTTTGGAGAGCATTCGGATGCCCCCTGCTGATAATAACAGGACGAGCTTTGGCTTGCCCACAGCTCTCGTGGATCTTCCTTGTTAACTTGTTGGAGAGAGGCTTTTGAGTAGCATCTTCTTCATAGGCCGGAAGGGATCCGACAATTGTTGGAAAAATCCCCAAATATGATCGGAGTCGCCTGGTAACCGAACCTGGCATGATTGTTGATGGCGAGTGGTCCATAAGTGACGGCCATCTTCAACAGCTTATGATTTGCCTTTTTGTTTGTACCTTCAAGGGAAAATATCAGTATTAGGACTTTCATGAAAAATATACGTATGTCTCATCCTTTTTGCTATGAATGGTGAGAAGAGGTCCCACCGGGCGTGCCAGTTGTTGACACGGGATTTATATCACTTTAACATATCGTTTGGTTTTGTTTGCTCATTTCATTTTATCTGGTTCATGTATCCATTTTCCTTTGGGTATTCATTTATTTCACATGCTTTGATTTGTGTATTGTGATTTGCGGGGCGTGCCAGTCTGTCTAACAGACAGAAGAAAGAGTCCGCGCAATGCGGAGAAGGTATTTTTGGGTGTCCATGGAACGGACATGTGTGGTGTCCGTGAACGGACGGGTATGGTGTCCGTGAACGGACGGGTATGATGCCCGTGGAACGGACGGGTATGATGCCCGTGGAACAGACGGGTATGATGTCCGTGGGACGGACGGGTATGATGTCCGTGGGACGGACGGGTATGATGTCCGTGGGACGGACGGGTATGATGTCCGAGGAACGGACGGGTGCGCCGTATTTTAATCTGAACTCCTTGAGTCTCGTATCTATACTCATCAGGTGATTGAGGTAGCGTGTGCTGGACCTCTGTCTCCATCGACCGGAGTCGATGTTACATTTACATCGAGTTAAGACTCTTGGTGTTATTTAACACCAGTTTTAACCCGAATACCATTCATAGCAAAGGGGATGAGAAAATACACACTTTTTTAGAAAATCCTGGTCATGATGTATCATTTTTCTTTTGGTTATTTTTGAAATACTTTTGCTTTGAGTGTTTCATTTTTGAAAAGACTGCCCTTTGTGGAGTCCGAGATATGACTTTTAAGAAGGGAACAGATATATTTCCGTGAACCCATTTGGGGTCTTCCTCCTCTCCTTTTTTGAGAAAGATGTTGTTTGAAGGTTTTATTTTGGAAAACCTGAGGATTATTATTGCAGACGGGCATACACCCGTGCATTTGATTCCGAACTTGGGGGAAGTCGTGATTAGAAGTAGCATTTAGAAGAGTTGCTGCATCAACCCCCTTTTTTTTTATGACGTGATATTCTTTTACAACATCTCTTTTTTTTTTAAAAGAAGTCCGAATTGAGGCAGAGTTTCCTTCCTCCTCGTTCATCATTCATTTTTTTACTTGTATGAGTATGATTTTCGAAGAACGTATGCATATATCTCCATGGACGTTCTTGTCAATTTGAAGTTCCTTTCTAGAAACTGCCCATACGAACACAGTTCTTGTGAGTATGCATTCATGCTGCTCTTTGGAGTAACTGAGCACAGTTCAGGTCCTGTCACAGTTCGGGTTCTGTCCCCTTTTTCTTTGGATGTATGTATATCATCACAATTTTCATAAATTTATTTTGGCAAAGTTTCTGCCTATGCGGAATGTCCTCACGGAGATATATTCATATGAACATGTATTTATATCCATGTGTCCTCAGAGGATCTTTGTCCGGAGGGATTTTGCCCTTAAGAAAGTATGTGTGTATGATCATAAATTTGCAGTTTACGCATATTTTCTCACCGATTCCTATTTGAATGGAGTATCCAGCAAAAGGTACCATCTGCAAATGCAGAATCCTTTTTGAGAGGCATACGCATATAATTGCGAATTTATGATTATATAGACATGTCCGTGGGCGGAGACTCCATTTGGGCGGAGTTTCCTCTTGGGAACACATGTATATGAATACAAAGTTTGTGATTATATTGATATGTTTTTAGAGGGAAAACTCTGACATGGGCAGAGCTTCCTTTCAAGAAACACATGTGTATAGGCACAAATTTGAATTTTATAGATATGTTCTTAGGCGGAATCTCCACTTGGGCAGAGTTTCCTCTAGGAAACATGCATATAAAAATACAAATTTGTGAATATACAAACATGTTCTTGGGCAGAATCTTCCCTTGGGCAGAATCTCCTCTAAGAAACATATCAATATAAACACAGATTTGACATTTATAGATATGTTCTTAGGTTGAATCTCCACTTGAGCAGAGTTTCCTCTAAGAAGCATATATATAAAATACGAATCTGTGAATATATGAATATGTTCTTGAGCAGAATCTCCACTTGGGCAGAGTCTCCTCTAAGAAACATATGCATATAGCACAAACACACCATCCCGGAGAGTTTAAAACTCAATGGGAGGTGGCATGAATAACAAAGGTATCTAAAATACCATATGTCCGGAATGGACGATATTTAGAACCTATAGCCTGTGAGGGCCGGTGCCGCTATTGCGGACTTTTAACCGATGAAGTTTGCCGATGCCGTATGCAAAAAATTTGATGCCTTCACTCACATACAAGAAATGGGATTGAGAGAAGGAAAGCTTTGTAAATTCTTTGAAGAACTTTCTATTGCTCGGGCTTTGGGAGAGAAGGGGACAGCAATTTGCTTCAAAGGGGGGGCTGTAGCACCTTCTCCGGCCGACCAGCCTCTCGAATGGGGGAATGGGGGTGCCTTTTATAGGGGAAGGCACCCCCTTACATTGTGTGGGAATGGGGGCCTCTAACCGATGGGGGTTCCATCGGTTAGAGGGAAAATTCCCTCTAACCGATGGGGGTACCATCGGTTAGAGGGTTAAAGCCCCTCTAACCGATGGGGGTACCATCGGTTAGGGCTTTTTCTCCTTTTTTTATTTTCTGTTTTTCTATTTTTTCTGTTTTTTTTTTTTCTGTCTTTTTTTTTCTGTCTTTTTTCTGTTTTCTATTTTTTTGTTTTGTGTTTTTTTTTTTTTGAAAGGGGGACCCCTTAACCGATGGAAGTTCCATCGGTTTAGGGGGAATCCCCCCCTAACCGATGGAACATCCATCGGTTAGAAGGGAAAACTCCCCTAACCGATGGTACTTCCATCGGTTAGAGGGGAACTCCCCTCTAAAGCTCCATCGGTTAGAGGGGAGTTCCCCTCTAACCGATGGAAGTACCATCGGTTGGAGGGGATTCCCCTTCCAACCGATGGAAGCCCCATCGGTTAAGGGGGAAAACCCCCTTAACCGATGGAGCTACCATCGGTTAGGGGGAAAAAACCCCCTAACCGATGGTATTCTCATCGGTTTAGGGGAGGGGCTTAGAAAGTCTATAAATAGACCAACCTCCCCTTCATTTGAAGGGGTCTTGCCCTTTGGAGAATCCCGTGCCATTCCGGACATTTTGTCGGAAGTTCTGCCGTCCCGGACGGAGAATTAATTGCAAGTCTTTGGAACCTTCGTGGCGGACTTGTTCTCGTACTTATCTTTCACATGTGGTCTTGTAGACCTCGTAATGCCGGAATTCTTCCGTGCCGTATTTTTATCCGGAGATTTATTCTCCTCGGCATCTCCCACTTGCTTGGGGTGCTTGACAATACTTGAGAGCTTGAACGCTCGGATCAAGTTATGACTTTAAGTAACCTTGGGGTCACCCTAATCATAACTGTTTTGACCTCTTAACCAAGCCGTTAAACCGGTTAGGTGGGATCAACTTTTTACTGGTAGTTGCCAACTTCCGGTTAAGTAGCCATCCTCTTTTCATAGGGTAGTTAACTGATTGGTTGGCCACTTGTTGGACCACTATATAAGGGAGCATTGGTGCTTCTCTTTAACAAGCACCCAATACATTTTTTTTTGCTCCAACAGCCGCCACGGAGGTCCTTGTGCTGTTGGCCTAACATGTATATGAGGTTGTGCTCACCAAATAGCTTCCGGCCAAAGGGGTGCCCGATGACCTGGAAGGAGTCGGGGCGGACATTGGAGAAGACGGCGTGGAAGAGGTCCGCAAAGCACATGAAGACAATGAAGCGGCCGACGTGGTAGCAGAGGCCGTGCTGGGAATGGGACGAGAGATGGGAACGAAAGGGATTAACTCGGCTCTTTGGATAGGGTTTCAGTACCCAGGAATGGAACCCGAAATGGGTAATTTCAGGTCAGCTCCGAATCCAGATGAGAACTATTTCGGATCGAAATGTGTGACCCGAATCCGATTTGAATTTCGGATCCGGGACGGATTTTCGGATCCTATAGATTCATTGTCACCCCTAGCGCCAGAAGTCAGGTACCCTGATGCTTTGAGCATGTTATGACTGAGGTAGAGGTCAGCAGGTTTTTGTCCTTGTGCCATGAGGAAGATTGGTTTGGAGCCGTTTCTCAAAACCCCATTTTGTTCTTAAGCTTATGTCTAGAATGAGGAAAAAATGGCCCAAGGCAGTGATTTGTATAGTTCACTTGTGTGCAAACATGGTTGAGAGAGAGGACACCATGGGGAGAGTTGTGAAGCCACGGTCCTAGCTAGTCTCACTCTTCTTACTTGTCTCACTCTATGAGATTTCCAGAGCCTGGTAGAGGTGGTTAAACGTGGGGCCATGGCTTGAACAGGCTGCAATGGTGTTAGCTCTGTTGGGTCCTCACTGGCCTCACACCATACGTGGAAGTGGTTAGGCACGAGGCAATAGTTGGGAGATGAGTCGCCCGTTGGCACACCTGATTATGAGGCTAGTGGTCATGCTCTCCTATCTTTGAGGCTAGGATGTCTACTAAATCATCAAGAGTAAGCTAGTGCAGGTCAGCTAGGCCCAATCCAGGTTTAGCACCTTGTTGACATTGACTTCCTGAGTGTGTGTTCTATGTTCTCTTTGTGTAGACCGATTTCAGTACCTTACACCGTTCACTACTTGCTTAGTTGCTACCTTCCTGCATTGCTTATTTTACTTTATTATACTGTGCTTTTCTTTGTTTTGATTAAGTTGTGGAATTGAAGGATCCCTATTGAGCCTATGACTAATAAGGCTCACTCCCTATTTTTTTCAAGTGAGGGCTCACATCAGCAATGTCTGCCTCTGTCCGGAAAGCAGCTTTGGGATATATTATATATAGCATTTCTTTTTACTTGTACTTACATTTGGGACACTCTATTCCATGTAAACAATGTAATTTACTGTTTGTTATAGTTATTTCAGTTTCTTGTACACTTCACTAGATCAGTCACTTGGCCGTTCTGGGTCTTCGGACTTGTGGGCAACGAGCCGAGGTTCGTGCTGCTTCAGGTCCTTAGCAGGCCATGGATCCTGGGGCGCTACATTTCATATACTAAGATTTCCATACATTATCAGCCTTCTGAATTGAACATACACTAAAAATTGGGATTTGCTACAAGTACAGGACATGAACCTAAAAGCCGTATTTATGTCATCTTTCATAAACTAAAGTTCCCATATCTTATCATACTTCACAGATATAGAATTTCGAGGAGGATAAGCACCAAAGGATTGCACATTCAGTTGAGTTGTTGGCTATGTTGCACATTCAGGTAAGTTGTTGGCTATGTTGAAAAGAATTGGTGAACTGAGGTATTCAGCTAATTCAGTCTAGCTCTGATGGTTAGTGTTACACTAAAGCAATCTACAATGTGTATAGCAATTCATGTTACAATGGAGTTGAGTATTGCATGCTCCCATGGATCATGTTTACAGGCACCCTCACAGTTTTTGTAGAACTGAAGATGTCCTTATACTGCAGAAATGTGAAAACAAAATTGTTCCCCTCTCCGACCCCACTTGGCATATCATGCAGTTTTCTTCCCACTTTTCTTAATAAAGCAGGATTATCTATGTTCAAATTGAATAGACAGAATTGAGATTTAATCATACACAAAGGTTTGATAAAATTGAGATTTTATCTTACGATAAGGAAGATATCAACAGGTCAACTAATCAAGCATCCACCAATAGTCACTGCACATCATAAACAAAACTTCAAGGGTCACTTTTTCTGCTTTGCAACACAGAGAACCAACCTTGTTTTGAATAACATCATGCAAGTTGTGTTTCTCAATGAAGTCAAATACTTCGGGCTTCATTAGCTGAAAAAGACAAACCCAAATTGTATCAATAGATGTTAAAATAAACATCGGGATAAAGCATGTACATGAGTCCCTTTTGTCCGTTTTCAACAAGTCCCAACAAACTGTGGTATTTATTTATCCATAAAAAAAAAGAAGTTTTGCATTAATTTGCAAGGACATGAAACTGAAATGCAATGATCAGGTTGAAAGCACCACAATGAACAATATGTAAACTAACTAATCCGTAAAGACATGCAATTTGACCTTTCTACCTTACAAAGCAATTTGATCCTTTTGCAATACAAGATCCAATCTTACAGAGTTTCCATTGGTGACCCCTTTCATAAGCTAATAAAATATTGTACTGTTACTAATCTACCTCTCTTTATCCATAGAATATAAAAAACGTCAAATGAAATACTTACATCGGCATATAATGAAAAGGCTTTCTCATACTGAGTGTTGATCACATATAACTCTGCCAATGCCTATAGTGGAAAAAAATGTCATTGCAATTTGCAAGGAACCAAAAGCCATAGATCTAGCAAGGAAGCAGAAAAATAAAAATATTAATCAAGCAATAGAACTGAGTACTACCTCCTTGAGGAATTCAGTCATTGAGGATGTATTAAGCTGAGGCTCGATGGCGGAAATTACAGGCAAGACAGAATATATCTTTGGTGGCCATGATTTAACAGTTGACAATAGGTCCTTGTGAAAAGCTGGGTTATTTGCCAAGGCAACAAGTGCAACCTAGATTACATATAATTAAACATGAGAAATATCATAACCCAAAAGAACCTAACTTGACAGAAAGAGAGAGAGAGATCAACACAAGGCAGACCAAAGGAATTGGTCAGAATTATGGACCTCATAGGCAGTATCACTCAACCGGGGATTCTCAGTAGGCATATAAGGAACCAAAGCAGGAAGCTGACGGAGATGAGCAAAGTGGAAAACCCATCTGTCAGGAAGGAGAGAGTTATTTTCTACCAATACAAGTGCTAAAATTGACAAAGGAAAAACAACTGTTGGCAGTACAGCAGTACCTTTCCCATGCTGATGCAGAACCCCTCAGTAACTTTGGACACAAAGATGCAGCTTCAGCATATTTTCTTTCCACAATTAAATGATCAAGGTAACTTGATCCCACCTGAACACAAAAAAAGGCATACAAGCTTCAGCATGCACAGAAAATAAAATTTCTTTTTCATTCACCTTACAAAGATTTCCTTTAACCATGTTGTAATTCCATCTAACCATGTGATATCATTATATGATCCGCATGAACAAATTGACAAGGTAAATAAACAAGAAAGATTGTCAATTTAATGTTCCAAATGGTCATGACCTTTTCCTTGATATCATAGACAAAGACAAAATACTTGAAGCAAATGGTAAGCATATATAAATAACCAAGTTCAACAATAATGGAATCTTGGACCATCTTCTAAGTTGGTCGTCTTCTCACAACAAAATCATTACTTCATGGAAGAAGACCCCTCTGGAGAACATACAGAATAGGTAAAGGGGGAGTAGATGATACAAAACTCTATGCCATATTTCATCGGATTAAAAGTTGGCCACTCTAGACTGAAACATGGATGGCAAAATCGACCGACTCGGATTCCTATGTCGATCCTTCTTTTTTTCTTTTTTTTTTGGCCGGGGGGGGGGGGGGGGGGGGGGTGAGGGGGGAATGCTGACCCACCCACGATGTAAGGTGGAATCGGACTAGATGGACCCGAATCGGACTAGATCGGCCCGATTCAATCCGATTCCGCACGATCCACCCCAATTTCACCTGCTGTAGTTTCTCTCCACTTACCTTATTTACCAGAGGTCCTGACATCATTTAAGTATATGTTATATTTGTAGTTTCATTTACTTAAGATATTACATGTAAATAAGGAAGTACCCCCCATTTGAACCTAATAAAAATCCAAAATTCATCTCTTACCAATAAAAAGTCAAAATTTTCATCTAAGAAAAAAATCGTGATTTTGGTGATTCCATCAAAATAGCGTCTTTCTAATCCTTCGTAATTTGGTTAGGAGAGTGACTCCTTTGGAGAATTCACATGCACGTTTGACTTTTTTCACCGGATTTTAGATTTTTAGTGTTCCATGGGGTTTATTTGAATTGTGAAATTTTTAGATAGACCAAATTATGAGGGATTAGAAAGATGCTATTTTTGATGGAATCACCAAAATCACGATTTTCTTCTTGGATGGAAAAGTTGACTTTTTATTGGTAAGAGAGATGATTTTTTGGATATTTTTATTGGATTCAAATGGTGGGGGGGGGGGGGATACTTCCTTATGTACATATAATATCTTAAGTAAATGAAACTACAAATACTAACATTTACTTAAATGACATTTAGATAAATAACCACGCCTTAAGATGATGTTCAAGTAAAATGCAATTTTTCATTAATCGATTTATTTACATTCAAATGCTTGTGCATGATAAGATTGAATTTCATTATGTTTATATTCAATGAATTTTTATGTGTTTTCCTAATTTTTTGTGATTTTTCATGATTTTATCTGTTTTTTCCCCTCATTTTCCGTGATTTTCCACAAATTTTCTTCATTTTTTTAACCTGTCCGATCCGGATCGGCCAGATCGCTCGATCCGATCCAATTCGGATTGGGATCGGCCATGGCCGATCTAGACCCCGATTTCGATCTTGCCATCCATAGACTGGAATTGGTCACTCATAATAAGAACCATCAGGATGCATTCTTTGATCTCACAACTGCGGGAATTTGTTGGAAGCAGCATGAATTATTTTTCCTCTTTCTGCATACTATAATGTTCCATAATAAACCAAAAAATGGCCAAACACCATGGAAAACGGCTACTTTTACATATGAACTAGCACTAGATAAAACCAACTTTCATTGACCAGAGATAAGCAACCTATTCTTTCCATGTTCATGTCCAACTCCCAGTAGATCAATCTAGACATGGGAGCAGATATTAGTCAGTAATGCTGTCAATAAACCAGGGCTGCCTGTGCACAATTGGGACATCACAGGCTAAAGTTCAGGTTACCATGTTAAGCTGCAGGCATCAGGCTGATAAAGAAGATCCACAGGCTTTAAAAAGCATGCCTCCTAGAGATAATGATGATCTCCCGCTTAGGTGACCCCCAGGCTGAGAGGCAGCTCAACATAGTGGCATAGTCCTTTACATCTGGTCCCGCCATGCGGACTGCTGCTTTTGCTGGCATAGAGAAATGCTTATTGCAAGGGCATTCTTGCATTTCTATTGCAAGAGTGCTCTCCCATTGGTCCACCTAAGATGGACCAATGTGCCATGACATGTTATTTATGAGCCCAACTCAAGTATTTATGAGCCCAACCCAAAAGTTTATGAACCCAACCCAAAATTTTATGAGCCCACTTGCAACTCAAATGCAAGTGTGCTCTTGCGCTAAGCATTGCTCGCTGACATATACACCGCTGGAGAACAGGTTGGCCATCCTGCAACAGCTAAGGGCCACATTTTCCTTTTTTTCCATTTTACTCTTTTCATTTTTGGAGGGAGGAGGCCTGGCATGTGCACTGCTGGAAGACAGGTTGGCCAGTCTACAACAGCTAAGGTCCCTTTTCTTGGCGGATGGGGAGGTGGAGATGCACTGCTTAAATTTGCAAGGGGTCCCAACTGGTTTCTTCACAACAAACTTTGCCAGACATATGGTTGCAAATCCTTATTTTCTGTAAAACGATTTCATTCATCTCCTCCACAACTTCCACCTTACTGGAACATGCCTTCTGTCAAAGGCTCACAACTTGCATATAGTTTCTCTTATCATTTCCCCTTTTTGAACTTGTTTCTCTTATCACTCTCCCCTTAAGTTATACACTGAAGATGCATTCATAGGTTTTATTATTAATATTTCAGTGTGACTATAGGTGGCTGAATGAGGTTTTGGTCCCACAATTTTAGCACATCAGGTCCCTTTAATTCATTGGGAATCCTTTTGTTGAACATGAATCATCGGGTTTTTTTTTTTTTCTTTCCCTTTTTTATGACACCAAGGTAAACCCCCTTTACCCAACCATCAAGCACAAAGGATATCACCAATAGCCCGAGTGTAACATCTCGGGCTTTCCGGCTTTCCGTTTTGTGTGGGGATGACTGGCGACTAAGGCGTCCGCCTTGGCGACGCGTTAGTGTCGCGACGGAGCTAGCCGTCGCGACAGTCATCCGTGTTGCGACCAGTGCCTGCGTCGCGTTCTGGTCGCGCCTTGTTTCTCTGCCAGCGTCTTGGTGTCGCGCCCGGTCAACGGTCCGACAGTGGTTTCCGCTTTTTGGTCGTCTGGCGCCTGTCATAGTGGCAGGCGTGGCAGAGCGACCTGTTGGGTTGTCGCGGCGTCCTTGGGGACGCGTTCTGGTCGCGGTGTGGGCGGCCGTCGCGTTAAGGTGGTAACGTGACGTCCCGCCCCATCGCGTTTTGGGGACCGGAGGCTAAAAGTCTTGGCCGCGCCCCTTCTTTGGCATGTGCACTGCTGGAAGACAGGTTGGCCAGTCTACAACAGCTAAGGTCCCTTTTCTTGGCGGATGGGGAGGTGGAGATGCACTGCTTAAATTTGCAAGGGGTCCCAACTGGTTTCTTCACAACAAACTTTGCCAGACATATGGTTGCAAATCCTTATTTTCTGTAAAACGATTTCATTCATCTCCTCCACAACTTCCACCTTACTGGAACATGCCTTCTGTCAAAGGCTCACAACTTGCATAGTTCTCTTATCATTTCCCCTTTTTGAACTTGTTTCTCTTATCACTCTCCCCTAAGTTATACACTGAAGATGCATTCATAGGTTTATTATTAATATTTCAGTGTGACTATAGGTGGCTGAATGAGGTTTTGGTCCCACAATTTTAGCACATCAGGTCCCTTTAATTCATTGGGAATCCTTTTGTTGAACATGAATCATCGGGTTTTTTTTTTTTCTTCCCTTTTTTATGAACACCAAGGGTAAACCCACTTTACCCAACCATCAAGCACAAAGGATGATATCACCAATAGCCCGAGTGTAACATCTCGGGCTTTCCGGCTTTCCGTTTGTGTGTGGGATGACTGGCGACTAAGGCGTCCGGCCTTGGCGACGCGTTAGTGTCGCGACGGAGCTAGCCGTCGCGACAGTCATCCGTGTTGCGACCAGTGCCTGCGTCGCGTTCTGGTCGCGCCTTGTTTCTCTGCCGCGTCTTGGTGTCGCGCCCGGTCAACGGGTCGCGACAGGGTTTCCGCTTTTTGGTCGTCTGGCGCCTGTCATAGTGGCAGGCGTGGCAGAGCGACCTGTTGGGTTGTCGCGGCGTCCTTGGGGGACGCGTTCTGGTCGCGGTGTGGGCGGCCGTCGCGTTAAGGTTGGTAACGTGACGTCCCGCCCCATCGCGTTTTGGGGGCCGGAGGCTAAAAGTCTTGGCCGGCGCCCCTTCTTCCTTTTTTTCCCCTTTTTCCTTCCCTTCCTCCTCTCCGAGGTGGGAAGCCTTCTTCCCCTTGCTCTCCGGCGATTAGAGCTCGGTGGTGGTGCCGGCGGCTCGTGGTGGAGCGGCGAGGAGGTGGCGGCCATGGTGTCGTGAAGGCCCTTTGGGGTTCGGTTCTTCCAAAATCTGTAGGGATCTCTTGTGCCCATACTTGTTGGTGTGGATTGGAGCCCTCGGGGTTCATTGTATGTTTTACAAGCTTTCCCCATGCTCCCCTCCCCGTGGTTGTGTGATTGTAGTTGTGTGGGTGACCCCGGGATGTAGCATCCCTGCGGTCTGCCTCCTAGCTGATGTCGCGACCGCTGTGCACGTCGCGACATCAGAGGAGGCGTTGTCCCGGTCGGGTGCGACCTTATCGCAACGCGGTTGGCCGTCGGGATAAGAGTCGAGTCGCGACCCAGTTTCCTATCGCGACAAGGTTCTTGTCGTGACGCGCTTTCCCGTCGCGGCTTGCTTGTCGCGGTGGGCCTGTCCGTCGCGATAAGGGTCGTGTCGCGACCCGTTCTCCTGTCGCAACAGCTTTGTTGTCGCGACGCGCTTCCCGGTTGCAACAGGCTTGTCGCGGTTGCCCTTCCCGTCGCGACGGGCTAGGAGGGCGCGACAAGACCTGGCTTGCCTCGGGTGTTTTCCGTGGCTGCGGTTGGCGTGTGCCCCAGGGCAGGGTTGCCCTTTGGACCTTCTGGTAGGGAACGTGGCAGGTCGGCTCGCTGCGTTCGGTGATCGAAGGTGACACCTTCATGGTCGTGTCCTAGCAGTGGTGCTAGGAGGCTAGCGTCTGTCTAATAATCGATTGTCTGACTGCCAATCGATTATTAGCAGAGCGTTGGTTTCTGTTCTGTCTGGTGGTGTTCCGGTTTCTTGGGCCGTGCCGTGTGTGCCGGTGTTGGCCGACGACCTTCTGGGGTTTCCGGAAGGGGTGCCGTGCGTGCCTGTGCCCGCTGGGCTTGTCCTGGTTACAAGCCAGCTGTGTCGTTTCTGTGGTGGTTGCCCCGCCAGTTCTCTGTTCGTCCGGTGCTAGGCACTTGAGGGCTTGTCCGCGAGATAGGTTGTTACCGTTACCTGGGACCCCCAGCCCCGCGCGTCTGTTAGAGAGTTCTCCGGGCAGCGGGCGTGATCAAGTCATGGACTTGGAGCAGAAGGGAAAACAGTGGGGATAGTGGCATAGAGTTGCTTGTGGAGCTCCCTTGGCTGGGTCTGGGTCGCCGAGGTTGTTGTGGCGCTCTTTCGGTGCGGACCAGCTAGTCCTTCTCACTGCCTCGCTCTCCATTGGTTCCGGAGCTACGTAGGGAGGTTAGGCGTGGGGCCACAGCTCGGCCGGGCTGCGGTGGTTGGTTGTGTTCTTTGTTGTGGCTCACTAGCCTCTCTACCTAGGGAGGTTGTAGGCAGGAGTCGACGGCTGGCGAGCGAGAGGGGTGGACTATGTGTCCCTCTCTCAGCTGCCTATGGCAGTGGTTTGGTTGCACTTGTTGTGACGAAGTTTCTCACGTTGTTTCCAAGTGAGTCTAGTTGCCCCAGCCTGTACGGTGGTTGTAGCTTAGCCGTGTCTAGTTTCCATGGGCTCTGTTGGTTTGGCCTTGTGGGCCGTGTTTAGTGGCTTCTGTTCTGCGGGTTCTCTTGGAGTGCCTTGTGTAGTCACCCGACTGCTGTTTTCTGTAACCCGTTCCTTGGTGCCGTCCGTGGTGGCACCAGTGTGTAGTTCCCTAACCTCGTGGAGTGTCCGAGGTGCAGGGTGGTTCTGCTTGTGGGCCCTCGACCTTGTGGAGGTATGAGGTGGTCGTGCCTGTGGTGAGACGGTGCTTCTCACGTGGTTGCTCGGTGTCTCTCGTGGTGACACCTGGTTGTTCCTTCCCGACCTCGTGGAGGTCTGGGATGTTGGTGCTTGTGTCGTGAGACTCTGGTCTTATGTGACTGCTCCGGTGTTCTGTGAGCTTCTTCTCTCGGCGGGTGTGTGCCGAGGGTTTACTTCCGCAATGTGTTTGACTCCGCTGGTTCTGCGGGAGTCGTGTTTGGCCCGACCCTGGTTGTGGGTCGTGGCGTTTCTCTATTCCGCTACTTTGTAGCTCTCTGCAGTAGGTGTTTCCTGCTTTACTGCTTTGTAGAGTAGTTTTGCTTCCGCTTTCGTTGGAGTTCCTACTGCTCTAACTGGTAAAAGACTGGTTATCCCTACTGAGACTTGTTCGCGAGGCTCACCCCCCTACTCTCTTCAGGTAGGGACTCGCTGTCGCAGGAGTTTGTTGTCGGACGGTTGTGGTGACGGTTCGTTGCGCCGTGCGTTGCCAGCAGTGTGAGTTGTGAGTGTGAGCGCTTGCAGCGTGAGTTGAGAGTGGCCTTTTTGCAAGTCCTCGGGGTATGCCCCTTAAGGACTGCACCTTTCTTTCTGTACCTGTACTTTTATTTGGGACATGTTGTACATAATTTCTTTATTAATGTACGAACTTTCTTGTTATAGTTATTTGAATTCATTACTTATCTCATTGGACTAAATTCTAACCCTTCCAGGTCTTCGGATCCGTGGGTGGCGGCGCGACCTTCGGGGTCCCTGGCGGGGGGTCCGGGAGGTCGGGTCGTTACACCAAGCCTTGGGGAGGCCAAACATCTCTTGGGAAATGGTCCCCCTAGCCCAGCAAAGTCCTTGATGCGGGACAGAGAGAGAAAAGAGGTTAAGGAAGAGAGAGAAAGGGGGAGGTCGCCGGAATAACACGGAAAGAGGGATAGGAGGTGGGAGTGTAGGCTTCACACCCTCCCTTTCACAGGGACCACCTTGGGGCTTCTCATCCGGGGACTTCACACCCAAACACAAACTCTATTGTCTATTTGTCCAACTCAAAATTTTTTTTCTCCTCTCCATTCTCCCCATCTTTGGTTACAGGACTCTATATATAGACTTAAAACAAAGAGACTTTCATACGAAAAGACACTTAATAAGACCTTACTTAAGACTTAGGAAACTCAAAGGACTTAAACTTACTTATTTTAGTGACCCTAGGAATTTGTAAAGCCAAACAAGATTACAACATGGATTTTTTAATAGGCCAAATAAAACATAATAAATACTTTGATATAGCCATCCTTCATTTCCCATCATTCTCCCTTGGTTCGAGAAAACTCGTCCTCGAGTTTTGAAATGTAGTAATATCCATACAAGAGGCAGGGGAATAACAAAGTCATGCACTAGCAAAGTCGCCGTAGGGATATCCAAACCAATATGTCTTCTGAAAAGTTGTAGTCTGCATAGACTGTGTGCGTCAAGATCGCATCATATCATATCATAGTTGCACTGATCTCTCATAAAATCTTACAGATCCCTGATAGCTGTCAATGATGGGCTTATCTCAAATACATCATCACATACCAAATGAAGTCCAGACTCGACGAACAAGTCTTGATCCCAAGCATCAACAAAAATAGTCTTCACACATACACGATCAGTAATAGTCGCCAACTCCAATGGCTTTTCATCAATCACGGTCTTCTCGAGAAGCACTGGCTTGGCAGCAGTAGAAATATACTTGGGAAAACAAAATTTACCTCTTAAATGTGGTGGCTAGATAATGCACCTAGACTGGTTTGAGTCGATAACAACATGTCGCTCTTCCAAGTTCCAACCACTCTTTTCCCAAAGTAATGTAGAACTCGAGGGATCAATAGTGCACCATGCTCCATCAAAATTTTAACTGATTTCATCTGAATTTTTCCTAAAAATTTTAGGTGAAACTCTACAAAAGCCTGATCACCATCAATAATAATCTCACTAGTTTGCAGTAAAATATCAACAATAGCCTGGGAAATATAATTGTTCTGATGCTCCTCATCGAGTACTATTTTTGTTGGTTTCTCATTTGGTAGAAGGACGAGCAAGCTAAAATTCATGTTGCACATATGTAAGAGATTACCCAAACTGAGACCAATAGTGTGGAGGTAGAGGGATTGTTGCAGGGCGCGGGCCGCTGATTAACTGGAATTCGTCGAGACGATCACAACGGCATAAACGGCACGTGAATCGGAGCACGAACAAGGCTCTTGCGCTGGCGGTGCGATAACAGTCTAAGTGCACCGCTTGTGCACTGTGCTGACCAGGTCGGGCCAAACCGGGTCAAACCCGATTTGTTGACTGCTTTAAAGGGCTCGGGCCCTTCCTCTTCCTCGTTCCACCTCTTTCCTCCTAACCCTCGCACAGGGAGAGCAAGATAGGGAAGAAGGCGATGGCTAGGGCCAAGGCGGGTGGTGGAGTTGGTGACGGCGGACGGCAGGTCCGGCGACTGAGATGGCGGCGGCGCCGACAGACACTAGCGACGGCGATGGCTACGGAGGACACCGGTGGCGGCTCCGATGGAGGGCGGCCCTGTCTTCCCCTTCTCCCTCTCCCAATTCCCTCTCTCTCTTTCTCTCCAACACCTTCAACAAGAAGAACTGAGCAAGGGGAAGAGTAGAGAGAGGTTATCAGAGGGAGGAGAAAGAGCAAGGGGGGCCGGCAGCACCAGAGAAGGGAGGCTGGTAGACAGTGGAGCGGTGGACGTGTGCAGACGAAGGTGATGGTGGCGGCCGCGGGGCCACGCAGGGCAGGTGGGTTGGGTGCTGCGGTTGAGGCATCGATGGCGGTGGCGACTCCGATGACGGCAGCGACCACGGCTCCTTCCTCTTCTTCCTCTGCTTCTGTCGGTTGCCGAGAGAGAGAGTGGGGAGACGAAAGAGGGGGAGACGGGAAAAAAGGAGGGGGTGGGTCGCGGGGCTCTGCGGAGGAAGGTGGGGAGGTTTCTGCGCAGGGGGGAAGGGTGGGCTTCGGCGAGGTGGGGAAGCTTGTGCGATGGGGGGGGGGGTTGCGTCAGGGGGTCTTCGAGTAGAGAAGAAGAGCAGGGGAAGAAGAAGAAAGTG
This sequence comes from Colocasia esculenta, assembly GCA_014218235.1. Lineage (NCBI taxonomy): Eukaryota > Viridiplantae > Streptophyta > Magnoliopsida > Alismatales > Araceae > Colocasia > Colocasia esculenta. The sequence continues at coordinate 1,298,659 of JACBKR010000781.1, forward strand.
CTGCCCTGGATCAGTGTTTTTTTTTGGCTCTGATACCAAAATTGATGTAGGACAAAGAGAGAAAAGATGTTAAGGAAGAGAGAGAAAGGGGGAGGTCGTAGGAATCACACCGAAAAGAAGGATAGGAGGTGGGAGTGTAGACTTCACACCCTCCCTTTCACAGGCACCACCTTGGGGCTTCTCATCCGGGGGCTTCACACCCAAACACAAACTCTATTGTCCAACTCAAAATTTTCTTTTTCTCCTCTACATTCTCCTCATCTTTGGTTACATGACTCTATATATAGACTTTAAAACAAAGAGACTCTTCATACGAAAAGACACTTAATAAAGACCTTACTTAAGACTTAGGAAACTCAAAGGACTTAAACTTACTTATTTTAGTGACCCTAGGAATTTGTAAAGCCAAACAAGATTACAACCATTGGGTCTTTTAATAGGCCAAATAAAACATAATAAATACTTTGATTTAGCCATCCTTCATTTCCCATCAGTCTTAAGGTCAAAACCCATGAGAACCTCAAGTTAACTCCCATCCTGCATTTAAGTCCACGGTGAGAATCAACAGTGCAGCCTGACAGTTTTCTGTGAAGCTATCCAACTCTTACACTCTAAGGGAGTCATCCTTTTACTGGGAACAGTGATATAAAGGGATGATGTATAGCCAGGCCAGACCAGTCCAAAGCTAGCCTATGACCCGGCTAATGCTAGACTCAGGTCAGCCAGGTGAGGTCAGTTCTACCATGGTTCAAAAACTCGGCCGGATCGGGATCGGATCGGCCGAGTCAGCTCGGTTTTGGGCCTCCCGATCCGAGCCGGGGTAACCTAGCCGGTCCTGCACGCGGATCGGACCGGCTCGGCTGGGCTCGGCCGGCTCACCGAGCCCGGCCCGATCCGCCTCGGATCGGCCCGAGCGGGCCGATCCGGTTCAACCTTGTCATGGGCTGAGTCCAGGCAATCCCAGGCTGAGTTCAGGCCGAGTCCACTGCGATTTCAAGCCTTATTTACCTGAATATCATTTAAGTAAATGTTATTATTTGTAGTTTCATTTACTTAAGATATTACATGTAAATAAGGAAGTACCCCCCATTTGAATCCAATAAAAATATCAAAAAAATCATATCTCTCCCACCGAAGAAGAAAATCGCAATTTCATTGATTTTAGCGAAATGCTAACTTTCTAATCTCTCATAATTTAGCCTATCTAAAAATTTGATAATTCAAATAAACCATATGGAACACTAAAAATCTAAAGTCCGGTAAAAAAAGTCAAACGTGCATATGACTTCTCCAAGGGAGCCACTCTCCTACTGACAGCACTTAGTCTGCTTGAGACCTCTCAGGATTTGGTCAAACCTAAGTTATCATCATCTAAACTCGATGACTTTTTATTGGTAAGAGATATGATTTTTTTGATATTTTTATTGGATTCAAATGGGGGGTACTTCCTTATTTACATGTAATATCTTAAGTAAATGGACCATTTACTTAAATGATATTCAGGTAAATAAGGCCTGAACTCAGCCTGTATAAGATATACACATGTATAATGGGCCGATCCAGCCACCCCTGCCTCAGTCGGGCTCGGCCCGGCTCGGCCGAGCCGGGGTCGGGATTGCCGGGTCGGATCGGTTTTAGGCCGACCGATCCGATCCCGATCCCCGGGTTTTTGAACCTTGAGTTCTACCACCGGGGCCTTGGTTGGGCCATACTTGGACTTGGCCTGACATGGACGTTCAACACCTTAGCCACGAAATAGCTTTCTTTTCTCTTTTCTCTAATATAGATGTGGTTGGTACCGTGCATCACCAATGAAAAGACAGTTTTTAAGTCCCATAGATATGTATGAATTACTGGTTAAGTAAAGCCTTATAAGTAAATGCATTCAATGTTGTGTGATTTGAGCTGGATGCTCTATAATTTTATGTCTTTCAAGCTTACAGCCTGAGATGGCACCGCTATACCAATTCAGTCAACCCATTGTCAAATAAACCAATCCTCAAGAAAATGGTAAAACATCTCCTTGGCTAACTTTTGATGGGGGAGGGGCCAAGAAAAGTCCAGCTCAAATGCCACACACACCTTTTATGCAATATTACTAACAAGAGAAGTGGTCAAACGAGTGGTTTAACTTAATTTACCACACCTCATCAAGAAGCTCAGTCCGGCCATGTCCTGCTTCAGCTGCAGCTAATGCTTTTTCATGCCAACCATGCTGGAGAAGCCAGGCGATATGATCTTCAGCATCCCTAGAAAATCAGACAAATTTATCAGTTTAAACCTGACAACTCAACACATTTGCAAAAGGTGATTCATTACAGAAGGCAAACTCATCAAGTTAGTGTCTGTAGAAAAATGACCATTGTACCATATGGATCAGGCTCTTTTTCCATAAAGAACCAAGCATGTTGAACCAAATGAATACCTGGAGAATTGTGTCACACATGCTCTCATTTACAGTTGATTAACTAACAGTCTAACACACAACACAGACAGAGTGAAGGACAAGCACATTAAGAAATTTAAACTTGATTGAGCCTCAACCAAATGATATATTTCATGTTTCATTTGAAGCCTCGTTTGACAGGGCACAATATGAAGATAGTTAAGGACTGATCATGGAAGTACACTACAGCAAGACAGGTGATGTACTACATGCCTTCCATCTAAAAGCACTTAGAGAGTTACACTTTCAGTTTAGATGTCAATAAAATAACGTATCAGAATAACTCATGAATATGATTGTAGTTAACCTGCTCAGATCTAAGTGATGTCATCTCTTAACAATTCTTCCAAATGTTCCCAAGATCCTCACCTCTCTAATGTCCTAATGGAAGAAGGGGACAATATGAATCCACTGAGATTTGGACATGGGTGGGAACAGAAGAGACAAGAACAAAACTCACACGCTTCTGCATTCTTGCACTTGTGACTTCAGAGCTCTTGGGAAGACAGGAACTCAAGAATTCTCAGGATGGAACTTTTAATGCCTCTAAAAGTTCAGTTGTGAGCTGAAAGAGTAGCTTTTTGCTGCAATCAGCTTCAGAAACAGGCACTAAACATTCCCAGCTTACAAGAGTCCGGACAAAATAAGTAGATAGATGGCTCTATTATCTGTATGTGTAGTTCTTGTGCACAGTGCCTTTGTTTGTCTAAAGAGCAGAATGTATAGGACCTGGAATCTCTGGAGTCTACATACATGATGGATTTATTTTCATTTTTTATTTTGTTAAAAGTATCAGGATTTAGAGTTCATGTATCATTTTCCAAATGAAATAAGAAAAGTTCATTATTTGTTTCTATATTTGTGATATAATTCACAGTTATATCATCTGCTTTAAAGAATAAAAGAAATTAACTTAATCATCAGCAATGTAAATTCAGAAAATAGAATACAGTAGCTAACAAGAAATCCTTGTATCTTTATTCAATAACTAACCTGGGTCTTGCAATGACCACATCCTTTGGAGATACAATATGGTACAAAGGTTCATCACCAGCAGCCCACTGACCACCTGCATAACTGCTTCCTACATTGAAACAAGTTTAATGGTTTGACATTATCAGCATCCAACCTGTGAAATTCAAAAATCTTCAAGATTTACTAGACTTGTATGATTGGAAAGAATATGATACCACTGAAAGGTGCATGAGCAAGAGCATAATCCTTTGCCTTGTAATGCTCAAACCCATGTACAGGAAGAGCATCGGTGGAAAGTTCTTCATTCTTCCAGGTGACAATGTGTACCTCTGGCCTCTGTGCAGTTCCCTGCTCAAAAATCTTTAGCCACAGCTGGGAACAAAAGCATGTACTTCTTTTCTCCACACCCCACATCAATCAGCAATTTTTCACACTCTAAGTTAAAGGAGATTGTTTTGCAGCCTTTTTGGAAATGAGAGTATTAAAAAAGCTGTAAACACTGCATAGTTGTCAAGGCGTCAAGGCGACCAGACGTAGTTGGGGTCTTGGATCGCCTAAGCGCTTAGGCGCCCGCCTAAGCGGTGCCTAGGCGTTTAGGACGGAACAAATATGAGTTGTTTTCAAGTGTCCCTCTTACATGATATTTATGTATCTATTAATATATATAATGATGAAAATTCAATAAAAAAATCATAATATGACAGACATAAAGACAATGACATATCATAATATGGCAGATATTATTAAAAAATAATAAATTTGAGAAATATATAATAGCTATGTATCACAAAAAAAAAATACTTGCAAAAAAATAAAATGTCACAAAAAAGTCAAAATTATATGAAAGCAACAAAAATTAAACTACAAGAAACAAACTCACATTATAATATCATAAAGTCATAAAAAATTTAAATTGATATCTTCAAATAAATAAGCACAAATAAGAACAAGAAGTGCAAATATATTCTATCATCAGAAGACTAATTTCCAACTTTTAAAACAAACCAGTAAATACACATACATGTAAATATGTTAAATATAAATAAGAAGTGCAATATCTAACACACTAAAAACAAGTAAAAAATGAGTTCATTACATATCACACCATATGTCTAAAAATTGAAAAGAAACTAGAAAATGACAAGTCTCATGTGTTTGGGTGATGATAGTTTAAGTTTGACCAAATCCTGACTCCTGAGAGATCTCAAGCAGACTAAGTGCTGTCAGTAGGAGAGCGGCTCTCTTGGAGAAGTCACATGCATGTTTGACTTTTTTACCAGACTTTGGATTTTTAGTGTTCCATATGATTATTTGAATTATCAAATTTTTAGATAGTTCAAATTATGAGAGATTAGAAAGTTAGCATTTCGCTAAAATCACAGAAATCGTGATTTTCTTTTTCGATGGGAGAGTTGACTTTTTTTGGTAAGAGATATGATTTTTTTGATATTTTTATTGGATTCAAATGGGGGTTGTGGACACAAAAATTTGTTGTGCCAATTCCCCATTCCCAGAAATCCCTCTCCCCTAAAACCGATGGAAGCATCATCGGTTAGGGGGTTTTTTTTTCCCCTAACGATGGAGCTATCATCGGTTAAGGGGGCTTTCCCCTTAACCGATGGAAGCACCATCGGTTGGAGGGGTAAACCCTCCAACCCGATGGCACTACCATCGGTTAGAGGGGGAACTCCCTCTAACCGATGGAATTCCATCGGTTAAGGGGAGAGGGTCCCTAACAGATGGGACTGTCATCGGTTAGGGAGAGTCCCCCTTTTTAACCGATGAGGATTCCATCGGTTAGGGGGGGGGGGGTTCCCCTCTAACCGATGGAACCTCCATCGGTAGGGGGGGGGGTTCCCCTCTAACCGATGGAACTCCATCGGTTAGGGGGGAACCCCCATCGGTTAAAGGGGGTAGCCCCTAACCGATGGAACCCCCATCGGTTAGAGGGCTTTTAACCCTCTAACCGATGGTAGTCCCATCGGTTAGGGGTCTCCCATCCCACCATTGTAAGGGGGGGCCTTCCCTTATAAAAGCACCTCCATCCCCCTATGAAAAGGAGAGGCGGAGCCCCCCGGAAGGTGCTATAGCCCTCTCACCCAAATTACTGTCCCTTGCTTCTGAATTCCAAAGAATAGAGAAATTCCAATTTCCAAAAGTTCCCCATCTCTTCCTCAACCTCCTCTCTTGTGTGTGAAGGTATCAAACTCCTTCCCTACTCGGAGTAGAGTGAGAAATTGAGAGATCGTCTCCATACGGCATCGACAATTCTCTCTCTTAAGTCCGTAAAACGGCATCGGCCCCATGGGCTATAGGGTTAAATACCGTCCATACATGGACATATGGTATTTAAATACCATTGTAATTCATGCTTGCAATAAATGGAGTTCTACCTAACGGAAGTTCTGTAGAAAATTATGCATACACCCATGAAAAATCATGATTATATGAATATATTTCTAAAGCATACACCCATGAAAAATCATGATTATATGAATATATTTCTAAAAGAAGAAAAGAAAAGACAAACTCTGGCCGAGCCGAAATTTTGCTAGAAAATATATATATAATATATATATAATATATATATATATATATATTCACAAAAGAGTTGTACCCATGTGGATAGTTAATCGGGGAGAAACTCCGCTTTGACAAGGACCCTCACAAGAAATATATCCATATGTCTGCAAGGTCATCTCCATGCAAACAAAAGAAGAAAGGAAGCTCTGTTCAAAGAGAGGCTCGCCCCACAAATATTATATATATATATATGCCACGGAACTTCATAATCTACAATCAAAGTCATACTATAAATTTGCACAATAACTCTGCCCATGTGGAAGTGCTGCCCAAGTTCTCAATACACCCGCCCAGAAATAATCTGCGGGTGTATGCATTCCAAACCAAATTTTAAATCAAACAGCACATTTCAAACCTCAAGCGGGTTCACGGGTATATACCCGTTCCTTTTTCCAAAATCATATTTCACGCCGAAGAAAGAGGGCAATCATATCACTTTAAAGAATAAAATGCATTTTCAATATTAAAAAAAAAAACGAAGAAGAAGGGAAAACATCATGTTAGGACTTTCTAAATTTTCTTTACATATATATGTTCTCATCCTTGCTAAGACTGATGTTAAATAATACCAAGAGGTTTTAACTCGATGTAAATGTAACATCGATTCCGATCGATGGAGACAGAGGTCCAGCACATGCTACCCTAATTGTTTGATGAGTATAGACACAGGACTCAAGGAGTTCAGATTAAAAAACGGCGCACCGTCAGTTCCTCGGACATCATACCCGTTTCCGTCTTCTCGGACATCATACCCGTCCGTTCCTCGGACACCAAACCGTTCGTTCTCGGACACCACACCTGTCCGTTTCACGGACACCAAAATTCTCTTCGCATTGCGCGGACTTTTCTTCTGCTGTTAGACAGGCTGGCACGCCCCGCAAATACAAAAAATCCAAAATATGTGAATGAATGAATACTTGAACCAAATGAAATGAAATGAATGATAAGGTCACCCCAAGAAAAAATCCGTGTCAACAACTGGCACGCCCGGTGGGACTTCTTCTCACCATTTAGCAAAAAGGATGAGACATACATATTTTTTCATGAAAACCCTAATTCTGATGTTGTCCCTTGAAGGTACAAACAAGAAGGCAAATCACAAACTGGAAGATGGCCGTCACTTATGACCGCTCGTCATCAACAACTATGCAAAGTTCGTTACCTGGCGACTCCAATCGTATTCGGAGATTTCCCAGCAATTGTCGGGTCCCCTATTCCTAGGGGTGGTTTCCGGCCTATGAAGAAATGCGAAGATGCTTGCGAAAAGCCTCTCTCTAACAAATCAACAAGGAAGAACCACAGGAGCCATGGGACATCAAAGCTTGTCCTGCTATTATCAAAAGGGGGCACCCAAATGTTCTCCAAAGATAATGCTAATGAAGGGGATAAACCTAACTCCGGCCAACAACATTTATTGGCTATTATGAGCCTAGGTAAGTTATATCCAAATCAAATTTAAAAAAAAAAATAAAAAAAAAATCATAGCCAGTAAACCACAAAGGTAGGCTATATCAAATCCAAACTCAAGCTCATGACCAACAAGCCATCAAGGCAGATCATGTCCAAATCCAATTCAAAAACCATAGCCAGTAAACCACAAAGGTAGGCTATTTCAAATCCAAATTCAAAATCACAGCCAGTAAACCACAAAGGTAGGCTCTATCAAATCCAAATTCCAAACCATAGCCAGTAAACCATAAAGGTAGGCTATATCAAATCCAAATTCAAAATCATAGCCAGTAAACCACAAAGGTAGGCTATATCAAATCCAAACTCAAGCTCATGACCAACAAGCCATCAAGGCAGGTCATGTCCAAATCCAATTCAAAAACCATAGCCAGTAAACCACAAAGGTATGCTATTTCAAATCCAAATTCAAAATCATAGCCAGTAAACCACAAAGGTAGGCTCTATCAAATCCAAATTCCAAACCATAGCCAGTAAACCATAAAGGTAGGCTATATCAAATCCAAATTCAAAATCATAGCCAGTAAACCACAAAGGTAGGCTATATCAAATCCAAACTCAAGCTCATGACCAACAAGCCATCAAGGCAGGTCATGTCCAAATCCAATTCAAAAACCATAGCCAGTAAACAAAGGTATGCTATTTCAAATCCAAATTCAAAATCATAGCCAGTAAACCACAAAGGTAGGCTCTATCAAATCCAAATTCCAAACCATAGCCAGTAAACCATAAAGGTAGGCTATATCAAATCCAAATTCAAAATCATAGCCAGTAAACCACAAAGGTATATCAAATCCAAACTCAAGGCTATCATGTCCAAATCCAATTCAAAAACCATAGCCAGTAAACCACAAAGGTAGGCTATTTCAAATCCAAATTCAAAATCATAGCCAGTAAACCACAAAGGTAGGCTATATCAAATCCAAATTCCAAACCATAGCCAGTAAACCATAAAGGTAGGCTATTTCAAATCCAAATTCAAAATCATAGCCAGTAAACCACAAAGGTAGGCTACATCAAATCCAAATTCCAAACCATAGCCAGTAAACCATAAAGGTAGGCTATCTCAAATCCAAATTCAAAATCATAGCCAATAAACCACAAAGGTAGGCTATCTCAAATCCAAATTCCAAATCATAGCCAGTAAACCACAAAGGTAGGCTATCTCAAATCCAAATTCAAAATCATAGCCAGTAAGCCACAAAGGTAGGCTAGACCAAAATCCAAACTCAAATCCTAAAATCAAGACCACCAAACCTCAATGGTAGGCTCCACCAAATTCCAATACCATACCTTTAACCCAAAAAAGCCATTTAAAACTAAGTCTGCCCAAATCCAAACTTGCTCAATCCAGGCAATTTCCTCCAAAATCAAAGTTTCCGTCTCTACAACAAGGACAAAATAAAATCATAAAAGTAAAAGGCCATCAGCTGCCACCTCAAGATCCGGCAAATCCATCATGATTAAAGGTCTGCAGGTACGGCTCGACGGAAGCCAACCTATGTTCCTACAATCCCAACCTCAAACCGCTTCTCAGTTTTGCGGCGGTTTCAAAGAGAATCAGGAGATCCCAAGAAGGAAGCCGATGTCAAGCAAAAGAACCGGCACTCTCCCAGGTTCAAACAAATCTAGGTTCCCAAAAAGGAAGCCCAAAAACTCAAGAAGACTCGAGCAAATATAGTAAAGGTGTTCAGTAAGAGAAGCAACGTCAAAGATGCTTCCCTTCAACATATGAACTCAAGTACCATCATCGGCAAAAAAAAAAAGAGAAAAAAAAAAAAGAAATCAAGCTATACTCCTCAAGGCATGAAAATATCCGGGTAGTCAAAGAAATTTCAACTCAACAATTCAAATCTCGTGTATCGATCCCTGATCGTATACAACGAATCTCAGTGTTTGATAAGCTGGGGGCACTTCCTAATGCCAATACCCGTCCGTCAAAAAGACGACGTGTTACTTAGGCAGCTCAGGAAAAACCCAAGCTTGTAATCTTCCCATACTATGCCTCTGGGAGAGACTCTGGCGAAAGGGCAAAACAAATCGCAGAAGCCAACCTAAATATTCCCACTAAGGCCATCGGGCAGTTTGCCAGAAGAAACCGCCAGCCCAGCAGACAAGCCAGAACATCTAGTCAAGCTCCCCCTCGTGTTGGCTTTCAATATGAAGGAATTCAAATCCCCTTCTTCAAAGAGACAAATGTTCAAATCAAAGAAGATGGGCTTCCTACTTCAAATATCAACGCCATCATTGACTTGCCTATAAAGGAAAATTTCCAGGCAATGTCAGGTGATGGCAAATGCCAAGTGATGCAGCAATGTCAATCTCAAGTGGTTGTGCTTCTAAATGAGATGAGGCAATTGGCAACTTCAAGCCTCCAGCATTCTACAGAGCCAGTCTCTACTGAAAATCAACAAATTTAGCATCCAGATGGGTCTGCCCCGGCAAATCGTCCGACAGTTTCTACAACTGGTCTTCTTTCTCAAACTACGGGTCAGGATATCATTGATCCGTCCAATGTTATGCATCCTCAAACAATTTCCATATAAAGGCATGAGATACAAAGGATTATTCGAGATATGTTCGCTCAGTAGAGCGAAGGTATTCAGGTGGCAGATCCATATTCTGTTCCATATCCAGTACATCATCAATTCAAGAAGCTGCCAGAGATATACCCTAAAGTCACAAAACTACCAAAGTTTAATGGACATGGGTCGCCATTGGAATATGTGCCACATTATGCTATTTACCTTGGTCGAGCTCGCCATCGGCAAATCTTATCTCTTCAGATATTTTGCAACTTCCTTGATTGAAGTCGCATTTCAATGATATTCAAAATTCAAGCCCAACTCGATTACCGATCGGGCAGATATGCAAAAGAAATTCATGGGCCATTTCCAAACGGCTGAATGGAAGATATCCCTCTTGCCAAATTATCTTCCCTCAAACAGAAGAAAAGGGGAGTCGGCAATCCACTTCGTCAAGGGGTGGAGAGAGTTTAGCATGAAATGCAATAACCCTCCTGTTCAAAAAGATACAATCCCTATCTGCCAAAAGGCCTCATATCAACAATCAATGAGAAACTCTTGGGAGCAAATATCAAGAGCTTCGATCAATTGAATTCCATAGTGGCAGACATTGAGATGTTTCTAGCCGAGCAAATGACACATACATCTCATAAAGGCAAGCTCCCCAAAGAGCGCAATAAGTTAGCAAAAGAAGTCAACATCATTGACTCCTCACCTGATGATGAAGCAAAGGGGGCAACAATCTCTCTTGCCCCAAAGAAGAAATCAGAAGCTAAAGCTCCACTGCCATCATTGATGGGGCGCATGAAGACTCCTTATTCTTTCAAAAAACAAGAAGCATATTAAAGAGGCTCTTTGATCTCTACCTCGACAACCAATTAATATCACTGCCAACACCAAAGAAGCCGGCAGATGCGAGCAAACCAATCAGCTTAATTTGCCCGTATCACCGTATGGTGGGGCATGTAATTGAAGATTGCTACATCTTCAAAAATGAGGCCCAGAAAATCATTCAAATGGCCTCATATCTATGCAAAATGCTCTGACTGACCCTCCTCAACTTCATGCTTGGGATCGACCAGAGCAATCTGTCGATGTCATTTATATGACGAGACTTCCAACAAATTCAAATCATCCCGAGAACGGTCATTCATGTGATCCTCCTCAAGATAATTCAGGAGCTCATTCTCTACCAAGATCAAGGCATGATCCACATAGAATAATGAGGAAAGTCCAAAGGCAAATATACTCTTATGCATACTCAAATATATTCAGAACCGCCTCCTATGTCGCCATATGCAGACTCAATTGGGTGGCTATCCGAAGATCCTTCAACTCCTGTCGAGCCGGCAAGGTTATATTCTTTCCCTCGACATCAAACTTTCTTACTTTTCCGGCTATGCCTTCAATCCGGATTGATGGATTACCGAGCTCCGGCAGAAATATTAGCCAATTATTGCCCGTATCATCAAATGATGGGTCATAGTATCAAAGATTGCAATATTGCATAAGATTCAAAATTGATGTTCAAAAGCTAATTGACCTGGGTATTCATCGGGTCAACCAGCCTCATACTCAACAACCACCAAATGGACCAGCCAACCTGGATCCTATTAGGTGAATGTCATTAATGCATCATCATCTTTTGGTCTTCCTCGGTCATCAGTGGGGGAGCATTCAAATCCATATTTATCCAGTCAATCGTATACAAATGTGCATCTTCTACAATAAGCTTCTCATTTGCAACAAAGAGCACCAAGTTTATACTTGACAATCTCAGAAGGCAAAGTCTGGTTTCCATACTTGAACCAGCATCATATATCTTTCAGAGTGAAAGGAGATGTATGACTATTGTTTGGATCTCCATGATTTGGTCGAAACTCATATCTGGGAAGGAAAAATTGATTAATATGGGAATTCTTTGGCGCCAACAAATAAGGTGTCACAACGAGCCTATGGTTCAAGTCCAGAATCCCAAGCTCTATATCCAAAGATATGTGAATATTATCATCATCCACTGGGCTATGGACGATACAGAGTCAAAGCCGAAATGGAGCAATTCAAAATTGATCTTTTTCAATACAGAATTAGAATATCAAAAGAAGTTGCGACAAAGCCAATCTCCCAGCAAGCAGAGGAGTTCGTGGATCATTATCACCAACTCCCATCTTCAATTATTCAAGAAGCAATTAATGCAACCTTTGAGAATGGGTCACTGTCGGCCCTCAAAATCAGCCAGTTCCAAGAGAGTCAACAACTCTACAGTAAGAGGCGGCTCCAACAAGAGAAGCATCTCCAAATCATCTTCAGAGCAGAAAGTCATAAGCTCACTTAAAGCTCCTCAGATATGAAATAAAATATATACATATATATATATATAAATAAAAAAAAACAAAACAAAAACAAACAAACAAAAGAAATAATAATAATAATAATAATAATAATAAAAGAATGAAAAAGAAAAGAACAAATGTAGGTTGATGCTGCTGCTGAGGTACCTCAGATATCAATTAAAAAAAAAAAAAAAAACTCTCCAGAAAAGGGGGAGCATCATTTCTCAACATGATTTAAAAAAAAAAAAAGGCTTAAGACTTAGGGCCTAGGACGTAGGGCCTTAGGGCCTAGGACTTGGGGCTTAGGGCTTAGGGCTTATTTGAAAGAATATACTCCTTCTAGGTCTTCTAATAAAGCTACCCTCGGTCAATATACCTATGGGATGAGCTAGAATGAAAATCCGGCTCTGGGACTGGCTCTATCAATTACAGGAAAAAGCTCTAGAGAAGGAGAAGCATCATCTCTCAGCACGATCATGCTGACATACCAGTGCTGGCCGGTAAATAATCATCATCACAAGAAAGGGCGTGGTAAAGAGCAAAAGCTGCAGCTATCACTTCCGAGAAGCCTGACATTACAAAATCAAGCAAAGTCATACTTTTTCATGGCAAAGAATCAAAGCCTCTTCCTGAAGATGAAATACAGGTAGAATCTTATGTCTTCAATCCCTCAGATGAAGAATAAGAACTGCCCAATATATCTTCTCATACAAAAGAAAAGAGCCAAAGTCCCCATGCCTCATCAAATGAGCCGAACAACGCTCCTCCCTCTTCAAATGGAAGGATGTTGATTCCTATCTCTCAAAAGAAATCTGTCAAGCCAAAGAAGCCATCTGAATCCTTGATTGAGGGATCTCCCTCATCAGATCAGACACGTGCCAAGACTGATGACAAAATTCTTCAGCAACTCAAATCACTCCCCGTCAACCTTACTGTCTAGAAGGCAATTGCTTGGAGTAGGGACTTGAGGGAAACTCTCGTCAAAATACTCCAAGAAACAGAAATATATGAAGCTCATATGGCTGATTTCCAAGCTCAAATATATGAAGCACTGGCAGCAGATGTCACCTTCACAGATAAAGGAATGCTACTATGTCACAATCGTCCTTTATATATATATGAAGGGACAAGTCAATGGCAACAAATTGAGTCAGATCCTGGCCGATCTGGGGGCATCTATCAATATAATGCCTTATAAAGCCCTTGAATCTCTACATCTCATGCCTCATGTGCAACAGGTAAAAGACGTACGAGCCACTGGTTTTAAAACCAAAATGCAGAAGAAGCCATTGGAAGAGTCACTGTCAACTTAATTCTTAGAAGCTTTACCACCAAGGTAGCCTTCTATATTATTGATGCTGATACAACATACAGAATATTGCTTGGAAGACCTTGGCTATAAAAAATTTTGGGTCATCCCATCGACACCACATCAATGCATCAAATATGCAAAAGAAGGAAAGCAGTATACAGTCTTTGCTGATTAAACCCCGTTTCGGGAAGATGAATGCAATTTGACTGATGCCACTTTACATCTTGGAGGGCCAATTCCTCAACCCTTTGCCCAGTCTAAAGGGAAGGGTAAGCAAATTAAATGTTCAGATGAAGACAGTGAGACTGGCAAGCTTTTTTGTGGTAAACAAAGGCTTTGCCAAATCACCTGTAAAGAATTCTCAAAGCAAAGTAATCCTCCAAGAACGGCGAGGTATCAGTTATGAAGCTGGCCACATAAGTCAAGCCATCAACGGGAGTATTCCTCTACCTCCCAGTTACATGTAAATTTACTCTCCAAGGCAAGATCAAAGTGTTCGACGATTGAAAAACATCCGTCGTCAAATATCGGGAAATGGAAATAGACCCCGACAAAATCAAGGCGATCCAACAGCTGCCAATGGCCTTCGGCAAATTAATGAAGAAAAATACTCCCTTCATCTGAGATCAAGAATGTCAAATCGCCTGCAAGCAAGTCAGGGAATATCTTCTCACTCCACCAGTGTTGGGGGGCACCAATTGCTGGGAAGCCTCTCATACTTTATATTGTAGCTATGGACGCTTCTCTGGGGGCTCTATTAGCACAAACAAATGGAGAGGGCAAGGAGCAACCTCTATATTATCTCAGCAGAAAGTTAATCAGTCTGGATGTTCGCCTTTCCCCTTGGTATATGGAGTGGAGGCAATGATATCCATAGAAATGGCATCCAATCGAGTGGCAATCCAAAATGAACTTCAAAGTGAAGATCAAAGCCAAATAGAAAGAAGATTTGGGGAGCTCTCCAATCTCGAAAGAAGGCGACTTGAAGCATATAATTATAAATATCTTCAAGCATATCAAGCCAGAATGGCTTGTGCATTCGACAAACTAGCGAGACTAAGAGCATTCAAGCAAAGAGACCTCGTCATAGTCAAATGCAGAGAAGCAATAGCAAAAAAAAAAAGGGTCGTGCGGCAAATTGCAGCCTACTTGGCTTGGCCCATGCATCGTCACTTTGGCATATGAAAAAGGTGCATATCGGCCGGTTGACCATAAAGGTACTGTGCCCTTTCCTCCACTCAATGGAAAACACCTGAAACTATACCATGCCCTAGAATATGAGTTCCTCGGCCAATCATAAAAAAAAAATCCAATCACCCAGATAGGCAGAAAGCTAGAAAGGAATGAAAGAGGCCCTCTTTGAGGATCCATGCTGAAATGGAAGCTTACCATAAATGGAGGCAAAAAATCAAATACCCACATGTCCATCATACAATCCTCCAATCCCTGTAAGAGCATCAAGCCAAAAGTATTACATCTTGACTATCCCACTCTTCCCCAAATTCAATTCAAACCATAGCCAGAAAACCACAAAAGGTAGACTATGTTAAATCCAAATTCCAGTAATAGCCAACAAGCTACCAAGGCAGGTCGAATCAGAAATCCAATCCAAAACATGGCCAAATCAGAAATTCAAATCCAAAATATAGTCAGCAAGCCACCAAGGCAGGCCACATCCAAAAATCCAATCCCAAATATAGCCAAAAAGCCACAAAGGCGGGCCATATTCAAAAACAAATTCCAAAACCATAGCCAGCAAACCACAAAGGTAGGCTATACTAAATCCAAATTCGAAAACCATAGCCAGCAAACCACAAAGGTAGGCCATACTCAAATTCAATCCAAAACCATAGCCAGAAAACCACAAAGGTAGGCTATATCAAACCCCAAACTCTAGTCATAGCCAGTAAGCCATCAAGGCAGGCTAGACTCAAATTCAATTCAAAATCATAGCCAACAAACCACAAAGGTAGGCTATATCAAATTAAATTCCAATCCATAGCCAAAAACCATCAAGGCAGGCTATACTCAAATCCAATTTCAAAACCATAGCCAGTAAACCACAAGGGTAGGCTATATCAAATCCAAACCTCAAATTCATAGCCAGTAAGCCATGAAGACAGGCCATACTCAAATTCAATTCAAAACCATAGCCAGCAAACCACAAAGGTAGGCTATATCAAACCTAAACTCCACTCATAGCCAGCAAACCATCAAGGCAGATCATATCCAAATTTGATCCAAAACCACATGCGCCAAACTATAAATGCCAAAATAAATCAAACCCAGAATACCAAATATAGCCCCAAACCATCAAGGTAGGCTGAACCAAATAGAAGCCCGAAATTCCATATCGTAGCCATAAGCCACCAAGGTAGGCTAAATTAAAACCAAAGCCAAAACCAAAATCAAAACCAAAATCACAAACAAACCAAAATCAAAACCAAGTCCAGAGCCAAATCAACCTAAATCCCATATCCAAAATCCAAAAGCAAAATCAAAATCTCATATCCCATCCAGAATACCACAAAGATAAACTGGCATGTCCATATCCAAATCCAAAAACAAACCCAATCTCAAATCCAAATGCAAATCCCTTATCTCTGCCCTAAGCCATCAAGGATGGGCAGAACTCAAACCTAAAACCCCAAATCCAACCTAAACTTCATGCCAAAGTCCTACCAATAACCAAAACTAAAAACTTGAAGCCAAAACAAACTCAAATCTCATACCCATATCCAAATTCAACTTCAAAATACTACAAAGGTAAGTCAACATACTCACGCTCAAACCCAAATCACAACCACCCATTCCAACACCAGACCACCACCCATTCCACAACCAGGCTCTCATTACCCAAACCAGTCGAGTACTCACCAGTCAGGTCAAAAAAAAAAGAAGAAAGAAAGAAAGGGGTTAAAAAAAAAAAAATAGAGATACCCCGATGGACTTAAGTATACAGCTCACTGTATGCTGAGGGTAAAAAAGATAAAAATCCGGCTGAGGTGAAAACCTGAAAGGGCGCTTCAGGCAAAAATGGGTAACACATGCAAAATAGAAAGGAGATCAAGGCAACAACCTAATATACAAGTGTTATGTTGTGAAACAAAGGCAGGAAGACTTCTTCCTCTCCAGCCATTCAAATCCAAGTGCAAGTCCCTTATCCCGGCACTAAGCCATCAAGAAGGGGTGAAATTCAAATCTCAAAGCCAAACAATAAACACCATTCCAGAGCCCATTCAAAATCAAGTCCGAAGCTAAATCATACCCAAAATCTCATATCCATATCCAAACGCAAATTCGAAATACCACAAAGGTAAGCCAACATACTCATGTTCAAACCCAAATCCACATCCAGATCCAAATTTCAAACCCTAATTTCCAATCATTGGCCAAATTCAAAATTCAAACCACATCCGAGTCCACCATCCATTCCACAGCCAGATCCTTAGTCATTCAACTATCCAAGTCAGTTGAGTCCTCAACAGTCAAGTCAAAAAAAAAGAGAAAAAAAGTGGGGGTTGAAAATAGAGATACCCCTATGGACTTAAGTCTATGATTCATTGTATGCTTAAGGGTAAAAAGATCAAAAAATCCGGCTGAGGTGAAAACCCGAAAGGGTGCTTCAGGCAAAAATGGATAACCCCTTGTTTAACACGCGAAATATTCTTTCAGAATCTTTTTTATCTTTTAGAAGAAAAAGATAAATTGTTGATGTTTATCAGTTTTGCGGGCGTGCCAGTCTGTTAAAACAGACAAATTTCATTTATCAGGCGATTTGGGTGTCGTGTACTGGACATTTCCCCACCGACTGAAGACGATGTTAATTTACATCGAGGTGACCTCGAATACCTTTGATTCTCTGTCAAAGAACGCCTTTTGTCTCTATTCGTTGTGACAATATTGATCTTGATGATCGTCCCTCATGAATACATACTCTTGCATAGATATTTGAAGCATTCATCGCTTATACACATGTAATTCGAAGTACAACTGGTCTTTCAAGACCTTTACAAATGGTGCGATTATATAATCGATCTTCAGAATTACATTTGGTTGTAATCGACCCTTTTTGGGCTTGCTTCTGTCACGTTCTGATCGTTGATTTGCATCTTCATCACGATCGGACCACTGGATTTGAATATCATCACGATTGGACCGTTGGATTTGAATATCATCACGGTCAGACCGTTGGATTTAAATATCATCACGATCGGACCATTGGATTTGAATATCATAACCTTCAGACCGTTGGATTTGAATATCATCACGATCAGACCGTTGGATTTAAATATCATCACGATCGGACTGTTGGATTTAAATATCATCACGATCGGACCGTTGGATTTAAATATCATCACGATTGGACCGTTGGATTTGAATATCATCACGATCAGACCGTTGTATTTGAGTTCAATCACGAACAGGTCGTCAGATCGCCAAGATGATCACCGTCGGCCCGTTGTGTTTACTTTGCAGTCGTGTCAGGTTTCTGCAAGTTTATACCCCTTTTGGGATTTCGCTGCAACCTTTCACCCTTTCTGGAGGAGATTTGGACAGCATTATATCTGTGACTGTTCAAGAGCTCCTTGCTATTTTTTGACATTCTAGGCACCTCTGTCATTCCTTGGCCTTTTTAGACCTTCTGCCATCAGTTGATATCTTCGAGTTCTTTTAGTCACTTCTTGACATTCTCAGACATTTCCACCATTTCTTGGCTTTTTCGAGCAGTCTCGGGTATTTCTGCCATTTGTTGACTTGCCCGACGCTTCTGCCATTCTTTCTTGGCATTCTATGTCTGTTCTGTCATTTTCTTGACCTTTTCGGACATTTCTGCCATATTTGACTTTTCCGAGCAGTCTCGGGTATTTCTGTCATTGATTGACTTCCCTAGATGCTTCCGCCATTCTTGACATTCCTGAGTGTTTCAGTCATTTATTGACGTTCTCAGGTGTCTTTGCCATTGATTGGCATGCTCGGACATTTCTGCCGCTTCTTGGCTTTTTCGAGCAGTTCGGGTATTTCCGTCATTGATTGACTTCCCCAGAACTTCGCCAACCGTAAACTGGACTAGGAGAGCGCACGCCATTTCAAGGAAATGACGTGTGTCCCGCTCCACCGAGTCATGTGAACGGCTTGGACCTTGTATAGTTTCTTGCTTCGTAAGGATTTTCTTGCAATTTCTGAACTTCGACGGCGTTTTGTTGACTTCCGTGAAGCTCGAACATAGCTTGAAGGACTTCCTCACAAGCGGGAGCACTTATGCAATTTCCCCCTTCAAGGTCTTTGGGTTTGGGACCTTTTTTGGGACATTTCTGCAATTTCTATTCTTCGGGGGGCACTTCTGTAATTTTTCCAGACATCAAGGTATTTCTGCAATTTTCCCAGTCATGGGGGTATGTTTGCAATTTTCCCTCAAACAGGGACATTTCTGCAATCTTCCCTTGACAAGGGGGTATTTCTGCAATTTTCCCTTGACATGGAGATATTTCTGCAATTTTCCCAGTCATGGGGGTATTTCTGCAATGTTCCCAGTCATGAGGGTATTTCTGTAATCTTCCCTTGACAAGGGGGTATTTCTGTAATTTTCCCTTGAACAGGGACATTTCTGCAATTTTTCCTGACATGGGGGTATTTCTGCAATTTTCCCTTGACAAGGGAGTATTTCTGCAATTTTCCCTTGACATGGAGATATTTCTGCAATTTTCCCAGTCATGGGGGTATTTCTGCAATTTTCCCAGTCATGAGGGTATTTCTGCAATTTTTCCTTGACATGGAGATATTTCTGGACTGCGCCACCTTAGCAGCGAGGAAGTCTTCAAGGAAGTCTTTTGGCTTCTTCTATGGAGCCCAGGAAACACCAACACGGGCAGACTTCTATTGAAACAAATAACATGGGAGCAGGCCACTCCAAACCCCCTCCATCAGTCTCCACTCTCCTGGATTTCAGATCTCCAGAAGTTGGTGGATTTCAGATCCTCCCCAACTTTGGCAGATTTCTCAACTCCGAACCCCTCACTTCTTGGAGCTCCTCTCCTTTTATAGGAGTTTGGGAGTGGAGGTGGGCATCCCACCGGAAACATTCCATCAAGACGCCGGGGGAATCTCCACCAGGTATGTCAGATTTTTTTTTTGTTTCGGAGGGAGAAAAGGGGGCCGGTGGGAGGCCCACCGGTGCGTTTGGCACCCGCAGTGGGGCCCACAGGCGCGCAGCTCCGGTGGGCAGCCCACCGGGCATGCGGCCCTGGTGGGGGCCCCACGGGCGCGCGTGCGCGCGCAGGCCGGTGGGCGCCCCATCGGGCGCGCGCGTGCGCGCCGGTGGGCACCCCACCGGACGCGCGCAGCGCGTCCCGGTGGGCGCCCCCACGGGCGCCGCGCGCAAGCGCACCGGTGGGGCCCCACCGGGCGCCGCGCGCGGGCGCACCGGTGGGCATCCCACCGAACGCGCGCGGGGTCCCGGTGGGCGCCCTACCGGGCGTGCGCGGGCGCCCTGGTGGGCTCCCCACCGGGCTGTTCATCCCCCCTTTTATATATATATATATATATTATATATATATATATATATATATATATATATATATATATAATTGCGTTCAACAAATGCCCCCCACGGGATGTGTGTCGGAGCCCAGGGTGAAGGCGGACATCCCGTGCATTTCTCAAACTTTTACCCCTCGTCTCAATGACACAGCGGGGTACTGAGTGACAAACCATGACTATAATTCACGTGCTTCAACATTATGCGGTGCCGTCGCAATTTTGGACAACAATTTGTTGTTGTAGTTTGGGCTGACGAACAACTCTGTGATGCATCTGGCACTGAGTCATTGGTCTAAATTTCTCCAATATTTTCCAGCTCAACAGTTCTCAGGAGAGGACTCAGGAGAGCGCACATCACTTCAGGGAAGTGACATTGACCCGCTCCACCAAGTCGACCCTACGACTGAGTTTTATTGATATGGCTTTGCTTGGAGTTGACTTCAGTTTTTGTTCAGCCTGACTTTGTTCAGGATTTGATTTTGTCGTCTTTCTTTGGAGACTTGCCTTCGGAGCTTTGCTCGGGACTCGATTTTGATATCTTCCTTCTGAATCTTGTCTTTTCTGACTTTGTTCAGGATTTGATGAGAGATTTTGTCTATGAGACCCGTTTTCTGGCTTCGCTCAACGGTTTGACTGGAGACTTTCCAGGCTTGTCTTTTTGACTTTGCTCAGGATTGGATTGGAGTATTGACTGCTGAGAATTGCCTTTCGGGCTTTGCTCGACGGCCTGATTTGGCGTTTGGTCGATGAGGCCTGCCTCTCTGGCTTTGCTCTTCGACCTAATTCGATAATTCTCTCTTGAGACTTGCTTTTTTGGCTTTGCTTGGGATTTGATTTGACATCTTCATCCTGAATCTTGCTTTTCTGGCTTTACTCAGGATTCGATGGGAGATTCTGCTGATGAGGCGTGCCTTTCTGGTTTTGCTCAATGGCTTGATTTCAACATCTTCTTTGAGGTTCATCTTTTAGGCATGGCACATAACTTGAATTTCTTTCATGTCATTGTTGCTTGAGTGGCGTACTCTTCCCGAGTCGTCACAGCAAATGCCTGTATTGGATGATTTCACAGTTTTCACAGCTTCAAATTCAAATGACTCGACGTCCATAGGTGTATATCTTGAGATTGAGGCTCTACTCCATCTGAAACATCTTCCTTCTGCTCCAGTATTCGTCTCAGGCTCTCACTATATCTTTCTGAGTGAGGCAGAATCTATTTCACCAGAGATCTTTCCTCCCCCTTTTTTTTTTATTTGTTGGCGGTCCGGGTTGAAGCCAAGTAGAGTTGGTCGTTCAAACGGAACATGCAAGCCAACACTAGAAATAGAGTTCAATGGAATTGACAGTCCGAAAGGGACATGGAGGTCAAAACCACAGTTTGAGATTCAAGTAGGGTGACAATCCAAAAAGGGATATGTAAGTCAGCGCTACAAGTGAAATTCAATGGGATTGACAGTCCGAAAGAGACATGTAAGTCAAAACCAAAATTCGAGATTCAAGTAGGTTGACAGTCGGAAAGGGACATGTAAGTCAAAGCCAAAATTCGAGATTCAAGTAGGTTGACAGTCCAAAAGGAACTATTAAGTCAACACTACTTCTTTTTTCTTTTTTCTTTCTCTTTCTCTCTCCCTTTTTTTTTTGAGTGGAGTAGCCACGAGTTTGGATTTTGGACTTGAAGTTTGGGAATTGTTTCGGCTTGGCCAGCCTTTTGGCTTGGGGGCTGAAGTTTTTTTTTTTTTTGGAATTTGGGTATTGCCCTGACCTATCTTTGTGGTTTGTTGGTCAGGGGTTTTGGGGTTTAGCCTACCTTTGTGGTTTGCTGGCTAAGGAAAAAGATTTGATTTGGTGTTTAGCCTACCTTTGTGCTTTGTTGGCTATAAAATTGGGGTTTTGTCCTGACCTACCTTTGTGGTTTGCTGGCCAAGAGAGGGTTCGGATTTCGGGCTTAGCCTACCTTGGTGGTTTGCTGGCTAAGATTTGAGATTTCGGTTTTGACTTGGCCTATCTTCATGGTTTGCTGGCCAAGGCAGAATGAGGGTTTGCAACAAAGCGGCCTGCCAATGAGAAATTTTTTCTTTCTTCTTCTCCTTTTTTTTTTTATATTACCAACTCCAGCGCCCTTTGCGGGTTTTCACCAAAGTTGGCCCCCTCTATCTTTTTCCAACGCGCCCTTGCGGGTTTTCACGTTGAGGGGTTACCCATTTTTGCCTGAGGCGCCCATTCGGGTTTTCACCTCAGCCGGGTTTTCGACATATTTACCCCCAAATACATGAGATGTCATATACTTGAGTCCGTCGGGGCACCTCTATTTTAAGCCCCCATTTTTTTCTTTTTTTTTTGAATGGGGTAACCAGAATTTTGGATTCTAGATTTGGATTTCGGGTTTTGACTTTAGCCTACCTTGGTGGTTTCTTGGCCAAGAAGGGGATTCGGTTTGGATTTAGCCTACCTTTGTGGTTTGCTGACTAAGGAAGGAATTTGACCTTTGAGTTAGCCTACCTTGGCGGTTTGCTGGCTACGAAATTGATGTTCGAATTGGACTTAACCTACCTTTGTGGTTTGCTGGCTAAGAAATTGAGGTTTGGTTTGGACTTAGCCTACCTTTGTGGTTGTTGGCTAAGGAAAGATTTTGGGTTTTTTGGACTTGACTTAGCCTACCTTTGTGGTTTGCTGGCTAAGAAAGAGATTTGGTTTTTCATGTTAGCCTACCTTTGTGGTTTGCTGGCTAAGAAACAATTTGATTTTCGGGTTAGCCTACCTTTGTGGTTTGCTGGCTAAGAATTGATTCAGATTTCGGGCTTAGCCTACCTTGGTGGTTTGCTGGCTAAGAGGGTTTGATTTCAAGCCTAGCCTACCTTTGTGGTTTGTGGGCTAAGGAAGGGATTTGATTTCGGGATTAGCCTACCTTTGTGGTTTGCTGGCTAAGGAGGGGATCAAGTTTTCAAGCTCAGCCTATCTTTGTGGTTTGTTGGCTAAGGAAGAGTTCAGGTTTTCAGGTTTGATTTGGATTTGAATTCTGATCTGGCTGGCCGTAAAAGCTTGTTGGCCGAGGATTCAAGAAGGATTTTTTGTGTTTATTTCATTTTTTTTCACATTACCAATTTCGGCGCCCTTTCGGGTTTTCACCGAAGCTGGCTCCCTCTAACTTTTTCCAACGCGTCCTTACGGGTTTTCACGTTGAGGGGTTATCCACTTTTGCATGAGGCGCCCTTTCGGGTTTTCACCTCAACCGGATCTTATTGACGTTTTTTTTTTTTTTTTTTTTTACCCCCGAATATGCAAGGTTTTACATATTCGGGTCCGTCGGGGCACCTCAATTTTAAGCCCCAATTTTCTTGTTTTTTTTTTTTTTGCAATGGAGTTAGTGGAGTTTCTAAATTGTGGGTTCGGATTTGGGTTTTGGCTTGGCCTATGTTGCTGGTTTGTTGGTCAAGGAGATTGGGTTTTAACTTGGACTTAACCTACCTTTGTGGTTTGCTGGCTAAGGAATGATTTAGATTTCGGGATCAACCTACCTTTGTGATTTTTCTGGCTCTGAAATGATTCAGTTTCGAACTTGGCCTACCTTTGTGGTTTGTTGCCTAAGCAAAGGGTTTCATTTGGGTCTAGCCTACCTTTGTGGTTTGCTGGCTAGGGATGGGTCTTGATTTTTTTTTTCAGGCTCAGCCTACCTTTGTGGTTTGTTGGCTAAGCAAAGGGTTTTATTTGGATCTAACCTACCTTTGTGGTTTGCTGGCTAGAGATGGGTTTTGATTTCTTTTTTTAGGCTCAGCCTACCTTTGTGGTTTGTTGGCTAAGAGAGGGGTTTCATTTGGATCTAGTCTACCTTTGTGGTTTGCTGGCTAGGAATTAGTTCGCTCTTTGATCTGAATTTGAACCTGGCCGGCCGTAAAGGCTTATTGGCCAAAGATTCAATAAAATTTTTGTTGTTCTTCTTCTTCTTTTTTTTCACATTACCAATTCCGGCGCCCTTTCGGGTTTTCACCGAAACTGGCCCCCTCTAGCTTTTTCCAACGCGCCCTTGTGGGTTTTCACGTTGAGGGGTTATCCATTTTTGCCTGAGGCGCCCTTTCGGGTTTTCGCCTCAGCCGGATTTCAGGCTTTTTTGCCCTTGGCCGCTTTTGGGAAGTGACCAAGTCTGCCAGGGCACCTCTATTTTAAGCCCCATTTTTTTTTTTTTTTTTTGATGTTTGGAATCTGGAGCGGGGCTACGGGACATTGGGTTAGAGGATTTGTTATTTGGATTTAGCCTACCATTTTGGTTTGTTGGCTAAGGTTTGGGTTAGCCTACCATTTTCAGTTTGCTGGCTAAGGGAGGTACAGCCTACCGTGGAGGTTTACTAGCTGAAAGGGGCATGGCTTAGCTGACTTATTGGTTTGCTGGCCAAGAGGGATATGATTTGGGCTGACCTTTGTGGTTTGTTGGCCAAACGAGGTATGGGTTAGCCTACTATTTTGGTTTGCTAGCTAAAGGGGATTTGACTTGGCCTACCATGGTGGTTCATTGGACAAAGGGTTTAATTCGGTCGACCATCGTGGTTTGTTGACCAGGAGGTTTAGCCTACCATTTTGGTTTGCTGGCTAAGGGATTTGACTTGACCGACCATGATGGTTTATTGGCCAATGTTTAGGTTTTGTAGGAATTGGAGAGACGGTTGCCACGGTGGGACAAGGATGAGCACATCAAAATGGGGTATATCGTGATTCCCCATTCGTTGGCCATTCATTCATTCACTCTCTTTTTCTTCCAATTGAAAATTTGTGTATCTTTCAAGGAGTGGTGAGGGCGCTACTGCTCCACGTTGCCGTATTGATTTGTTGCCACGGTGGTTTTTCCCTCGGCCTTTCTGGCACCATGCTAATTTTGTTGGTAAAAGGACTCCTGCTTTTGGGTTGGGAGGGTTGAGGGGCACCTCCCGGTTAGGGTTGCCGTGTCGGACTCTTTTTTCGAGGAGTTTAGGCTGACGATATTTTTCAACGTCATATCCACCCGATCAGTTTCCTTCTGGTGCATTTGGAACATAATATCAATTGCTTGGTCGATTGCTTCGAGCGGCAAGTATTGGAATTCGGCCATAAAGAGGCCAGGGTGCTGGAAGGCTGGTTCTCCCATCGACTTCTTATTTGGCTCATCCCCTGATTTGTTCAGAACTTGTCTTTGGGGCAGTTTCTGGCCTCGCCTTCTTGGGTCTGCTCGGCATGCTTGTGATTGAGCTACCTCTTGACCTTTTGTAAAGTTCGATTTGACATTCTCTTGTTTGTCTTTCTAGATTTATCTGACATTCAGCTTGAGACCCTTCCTTCCAAGTCTGCCTCTCTGACTTTGCCCAAGATTTTATTTGAGGTTTCTTCCCTGGAAGCTACATTTTGCTTGGTTCGGAATTTCATTTGACATATGTTCTGGTGTTGACCTTTCTGGCTTTGTCCAAAACTTTGATTGACATTTTGTTTTCCGGAGCTGATCTTGCTAGCTTAGTGCAAGGCTTGACCTGACATTTGTTCTTAGAACCGGCCTTTCTGGCTTAGTCAAGAGCTTTGACTTTGACATTTAATTTTCCGGAGCAGGTCTTTCTGACTTGGTTTAGAACTTGGATCGACATTTGATTGTCAATGGTCGGCCTTCATGGCTTGATTCAAATTTGGATTGATATTTTGTTTTCTGGAACTGGCCCTTCTGGCTTGGTCCAATGCTTGGATTAACATTTTGCTTCTGGAGCTGGCCTTCATGGCTTGATCCAAAGACTGATTCATCATTTGGTTTCTAGAAATTGCCTTTCTATCTTTGTCCAAAAATTGATTCGCCGTCTGGCTTTTGGAGTTGGCCTTGGCTTGGTCCAGAAATTGATTCTTCATTTGCGTTATGGAACTTGCCTTTCTAACTTGATTTGGAGCTTGAGTCATCATTTGGTTTCCGACATTTGCCTTTTGACTTGGTCCAAAAATTGATTTGGCATTTGACATTTTCTCCTGGAACTGGCCTTTCTGGCTTGGTCCATAGTTTGGATTAACATTTTGCTCCTGGAGCTAACCTTCATGGCTTGATCCAAAGATTGATTCATCATTTGGTTTCTAGAGCTCGCCTTTCTAGCTTGGTCCAGAAATTGATTCGTCGTCTGGCTTCTGGAGCTGGCCTTGGCTCGGTCCAGAGACTGAAGCATCATTTGATTTCTGGGGCTTGTCTTTCTAGCTTGGTCCAGGGATTGAAGCATCATTTGGTTTCTGGAGTTAGCCTTCCTAACTTGGTCCGAAGCCCAGTTTGAGGTTCGTCCCTAGAGCTTGCCTTTTTGACTTGGTCCAGAGCTTCTCTTGACATTTACTTGCCGGAGCCGACCTTCCTGGCTTGACCCAGAGCTCGATTCCATGTTTAGTTCTTGGATCTTGCCCTTTCGGCTTGGTCCAAAGCTTGTCTTGACATTTGGTTTTCAGAGCTAGCATTTTTTAGCTTGGCTCAAAACTTGATTCAGCATTTGGTTCTTGGATCTTGCCTTCTTGGCCTAGTCCAAACTTGACTTGGCATCTGATATTTACCCCTGGAACTGGCCTTTCTGGCTTGGTCCGTAGTTTGGATTAACATTTTGCTTCTGGAGCTGGCCTTCATGGCTTCATCCAAAGATGATTCATGTTTTGGTTTCTAGGACTCACCTTTCAGGCGTGGTCCAAAATTCTGTTATGAGCATTGTTGACAAGGATTGTTTGCTTATCCTTTGGATTCAGCTCAGAGTTTAATTTGGAGTGTCGGCCATTCTTCATTATAAGTGGCTTGGTTTTGATTGCATGGGATTTCCACAAGGCTGCTTTGGCTCAATATACTCTTAGCTGCTTTGTGAGGATTCTTTCATGTTACTGGCTTCTTGGACTTCCTCCAGTGTGTGGATTACATTGATTGATTGGCAGATCAAGCTGGCTGATCAGTTTGGCTGCTCCCACTCATAACGTTGTAGTGGGTCAACTTGGCCATTTCACATTGTGATGAGGCGGTTTTGAATTGCCTTCTTCACCTTGTTTTTGAAGATGTAGCAATCTTCAATAGTATGTCCCAGCATCAATGGGCTCCTTTACCTTGCAAGTGTTTGCGACTTCTTTAGATTTGGCAGACATTTGGGCGATCCACCGCTTCTTTGGTATTCGTAAGCCTGCGTGGGATGGTGCCCCCAGTCTGTCAAAGATTGAGTCACATATTATTGGGACCCACGTATGATTACCCTTTTCCACTCGAATTGATTCCGAGGTTTGAGGTGTGAAGTTGGACTTCTGATACACGACCTTTTTCCTTTCGTCCTTGCAGACGTAGAGGGTTGCGGTTTTAGAGTGCTGCTTGTTTCTAGTCTGACATTTTGGAGGGCTTGTCTGCCCATTCTATTGCACAGGTCTCCTTCTTGAAGACTTGTATTTGGTTCATCTTCAGAGGTCATTCTTTTGTTGTATTGCCCCCAATCGTATGGACCTCTTTTTGGAGGTTAAAGTGTCTTTTTGCATTTGGCAAGGGAGTGCAACATTGCTGGATGTTGAAATTGTTGGAACATATATGTCTCTTAGCATGGTTAACTCGCCTCCAACGAGCTAGACGATCTTGCCAGAATTGGAGACAGTTGCGGAGAGCATTTTGCCTTTATGGCTCTGTCGTCATCCTTTCTTTGCCAGGTTTGCCTTTATAGCTTTTCCTGGAGCTTTGTTTGAAGTCTTCTTCCTTGGACTTGCCTTGCTGGCTTTGCCAGGGACTGGGCTGAGAGCCCTTCACTTTGGACTTCTTGGATTCTTGCTTGTCAGAGCTTCTTGCTTGAGGTTTCGCCCGAGACTTTTATTCTGAGCATTTATTTGGTATTTTACCTCAGACTTTTTTTGAGTTTTCATTCCCAGGTATGCCTTTTGACTTTCTGAGTTGGCATTTTGCTTGGGTTGTTGCCTTGGAGGCTTTCATTCTTCAAAAATTTCTTTGACTCAATCAACCTCTTGGCTTGCCGTTGGGCGAACAACTGGATTGTCTTGATTGTTCAGACCTTGTCCTTGATGACCCCACATTTATTTCATACCAAGTTATTGCATATGAAAGTCCCCTTTGCTTGTGCTTCGGGGCTTTGGCTTCCGATCATGCCCCTTTTCATTGTGAGACTTGAATGCCATCTTCGTTCATTTTCGCCTTAACTTGATGTAAGCGATGATAGGGTTACCCCCTTTGCTTGAACTTGCCGGTTTTGGATTTTTACCGATGCACTGGCTTTCGTTTGTTTCCGCCTTAACTTGATGCAAATGGCGGAGCATTTTGTAGTAATAGCACAATAGGGACATGACAGTCCCATAGCAAGATTGGTTGGCCTTCATCTAGCCACATGTGTTTTCTATTTTTTCTTTTCTTGGCATGGATGAGCCATTTCAGACTTGGTTATAGCCGCAACAGGTTTTCTACCTTGGCGACGATTCCTCCGGCTAGCAAGAACAACCCCATGGATTTCGTTGGCACTTAGCTTCATGAAGGTGCCTTCACTTTGCTCTTTGGAGAAACCGCAACCAAAGCTGGGGTGGTGTTGTGCCTTGTTGGCAAGAGTGGCTTTAAATATGTGCCATGTCGACATCTAGGCTTCGGAAGAAAGCACTTTGTTATGATGTCCTCGGCAGAAGCTAATTGTTCAGTCTATTTCTTCAACCTTCTTTTCATTTCTTTTTTTCTTTTATTCTTCTCCTGCTTCTTAGCCCTGGCCAACTTGGTCAAAGAGGAGATTTCTGCCTTTGCAAGCGATCGGGGAATGTCCCCATAGTTGGAATCGTTGCATGAAGCTTTCTTCTTAGGAGGTTTAAGTTGAGAACTTTTCTTCGGGGTCACAGGGACTCAACTAATCTGCTCTGGTTGCAGTTGAAATGTGACCGAAGACGATGTTAATTTACATCGAGGTGACCTCGAATACCTTTGATTCTCTGTCAAAGAACGCCTTTTGTCTCTATTCGTTGTGACAATATTGATCTTGATGATCGTCCCTCATGAATACATACTCTTGCATAGATATTTGAAGCATTCATCGCTTATACACATGTAATTCGAAGTACAACTGGTCTTTCAAGACCTTTACAAATGGTGCCGATTATATAATCGATCTTCAGAATTACATTTGGTTGTAATCGACCCTTTTTGGGCTTGCTTCTGTCACGTTCTGATCGTTGATTTGCATCTTCATCACGATCGGACCACTGGATTTGAATATCATCACGATCGGACCGTTGGATTTGAATGTCATCACGGTCAGACCGTTGGATTTAAATATCATCACGATCGGACCGTTGGATTTGAATATCATAACCTTCAGACCGTTGGATTTGAATATCATCACGATCAGACCGTTGGATTTAAATATCATCACGATCGGACTGTTGGATTTAAATATCATCACGATCGGACCGTTGGATTTAAATATCATCACGATTGGACCGTTGGATTTGAATATCATCACGATCAGACCGTTGTATTTGAGTTCAATCACGAACAGGTCGTCAGATCGCCAAGATGATCACCGTCGGCCCGTTGTGTTTACTTTGCGGTCGTGTCAGGTTTCTGCAAGTTTATACCCCTTTTGGGATTTCGCTGCAACCTTTCACCCTTTCTGGAGGAGATTTGGACAGCATTATATCTGTGACTGTTCAAGAGCTCTTTGCTATTTTTTGACATTTCCAGGCACCTCTGTCATTCCTTGGCCTTTTTAGACCTTCTGCCATCAGTTGATATCTTCGTGTTCTTTTAGTCACTTCTTGACATTCTCAGACATTTCCACCATTTCTTGGCTTTTTCGAGCAGTCTCGGGTATTTCTGCCATTTGTTGACTTGCCCGGACACTTCTGTCATTTCTTGGCATTCTATGTCTGTTCTGTCATTTTCTTGACCTTTTCGGACATTTCTGCCATATTTTGACTTTTCCGAGCAGTCTCGGGTATTTCTGTCATTGATTGACTTCCCTAGATGCTTCCGCCATTTCTTGACATTCCTGAGTGTTTCAGTCATTTATTGACGTTCTCAGGTGTCTTTGCCATTGATTGGCATGCTCGGACATTTCTGCCGCTTCTTGGCTTTTTCGAGCAGTTCCGGGTATTTCCGTCATTGATTGACTTCCCCAGAACTTCGCCAACCGTAAACTGGACTAGGAGAGCGCACGCCATTTCAAGGAAATGACGTGTGTCCCGCTCCACCGAGTCATGTGAACGGCTTGGACCTTGTATAGTTTCTTGCTTCGTAAAGATTTTCTTGCAATTTCTGAACTTCGACGGCGTTTTGTTGACTTCCGTGAAGCTCGAACATAGCTTGAAGGACTTCCTCACAAGCGGGAGCACTTATGCAATTTCCCCCTTCAAGGTCTTTGGGTTTGGGACCTTTTTTGGGACATTTCTGCAATTTCTATTCTTCGGGGGGCACTTCTGTAATTTTTCCAGACATCAAGGTATTTCTGCAATTTTCCCAGTCATGAGGGTATGTTTGCAATTTTCCCTCAAACAGGGACATTTCTGCAATCTTCCCTTGACAAGGGGGTATTTCTGCAATTTTCCCTTGACATGGAGATATTTCTGCAATTTTCCCAGTCATGGGGATATTTCTGTAATGTTCCCAGTCATGAGGGTATTTCTGCAATCTTCCCTTGACAAGGGGGTATTTCTGTAATTTTCCCTTGAACATGGACATTTCTGCAATTTTTCCTGACATGGGGGTATTTCTGCAATTTTCCCTTGACAAGGGAGTATTTCTGCAATTTTTCCTTGACATGGAGATATTTCTGCAATTTTCCCAGTCATGGGGGTATTTCTACAATTTTCCCAGTCATGAGGGTATTTCTGCAATTTTCCCTTGACATGGAGATATTTCTGGACTGCGCCACCTTAGCAGCGAGGAAGTCTTCAAGGAAGTTTTTTGGCTTCTTCTATGGAGCCCAGGAAACACCAACACGGGCAGACTTCTATTGAAACAAATAACATGGGAGCAGGCCACTCAGACCCCCTCCATCAGTCTCCACTCTCCTGGATTTCAGATCTCCAGGAGTTGGTGGATTTCAAATCCTCCCCAACTTTGGCAGATTTCTCAACTCCGAACCCCTCACTTCTTGGAGCTCCTCTCCTTTTATAGGAGTTTGGGAGTGGAGGTGGGCATCCCACCGGGAACATTCCATCAAGACGCCGGGGGAATCTCCACCAGGTATGTCAGATTTTTTTTTTTGTTTCGGAGGGAGAAAAGGGGGCCGGTGGGAGGCCCACCGGTGCGTTTGGCACCCGCAGTGGGGCCCACAGGCGCGCAGCCCCGGTGGGCAGCCCACCGGACATGCGGCCCTGGTGGGGGCCCCACCGGGCGCGCATGCGGGCGCCCCGGTGGGCGCCCCACCGGGCGCGTGCGCGCGCAGGCCCGTGGGCGCCCCATCGGGCGCGCGCGTGCGCGCCGGTGGGGCACCCCACCGGACGCGCGCAGGCGTCCCGGTGGATGCCCCACCGGGCGCCGCGCGCGGGCGCACCGGTGGGCGCCCTACCGGACGCGCGCGGGGTCCCGGTGGGCGCCCTACCGGGCGTGCGCGGGCGCCCTGGTGGGCTCCCCACCGGGCTGTTCATCCCCCCTTTTATATATATATATATTTTATATATATATATATATAATTGCGTTCAACACCCCTCAACGTGAAAACCCGAAAGGGCACGTGGGAAAAAGCTAAAGGGGGCCAGTCTTAGTGAAAACCCGAGAGGGCACTGGGATTGGTAATGTAAAAAAAAAGGAGAAAGAAAAAAAAGGAAGAAGGAAAATGAAAAGGAGGACCTTCGTTGTCCTTCACCTTGTATTTACAAAGTCACAAATCACTTTTTGTACAAACATACAAAGAGTGGTGATTGCTACATGAAAGTCAAAAAAAAAAAAAAAGGGGGCGAGACAATGAGCTCAGCATGTAAACGTCATACTGAAAAGCAAAGGCTGGAAGGCTTTTTCCTCTTCGGCTGTTCAACTTCCTTAACTTTGGAGGCTGTCAACTGGCGGAAGTTCCTTCCGTTTCTTACATAGGCAATTTCTTCTTCAGAATCTTTAGCCTCACCTCTGGCCTCCTGATTCAAAGAAGACTTTTCTTCATCAAGCTCGCATTCCAGCCGGGCAATGTTCTCCTTCCCGACAACCATGCTCAACACCATCGTCACTCGCAGCATCGCCTACTTGAAAGGCAGAATAAGCTTGAAACTCCAAAAATGGGCTTCCTGCATCTCCCCAAAAGTGAAAAGGGAGGATTGGCCACAGATACAGAATATGAATCCATCATCTCCCAGAGAAGAGTTGATCACAGAAAACCTGGTCACCTGAATACAAGGAAGGAAAGTCAATATCAGAAAAGAAAACATCATCTTTAAAGACTATATATGAGCTCAGTAAAGGAAGTCACCTGCAGAAGTTGATTCCATGGCAGAATATTCCTTGGCAGGCATCGGGATATAAGCCCCGACAGGAGCAAAAACAATATTGTTCCGTCGAGACTCTAACCTCAGCAAATGCAGAGGCACCGTCATCCGTCACAGCTATCTCAAGAAACAGACAGTCAGATGATGGTTCATTATCATCAATCTCCGGCATAAAATCGGCAACTGCCCGTGAGGAATTCTCACGCTCCACTCCACAAAGGAGAGGAGAACCTCTAGGCAAGGAGACATGGCCGCCCAAAGCAATCAGACCAGCACTTTTCCTCATATGTCTCGTCATCTGAGGTAGATAAGTCAAAAAGGGAAGAAAGGATAAGTGATAAATCAAGAAGAAGAATCATGAATGACAATGATGAGAGAAGAAAAGAAAAGAAAAGAAAGTCACCGCCAGATGAGGCGGAATCCGCCACCCTCCTTTTTCCAGCTCTCTTGGGTCTGGAAGAAAAGGGAATATTCAAATGAGCTTCACCATTCCTGTCTCCAACAACTTCCGGAGTAAGGATGGTTGAGAATTCAAAACAGATATGAAAAAAAATGATGATGAATGAAGTAGAAGAGAAAGAAAAAAAGAAAGATAGCCGCGAAACCAAGAAGGTCAGCCTCAGTAGCCGAATACTATGTCAAATCTCAGACAAAGTCGAGAAGACAAGATTCAAGAAAAAGATGTCAAATCCAATCCAAGCAAATGCCAAAAAGGCAAAGCTCAGGAAAGTGATATCAAACCCAACTGCGAATCAAGTCAGAATCACAAAAAAAAAAAAAAAAAAAATCTCAAATCAAGTTGTTGAGCAAAGTCAAAAAGACGAGTCTCACCAATTGAGTCCTCAATCAATTCAAGTCCATAACAAAGCCAGAAAGGCAGATCTAAAAAAAAATCCCTGAGATGAGATCTAGGAGGCAAAAACCCAGGCAATGAACGCCAAAGTCAGTTCTGAGTAAATCCAAGGAAGCAGAGCTGATCGCTCAGCATAAGAAGCATGACAAAGTCGATCATTGCCAGAGGTTGTTGACTTCACAGTGCAAGTATTGAAACGCATCAACTACGGCTAAAACTTTCCGATTCCAGTTTATTGTCAAGTCATGAAGAACAGAAGTACAACACGAAGAATGCACGGGACGTCCTCCTCCGCCTTCGGCGCACTTCCCATGGGGGGCATTTGTGGACACAAAAAATTTGTTGTGCCAATTCCCCATTCCCAGAAATCCCCTCCCCTAAAACCGATGGAAGCATCATCGGTTAGGGGGTTTTTTCCCCCTAACCGATGGAGCTATCATCGGTTAAGGGGGCTTTCCCCCTTAACCGATGGAAGCACCATCGGTTGGAGGGGTAAACCCCTCCAACCCGATGGCAGTACCCCTAACCGATGGGACTGTCATCGGTTAGGGGAGTCCCCCTTTTTAACCGATGAGGATTCCATCGGTTAGGGGGGGGTTCCCCTCTAACCGATGGAACCTCCATCGGTTAGGGGGGATTCCCCTCTAACCGATGGAACCCCCATCGGTTAAAGGGGGTAGCCCCTAACTGATGGAACCCCCATCGGTTAGAGGGCTTTTAACCCTCTAACCGATGGGGGTTCCATCGGTTAGAGGGAATTTTCCCTCTAACCGATGGAACCCCCATCGGTTAGGGGTCTCCCATCCCACCATTGTAAGGGGGGGCCTTCCCCTATAAAAGGCACCCCCATCCCCCTATGAAAAGGAGAGGCGGAGCCCCCCGGAAGGTGCTATAGCCCTCTCACCCAAATTGCTGTCCCCTTTGCTTCTGAAATTCCAAAGAATAGAGAAATTCCAATTTCCAAAAGTTCCCCATCTCTTCCTCAAC
This sequence comes from Colocasia esculenta, assembly GCA_014218235.1. NCBI lineage: Eukaryota > Viridiplantae > Streptophyta > Magnoliopsida > Alismatales > Araceae > Colocasia > Colocasia esculenta. The sequence continues at coordinate 1,333,073 of JACBKR010000781.1, forward strand.
CTCCTCTCTTGTGTGTGAAGGTATCAAACTCCCTTCCCTACTCGGAGCAAAGTGAGAAATTGAGAGATCGTCTCCATACGGCATCGGCAATTCTCTCCTCTTAAGTCCGTAATAACGGCATCGGCCCCCATGGGCTATAGGGTTTAAATACCGTCCATACATGGACATATGGTATTTAAATACCTTTGTAATTCATGCTCTGAATGCTACGCATCCAGACGCATATGTGCCACCTCCCATCGAGTGCTAAGTCTCTGGGATGGTGTGTTTGTGTTTATATGTATGTGTTTCTTAGGGGAGACTCTGCCCAAGTGGAGATTCTACTCGAGAACATATTCGTATATTCGTAAATTTGTGTTTTTATGTATATGTTTCCTAGGAGAAACTCTGCCCAAGTGGAGATTCCAACTAAGGACATATCCATAAGCCTCAAATTTGCACTTATACATATATGCTTTCTCGGGAGGAAACTCTGCCCATGACAAAGTTCCTTCTGAAGAAACATGTCCATGTAACCACAGACTCGTATTTATATGCATATGTTTCTTAGTGGAGACTCTGCCCAAGCGGAGATTCTGCCCAAGAACATACCTGTATATTCGCAAATTTGCATTCATATGTATATGTTCCCTAAAGGAAACTCTGCCCGAGCAGAAACCCCCTTTCCCATAATAAACTCTGGGGAGCTCCCGCCTAAGCGGGGTTATAGCTCGGGAATATATCCATAAAAATGGCAATTTTGCGCCTATACATATATGTTCCTTAGCAGAACTTCCATTTGAATAGAATCTCTACTCAAGAACATATTCACATAATTACGAATCCGCGCTTATGTGCATATGTTTCCTAGGGGAAACTCTGCCTAAGCGGGAATTCTGCCCAAAAACACTTTTGTACAACCATAAATTTGGATTCATATGAGTATATTTCTCGAAGGAGACTCTGTTTCTACAGAGATACCTTTCGTGATAGAAACTCCGCCTAAATGGAGATACCGCTCGAGAAGATATTCATAAAATTACAAGTTCATGGCTATGCACATGTATTCTGCTGGAAGAATCCTGCCTAAGTAGAGACTCTCCCTAAAACATATTCATATAAACACCATTTCATATGCATATGTTTCTTGAGGACACTTTGTCTAAGCGGAGGTTCTGCCCGAAAACAGACTTAGATGTCTACAACTTCACATTTGTATGCAATAAATGAAGTTCTACCTAAGCAGAAGTTCTGTAGAAAATATATGCATACACCCATGAAAAATCATGATTATATGAATATATTTCTAAAAGAAGAAAAGAAAAGACAAACTCTGGCCGAGCCGAAATTCTGCTAGAAATATATATATATATATATATATATATATATATATATATATATATATATATATATATATATATTCACAAAAGAGTTGTACCCATGTGGATAGTTAATCGGGGAGAAACTCCGCTTTGACAAGGACCCTCACAAGAAATATATCCATATGTCTGCAAGGTCATCTCCATGCAAACAAAAGAAGAAAGGAAGCTCTGTTCAAAGAGAGGCTTCGCCCCAAAAAATATATATATATATGCCACGGAACTTCATAATCTATAATCAAAGTCATACTATAAATTTGCACAATAACTCTGCCCATGTGGAAGTGCTGCCCAAGTTCTCAATACACTCGAAGCCCAGAAATAATCTGCGGGTGTATGCTCATTCCAAACCAAATTTTAAATCAAACAGCACATTTCAAACCTCAAGCGGGTTCACGGGTATATACCCGTTCCTTTTTCCAAAATCATATTTCACGCCCGAAGAAAGAGGGCAGTCATATCACTTTAAAGAATAAAATGCATTTTCAATATAAAAAAAAAAACGAAGAAGAAAGGAAAACATCATGTTAGGACTTTCTAAATTTTCTTTACATATATATGTTCTCATCCTTGCTATGAATGGTATTCGGGTTAAGACGGATGTTAAATAATACCAAGAGGTTTTAACTCGATGTAAATGTAACATCGATTCCGATCGATGGAGACAAAGGTCCAGCACATGCTACCCTAATTGTTTGATGAGTATAGACACAGGACTCAAGGAGTTCAGATTAAAAAACGGCGCACCCGTCCGTTCCTCGGACATCATACCCGTCCGTTCCTCGGACATCATACCCGTCCGTTCCTCGGACACCACACCCGTCCGTTCCTCGGACACCACACCTGTCCGTTTCACGGACACCAAAATGCTTCTTCCGCATTGCACGGACTCTTTCTTCTGCCTGTTAGACAGGCTGGCACGCCCCGCAAATACCAAAAATCCAAAATATGTGAAATGAATGAATACCTTGAACCAAATGAAATGAAATGAATGAATAAGATCACCCCAAGAAAAAATCCCGTGTCAACAGGGGTACTTCCTTATTTACATGTAATATCTTAAGTAAATGAAACAACAAATTATAACATTTACTTAAATGATATTCAGGTAAATAAGATGTTTCCTGAAATCAGCCTGAACTCAGCCCTGAAAACCGACCTGAATCTGCTGTCTAAACAGGTCTAGGCGCGCCCAAGTGCCCCTGGCGTGCGCCTTGGCCGCCTTAGCAGCGCCTTGGGGCGCCTTTTCTACTCTTAAAAAGGTGGGGTGTTTTAAAGCGGCTAAGGAAGCGCCTTAGCGCTTAAGCGGCGCCTAGGCGCCGCCTAGGCGTCCGCCTTAACAACTATGAAACACTGACATCAAAAATAAGATTGACATCCCCAAAAAAAGAACAGATGCTTTACTGTAAGTAACAAGCTCACTCCTCTCCTTCCTTCTCGAACAAAGTTTTAACAAAGAATATCTATCGCTTTTGAATCCTTTAATGAATTGTGATCACATTTTAGGTTGCCTTAAAAAAAAACATGTTTCAAAGAATTCTAAACCACACCAAGATTCATGGTTTATAAAAAGTTACTCTAGTTTTTCAACCAGTTTCTTGGTAATTATATGAGCTCATAATGAAGCTTGTTTTGTATATTCCTTCTTGTCAACTATACTATTTTCAATTCAGTAATTTCACATGTATTTTCTTTCCGAACAGATGATCACTCAAGTATTTCAGTAATATAGTGCATGAGGTATACATGGACCACCAGTAATAGCTAATTATTGGGTACTATGTTAATGGGTCATGTAGGTGCTTAGGCAAGATTTCAAAATTCATTGAAGCCCTCCACATGATGCTTAAGCAAAGTTTTACAGATTATTGGCGTGTCGTCCAGGTGTCTTTTGTTTTACTATAGTTCATTGGACCGTCTATTCCAGCATTCAGTACTAGAAACCAGGGTATCAAAAATCATCCAAATCGGGATCGGATCGGCCGATTCGGATCGGTTTTGGGCCGACCGATCCGATCCGGGGTAACCTTGCCAAGGGCTGAGTCCACTCTGATTTCAGGCCTTCTTTACCTGAACATCATTTAAGTAAGTTTCATTTACTTAAGATATTACATGTAAATAAGAAAGTACCCACATTTGAATCCAATAAAAATATAAAAGAAAATCATATATCTTACCAATAAAAAGTCAACTCTCCCATCCAAGAAGAAAATCACGATTTTGGTGATTCTATCAAAATAACGTCTTTCTAATTCCTCATAATTTGGTCTATCTAAAAATTTCATAATTCAAATAAACCCAATAGAATACTAAAAATTCAAAGTCCAGTGAAAAAAGTCAAACATGCATGTGACTTCTCCAAGGGAGTCACTCTGCTACTGACCAGGACTTAGTTGCTGTCAGTAGGTAGGAGAGTGGCTCCCTTAGAGAACTCACATGCACGTTTGACTTTTTTCACCGGACTTTGAATTTCTAGTGTTTTATTGGGTTTATTTGAATTATGAAATTTTTAGATATGTCAAATTATGAGAAATTAGAAAGACGTTATTTTGATGGAATCACCAAAATCGCGATTTTCTTCTTGGATGGGAGTGACTTTTTATTGGTAAGAGATATGATTTTTTTGATATTTTTATTAGATTCAAATGGGGGGTTTCCTTATTTACATGCAATATCTTAAGTAAATGAAAATACAAATAATAACATTTACTTAAATGATGTTCAGGTAAATAAGATATTGTACATTACTATACACTTCACACCTGTATAAGGGGTTGATCCAGCCACCACTGGCTCAGCCAGGATCGGCCCGGATCGGGATCGGCTGATCGGATCGGTTTTTGGCTGGCCGATCCGGCCCCGATCCCCTTGTTCTTGAACCTTGCTAGAAACTATAACATGGGTCCAAATAAACCAACCATCTGAAATCAGACATCCAATCTTCGGTGGTTCATGCACTTAAACAAGAAAACAAAACAATCCAAAATGTAACGTCGCGTGCCTTTCGGATCCATGCGGATCATGTGTGTGTTGGTTGTGTAGGCTGTTGTGAGGCCAATGTGAGCTAGTTGTGTGGAATGTGTGATGTGAATGTGTGGCTTGAGCAGGTGAAGAGCAGGGTTGGTCCTGAAATGAAACAGGACCTGCTGCTGTTCAGTTGGAGTTGGCGGCCAGGGGTGGCCGTTGACTGATTGGCGTCCATGTTAGTGGACATTAACTGCTTGAACTTGGCTGCAGTTGATGTGGACGCTAAGGGTGGCGGTTGCTATTGACGGCATAGGGGTTGACGCCAACCTGAGAATTCTGCAGGTTATAGGCTCACCCGAGGGCAGTTCTCTCAGCTCACTCTCTTTCCCTCTTGCCCCAGCTTTGCGTCCCGAAGTCTCCGAAGCTTCTAACAGGTTCCGAGGAGTGGTTGGACGATCGTAGAACGCGTGGCGTTGCCGAATTGCGCGAGGAAACGTCGCGGCGTGGTGCAATTTCCGTGGGAGCTCGTGGAGGGCTCGGCGTGAACCGGGAGATTGCGGGAAGTTCTAACGTGTTCTGAGGTAGGGGACGAACCCGTTTAGCTCCGTAGAAACATTAAAACACATCATAACCACTTGAACCAGCATGATAATGCATGTTTGGATAAAGTTGCACCATACGGGGATATGGGTGGTTTGAGTAGTTTAATGTGCGAAGCATGTTGTAATGGGTTGTATTGGGTTCTGGCATGCTGAAGGAACTGCATTTGCATGTTTTTCTGTAGTTAGAACGGTTAGAAAGCCCGCAGAGCCGGATTAGGGTTTCTGCAGGGTTTATGGCCGGAGAACTTGGCGTCAACATCGTTTGTCGCCAAGCTCCTCAGCCAGGATGTTAACGGCCAGGTCCCTTGCCGTTGACTTAGTGTAAGCGGCAGTCGATGTTGCCGCCTATTGGTTATGAGCTGAAACGACTGTTTGCAGTATTTATCGATAATGCATGTGTGTTGACACATGAGGTGCACTGAGTGCACTTGGTTCTCGTGTTTAGCATACAAGGTATGCAGTTAGTTGCTTACTTCAGTGACTGCGTGTTGTTTACGCGAGTCAGTTGGGTTCACGTGTGGTGGACCGTGGTTACTTGTGGTTTACGTGAGGTTTCACGTGGTTTGTGTGTGACGTGCACGTGGTTCTGTGTACGTGGCGAGTAGTACGACGCCTACCGTGGTTACCTCTCCAGTTGGGTGCCCCAGGTTCTTTGTGAGCCAGGCTGTTAGCTCGGGGCTTTGTCCCGGTACTTGTGTTGTACCGTCGAGGTCTGTGTCGTCTGACCTAGGACACCCTCACTCTGTGTTGAGTTGTACGTCCGGCTGAGGGAAAGACGACAGTGGGACAGTGACACTTGTGTTTGTCTTTAGTCACTTGTAGCGCGCTCGTAGTTGGGGGTACGGACACCAGTAGACGTACTGGACCCCAGCTAGTCCTTTTCCAGTGCCTCACTCTAGCGAGTCCAGGCCAGGGTCTCTGGAGGTGCCAGGCATGGGCCTGTGACCGTGTGGTCTGCAGGTGGTGGTGTTTAGTTGGTCTCCACAGTTGCTTGACCTTTTTACGTGGAGCGGCAGCTGGACCTTTCGTCCGTGGCTGCGAGACTGAGAGGTAGACCTGTGTTAGTTGTCCGAGTCAGTTTCTGGTATCGCGAACCAGTTCACGTGGCTCGTGTTGGCTGTCTCTACTTTAGCTTGTACACCTGTACTGGTTTGCCGTTTAATTATTACTGTTGTTTCTCGTAGTCGGCGGACGGTGAGTACTTTTACAGCTTTACTTATCTGCTTAACTGTTTTATAAATTGTTAGTGCTGTTTACTATTCGTACTTGTGTGTTGGTTTGCTCGGTTTTGGGGGAGTTCCCTACTGAGCCAGTGACTAGAGAGGCTCACCCCTACCCCCACAGGTGAGGGCGAGGAGGACGTTTCTCGTCCGACGTCCAGTTCAGGGCCGCGTCGTAGCGGTGTAGGGTCAGTACCTCCAGCGGAGTAGTTCCAGCTGTGTAGTTCTCCAGCAGTGTAGCTTTGTAATTGCTTACTTTCTTTAGTTGTACCTCGAGGTATGCCCCAGGCTCTTGTACTTCTTTTCAGTTTTGTGGAAATTTGGCTATGTAAAACTGTGAAATATATATGAAATGTGGTGTGTTTCTTTATGTTTACACGGACTGTGGTTTGGTATCCCTTGCGAGGCTTCGGCCCGTTCGCGGGAGGCGGACTCGTATCAAGTACGTTATCGGTTTAACGGGCTTGGCCGAGACGTTCCGTCACAGTTGGTATCAGAGTAAGGTCCGTGATAATATAAGGGAATTAGAAAGATACATAGCCTTATTTCGGTCATTATACACTGCTGGCAGGGACCCTGGTTTTTGATAATTGGTGGTTTTGATTTTTGTCTGGTGTTTTGTGTATGTAGAAATTTCTGAAATGGCTGATAGGAGAGATTGGGGTGGTGGAGGAGATGATCCGGAGGAAAGCACCCAGCGAATGATAGAAAGAATTTGGGAGAGCCTCACGGATATTCGGGCGAGAATGGATCAGCAGGCGCCAGTACCAGGTTGCAGTGCCACCTGGGGATGGAGAGGCAATACCTGTTGCTCCAGTTCCGCCGAGAGTGGAGGTACCTTTTGTAGCACCTGTGCCACCACCACCACCAGTATTGATAGCAGAAGAACCAGTGATGCAGGTGGAGAAATTTCTGAGATTGCAGCCGCCTACTTATTCAGGAGGGCCGAATCCAGATACAGCTGAGCATTGGGTTCATGAAATAGAAAGAGTTTTTGCAACTATGAGGTGTCCCGCAGCAGATAGAGTTGTATTAGCTGCTTATCAGTTGAGAGGTTTTGCCTTGGAATGGTGGCGATTGAAGATGCAAACCACTTTTGCAGGCAGGACGGAAGAAGCTATCACTTGGCCGGAGTTTCTTGATGTGTTTAATGATACATTCTTTCGATCCAAGTGCAGCAAGTAAAAAGAGAGCAATTCCGAACTCTCCAGCAAGGTAACTCTTCAGTCTTAGAGTACCAGATGAGATTTATGGCACTTAGCCGTTATGCGCCATATGTGGTTTCAGATAATAACATGATGGTTGAGTATTTTATCCGAGGATTGAGAGTGGAATTGCAGGATGCGATAGTACCTCTCATGTGCAAGACAGTGGAAGAGGCAGCTCAGAGGGCAGCTACTTTGGAGAGGTCTATCCGGACTCGCCAGTAGGTGAATCAGGTTCAGGTAGTTTTCGGCTACCGCAGCAGACAGTAGGTGCAAGCAAGGGCAAGGCACCAGCAGGACCTTCTACATCAGGCTTTGGTAAATGGGGCCAGAAATTAAAGCAAGCACTTAAAGGAAAAGGAAGAGGATGGGGAGGTCGTCCGCAGTTCTAGCAAGGCCGTGGTAGGCCTGAGGTGGAGGAGTCGCAGCAGAGCACTGCCAGGCAGCCTATTGTTCCTCCAGGGTATAGATGTTATAATTGTAATCAGCCGGGACATTTGATCCGCAATTGTCCCTATGCAAGAGAATATGGGTATGGTAGAGGTGTGCAGCAGCAGCAGCCTCAGCAGTTCCAGCAGCCACAGGCAGGTCGTGGCAGAGGAGCACCGCAGCAGCGAGGGAGAGGCCGGGTTATGGCTATCACCCGAGCCCAGGCAGAGGCGTCAAATATGATAGAAGGTACTTTACCTCTTTATGAATATTCAGCAAGAGTCTTATTTGATTCGGGTGCCTCTCATTCTTTTATTTCCGAAGAATTTCTGGATTGCATAGCTCATCCTTTAGAAGAGAAGTCTTGTGAGTTAGTGGTGGAGGTTCCTTCAGGTGAGTTTTACTCACTTCGAGCTATATAGATGAAGCTCCTGTTATGATTGAAGGGAACCAGATGCCGGGTCGGTTGTATGCCCTGCAGTTGTCAGATTATGATATCATTCTGGGTATGGATTGGCTTGAAATGTATGGAGCAATGTTAGATTGCAGAAAGAAAAGGATCAGATTTTGTCATCCTAATGGTGCAGTGTTTGAATATCAAGGTATGCCTTTTTATACCTCCAAGTTTCTAATTTCTGCAATTAAAGCTAGAAAGTTGATAAATGATGGGTGTGTGGCTTATTTAGCCTCGGTAAGTTTGGTAGAGGCCAGTCAGCCAGTAGAAGCAGTTCCCGTGGTTAGGGAATTTGCTGATGTTTTTCCGGAAGATTTGCCTGGTTTAGCTCCACATAGAGAGGTGGACTTTTCTATTGAGTTGCTGCCAGGTACCATGCCGATTTCTAAAGCTCCATATCGGATGGCACCAGCAAAACTTAAAGAATTGAAAAAGCAGTTAGAGGAGTTGTTGCAAAAAGGTTTTATTAGACCGAGTCATTCCCCGTGGGGAGCGCCGGTTTTATTTGTGAAAAAGAAAGATGGAAGTTTCCGGATGTGTATTGATTATAGAAAATTGAATGATGTGACCATCAAGAATAAGTACCCGTTGCCGAGGATAGATGATTTATTCGATCAGTTGCAATCAGCAAAGGTGTTTTCTAAGATTGATTTGAGGTCCGAGTACCATCAGTTGAGAATTAAAGAGGAAGATATAGATAAGACAGCGTTCAGAACTAGATATGGTCACTATGAGTTTGTGGTAATGCCTTTTGGGTTGACTAATGCTCCTGCAGGTTTTATGGATCTGATGAATAGAATTTTTCATCCATATTTAGATCAATTTATTGTGGTCTTTATTGATGATATTCTAATTTATTCAGCATCTGAAGAGGAGCATGCAGCTCATTTGAGGTTTACTCTGCAGTTGTTAAGAGATAACCAGTGTTTGCTAAATTCAGTAAGTGTGAATTCTGGTTGAAGGAAATTCAGTTTTTGGGTCATGTTATCTCAGCTAAAGGAATAGCAGTGGACCCGAGTAAAGTGGAAGCTGTGTCAAGGTGGGGAGTGCCTAAGACAATAACCGAGATTAGAAGTTTTCTGGGGTTGGCAGGTTATTATAGGCGCTTTATTCAAGATTTTTCTAAGATTGCAGCACCTATGACTAGATTGACCAGGAAAGGAGTGCCTTTTGTGTGGTCCGGTGAATGTCAAAGAAGTTTCATGGAATTGAAGAAAAGACTCACATCAGCACCTATATTGACATTACCGTCAGGGAGTGGTGGTTTTGTGTTGTATACTGATGCTTCAAGGAGAGGTCTTGGTGCAGTGCTTATGCAGCATGGTAAAGTGATAGCCTATGCATCCAGGCAATTGAAGCCAGCAGAAGAAAATTACCCCACTCATGATTTAGAATTGGCAGCGGTTGTGTTTGCTTTAAAAATGTGGAGGCATTATCTGTATGGCGAGAGATTTGAGATTTTTACAGATCATAAAAGCTTGAAGTATATCTTCTCGCAGAAAGATTTGAATCTTCGCCAACGCAGATGGGTTGAATATCTGAAGGATTATGATTTCAGTTTGGCTTACCATCCGGGTAAGGCCAATGTTGTAGCTGATGCCTTGAGCAGAAAGCATATATGAATCTGATGATGATTAAAGAATGGAAGTTGTATGAAGAAGTAGCAGAGAATTCCTTGTATGTGCCCAGCAGTCAGCGACGGGCAATTCTAGCTGCTAGTGCTGTAGAGCCGTCTTTGTATTGGCAAATCATTGAAGCTCAGAGAGCAGATGCAGGTTTAGCTGAAATTGTAAAAATAGGAGTTTCTATTGATGATAATTGTGTGGTCAGGCTCAGGGGCAGGTTGTTTGTTCCTGCAGAAAGAGAGGTAAGGCAGCGAGTATTGGAAGAGGCTCATAAATCTAGATACACTATTCATCCGGGTAGTACTAAAATGTACCATGATTTGAGAAGGCATTTTTGGTGGCCTCATATGAAGAAAGAAATAGCAGAATTTGTAGCAAGGTGTGCTATCTGTCAGCAGATTAAAGCAGAGCATCAGAAGCCTGGAGGTCTATTGCAACCGTTGCCCATTCCACAGTGGAAATGGGATGATATTGCATGGACTTTGTGGCAGGTTTACCAAGGTCGAGTTCCGGGCATAATGGAATATGGGTGTTTGTTGACAGATTGACTAAGGTATGCAGATTAGTGGCAGTAAGTATGTCTTGGACAGTGGACAGATTGGCAAATATTTATGTTGAAAGAATTGTTCCACTGCATGGTATTCCGAAGACTATTGTATCAGATAGAGATCCAAGATTTACTTCTGGTTTTTGGAGAAGTCTGCAGAAAGTAATTGGTTCTGAATTGAGGTATAGCTCCGCTTATCATCCCCAAACAGATGGTCAGACAGAGAGGACTATCAGACAATTGAAGATATGTTGCGAGCTTGTTGTTTAGTTTGGGGAGGTAGTTGGGAGCATCATTTGGGAATGGTTGAGTTTGCCTACAATAATAGTATCATACCAGTCTTGGGATGGCACCGTATGAAGCTTTATATGGAAGGCCATGTAGAACCCCATTGAACTGGCATGAAGTGGGAGAAAGGCAATTGGTGGGTCCTGAATTGATTCAGCAAACCACGGAAGTGGTAAAGCTTATTAAAGAAAAATTGCAGGCAGCTCAAAGTAGGCAGAAAAGTTATGCAGATGTGCGGAGGAGACCACTTCAGTTTGAGGTGGGAGATTTTGTTTTTCTGAGAGTTTCCCCGAGTAAAGGTATTATGAGATTTGGCAAGTCTGGGAAGTTGAGTCCAAGGTATGTGGGACCTTTCCAGGTGATTGAAAGAATTGGGGAAGCAGCTTATAGGCTGGATTTGCCAGCTGATTTTGCAGATGTGCATGATATTTTCCATGTCTCCATGTTGAGAAAGTGTATTGAAGATCCAGCTCAAATAATTAGATATCAAGGTGGTGACCTGAGGCCGGACATGACTATGCCAGAGTATCCGGTGCAGATCACAGATCGAAAGATGAAGAAGCTGAGGAATAAAGAAATTGAGCTAGTTAAAGTGAGATGGGAAAATAGATTAGGTGGTGAGGATACCTGGGAGTTGGCCGCGGAAATGGCTAAAGGGTATCCCTATCTGTTTGAGTAAGCTTGTGTATTTTCTTTTTAGATGATAGTGCTTGTAAAGGTGTGTATGTGTAAGTTGTTTAACTTTGAATTGTGTTATGAATTTCGAGGTCGAAATTTTCTTTTTAGATGATAGTAATGTAACGTCGCGTGCCTTTCGGATCCATGCGGATCATGTGTGTGTTGGTTGTGTAGGCCGTTGTGAGGCCAATGTGAGCTAGTTGTGTGGAATGTGTGATGTGAATGTGTGGCTTGAGCAGGTGAAGAGCAGGGTTGGTCCTGAAATGAAACAGGACCTGCTGCTGTTCAGTTGGAGTTGGCGGCCAGGGGTGGCCGTTGACTGGTTGGCGTCCATATTAGTGGACGTTGACTGCTTGAACTTGGCGGCAGTTGATGTGGACGCTAAGGGTGGCGGTTGCTGTTGGCGGCATAGGGGTTGACGCCAACCTGAGAATTCTGCAGGTTATAGGCTCACCCGAGGGCAGTTCTCTCAGCTCACTCTCTTTCCCTCTTGCCCCAGCTTCGCGTCCCGAAGTCTCCGAAGCTTCTAACAGGTTCCGAGGAGTGGTTGGACGATCGTAGAACGCGTGGCGTTGCCGAATTGCGCGAGGAAACGTCGCGGCGTGGTGCAATTCCGTGGGAGCTCGCGGAGGGCTCGGCGTGAACCGGGAGATTGCGGGAAGTTCTAACGTGTTCTGAGGTAGGGGACGAACCCGTTTAGCTCCGTAGAAACATTAAAACACATCATAACCACTTGAACCAGCATGATAATGCATGTTTGGATAAAGTTGCACCATACGGGGATATGGGTGGTTTGAGTAGTTTAATGTGCGAAGCATGTTGTAATGGGTTGTATTGGGTTCTGGCATGCTGAAGGAACTGCATTTGCATGTTTTTCTGTAGTTAGAACGGTTAGAAAGCCCGCAGAGCCGGATTAGGGTTTCTGCAGGGTTTATGGCCGGAGAACTTGGCGTCAACATCGTTTGTCGCCAAGCTTCTCATCCAGGATGTTAACGGCCAGGTCCCTTGCCGTTGACTTAGTGTAAGCGGCAGTCGATGTTGCCGCCTATTGGTTATGAGCAGAAACGACTGTTTGCAGTATTTATCGATAATGCATGTGTGTTGACACATGAGGTGCACTGAGTGCACTTGGTTCTCGTGTTTAGCATACAAGGTATGCAGTTAGTTGCTTACTTCAGTGACTGCGTGTTGTTTACGCGAGTCAGTTGGGTTCACGTGTGGTGGACCGTGGTTACTTGTGGTTTACGTGAGGTTTCACGTGGTTTGTGTGTGACGTGCACGTGGTTCTGTGTACGTGGCGAGTAGTACGACGCCTACCGTGGTTACCTCTCCAGTTGGGTGCCCCAGGTTCTTTGTGAGCCAGGCTGTTAGCTCGGGGCTTTGTCCCGGTACTTGTGTTGTACCGTCGAGGTCTGTGTCGTCTGACCTAGACACCCTCACTCCTGTGTTGAGTTGTACGTCCGGCTGAAGGAAAGACGACAGTGGGACAGTGACACTTGTGTTTGTCTTTAGTCACTTGTAGCGCGCTCGTAGTTGGGGGTACGGACACCAGTAGACGTACTGGACCCTAGCTAGTCCTTTTCCAGTGCCTCACTCTAGCGAGCCCAGGCCAGGGTCTCTGGAGGTGCCAGGCATGGGCCTGTGACCGTGTGGTCTGCAGGTGGTGGTGTTTAGTTGGTCTCCACAGTTGCTTGACCTTTTTACGTGGAGCGGCAGCTGGACCTTTCGTCCGTGGCTGCGAGACTGAGAGGTAGACCTGTGTTAGTTGTCCGAGTCAGTTTCTGGTGTCGCGAACCAGTTCACGTGGCTCGTGTTGGCTGTCTCTACTTTAGCTTGTACACCTGTACTGGTTTGCCGTTTAATTATTACTGTTGTTTCTCGTAGTCGGCAGACGGTGAGTACTTTTACAGCTTTACTTATCTGCTTAACTGTTTTATAAATTGTTAGTGTTGTTTACTATTCGTACTTGTGTGTTGGTTTGCTCGGTTTTGGGGGAGTTCTCTACTGAGCCAGTGACTACAGAGGCTCACCCCTACCCCCACAGGTGAGGGCGAGGAGGACGTTTCTCGTCCGACGTCCAGTTCAGGGCCGCGTCGTAGCGGTGCAGGGTCAGTACCTCCAGCGGAGTAGTTCCAGCTGTGTAGTTCTCGAACAGTGTAGCTTTGTAGTTGCTTACTTTCTTTAGTTGTACCTCGGGGTATGCCCCAGGCTCTTGTACTTCTTTTCAATTTTGTGAAAATTTGGCTATGTAAAACTGTGAAATATATATGAAATGTGGTGTGTTTCTTTATGTTTACACGGACTGTGGTTTGGTATCCCTTGCGAGGCTTCGGCCCGTTCGCGGGAGGTGGACTCGAATCAAGTACGTTATCGGTTTAACGGGCTTGGCCGAGGCGTTCCGTCACACAAAATGACTAACCTAAAACTTCCAGCAAAGGGACAGGCATGAAACCACTCGGTAGCCCAAGTTACACAATATAGGAGATTTCAAGGGATAACAAAAGTGAATTATTACAAGTGTTCATGACGACAGTGTTCTAACTGAAAATTATACACCACGAAGTGATTGGATCAAGACTTCACTAAAACGTGGCACTAATTTACTATTAATAAACAACAAGAAGAACTGTTTTTGACTGATTAATGAAAAGAACAAGAAAGAAATATAACAAAGCATCAAACAAGAAAGTTAAGGAATATGCAAGTTGAAGGCATTGTAATTTGGTTGAAAGTTGATGTTCAAAAAGGAAAATAAAAGGAAAAAACAAGGAATAACTGATGGATTCAGATGCAAGAAAAAAAGAAACTAGCACACTGAACTAAAAATGTAGAAAATTACCTGTCGACGAGGAATAGTGTTATTGAAGGTTTTTTCTCCACCATCATCTTCCGAAATGTAGGCTAAAACAACCAACGAATCACCATATGGTGCAACACCAGAAATGAAATAGCTTGTCTGGAAAGATGCCACAATATCTACATATTTTATAGATGAGACATTGACATTCTTTTCTACTCCATTGGCTCCTTGTGATGGGTTTGCTCTTATGGCAGCAACTTTTATGCTTCTTCCCCATCCAATAACCAAAAGAGTATCATCCTAAAAATTTGGAGAAGCAGTTAGTGCAGCTTAATAAGTTGGTCCATGGAAAACTTTTTACTTTATCTAAACCTACCTGCCAAACAATATGAGGAAGCAGGAGTTCAGGGTGTGGGCTTCCACGAGGTTTTTCAATGAATGTGATACGCTGATCGTTTGCCATATCATAGACCTTAACACCTGTGTCATTGGCCCAAGCAATAAGACTGGTCCTCCACTTCACAGCATGTATAGGCCCTTCACCATTGTGCAAAACCTGAGATAAATGAAAGCAAGTCAAGAATCTTAGGAGGCTAGATTTTAGGAATTATAAGAATTTTCAACATCATCTCAGCACTAGAATTCAGTACTTTGTCACGGTAACCCAGCCACCTCTTTGCATTTAGAAAAAGATGACCAGCTAAACCACCAGCAACAAATCTCCGAGATGATTTTCGTGAAAAATCTGGATCCAAAGCAAGTGCCTTCATAGGACGATGATATTCAAACTTCAAGCATTCATCAGTAAACAGGCTGTTTATGACAACAAATCCATCATCTGAGCAGCTTCCAATATATTCTCCATCAGTATCAAAACTGAGATCATTCACCGTGGCTGTATGAGCATTGAACTCCTTAACCTGAAAAAGACCAACAAAAGTATTCAAGAACAGGAGCAAGAAAATGACTAATATAATACACCATACTAATATTTGGAGACAGGCTCAGGGCAAATTAAATTCAAACAGCTAGTCAGACTACATGTTGTAAAAGTAACTAACATTGATGGCCTTGTAATTGCCAGGGCCCCTCTCAAGGCATCAAGGTGCCCTTCTCTCTCTTCTCTCTAATAGTTTAACCTTCTCCCAATCACTCTTCTCTCTAACCTTCTCTCCCACACACTTTTCTCTAGAATGCATTTCAGGTCAATACAGATGCACACCGATGCCAAATTCTCCAATGCAAATCACATTATCTACTGTTTCAGAATATAAGACATGCAAAAATATATACTATTTGTTTATAAGATGCCCTGAGTGCAGAAACTTGGAGGTGTTAGCTCCTGGTGAATCATTATGTGTCAGTAATATGCCACCTACAGAAATTTATTAGCATGTAAGTAGTTATAGCAAGATGAAGCTACCATGTAATACCTAGGAACCCTTTTCCTTTAAATGGAACTCCTGTTGCATTCCTTTATATGGAATTCATGAGTGATTTTGAGAATCCACCTAGTGGCAAATGGTTGTTTACACATACCTTAAAACTTGAATA
Source organism: Colocasia esculenta (assembly GCA_014218235.1). Taxonomy (NCBI): domain Eukaryota; kingdom Viridiplantae; phylum Streptophyta; class Magnoliopsida; order Alismatales; family Araceae; genus Colocasia; species Colocasia esculenta. Next base: position 1,348,800 of record JACBKR010000781.1, read on the forward strand.
TTTTATAATATAAAACTAACAAGTTTGTGGTCTTTGGTGTTTCAATTGAATTATCTATATGTTTTATCAAACACATATAAGTATCAATTAATGTAGTGTGTATCAATAGATGGATGGGAACGAACATGTGAATGTCACACATTTTTAGCTCACTTTCTTTCCTTTTTGTAAACCTTGGCTATCACCAACAAGACATAAATCATCAAATCCTAGTCATCTCTAAAAATAGGATGGATGTAGCTGCCCAGGATTTCCAAGGAAAACATTTTCTTAACCACTGTATTTTGCATGTGATAGTGAAAAATTCATGCCTCCTTCCGCAAACATATTGTTTATCTGACAACCAAGTTATTAATGCAGAACTCCCTGTTATGTTCCCTCTCACACACAAACAAGATAAAACAATATGAATTTCCCCCTTACTGTTCTTTCATGCTCCTTAAAGTTCACTAGGAAGATGTGACCTTTTCTTTTCAATCCCGATTGCCTAATCTGTTGTGTCTAGCAGGATCCACTGCACAGTTCAGTCGTCAATCAGGAATCAGCCTCTTACATAAATCATCTCTTTCCTATCAAAGGAAGGAAAAGAATGCAAATTGCCAAGCTTTCGTTCCATGAATTGACATTCAATGTACAGATAGTCATTTCTCCAACTCTTGCACAAGTAAAAAGTCTGTTTAACATCTGGCAACGAAGCATCACAAGCCCTACCCAATAACATGGCAACCGAGCAGTTTGCTTGGTTTTCAACAAGACCAATCCTAATCGCCATCCTTCATTTCTTCACATCTTGCCTTGCTTCTGCCAGTACCCTGACCATAGATTAACACGAGCTGGACGAATTTTTACATCTTTTTTCCTTTTGCTGGTTCCTTCATGAAAAATCCAGAAAATAAACGTTCCCATTTATCCGTTGGCGTCATGTTTCCCTATCTTCAAGTCAATTTTGACAGAGCGGACGACCATTCATCTCGGTCTCGCTCATAAAACAACACACCATCGTACCGCCTCTCTCCAGCGTTATTATTATCTTCTTAATCTCCGTTAACCGTTGACGCCCATAAGTCTCCATAACGCCGAATCAACACGGAGAAGCCCACACGCAATTAACCGCGAAACGGGTGAACGAAAGAGGAACCGATGCAAAAGAAGAGAGAAACGGTGGGACAGAAAGCAGAATTCAGCTGAACAAAAAGTGGGACGGTGACAGAGGGACAGAGAAACGAGACCTGGTTCCCCTGGAAATCGAGGATGTGGACGACGCCGCCGTGGGTACCGAGGGCGATCATCCGCTCGGCAATGGAGATAGCGGAGGCGGCGTCCGTAGAAAGAAGGGAGGGCACGTTCCCTCCCATCCGCTGGTACTTGAGCCTGGGCTCCTCCTCGTCCTCATCCTCCCCGACTTCGCCATCTTCCCCCTCCTCCTCTTCCTCCTCGTCCTCCCGCTCGTCATCTCCGTCCACGCCGTTCTCCGGTGAGTGATCCATCGGCGCCATGGCCTGCGTTCTCGCCTCTGCCTGCAAGTGACGTCGAGGAAGAGAAGAGCAATGAGATCTGTTGCCGGTCGCAGCTTTATTGGGGGGAGCCGCGGACGGGGAGCTCGCGGGTCGCGAGCTTTCTTTTCCTGTTTGCCTTTTTCTATCTCCCCTTCCCCCCCTGCTCGTCCCAATAATTTTTAAAACGTTTGCGAGCTGCGGGGCTGCCGGACGACGACGACGGAGCGCTGCCTCCCTTCAATTCGCGGGCCAATTTGAGTGTCCCCGTCGACCACAGACAAAGGACCTCCCGGCTAAAAGTTACAACTCTCTCCGTATGCTGTGTATTCCGATCTTGCTCATTATTGTGCCTGTAATTTTTTATTCATAAATTTATTATTTATCGTCTCAATAATTTACCTACTACATATCAGTGTTTCTGAAATATTCCTACCATAAACAGCTATTCCGTAAATATTTCTGATCGATATCCAATTAGATTTCAAAATTCTAAATTACATTTAAAAAAAAAAAGAAAATTCTATCTATGTTGAATGGGTGGATATGACTCACTTCAGACACATACGAATACAACTTACGCATGTCACATCAATACTAACTCTATTCACTTGTATCTAGAATGAACGACACTTATTGGAAGTCATTTTCTTATGCTAATTACTCTTGAACACTTTTTCGATTCACATACCTATCCATATATTTATGTCTCTATCTCACATGATCTTTTCATCTTAAAATAGGCCATTATTGATGATTAGATTTTAGTTTAGAATAGCTCTAGACTAAAAGTTGAAACAAAAAAGATATCTATATTATAAACTAGTCATAATTGACGTTCTAACTATATTACATCAACAACTTTTTAACATTAAATCGTAAATAATAGTTTTCTTAGTACGACTTTTGAGTTCTCTCGAGAAAGCGCCCACACGCACACAAACACATCCAGATGTATTTGTTATGATTAAGACTAGTTCTAGAACATGCTTAACAAAGAACGTTTATGATGCAATCGAAGATGGTTAAAGAGGCATCACCACTGGATCGCTGTATTCAATAGATTCATGGTTGTCATTTTCCACGCCATCCTTCCAATAGTGAATTCGTTCATGCCCACAGAATGACAGAAATACGTCGTGAGATAAGAAAGAATACCTATGCAGTTCTTACAAAAATTTAAGTAATTTCAAATAGAATAAAGATGTATTTACCATAAGCCATGCTTAGTATAACCTTCGTATATAAATGATTACATAATCAACACATTTAGATACAAATCAATATAAATATAATCACATTAAATAAAGATATCTAAAGTAGTCTTAATCTCTTGACTTGCAGTGCAAAATTAATCTTATAGTACAATATATAAATAGCATTATTATATGATGACAAGCGCAAAAATATGCCTTTTCTTTTATATGCCTTATTGTCTTTTATAAAGGTAGTTAACGGTCGAAGATATTTTTACACATTCATGCAAGAAGGTAAATTTATTTAACATTTACATTTTTTAATAAGATTTAACATGTACATAAGAGAAGCACTTTATGTCATTATGCATGTAAGGAAGTCATTTTTGCAATCATCTTATGTCAAAATATATGAGAAATTTTTTTTACCCGACCAACTTGGTAAAAAAATTATGTGAATTGCTCGATACTCAACTTAATTGGTCAAGCATTGATGAGATCATCGGAGAAAAATATTTTTTATTTAAAATATACAGAATTTCAGGAAAGCCCGCCCCTATTTACAATGGCAGAAGCATGTCGAAAGACTTTCTCGATGAACGGGGACCTAAGACTTGTTGATCTTGAAACATCCTTCAGCATGTAGCATCCTCTTTGACTGAATTATCTTAAAGTTAAGGAAAGTTTTAGCATAATTACGACAATCCTTTCAAGAGAGCGTCTTGCTGCACACCCCTCGACAGGGGTGTGCGCACATACCGCTTAATTGGTCAAACATCGATCATCAGAGGAAAAAAATCCTTTATTTAAAATATACAAATTTTCAGACAAACCAACCACTATTTATAATAGTAGAAGCATGTCAGAAGGCTTTCCCGATGACCAAGGACCTAAGACTGGTTGATCTTGGAACATCTTTCAACAAGTAGTATCCTCTTTGACCAAATTATCTAAAAGTTAAGAAAAAATTTAGCATAATTACGACAATCCTATCAAGAAAGCGTCTTGCCACATATCCCTCGAGAGGGATTTTGTGCACACACTACGTCATGATGGCACCACACCATCACAATACAATACCGAACAACCAATGGTTGTCTGATGTGTGCACACACCCCCTCTGTGGGGTGTGCAACAACAAACCACATCATTAGATACGAATATCTAGATAATTACTTATTGTACTTTCAAAATTGTAATAAATGCACTTCCAAAAGCTCCCATCGACGAGCACAATGTATCCAAAAATGTGTCGACTAATAAGGAGTCTTTAAAAAATTATTTATTACACTTTTGAAAGCCTCGTGACTAGCAACAACGTAATAAAGTTCCAATAACAGAAGAGAATTATTTATTGTAAAATATATTTTACAATAATGTAGATGTGAATTGTAAGAAAATAACTTTATTGACTGGGGGAGAGAGAAATACCTATCTTTCTTACCAATAGCATTACTTTCTAAGATTATTTTCTTACAATCTAAATTAATATTACGATAGAATTGATTTTATAATAAATATGTCTCTTAACATAAATAATAAAGCGCTGACGCGGCATAGAGAACGCAATGCTAATAGGGAGGAGCAGTTAGCTCTGAAGGTCGGTTAGGAAAGGCAGTGAAATGGACTCCTGTCGCTGGCTGGTCCCGCTGGCGGTACAGGATCCGTTTGGGTGCTCCTGAGGAACAACATCCCCACGGGACGCCAAGAAAGTCCAATTATCAGATTGGTTGCATGTGTTGTCCAGTAGCTAATAATTTAGATCGGGCCGGCGGGCCTCTTAATATTATCGTTTAGAAGAATATTTAATGCACATTAATATATATATATATATATATAAATTAAATACACTTATTAAAATTAAGTCACATGTAAAAGGAGATTTTTAACATCTCCTCCATCTTATTTTTTTAAACCCTCCAGAAATATAATACAACTTTAATAAATGTGCCCATCTTAATACTCGTCTTGGTGCATTACATATTTCTCTATCCTTTGATCCTCTCGCCGCTGATGACCAGTCGAAGGGGCGGAGAAAAATATGATTTAAGCATCACCGTCCCAGTACTATATTAAGAATAATATTTGACATCTGTCCAAAGCGAGTATAAAAAATGTGTCCGTTCGTTCGTGGTTTGGTAGAGTCTTAACACAAATACACATAGAGGTGGGGCTCCAAATGTATGGAGTATGGGGGAGCTGAGCAATCCCCGCGCCCAGATTACTCGCATTTTAAAGGGTGCAAAGAAAGGGGAATTCCCCGCTCGAAGACGCACGGCATCGCGGGGTCCTCTTCCAGCGGACTTCGCACGTGGCAACCAGTCCAAAAACACCTTTTCTTCCTGATATATAGCTTGACACTAACTAATCAATAAAAGCAAACACCATTTCAGTACAGAGCTTTCCACGCGCGACAACGTGACATATTTCAGTTGGAATGCTAATTATAAAAATAATTTGATACATATGGAGGAGATGATTTTCAGTCCACCAAGTGCACAGGCTCAATGCGGCTCATTTTGATCTTCTATCTGCTTATGGATCCTCCACGTATCCTCAGACACTTCAAGAGCCTCCAAACAGACACTAGCTCGAGCACATGAGCATAGACTTTGCCAGCTATCTTCAAGTCTCCGAACTCCATTCACTAAGCACCCGTTGGACACATTCACAAATATCATAACTATAATCGCTCCCAACATGCCAATGTTTGCACCCCCTGAAAGATGTGCAACTCCTTGTAACGGAAACATAATGGAGGTACTCTCCACGATCCAGGTGATTTCGATGCCACGATCTCCTCAACGTCTCTCCTTCAATGCCTTAACTACTGCACTTAATAGTTTGTTACAACTTGCAAGCAGATGAACATCCCAAGCATCGGTTATATAAAGGGATCTGAACCCTCGATGTCAAGGTATGCAAACCCTTCTACTCTAAACCTCTCAATATCTTCAGTCAAGTTCCGCGCTAACTTAGGCATTGGAGAGTTCTCCCCCAATTTTGCAAATTGGGGCCCTTTAACACTTCCTTTTGTCCTTGCAAGTCCTACACATCCACCAATTGAGTTCCTTTCCCTCTCAAGTGTTAGGCAAAAAGAGTCACCTCCGACACTTTTTAACCGCTACACTTTTTTGTGCCGTCTGTGGGAACGACAATGACTATAGCTAGTGGACGTGGATCATACCGAAACATTGGCAGCCGTCAACGACTGTTTCGATGTTCACCTGGAAAAACATCCTTTGTCGTTTCGATATTCCCAGGGTCATCACCACCGACAACAACAAACAGTTCGACAGTGCATTCATCAAGCAAGATGTTCCGAACTTGGCATCTACAATCACTTCACATCGTTATGCACCTCCAGGCCAATGGGCTTTTTGAGAATGCCAATCGAACTTTGTTGCACGATCTGTGTGTAACAATAGAGTCTTCTAGTGGTTCATGGGTCAATGAGCTGCCCAATGTTCTCTGGGCACACTAAACAACTACCTGAGCATTCATTGGCGAGACTCTGCTCCATCTAGCCTATGGACCGGAAGTTGTTGAGCCTCTCGAGACAACTATCCCCACGTTGCGAACAACACATTTTGATGAAGCTGCAAACAACTAGGCTTTGCGAGAAAATCTAAACAAGCTCGGCGAACGACGAAGTAACGCCAGCATAAGACTTGTCTACTACCAGCAAAAGTTTGCGCGGTATTACAACACATGTTAGTGGGAACATCGCTTTTGCGAAGGCGACCTAATGCTTCAGTGTTGTTCGACCTTAGACCCTTTGACAAGCGACGAGTAAGTTGGCTCCAAATTGGGAAGGACTTTGTTCAAGTTCTCGAGAAAGGTTCCTACAAGTTGTCTATTGTCGACGACAGAGTCATACCCCAAACTTGGCACACTTCCAACTTGAAGACCTATTACTTCTCAAGCCTATATTCTTCTCTTGATTACCGACGAGTGGGGGGCTAGGTCCCCTCCTCAGTCCTTTCAACTAACGACGTTGTAGAGGTATTCTTTAGTCCCACATTAAAAGATAGTGAGAACGAACGAGAGGGGCTAGGTCCCCTCCTCGGTCCTTCCACCAAGAACATCACCTCTTCTCCCAAGAGGGCCCTTTTAAAGGACAAAACTCCAAACATGGAGACAATACTTCTTGAGAGGCACACTTAAATCACGTCTCTTCATTAGCGTCGTCTGTGAGAACGAACGAGAGGTCATGCGCCCTACCCAAGCGTCTCATCTTCATAAGACCCGCACACCCTTATCCTCACTAGAGGGGCTGTGTAGAGGTATTCTTTAGTCCCACATTCAAAGATAATGAGAACAAGTGTGTGCTTATCAGCAAGAGTCTCACCTCTTCTCCCAAGAGGGCCCTTTTAAAAGACAAAATCCCAAACATGGGGATAATATCTCTTGGAAAGTACACTTAAATCGCGTCTCTTCAGACGTCATTGGTTTGCTTAGCTCTACAGCCCTACCAATGTTACTACAACGTCCCCAACAATCAAGAAAACAACATAAGAGACAAAGCATACATGAAGCACATCTTTTCTTCTCAAAAAGAGTTGTACATTACTGAAAATACACGAGAAATAAAATTACAGGGGTCAATTTCAGACCTTGGTCGTCCCCATATTCACCCACCTAGACGGCCCCTTCGTTGCCTCTTGATCTTCGTAACTATCGGCAAGTAACTTCCCTGCCAAGAAGTCTTCGTACTTTAGACGGTAAAGACGATAGTCACCCATCAACAACAAACCTCCTCAGACAGCGGCCCAGAAAGTTGCATAACTAAGGGCATTCGTGGCTTTCATTCACCCACTTGGAGGCCAAGCTCATAACTCTCGACCCCATAGATCTCAAGGTCCTCTTGGATATAGGGGCTAGCCTTATAGCTCTGCACAGCTCGCTCCCCGACGTTCACCAAGACCTTCTCAATAGCCGCCTTTTCTACCTCAACAGCCTCCCGTCGCAGCTCCGACTGCTTCAGGGTAGCCTACAACTCGACAACCTTATTCTTCTGCTTCTCGGCTTCGAGGAGGGCCTGCTCGATTACTCGCATAGAGGCATATTGCTCTGTAGCCGGAACGGTCCCCAGTATATCGAACTTCTTTGCCCGATGCCCCAACTCCTCTAGCATGTGTTGGATCCCGTTCAGCAACTTCGAAGTCTCGACACTGGGCCCTTGATCTTTAGGCTTCAAGGTCGCGAAAGACACTTCCCCTTCAAGCTCCTCCTCCCCCTTGGTCGCCCTTTGCCGACAGCAGGCCTCCTCGAGGCGGCTCACAGTTGGTCTGGGGGACATGGGTTTGCCCCTTCGGCACAGTCTGCCTGCACCCGTGTCAATGCACCCTCCAACCTAGACCTACTCTGGTGGACGACGGCCTTCCCCTTCTCAGAAAGTCCTCCCTCTCCCATCGCAACCAATCCCTCGGCCACAACCATGATCACTTTGGGGCGTACATCCTGTTTTTTGGCTGCCCCCTCAAACCCACCTCTATGCTTGTTGGCATCTCTGCACCCCGGGTGTCTGTGTCCCTATCTTTTTAGCAGGGCCACCCACTGTCAGGGGCTCTTCAGCCTCCGCCGCTTCATGCACTCCGACGCCTCCGAGCGCTTGTGCCCCTGTCTCTTCGGCAAGGATGTCCTTTGTCAAGAGCTCTTCAGCTCCCACTTCTGGCATGTTGGCACCTTCAAGCGCCTACGCCCCTGCCTACTCGGTAGGGCCCCTGATTACTAAGAGCTCGTCAACTCTCGTGGTCTCCATGGCTCCCCGATCGAAGTCATCTACGATGAGCACCTCCACGCCCTTAGCCTTGTTGAGTTCTCTAGGCTAGGCTTGGGTGGCCAAGACGATCGAGGACTCCTACGCCAGAATCTCCTTCTCGGTAGCCCCTACCAACCTTCGCTTCTTCTTGTGTTGTAGTTGGGCAATAGGCTCTACATCGTCTTCGTCCTCCTCCTCAGGCGGCCTCAACTTTATCTTCAAAACCTTCAGCTCCGAAGGCTTAAAGGTGATCCCTAGGATCACGAGCATCTTCTTGGGCATCGCCCTGCTCAGGTACACTACATATATCTTCACATCTTTGGCCACTCCGGCCTAATCCTCTCGATCGCGTCTTGCCACCAACTCCTCGACGTCTATCATGACCAACACATTGTTAGTCATTGGAGATCCAATCGAAAACCTCATAGTATGGTGGAAGCAACTTACCCCAAGCGCAGGAAAGCCCCATAGCGGACCAGCTCGAACTCGATGAGCTCTTGCTCTACCTTAGTCACAATGATGTTGCGAAGCTGGTCAGAAGTCACAACCTCTTCCCTGGTAATCAGTGGAACAATGTCAAGCTTCAACAAATCCTTCACACGAGTAAGGAAGCCCCACGGCTCGGTGCTCCTTCCCCTTCGGTTGATGAAGAAGAGCTTGCTTGTCTAGCCTTTGTTATTGGACAGACTCCTAGAAAACTCTACCCTCATTTTGTTTGGACAGGCTTTCAAGTAGTATAGGCCCAACCATGATTTCGGGGACGACGCCAAGCAAAAGTGGTTGCGAAAGATCTTCGCTATCGGCACCAGTTTGCGCTTCTTGCACGCTAGGTAAAAGACAAAGATCGTCCGTCAAGAGTTTAGCGTCAGCTACATTTGGGCTAGCTTCAACTCTTGGAGCACCTCCTTCGCAAAGTCTGGCACCAATAGCCAAAAGCCCACTTCCAAGATGTTCAGGGATAGCACGAACACTCCCTCCATCTCCGATAGATATGTACGGTCTTCACAGAGATGGGAGATCTCGAACTCCTTAGAGATGGGGAAGTGCTCGTGTAGTCCTTTCACGATCCAACATCTCTTCGACTCTTCCAACGCTCCACTGGCCTAAACAACTACATTCCCTTCATGTTGGGCCATCTCCATCTGTAGATCGCTGCCGGAACTAGAGAAGGAAACATGTGCGGATGGAAAAAGAGGTGGCGAAAGCAAGTTCTCTTCGGAAAGTTCGAAAGCGTGAAGGACGCATCCACCTCTCTGGCTTCCCCTTATAGGAGGGAAAACCTCAATGCATGCACGAAATTCGAAAATCAAAATGGCGATTCATGCACTCAAGACGCCTATTCGGCTACCGAGGATGATGCCCCGCCTTTTCGCACCATTATTATTGCTCATCTCAAAAACTAATCAACGACTGCCCTTGGGCCTCCAATGTCATTCCTCTTAATGGCGATGTCTAATCAAGCAAGCATCGCGGCATCAACAAAGACTTCTCACCCATGTCACTACTCTCAAGTGCTCAATGGTTCCCTTATGACCGACTTGAGAGTGGAGGGCAAGTGAGGAGGTGACATCAAGCCCACAGGCCCAATGCGACCCATTCTGGCCACCCTCCATGTGTCCCCAGACATTTCAAGGGCCTCCGAGCAGACACCTGCTCGAGCACATGAGCACAGACCTTGTCAACTGTCTTTAGATCTCTAAAATCCATTCACTAAGCATTTGTCGGACACGTTTGCAAGTATCATAATCGCTCCCATCATGCCTGCGTTCGCACCCCTCCCAGAAGGCATGCAACTCCGCGTAACAAAAATATAACAGAGTTACTCCCCACGATCCAGACAATTTCTACGCCACGATCTCCTCAATGTCTCTTCTTCAAGACCTTAACTATTGCCCTTAATGGCCCATTACAACCAACAGGCAAATGAATGGCCCAAGCACTGATTATATAAAGGGATCTGAACCCCCAATGTCAAGGTATGCTACTCTAAACTTCTCAATATCTTCAATCAAGTTCCGCACTAACTTAGGCATTGGAGAGTTCTCCCCCGGCTCTGCAAATCAGAACCCTTTGACAGTTCTTGTTGTCATTGCAGGTCCTACACATCCATCAGCCAAGTTCCTTTCCCTCTCGAGTGTTAGGCAGAAAGAGTCACTTTCGACCACTTTCTGACCGCTACACATTATATGAATTTGAATTCTCCCAGGACCAGACTCCAACAATCTCCAATGGCTAGACGCCAAGTGTCATGAGTCCTTTTTAAGTGTCCAAAGCCCCTTTTCAAAAGTTTTGAAAAAGTAGCCTGGGACACTTGGCATCTGGCTATTGGAGAGATCCTCCTCTCCTCTGTATTGAGAGGAACCAAACTTATATTATATTATATTATATATATTTCAAAGACAAACGATTAAGTGAAAGATGAATTGAAAGCAAATCACTGGAGAAAATATTTTTTTTAAAGCAGCATCATATTCTAGGAACTTGAAACGCCCATGTATGCAAGATTGCAAGCAGAAGCGACGCCCAGTACCCGAATGATTTTGCCGTTCGTCCCCAATGCTGGACGAGTCCTCCTGGCTGTCGCATCACTGGAGTTTAATGACCAATGATAGCCAACATAAGCTCCCAAAGATGCCACGACACAATCTCTGCCGACGACCATCAATTATTGACTTGGAAAACAAGTACTGCTCCCTCCAGTAGACGCTATCATGTCATACTCTGTGTCTCTAGTTTTCTTGTTCTTGTTTGATTACATACCTGCTATGATATGGGAAGAAACTAAAGTGGGTGAAAATGGGTGATCAATCTAGTTCCTTCGTTTGATTAGGAGAAACCTTCACCGAGCACAGAAGCGGCATGCACCGGCATAACCCATAATACCTTGTGGTTGAAATGGTGGGGGGAAGGGCTTACGTGCTCCAAACAAAGTTGCTGGCCTGGATAAGGAATCGTATCCAATATTATGTCAACGTCAGCATCTGGATATGCAAGCAGACATGATGGAGAACGACTCCTTGATGGAATACGAGGAAATGGACCAGGGGAGACATGCCGACTGCTACGAGTGGAAAGTTGATAGAAACTTGGGGACCTAGTTCTCTGCCAATTGTCCTGCAGGTGACGGCATCATCACTATTGCTGGAACTTGTCCAGACTACTGCCAGCGGCTGCAGGCGCGGGCATGGCCGAGGTAAGTAAGGTGCAATTTGCAAGGGAAAAATGCATATCAAATTTATCTGGCCTTCAAGAGACCGATGCAATGGATCAGCCAAGTGAGTCGTAGAAAGCATGTTTGTTAATGGTCTCTTCCGTAGCATACCCTCTAGACATGTGCATATGGGCTGGGGGCCAGGACAAGTTGGCTAAGTAGATGGCTGCTGTCCAAGAGGATGATGAAGCAGCAGGTCACTTGGGGACAGACTTGTATGGAAGAACTTGATAGGCTGCTGGATGCTGCAGAGTGGCAATCACATGAGTTAGAGGTCGGTAGCTTGATTTAAACTTTACTGCAAAATTTTCCACGAGAATCGCAAGTCTAAGGACAACAAGCGGTGAATTCCTTGGAACCAGACCCATGGAAGACACCTTCAACCTTCTCAGAAGGGAGGAGAAAAGGACAACATAGAAATTACATGAATCTCGAAGACTGGATCCAGAAACATGAGGTGAGCCATGTAGATGCTGCTGGTTGCCTTAGCCATTGAATAACATGCAAAATTTACAAAAAGAAGTCGAATGTTTTTGGGTTTGATTTGGTCGAGCAATCTGAACCAGACTTCATTGAATGTAACAGCAATTTTCAGAAAAGCAAGTACTCAAGGAGTGGCCTAGTGGTTAGCCCTCCATGTACACTAAGGGGGTGAGATCTGAGGTTCAAACCCCAGAGAGAGTGAAACTATAAGAAATTTCTGAAGGACAATGTAATAGGCTAGTTTCCAACCACAAAAAATATAACAAAAAAAAAAAAAATCAGAATAGCCTGAAACATAAAATGACACATACGGATGCAGGATAGATAGAAACCTCCCAAAACAGAAGTTAAAAGGAGGCGTGCATACTGAAATGGAGCCACATAAGGATAAAGAGGTGACCAGAATCTTCGTAAGCAGAACTGCAGCAGCTTCCAGAGAAATATCTGCCAGGATGTGGACATAAATGTCCCTATAAGCTGCTGGCATTTACGCTGAATCTCACTGAGCAACTTTTACAGAAAATGCCAGAACAACCATTTGAAAAAAAAATGGAGAATTACTGCTCATGAAGATTAGCAAATCACCTACATAATGTGTCACAGGGAGATCAAAGATAAGAATACAAGTAAATGCTAGTTATTGCATGAAGAATAGCCTGAAACATAAAATGACACATATGGATGCAGCATAGATAGAAACCTCCCAAAACAGAGCTAAAAGGAGGCGTGCATACTGAAATATAGCCACATAAGGAAAATGAGGTGACCAGAACCTTCGTAAGCAGAACTGCAGCAGCTTTCAGAGAAGTATCTGCCAGGATGTGAACATAAATGTCCCCATAAGCTGCTGGCATCTACGCTGAATCTCACTGAGCAACTTTTACAGAAAATGCCAGAGCAACCATTTAAAAAAATGGAAAAATTACTGCTCACGAAGATTAGATTATCACCTACACCTGTGTCACAGGTAGATCAAAGATAAGAATACATGTAAATGCTAGTTATTGGCTTATTGCATGGTTAGGTTGATGTACCTTCATACTCAACACCTTCCTGATAATTTAGATTTAGCAAATATGGCACCCAACCAATGAGTGCTCGTCTGAAAGATAAAATTTCTAAACCAAAGGAATTGGAGCACGTAGATGACCATACTTATTCTTACTGTTTTGGTAGTTCAAACTAATTTTTATTTACATGGATTGCTCTCTATCAAGCATAGGCCAGCCATGCAACGGCTGACATGAGTCTCAAATGCTGAAATGAGCAAGACTGGGATACCTCTTTCCCTTCTTTTCCCTATTTTGGTGGTTGTTTCAGGGGAGTAGCTACTACCACAAAACCTTAAAACTTGGATAAATCGCCAAAGGAAATGCCAGAGTTGTTCTTGTTCTGATGGTAACTGCTACTCTATAAGGATTTATTACCATATGAGAATCACTTTAGCCTCATTGGTTCCAGACATGGACTGGCTAACCTCTTAGGATGACCTCTGAAATGACTTCACTTTCTGGTTGGCCCAAATTAAAATAAAATTTTCTAACACCCCTGCACAATTTCTAAAACGTGTCAGACATATAGGTCTAGGCCAATATGAGGAAAAAGCCATTTCAGAGGTTATCTTGGGAGGTCGGCCAACCCCTTTCCTTCTCTTCCATTCTATTACAGTTTCTAATTGGAGAAACGTTTTGCACCCGGTGACCGAGCACAAAAACCTATGTGGCTTGCTCCGTGGCGGGGTTGATTGGTTGGACACCAGGCCCCAAAATGTTTTTCTTCTAATTATTGCCTTGAGCGTCACTTACTGACAACAGTGAAGAAGTGTTCACCATTTATACAAGTACAACGGCTGAATATTAAGGCAATGTATTTTCCCTGCCGAAATAACCAGGAAGGGGAAAATGGAAGAAGGTAAATAATGAAAACATCAAAGACATGATATATAGGAACTTTGGAACCATGGTCGTGTCCAAAATCCACCATCTTGCACAAAGCATCTATCAAAGTGTTGGATGATCTTATGAGCCACCCTAGTAACGAGTGACTCTGGACATCATTGTCATACAAGTATGTAGCTCACTCTAATACCCTGCCGGAATGATGCAAACTACACATTTTGGAGATCCTTTACCACCTAATGGAATAAATAACTTAATGCAGGATCGGCCACAAAACTTTTCTGTCTCCCTTTGCCCTCCATCTAGTGTTCCATTCAATTAGCAGATCTTCAAACTGCACATGTATCCATCCATGATAGCCACAATTTCAAAATCGACCTCTCCTGTATAAGCAAGACTGCAGAAAAGCAGCATGTTTTTGCAAAGAGGTGGTCCATCATGTCTTCGATGTCAACACATAAGTAGCACATTGTCCTGTTCCCCCCATTGGCTCATACATTGGCTCATATATGGGTAGCCTCATTTGTGTAATCCCCCCAAATGAATAACTTCAGCTTCACCTCAGAATGAGAACAATGAGATCACCATATCACTATCATCAACAGCAGTGCCCTATCCAAAATATTTTGGGAGAAAGAGGCATGTGTTGTTTCCTTACGGGGACTGGTCACACCCAAACATCTCTGCTTAATGGAAACCAGCCCCATCTCTCTACTGCTCAAGCCTCTCTCCTCCCCTCTATCGCCTCCCACCAACTATAAAATGGTGGAGCTTCCTTACCAGTTACTTCTCCCCACTTCAAACCAATGGCCTGATGGAGAGAGGGAAAGGAGAGAAGGAAAGGATAAGAGAATTCTAGAAATAGAAAAGGAAGGCAATAAGGAGAAAGGGGGAAGAAGAGAAGAAAGCTAAGAGGAGGAGGAGCAAGTGGAGGAGCAGAAAAACGGGTGAGCGCTGTGAATAATTGAGAGGGTGTAGGGCAACTGCAAGGAGCTTGAAGAGAACAGCTCCACACCCAGAACAAGAAATAGGATTGAGAAGTGTCTTAGAAAACTTCACCAGTCATCTAAGAACTTGAAGACTTCGCTGGCATAGAGGTGATACCAATGATCTTCCATCCTTCCTTGCATGCTCTTGTGCTACTTTTCCTTCTTCTTTCTGAAGCTAAATGAAAGATATCAGATGCTTTTTACTTTTTAGTTTATCATCTGAGGACAAGGGTTTCCAGTGAAGTTAACTCCCGTTTACAAGCTTGAGCATATAGCTAGCGAGGGGATACAAACAAAGACAGACATATGGGTGCACACTGTGAGTGAGTGATGTGCATGAACGTGGGTCCACTTGCGGGAGGGGGGTGCTGGGAGGAATGAGGGGAGATCCTTTGATGGTGGAAACAGACCACCTATGCCACGCATCCTTACCAATTGAACTAGAAGGCCTAATGGCCACGAATGAAGCAGGCAAAGCAACTTGGATCTCCAGTCTTGCCTCTTCTGCACCCTCTTCCTTCATTGCCACGAACATTCTGCAATTTTTTGCATATTTCTTGTGCCTTTATCCTCTCATAAAGGAAGCCTATATGTGGTCAACATTTCTGGAGACCTAATCTCAAACGCCGTTCTACACTACTTCTTAGAATACACATATGAACATTCTCGCGATCAGCCTAAATTGCAATGACCCACACTAAGGAGCAAATTTCATTCATTTTGTCATCATTCCTGCATCCACACCATGTTTCCGCTCCTACTCGAAAAAAATTTAAATAGGAACCTTCCTCTTATTCACTGTTACTGAACTTGCATGAGTGACAGGGTGAAACTCGCCTGTAGGAGGGGGTCGCGGCGGCGGAGACGGGAGCATGCCGTAGCAGCGGCGAGCAAGGCGGAAGCACTGCAGCCAGTGCAGCGCCTCGGCATTGGGGTCCCTCTCCACCGCCACGCCGTCCACCGTCAGCTGCACCGCCCCACGGTACGCAGTGACCCGTCCGCGCACCCGGACGAGCGCTCCGAGCAGGGCCCTCTCTGCGTGCCCCTCCGCGACTCGCCCCAGCATCTCGATCTCCGAGGGGCTCCGCCCGACCAGGTGACGCGGGATCGGGGCGGGGGCGGCGGCGGCGCCCTCCGCTGGGAGGCGGAGGAGGTGGTGGTAGTTGAGCCAGAGGATGCAGGGGACGCACCCGGTGCCGTCGTCGAGGAGGAAGCGAAGGAACTTGTCCCGGCGATCACGGGTGACGACGACGCCGACGGCCTCGGCCCGGGAGACGGGGCGGCCGCCCCGGGTGGAGAAGGTGAGGGGGTCAGAGGAGGAGGAGCAGGAGGGCCTGGCAGTGAGGGCTAGGAGGTCGCGGGCGAGCAGCTTCGCGTGAGAGCTCTGGATCGCGTCCATCCTCTGCGGTTTGGAGGAGAGGAGAGAGGAGTACTGGAAGAGGACGAGGCGGTGGCTTCCTCGCCAAACAAACCAAACACCAAGAAGGCGGGAGCAGAGAGCAGTTGCAAGAAAAGGGTTGGAGTTAGAACAGTAGCTAGTGGATAGTGGCTACTCTCTAGGAAAGGGTTTTGGAGGATGGTATTGAAAATATATTTTTTTTTTTTGCTATTGTAATTATATTCATTATATTTATAGAAAATATAAACTTCAATGGGTATATAGACAACCTAAAGCGGATTATCGAGAAGTAATTTCCACATATGTTTATCTTTTTAAATACTTAAATGGGTCTTCCTCTCTGCTTCCCCTCCTTTTTGCCCATCTCAGTTGTAACTAAAGTTTCGCGGTAAACACTGACAATAATTACAGAATTTTACTAAATCAAATAACAAAAAAATGTATAAAGTTATTATATTTGCAAATTGTGGCTGAATCGACCAAATGACTCATTTCTAACTCGAAACCCAATCTACAAAATATCTCAATTTAAATTTCACTGAATCTTAACCATAAATCTGAGTGTGATGATCAGATCATCCGGACCAACATTGGATGGCCCATTTCCAGACCACATCAATCGTTGGTTTGCTCTCAAACCAATATGCTTGAAACATGGCCCAACAATTGAGGGTGGACATCGGACGGCCGATGGAATGGGCCTTCAACTCGGCCATATTACGGCTGTGGGACGCCTAATCTCATGACTATAGAAATGGAAAAGCGGCAAAAAAAAAAAAGATATAAGAAGTGACACCGCAAACCTTCATCTAATAATCAAATGTAATCACTTTCCAATACTACGTGCAGCAGCTGAACAACATGACATCAACCAGCTAGCTCAGCTGCAAGAAACCACCACTTCCAGCTCGATGATAAAGCCACTCACCAGTACGAAGCAACAAATCGAGCCTCGAGGGACTACAGGAATCTACAAGTAAAACCAAAGAGAGAGGCAATATTAATGTCTCTTGTGATTAGGATCTCGAACAAAATTACCGACAGACGAAGGGGTTGCAATGGGAACAGGCTAATTGGTTTGGAACTTAGCAACAATAATTGGATCTTGAGACCAGGGTCAGATCCATGTATGAGGGTATTTGAGGGTTTTGCCTTGCATGCCGTTTGTGGCGGACAGAAGAGGTAAGCATCCGGGTAGAAAAGATAAAGAGTACTGGGGAAATGCTTATTGTAAGACTCATTTTGCAATAAAATTGGGATGGATTATAAGAAAAAGTAATTTCATTGGCTGAAAGAAATAGAAGGGTCTTGTAAAGTCTTATCAATCGATAGATTGTTTTCTGCTGTGGTGGCCAATTCTGGTCACCTAGGCCATGATGGCTCGTTACGGCCCAATCACGTCCTGACAACCAACGTGGCACCGTCATCGAAGGGCACGCCTCTCCAGGATGGCTCGAAGACCCCCATTGTGTGACTCCCGTGATCGGAAGCGTCAGGTTCCGCTGCGGCGTACTCCGAGCAGATCACCCGCCTTCCCTACGAACACTATGAACGCTTCCGAGCAAGAACAGTGACCCGCTCATGAAACTACCCTCGATGTTACCGAACAGCATGTTCGAGCCCCCCGTGGGTCACCTGTCGGAAGCATTCCCAAAGGGTTCCGAGCAGGTTCTCTGACTAGCAGAACGGTTGTAACCGCCCCAGGCCACGTTCTCACCATCAAGGGGCGTAACGGCCTGGCAGCCTAACGGACCACCAGAGTCATAACTCCTCCCGTTATGCGCGTTGCGTCAAGGCGCCTCTTCAGGCACGATCGCGAACGTTAGCACGTTGGCCTCGACAACGACGCTATAAAGGCACAGGTATAGTACCATGCAATGGTACGTTCTCTCCTTACGCGAACACATTCTCGCATTCCGAAACCCCCTGCCTCACAAGCTCTCACTGACTTAGGCATCGGAGGGTTTCCCCGGTTTCACCGGGCCTCCTGATCCTATTCGGTTTTGCAGGTCTTCGTCCTCACAGCAATCGTCTTCCTCTCTTATCCAGTGGAGGCCCGTTTGGCTCAGGTCCAAACAGGATTACACCACCACACTTGCAATCCATTCATTTCCTTTTTTTTATAAAAAAAGATTTTAATTGAATGATTAAGCCAAATTAAATAGTGCGGAGAAAGGAGGAATTAAAGACAAACAAAAGATACAATTAAAGGCAACATAGAACTGAAGCCCTAAACCAGAGGAAATCACAAAGGACAACAGATCAGGGACGGACGCAGAAATTTTATCTAGTAGGGTTACTACGAATTATATTTTAAATTTTATATAATTATATTTATAAATAATATAAATAAAAAATTTAAAATAAAAAAGAAATATTTTAATACAATGAGATAATTCATTACAATCAATTCTTTTCGGGGTCACTTCCTATAAAACCTCTCCAAAACACAAAGTTTACATGGTCATTTGAACAAAAAAAAAATTTCAGTGGGGTCACATGACCCCTTTGGATGTTCTCTGGATCCGTCCATGCAATAGATACGTTAAAACTTGATACAAGAAGAATCTTGTAATAAATGTTTCTCCGTAAAGTTTGTTAAACTACATATATATAGAGAAACAATTTTGTAACACCATTTGATAACATCATCATTAAAATTATGTCACATCGGCAATTGAAATACAAAAGTTAAAAATATCTCATAAATGATGAGGTTGTGGCGCACTTTGATTGGCGTGTTACTTTAATGTGTTATCAAATGGTATTACTCAGTGACAGAGTCAGAAATATTTAGAAGGGGGGCAAATATTTAGAAGTGGGATAATTAATAAGATTAACTGCTCATAGATACATAATACAATGGGGGCAACTAATAAAGTTAAAAAAATCTTTACATACCCATCGACTTAATTCATGTAAAAAATTAAGGGTGATAATTTATAAAAAAAAAATGGGTAAATTAATTAGGAGTCCTCAAAATTTTGACTTATTTGTTAGTCTCTAACAGAAATATAACTCATTACAGTAAATATTATCACATGTTACAGTATACGTTAAGTCTTGTTACAGTAAAGACCTCCCTATTATAGTCAGAGACTTCTAATTAATTTATCTTAAAAAAAATTAAAAGGGGACAATTGCCCCCCTGGCTCCACCACTGGTGTTACTAAACCATTTTATAGGTTTGTGGGCATCTCTTCCTGTTTACGTGCAGAACACCTGCGCACTGCCAATGACATGCTGTCGTTTCAAAAACAAAAGATGTCGAATGTGCGTCTGCCATAGCAGGAACCTAAACTCTGTTTTGCTGTGTGGAGGAGGAGCAGAACAGAGCAGAGCAGAACAGGGATTCAGCACAGCAGGGGATCCCCATTCGGGACCTTTCCTTAGGCCGTGCATGGAGGAGGCGGTTGGCGCTGGCGAGTTGTGGGGAAAGGGACAACGCCCGGCCCCGTGGGTCATGTTTAATCTTTTATCCTGCAGCAGATCAGGGAGACCCTGCTGGGCAGGGGCAGGGAAGAAAAAGCTGGTGGGCACTGGGCAGATAGAACAACCCTAGAATCTCCCAAAAAATCTTTCCTATTTTCTTAAGCCCCAAACCGAAGCAGCTTTCCCAAGCGTTTTCCCATACATTAATTAACGGTGGGCACTGGGCAGTCCATCTGCATTACAAAAGGCTGATCAAATCAGTTTCACCCACATTAAACTAAAGAGCTTCCATCCTTTTGGCTCTTTCTTTATGAGATATCTGTCAAATCAACTCAAAAGTTGATGCACTATCCACAAGATCGCAAGTGATGGCCTTATGGGCACCTAATTAAATAGGGCCAAAAGTGCGTCACAAGAGGCATCTAAAGCTTATGCATCCACAAGATCCCTTAACAACCGCAAACTATGTCCACTAACTAGCAGCGACCCATCTTAGCCAGAAGGGCGATGCCACTGATCCACGTCTTATTTTATTCAAGCAATCATCAATTTTTATTCAAGTGTGTATTAAATTAGACACATCTATTAAAATTATATCACATTTAATAGATGTGTCTAATTTAATATATATTTTTAATATACATTAAATATTTTTCACTTGGAAATGAGAGTGCAAAGGCCAGCGCCAGCTCATTAACCAATCTCGAGCTTCCCGGAGGTGCCATCGGCCGCGAGCGGCAAGTTGCCAGATTACGCCGCGCCGGATTTTAAAAAGCTAACGCAGTCCGTGAAGCTTGGGACCGGGGGCCTTTGACCGTCTCGTCACCTCATCGTTCGGAGGTAGCCAACCAGCAGCTTGTGACCAGCGTTATCCCGTAAGACAAAAGGGCCAGGCATATAGGGGGCTCCGGGGTGGGGACTTGATGCGTAAGATTTTGCTGGGATGTGTCAGCGTGGCTCCACTCCTTTGATAAAACTTGATGCGCATTTGATTACTAGGTGGGTTGAAGTAACAGGAAGGCCCCACCATCCAAGAACAGGTGTCTCGGAATATGAGATTATATGCCTCGCTACTAGCTAGTTTAGAGACGTGCAATGCAATTTATATAGGACAATGTTATTGTCTTTTACTCTGGGCCGAGTCGAGATCCTCGGTCCAAACACATGAGGAGGGTCTCATCACTGCCACGTGTTTTAGGTGGGACCCTCTCCATGTATTTGGGTCGAGACACAAAGTCGTGCTCTTTTATATGCACCTTTTCGTGTGAAGATTTGAACATTTTGATGGACATAGAAAGCTGCAACCATTGGGTCTTGACGATGGAGTCACTCATTTGTGTATTTTTGTGTGAGTAGGAATGTCTGCCAATCTTATCCCCGCACAATTAGATTTTTTTTTGTATGTGTTTGATCGATTGGCCTAGACTGAATAAGAATAAAGATACATTTCGGATGTGAGAATCATGATGTATGTCTATATCTTGTTGTGGAAATGGATTTATGACAATCTATCTGGTGTTTTAATTATGTTTTGTTTATTTAAATCATAATTTCATGTGTGTACATATGTGTATTGTAAATTTAAGTCTCACTCGATACTGATCGAATCATGAGGGGTGAGAAATGAAACGACAATCGAGACTAATTATGATTCGCTGTTGTCTAAATGCGATGACGTTAATTATATCTTTCGAAGAGAAAAAAATTCTTGATTAATCGTCAGAATAGAAAATCTCATGATCTGAAAAAAAGGTATCCGACAAAAGAATGCAAAGGATTAAATATCTATTTGACAGAAATAACTTTATTATGATCAACTGTCTCTCTCTGTGTGTGTGTGTGTGTGTGTGATTAAATGTGAGAATAGAAAATCTCATGATCTGAAAAAGAGATATCCGACAAAAGAATGCAAAGGATTAAATATCTATTTGACATAAATAACTTTATTATGATCGACTGTGTGTGTGTGTATAGAAATAACTTTATTATGATCAACTGTGTGTGTGTGTATGTGTGCTTAGTGCCGACCCACCTTGGACTGGTGTAAAAAGTTAATAGAAATGGGAATAGGGGAAGTGTCGATAGGGGTATAGTAATGTCGTCTCTCTTGAATGGATAGGAATGGAAGTGGATCGGTAGGGGTATGGGAGCTTGCCGATTCTATCGAATGGGTAGGAGGCATAGTGGGTCGACAGGGAGGTTTGGAGTCTGTCGATTCTATTGAATAGGGAAGAAACAAAGTGGATCGACAGAGGGTTGAAGTCTGTCGATTCTATTGAATGGATAGGGATTAAGAAGGGAAGTGAGCTGGCAGGAGGGTTTGGGGTGCCGACTCGGATTTGAAGGTGAGGGAACTGTAGGAAACGACACAACTTGGTCGAGCAAAAAATATTTATTTATTTATTACTATTATTTCCTCTTTTTTTTGCCAACACATTGGCGCTCCAAATTGGTAGGTTGTCGTCAACCCTCATAGCCATGCAATATGAGACCTTGTCGTTAACCCATACGACCACCTAAAACTGCACAGGTACCTACCAATCACTCATGCACTTATCTGAACCGGCACTCCTGTCAGATCAAGTCAAAACATTCACGACTATGGTACCGACTAACTTTCACTGCAAAAATTTGACAGCACCTCCCCTCTATGCGAAGATGTAGAAGGGGCATGATGATTGACCACCGACAATGGAGACAACACCAACTTTGGGATGCGTCGCACCGTAAAAGGGTGGTATTTGGCATCAATCCTGAGACATGCCTACGAAGGAGTTGATGAATTTCAGAACCACAAGATAGGACATCTTGAACAGAAGCATCACCTAGAAACGCGAACAGAGTAAAGAGAGGAGGGCTATTAATATTATGAGAGGCTCTAGCAGTACCAGTGGAGAGATGGGAAGCCTCTTACTAGGCACTGTCACATCGTCTCATTCGTTCACTGTTCTAGAGTTAAATATTGATCAGCAAGAGAGGACTCAGGTGAACTTAGAACAGTAAAGAAGAAGATGGGAAAAAAAAAAAAGGAAGAGGGCTTCCGCTCACGGCACCATGGGGTATGCAGAGACCTTAAGAAATGCTCTCCTAATAAGCACAGAGATGAATCCCAAGAGAAAACTAAAAGAGGCACATACATCCGTAGCAAGAAAACAAAGGAAAGAGAGATAATAATAGAAGCTAGGCAACAAACAACTTCATATACTCATATTCATGTACTCACGAACACACATCCCGATGAGCAAAGGCAATAGAAACAAGTAAAAAAAAACTCATGTACGGGGAGAAGGGATTTCGCTACAAGGAACCTCCATCAATGCACCCTCTCCTATTTCACTTCCTAGGCTCTCCCAAGCACAAGAAAACTAGAAAGAAAAGGCAAAGAAAAACCCTCTCTCCTGTGAGCTTCCTTAGAAGATTTCTACTGCAAGTTTGCTTCCGCCCTTCTTTTGGGAACTAAGGTTCTCCTTTTTTTTTTTTGCCTCTCCCTCTTCTTCTGGGGCCTTGTGCTCTTTTTATAGTCGTCCCGTGAATAGAAGAGCCATCTTCTTGGATACGACGGGCTAACTGGGCCGCCGATACTCATGGGCTACCGTTTCTCTTGGTCTTATGTGATATTTGACACGGCAAGTACATGGGTTGTCGTTTCTCGAGTCTCATGTGATGTTTGACACGAAAAGTACATGGGCTATCGTTTCTCTGGTCTCATGTGATATTTGACACGGTAGATACATGGGCTGCCATTTCTTTGGTCTCATGTCATAACGACACCATATGCATAGGGTGCCGTTGAAGTTCATACATAGGTTTCGTATGTGATACGACACAGGTCATACATGGTGTCGTTGTCGTTCCCTCTTGGTTAACATAAGTGATATGGCACTAACATAGGTGGTGTCCTTCAACTCACCCTTGACTAAATAGAGTGATACGGCACTAGCCCACTCATCATGTGGGCTCAAAATTATGTCCACACCTAACTATTTACAATTTCTTAAAAAATCTCGTTATAAAACTGACAAACTTAAGGATGGAACCCCTCCCACCTGATATATGACAGAATGCTATACCAACCGGACCATTGTATAGCCCACACAACTAGATTATAGGATGACCTCGACGTCCTTTTCTGAATAATCCACAACAATCTTCATGAAAAGCACAGCTATACGTACATATGCGCCAAAATAGCTCAAAGAATTAATCAGGATGTGGGTAGAGGGTGGGGTCATGCAAACTTTGGGACTAATTACATACATAATTTCATCTCTTTGTGGTGTTAAACTATCCACTTGGCAAAGGTGAACACCCCAAGGGAGCTCAGTTTGAAAAATGGAAGGACCCAGTGATTCAGTGGGATCCTTAATAGTACATCTAATAATGCATCCATAGACTGTAAATAGTGTTAGGTGTAGGATCTTAATTTAGTGAAGTCTTTAATAGTGCATCCATAAACTATATTTTTAATCCAGTGAAGTTCCAAATGATAAAAATTTGCACCATCAATAAGAATTTTCCAATCTAATAGAGTCTTAGGATCCCATTAAGGATCATGTAGGTCTGTCACTAAAAGTAAAGATTTGTGTGTTTTTGTGCTCATATATGTAATCCAAATTCGTCAGAAGATGCCTAAACTAGTCAAGTTGGACGCCCTAAAAAGAGGGGGTGTTTCTCGTCATGACAGGAGTGGCATCTTTAGGGAATCACAAAAAGCTGAGAGCAAGGTTTTTCTCCTCTGTTCTTGCAGACACAATGAACCCGATTAATAGAGAGATGATTTGAGCCAAAACATCAAGACTAAGGTGCCTCTCCATTATATTACGGTAAGGTATTAAAAAGGACCACACAAAGGTGGTGACCTTGTTGATATCAACATCACGATTAGTCTAATTAGATCCCACTAAATTAGAATTTAGTAAATTCTTTAATAATTATGTAAAAACGTTCTTTTACCAAAAAAGAACAAAGTGTAAGGATTTAAAAGAAAAACTATGTAAATAGTTTTATTCATTATTTATAGGATTCTTTAGATCCTGGATCGGTTCTCCTTTGTACAATCGGATTCCCTTATTCTTTCTTGTTGGCCCACTTAGTTGGCAGCAAGGCTTATTTAGAGGAGGGGGGAATGGGATAAACAGAAATTTGAAAGACAAAATCACCACTTGAAACTTTGGTTAGTGAATATAGTTGTGTGTGGTAAAGAGTAGCAGTGCTAAAGCTATTAAAGAAATAATCACACACAAGAACACAATGAATTTATCCTGATTTGACTCTTCCAAATAGAAGTCATACGTCCAGTCCCCAAGTACACTCTTAGGATTACTAATCGGGAAACAATCCCCCCAATGATATACAACAACTAGCCCATGTTGATCTTCTTCTCTTTGCTGACAAAAAAACAGTCCACTTCTTTTACAAGCTAAGAAGCAAACCTCCTAATACAAACCCCAATACGATTCTACTGGAACAAACCACAACTGGGTTCTTCCCTTAACACAAGGGAACACATAGTACATACTCTCTTCTAGTCACCATCCCCAGCAAACTTGCTAGTCTTCTCTCACTTAGGAAGAGGACAATGTTACTCTTTTTAAGAAAGAGAATGAGCAGGCTATGGATATCAAGTTCTGAAATAAAGAACTTAGCTTGCTTGATCTCCAACAACAACCTGAGAGCAATGAGGATTACAAGATAAACACAAGGAAGCTTAAACCCTCAGCCCATAGACTCTCCCCCAGATTTACAATGATGCACATAGAGAGAGAGAAGAGAGAAATGGTTTGAATGCTTAAAGGCTTCAAATCGTTGTTTGTGCGCACACTTCTTCTTAAGCTCGAGGTCTTTCTCTCTTTTCCTTGAGTGTATGACATTTTGGCTCCTCACTGTATGACACTCTTTCAAACAAAAAGATCTTCAGGTTTTCTCTTGTTTTCTTCTACCTTAAGGCTTCATCCTTTATAGAGCAACTGTAGAAAACCATTGAAGGATGTAACCATTGGAGCTTCTTCTTCCTCTTCTGCTCTTCTTCTTTTTCTGATGCTCACTTGGGTCTAACAGATGTTTCGAACAGAGAAGAGCCTTCCAACTTTGTTTCTAACGGATGCCTCACGAGAGTACTGGATTTCTGCAAGCGTAGAGGACAATGTTAGGTAAGATTGGTCATGTGTCAGTCAACATCCATACCTCTTGTACATAAATCCACATTTCCAGCTAACATTCTTGCTATGCTAGGTAGAAGATTTTTCTTTCTAGTAGGAAAGGAGGAGTCCTTAAGAAATGTAGAAAGTAACTTCAGTCAGAGAAATAATAAGTTAACATATTAAGTATATTTGAACATTTGGTGCCAAGACAGTCAGTTCATACTGAGAATATGACTAATCAGTATGAACATAACGTAAGTGTTCACCACTCGATGGGAAACAACACCAATAGAAATAAATAAAAGAACAATCGATATTTCTTAAAGATAATCGATATAATGAAGACAATTGATATAAGTTCTTAAAGACAATCGATATGTTAAAAGAACAATCAATATGATTTCGATACGATGAAAGGCAATCGATATGCTCAAAGGCAATCAATATGAGATAAAGACAATCGATATGATTTCTTAAAGATAATCGACATGATCAAGACCATCGACATGATGAAAGGCAATCGATATGCTTCAAGGCAATCAATATGCGATAAAGACAATTGATATGTTAAAAGATAATCGATGTGATCATTCTTCACCAATCATTATAAAACTTAACAGCAATCGATAGAGCACTTGAACACCAATCCATAGAAATCTGTTCACCAATCGATATGTGTTTTCTTCTCCAATTGATAGGCAATTTGATCATCAATCGATAAAGATATTGAACAACAATCGAATAAGCTTATCAGTGCAAAAATATTCTTAAAAGTATTATTAAATATTATTATGAGATTTATGATGGACATGAGTTTTTGTTATCATTAAAACAAAGGGATAAAAAACAAGAGTGGTTCAACATTTCTATGTTTTGTATTACACAGGGAATAGTAAGTTGGTTGTTGTCTTTGCCTTCTTTTAGGGTCATTATACTTGTATATTTTACAAGACAACATGTCAAGCTCTCCAATTTCCAGCCGACAACACACACACAAGGCACGAAGGCCACAACCAAGGCTCAATGACCATACAGTGGCCAAGAGCACTACACCACAACCATTAAACTTGAATCCGAACGGTCGTAACACTACAGAACCTCCTTAAAACAACAACCAAAACTAACGCAGGGTAACCAATGCCTCAACCATTCAAGGTCTCACCAACTAAAGTAACACAAGTAAAGACGACAGCTAACCGAACAAGTGAAGCACTAGAACCAGTAATAGCAGACTAGTCCTAACAAAACTAGGACAATAGCACCACAACCGATAAATAAACCACTGATGACAAGGTGGAGAAGCTGTAAACGGAGAGTACTCAATGTAGGTCCATGCCCACACAACACAATCACGTAGTCAATCAGAACCTTACCTCATCGGGTCTTAGACCCAAACCACAAAACAACTGTAACCACAGGTTCATTAGGCTAAATCACTACTAGCTAACCAGTAAATATAAATCTCAATAAATGATATAATCCACCTTTGTATAGTACAAAAGGAAAACACCACAATCACTAGTAAACCCAATGTACGTACCACATTGAACCAGCAACAATCACCACAACTACTAGTAACTCGAGTCAGAAAGAGCGATGCTACCACACAAACCAAGGTACCTGAGTAGCTAGTCCATGACCTGCTTTGGACAAGAAACCACAAGAAAGCACTCCTAGTCTCGCAGCCACAGATGAAAGGCCCAACCGTGGCTCCACCTCTGCAAGTGCCAATAAACTGTGGAGACCAAACAACACCACACTGCAAACACCAGCTACAGACCCACGCCCAACACCACTAGGGATTCCAAAGTCCCTAGAGAGAGATAGTGAAAACACTGGACTATCTGGAGAGCAGTACATCTACTGGTGTTTGTCCCCCCAACCACGAGCACACTCCGAGCAATCACGCTCCCACACCGCTAGTCGCTACCCCAATGCAGTATTTACCTCAGCCGATCAACTACTCAACAAACACAAAAGAGTGAGGGTGTCCAGGAAGACCGCCAAAACCTCGACAGTACACACAGTATTGGGACAAATCTCGAGCAACATTGTGTTTGGCTCACAAAGAACCTAGGGTATCTGACTGGAGAGGCATTCTGAAATAAACGTCGGAACACTGAACTCGGTAAACCACAATCTAACACAATACCCACTAAACCATCATTATATATATATACCTCACTTGAGGTATAGGTGACCCAAAAGATCTACCCCAAGCCCACAAGAGGATCGCACTGCAAGTAACTTAATAACTAATCATTACCCTATAATAACACATATAACACAAACACTCTTACTATCATCACCAATTGAACCCACTGTTAACACATCAATTAGAATCTCATTATCGTGTTGAGTTGTAGGGCCACGACAAGAAACTATCGTGTCCAAGGGACCTAACACCATACAAACGCATCAACATGGCAGGACACGACCACAAAGCTAATGCATCTACCAACAGTGATGCGACAACAATGCATCGCACAACCCACAATGCAACAGAAGCTAACGCGTCCGAAAACCATGACGCGAAGCTAACGTGTCACATGTAGATCGTGCTTTTTCGTTCTCACGAACTCCGAAGCATCCACAAGGAAAATAATGAGAAAAAGGGAGAAAATAAGAAAGTGGAAGTGGAGCACTACTCCTGGAAGTGATCGTGATCGCCAAGTACTCGTGGGTACCGAAGGAGATGCAGTAAATGTGTGTGTGTGCGTGCAAATAGTGTGTGTGTGTGTGTGTTAATTGGAGATGATTCAAAAAAAGAATAAGAAGGAAGATGGCAGCCACGTTGGAGCTGTGATGGGAGTATGATGATGATGAATAAAAAAATAGAATAAAAAGAGGAGGAGGAGGAGGAGGGATGTGCTTCCTCTTAGATTGAAGATTGATGCGCAAGGAGCTACGTACTGTTGGACGTTGAACAAGCTAGAAGATGCAAAGGATGCACTGAAGAGCTGCTCCTGAATCTAGTTCAGATGTGGAGTGGAGAGGACGGCGTTGATGCATTTGAGACGGGAGTCCGGCAAGGCTTCGCCTTAAATTAGCTCTCTCACAACTCACTGGACGTGGGGTTCTCTGAGGTCTCCTATGTTCTGGAACGACGAGACATGGAGTGTATATATAGAAGATATGCTCGAAGTTCGAGGTGGACAAAATATGCAATACACGACGGATACAGTGGTCGCTATTAAAGTTGAATCGCGACTGGTCAATAGGACGCGTTTAAGGATTTTTACTTATAATCGGATTCTAACCAAAACAACAGTCTTAATCGCGACGGCATGACCGAGATGTTTATGAATTTTCGAATTTTGTTTATGGAAACTTGCCAAAAGTCAAATACAGAAATCATAATTGCGATGGGGGTGGCGGACGCGTTTCATAAACAGGTAATAAGTATTTCAAAAAATGAAATAAGGAAATTACTGAAAATATGGAAGTTCAAAATTGTGATGTACTGACCCGACGCGTTCAAAAATGCTCTTTTGGTCATCAATCGATGTGGCATAATCGCGACGATTCACCACGATGCGTTCAAGATCAATTGATGTGTCGATCGATGTTTGCTTAACAATCCATATAGAATCACGACGGGGTTACACAACACATTTAAGATCAATCGATAGATCATGATTGATGTTCAACAATCAGAACATAATCACGATCGAGCAACCGGACGCATTTAAGAGCAATTGATAGCTAATCGCGATGGGGTTTCCTGACACGTTTAAGATCAATCGATGTATCAATCGATTTGGTCTTCAGTAATCGATATAGAATCGTGACAGAGTGTAGTACCCCGAAAAATCTATTAATTAAAAATTATAGATAAATAAAATTTTTATCTATTAATAAATTTAATTAATTAAAATGATACACATCATTATTGCATGTGTATAAACCCCTATAAATATTTTTTAAAAATAGTAGTTATACTTTAAATAATGTTCTCTAATGACCCATCATGAAATTTGGGCATAGAAAAGTCGTTTGGACTTAGTTTAAGAATTTATGCGACTTATTAGCATAATTAAGGAATAAGTCGAAGAACCCATTATTTTCTGACCCAAAGTGGATTATAAATAAAAATAAATTTGTGGGTAGACTTTAAATAATATGGGATGATATCCCATTATGATATTTGGACCAATGGACAATCTTGGCCCATAAATAAATTCTTTAATGAAAAGGATAAATAAAAACCCATTAAGTAAAGTAAGTACATGGGTTGTACAATTAAGCTCACATGAGTTATTGGGCCAAGAGTAATTACCCAAATGATGAATATTAGAAATATTGGCATGAATAATATTTATTCAATTCAAAATTATAAAATTACTTGAATAAGTGTGATAAATAGATTTACATAAGGATAAATGATGAATAATTGGAAACTAAATCAATACCCATTAAGTTAAATTAGTAATGGGTTTGGTTAATGGACCTAACATGAATTGTTGGGCCCAAATGAGAAGAGCTCATCATGAGATGGGAAGTAATTAGTATAAATTTGTACCTAAAAATAGTAATAAATAGAAAAGGGTTAAGATAATGATTATTTTAACTCTTAATCATCTTAAAAAGAGTCCTAACCCTAGTCTAACCCAATAGGACTCTATCCTAATTTAAAATTGAGATTTAGATGTGAGACAATTGAGTTAAATATAAGAGACCCAAATTAAATAGGAAATTTCGTAACTATATTATCTCTTAATTAAAAAGGGGTTATTAAAGTACTAATATGACTCATATATATCTTAATAAGAGTCCTAATCCTATCCTAAACCATTACCCACGAAATTAGACCTCTCCCTTACCCAATTAGATAGATATAGCAAGAAAATATGTGATAATTATGGAAATCGTAATTAAATGAGGAGGAAAGAGTTTTAGGTGATTTAGAACTCTACAAGCCATCAAAACACCCCCCATTTGACCCTAGCACCCCACAATTTCGTGCTAAGACTCTTGGAGAGGAAGAGGAGAAGATCTGGACCAAGGAGCAAGGAGGAGGAGGCTAGAACAAGGAGGATTT
Organism: Colocasia esculenta; assembly: GCA_014218235.1. Lineage (NCBI taxonomy): Eukaryota > Viridiplantae > Streptophyta > Magnoliopsida > Alismatales > Araceae > Colocasia > Colocasia esculenta. The sequence continues at coordinate 1,379,846 of JACBKR010000781.1, forward strand.
TCGTCACCAAAACTAGGGTTTTCTTCCTTCACGAAAAAGGTAGGCAATCTCTCAAGCTAAAATCGTGAAATAATTACCCTAGGTAGCCTTCATGTACCTCTTCAAAAGCCCTATGTTTTCATTGTATTTCGTTCACCCATTTGGGCGAATTTAATTTGTGAAATCCTGCTGTTCTCATGAACTGAGATCTCATGTTTTCTCTAATACCCGATGTGTACATGCTCTCATGCCATGATAAAATTCTCAGATATACTACATCTTATTATCTTTCAAACGCCCTTGGTCTTGCTCGATTTCGACCTCCCATGAGGGAGAATTAAATCCTTGATTCCCTGTCCTGATTCCCTGTCTGTTGCATGTACCCGACTCTTCACATTGACCTTTAAACTTCGTGCATATTTGATATCATGCTATGAAAAAATTCTCTAAAATACTACATCGTGTTAGCTTTAAAACTCCACTGGTTTCATAATTTTTCATTAAGTATTCATCTCCAATAAATTCATTGAACCCTGACTGCGCCTGTTTAGGTCATCAGAATGTAACATGATCAAAGCATGCCTAAATCTTGTCTAATTTCAAATTAATCGTGCATGCTGATAGATCTATGTGTCTACTTTCATTTGAAACTGGATTCGTGATTTTTGGGTCATTATACAATTTTATATTGGATTTAGAAGAGCCATGTTTCAAATCTGATCAACCCTGGAAAAAGGGAAAAAAGGGCCGGACTCTCCTGATATCGCGACGGCGCGACCCGCCGCGATATCAGCCGGGTCGCGTCCCGCCATCATGTTGCGTTAAGAATGTGGTGACCTAAACCACCGTGATATCCACCCCGAACCGAGCCAGACCGGCCGGTTCACTTGTCGCGCCCAGCCGCCTTGTCGCGACTTGGAGTCGCGACGGGCACCCCGTCGCGTTCTTGAAATTTCGGCCAGAACCTTTAATTGCTCTTATATCCTACTTTAAATGACATCTAATTCTTGTACAAGTTAAACCATGTACTATTAAGCTTAATAAATCTGAATATTTTTAGGATAATATTTAAATGATTCTGAATATTTTTTGGATAATTTAAATGATTCTTATTAATTTAAAAGCCGTGAGCACGACTTATTCTATTCTCATGATTTCTTTACACTTGCACACTAAACATTGTTTTATTGCCATTTGACCCTATTAAATTACTCAATAATGTATCTGGTAATTAAGTGAAATTAACTACCTAATTTCCCTATTATTTAAATGACACATGTCTTCATTTTATTCGCGTGATTTGTACACCGTTATCGCGTCCCTCTGCCTTCGAGCACTCGAGGCAAGACTGACAACGTTTCATTACACACTTTTTCTTGACTTGGACCACCTCTCCACCGGGAATACTCTCGACTGGACTAGGGACTCCTTGTCAAGGCCTCCGTAAGTCTTTTGGCTTTGGCGCACGTCCTTAGCCGACGAGCTGGTTGTACCTTTAAATCCCGTTACACTCTTAGGGATCAGTACGATCCAAACACCCTTAGTGAGATCTCTCTTATCTTATGATCACGCCGGACCATCTGGCTCGTGTACGTGGCACGACTAATGGGTGGATGTGACTTCTACCTGACTGCCGGTACCCGACCTGGTACTGTGCAGCCGTTACTATCGTGATTTATCGTTGTTTTGTGATTATACCCCTATCTCGTCTACTATCCTTGAACTCTCATCTATCACGTTCACTCTACTATCTCGTCTATTCATCTAGTACTCTCTTGAGACTCTTGAGCTGTTGTGGCTCCCATTGCTTGTACTATACATGACTGTCTAGCGCCATAATATGGGTCTGGTGACCTACTGACTTGAATGCTTAGTGTGCAGGGCACAGAGAGAGTCCAAGGGGCTCCAATCTAGTCCTGGGGGCAGAGAGCCACCCGAAAATACCTGCAGGGGCTATTGACGGTGTTATGCATTACACCGGTTCTGACTATCTCGATATTGGCTAGACATCTAATTGTTTTACTATTAGTCTGAGGAGTTCAGACATAGTGTGCCAGTTCTGTGCTATTAGTGTGCTAGCACTGACTGATTAACATTAGTCTGAGGAGTTCATACGAAATGTACTATCGTTAAACGGCTACTGTCCCAAAGTGACTATTGTCGTACTCGACTAGTGCACCGTTGTGCAACCATACACGTTATCTCATTACATGCTATCTCTTTACAAGCTATCTCGTTACACACCACATTGATACAAGCTATCCTATTTCATGTCATTTTGATACACGCTATCTTGTTATGCACTATCTTGTTACGCGCTACCTCGTTATGTTGCCATCCTAATTTTACAATACTCTTGAGAAATGTATTATCATTCACTTGTTATTTTGTACTATTACTCTCTTGACCATACATGATCGTTCTCTCTAGTTAATCTGCGATACAAGACATTAATCACTTAAAGCATGCTTGTTTACACGAGATATTAAGTCCTACTGAGCGTTATCGCTCACCCTTCGTTATTTGTTATTGTGTTTTCAGGTAAGTCAAGTGATGACTTTACACACATCAACGGGATTGGACTGAAGTGATGAGCATCCTGAAGTCATAGCGATGGAATGTCCTTAGTACCTTAGAGTCTAGTTAGATATTTGCTTTAGATTTCTTTTCCAATGTAATAAAGTCATTGAGCCCTATGTTTTGGCTCTGAATTAGTGGTTGTAATAGTTTAGATGAATTATCAATAAAATGATGAGTTTATTGCAACTATTGTTCATTAGTTGCTCTGATATTTGTGAATGTATGCACAAAATACGTTACCATACACGTTGTTCATGCCTCCCCAATTTATTCCGCTGCTAAATTGGCGGGGTATGACACAGAGGTAACCGATGCATTTAAGATCAATCGATGGAGACCAATCGATTGCCAGACTCAACATTCAATTGCTAGACCGCCAGTTGAAGTGAATCGCGACCATATGACTTGACGTATTCATGAAACAATAACGCGACCACTTAAACCGACGGAATTTAGGAATTTTTGCCCAAACCTTCAGCAAGCTGAGAAAATAAGGGGAAGCACCAAGAAATGGGGGAAAGTGGGGGAGACCTTGAATTATGGGGGGAAATACTCTCACAAGGCCAAAGGGAGCCATTTGTGGCATTATGACGTAATTTGATATTTGTTCGCGATTGTGTCATTTTTAGCGTGTCTACATCACACACAAGAGACACGACAACACTCTTAACACATCACGACGATACGATGTGATCTCAGAAAGAACACCAAATTGGATGGTCTCACACAGAGCACCCCCAAAACGGCCACGTAGGCCTACAACTCGGCCACTAAGGCCCAAACCATGCCACTGAACCTCAAATCCACGAGTTAGACATGCATCCACACATTCAAACCACTAAAACCGATTACACATACATTCTAATCCGAAAGAACAACCAAATATGCTTCATAAAACCATTACAACGAGACCCCATACTCTACTAACATGAAACAGAAGCCACTCATGCTCACAAACCACCATCCATTGAAATTAAAACAAGAAACGCGAAGAAAGGCAAGAAGTCCCCTACCAAAACATGAAGAACAACCCGTTGGGCCTTCACATCATTCGGTCACCTCCTCCTCGCCGAAACCACGCTCAAGAGCATTCAAAACCACCAAAATTGCCTCTAAATTGTCAAAGCAATAGCTCCCCAACTTGAAACAAAACTTGCCTTTGATCGGTCGGCTAGGGGTGAATACAATGTGGTTCGGTTCAGTTCATCTCTATTTTTTTTTGAAACCAAACCGACTCGAAATTTTTTATGAACCAAATCAATTCGATTCGATTTAAATCAAAATTTAAAAAATATATTTTTAAGAGGTTCTGAGATGCAAGTCACAACCTCTCAAAGGAGAAGCAATGCACTAACAACTGTGCTATGTGTTCTTTTCTAAAATTAATATATATATATATATATATATATATATATATATATATATTCGATTCATCTCAGTTCCACAATATGTAACCGAACGGTAGGACTGTCAACGGGCTGGGCTTGGACTGGCCCAGCCCAAGCCCATTTTGGCCCGTAACTAATTTGGCCCGACCCAACCCAGTCCAAATATAGTGGGCCTACACTATCTTAGCCCATGCAAGCCCACCAGTTGGTCCATGGAGGACGACCCCAGTCTGATCGCGGAGCGGATATCACCTCCGACCTAGTAGGATCAGGATTCGCCCATGAAACAAGCGGATATCACTTCTGCCCACTCCGACCTGGTAGTAGCCCCTCCGGTATCCGTCCCACCAGCCGGTTCTGGGCGAGGTCGAGCTCCTACAGCGCCGTCAGATTGCGGAAGCTTGAGACGCCCAAGATAGAGACGAACAAGAGGAGTTCTTTTATCACTCCGGCTTTGTCGCCTACGGATATACACCAAGATCCCACCATCTATATACACATGATGTTGTAGCATATATGTATGCATATATGAGAAGGGGATACATGATGACGAACAAGGCAGGGAAACGGAGATCCCGAGACGGTCCGGAGTGCAGCTGGAGATAGATCATGAGATCCTTACTCTCATCATTTGTTGCAGCAGCCAAGGTGATCAGGACTGAAACTCCAATTTCTAATCACCCAACCATACCTTCTCCAGTCGAAGAATCCCCACCCAACAGCAAGAAGGCCAGGTAGTGGATAGGCATCTCCATGCAGAGGTGACCATCCTTCTTCTACGTTTTCTTTCTCTAACTCGTCCTTCATGTAATTGCTGACACAGGTAGATCATCTCTGTCCAGAGTGTGATCCGGCCGCCTCACAGAGACTTCCCAGAGTCGAGGATATGGAGGCCCGCAGCCCGAGAGCCGTCGTCTTCCTGTTCTGGATCTCCTCTTCGCGCTATCTATTTATCCAACTCGGCAGGCGCCAGCGTCGAGCGCAAGGATATGGCGGGAGGGATGCGGTCAAGAGAGGCTGTCTGATCAGGTGTTCCAAGCCGATGCCAGCCGTTGAACCCGCCGCTCTCCGCCACGAGCTACGGTGTCAGATTTCGAATACGGACGACGGCGGAAGGGGATGTCAGTCGCAGACGACGCGGCCGCGGCATCCCCAGAGGAAGCGGCGCCCGCTGCCGCCGCCGCCACCACCGCTGGGGCGAGATCCTTGTGCGGTTGCGCCCGGAGTCAGGCTGCAGCCTCCCGCATCGTTGCCGGCAATGCGCTTCAGGGTCCGGAAGACCTCTTCCTTTATTTCAGCATGGAGCTGCACGCGGCTGCGGCGCCCCTTTCTCCTACATGACAGCACCGTCCGGTGTACGACGTTCAAGAGCCAAGTCCTCGACATGGATCACAGCAGCGCCCGCACCTGCGAGGGTAGAGGAGGGAGTACTGACCGATCTTGTTCTGCCAGGGTCTCCGACGACTTGGCAGCCGACACATGAATCTGATGAGCGTGTCCACAAGCTTAAAGCTCTGCCAGTTGGGCTTCCTCACGTAGGAGCTCTCCATGGGCCAATCACCACGTTCGACATTTTTACCCCCGACCCCGGTGGCCCGACGGGCCAACCCATCTAAGCCCGGTTAAAAATGGGCTTAATTTTCGGGCCATGTCATGGGCTCGGGCTAAATAATCATATTTTAGTTGGACTTTTTTACCGGTCAGCCCGATGGGTTTATGGGTTGGTCCAACCCATTGACACCCCTACCGAACGGAACCAAAGAAATGTCTAATCTAAACCAAACCGGTCGGGTTTTTGAGTTAGATCAAAATTTGAACACCCCTAATCAAGAGTTCGCTGTTAAGGTTTGTGTTTCATTCGAATTTATGTTTTACCAATTGTGTTCATTACTAGTTAGGATGAAAGGGTGAACTGGCTCACTTTCCAAACACCAAACTTGTAAAAAAGGGGGGGAAAGTGTTTTTAAGCCCATAATGTTTCAAAGCTAAAAGAGGCACATAAATGAGCTCGTGTCCACTAGACCTGCCTTCAGGATAAGAAATAAGGTTATGAAAATGCAGAGCAAATGGAAACTTTATTTAGACGGTTATGTACACAAACCAATCTCTTTCTTATAATCTCATTTCAACCATCTCAACACCAGTAAAGGAAAAGAGAGAGAAAAGAAGAGATGTCCATGGCTCACTACGTGATCTAAAGTGTTAGAGAGAGTTAAAATATCATTTTTAGTGGGTAAATCTTTAGAAAAGACAGTCATGCATGTGTGTTGTTCTAAATTAATGTATGGACAGTTAAAAGCATGCAAACAGTACAAGATACCATCGAAGAGGATAAGAGAGAGTTGAGGAGTAAAATGGACAACGTGCATTTAATTTGAAGACAAGTAAAAGTCTAGTTAGACACATCTATTTTTTTTGGGGATATGTTAAGTCAATTGGTCTAATCTTTGAATTGGTTCAATATTTACGATTAACACCTAAAATTTGAATATAGATATATTTTAAGAATTTTTTTTAAAATCTTATCAAACTTGGGTATTAAACCCTCTTTTTCATGTGAGACGAAGTGCTCAATCAATCAATTAGATACATCTTGATCGGATCCAAAAGCATCATTGTATTTAATTGACGTCCTCTCTTCCACAAGGCCCAACAAATCATGACGTGGATGGAAAAGGGGTGATGCATAGCTGATGCCGAAACCCACTTACACATGGTCCATTCACTTGTTCCTCCTCGTCCTTTTGGCTAGGAGTGTTCAAACTTGGTCCAATCCAAAAAATCGAACTGACCGATTCGGTTCGATTCGGGTTGGACATCCCTTTAGTTCAATTCAGTTCTATATTGTGGAACTGAGATGAACCGAATATATATAATAATATAATATATATAATATATATATAATAATAATAATTTCACAAAAGAACACATAGCACAGTGGTTAGTGCATTGCTTCTTCTTGAGAGGTTGAGAGATTTGATCTCGCAACCTCTTAAAAATATATTTTTTAAAATTTCAGTTTGAAAATTGGTTCGGTTAATTAAAATTTTCAAGTCGTTTTTGTGGCGGAACGCCTCGGCCAAGTCCGTTAAATCGATAACGTACTTGATCCGAGTCCGCCTCCCGCGAACGGGCCGAAGTCTCGCAAGGGAAACCAAACCACAGTCTGTGTAAACACAAAGGAACACACCATTTCATTTATATATTTCACAAGTTACATAGCCAAATTTCCACAAAACTGAAAAGAAGTACAAGAGCCTGGGGCATACCCCGAGGTACAACTGAAGAAAATAAACAACTATCTACACTACACTGCTGGAGCTGCTACTACACAGCTGTAGGTACCGACCCTACACCGCTACGGCGCGGCTCTGAATTGGACGACGGTCGTGAAACGTCCTCCTCGCTCTCACATGTGGGGGTAGGGGTGAGCCTCGCTAGTCACTGGCTCAGTAGGGAACTCCCCCAACACCGAGCAAACCAAAAACCACAGGTACAAAAGCAATAAACAGTACCAACAATTTATAGAACAGTTAAGCAGGATATGAAAGCTGTAAAAGTACTCACCGTCTGCCGACTACGAGAAACAACTGTAATAATTAAATGGCAAATCAGTACAGGTGTACAAGCTAAAGTAGAGACAGCCAAACACGTGCCACGTGAACTGGTTCGCGACACCAGAAACTGACTCGGACAAGCTAACACAGATCTACCTCTCAGTCTCGCAGCCACAGACGAAAGGTCCAGCTGCCGCTCCACGTGTAAAGGTCAAGCAACTGTGGAGACCAACTAAACACCACCACCTGTGGACCACACGGTCGTAGGCCCATGCCTGACACCTCAGGAGACCCTGGCCCGGGCTCTCTAGAGTGAGGCACTGGAAAAGGACTAGCTGGGGACCAGTGTCGACTATTGGTGTCCGTACCCCCAACTACGAGCGCGCTACAAGTGACTAAAGACAAACACAAGTGTCACTGTCCCACTGTCGTCTTTCCCTCAGCCGGACGTGCAACTCAAACACAAAAGTGAGGGTGTCCAGGTCAGACGACACAGACCTCGACGGTACAACACAATTATCGGGACAAAGCCCCGAGCTAACAGCCTGGCTCACAAAGAACCTGGGGCACCCAACTGGAGAGGTAACCACGGTAGATGTCGTACTACTCTCCATGTACACAAAACCACGTGCACGTCACACACAAACCACGTGAAAACTCACGTAAACCTCAAGTAACAACGGTCCACCACACGTGAACCCAACTGAACTCACGTGAACAACACGCAGCCACGAAAGTAAGTAGCTAACTGCATATCTTGTATGCTAAACACGGAAACTATGTGCACTCAGTGCACCACAGGTGCCAACGCACCATTTATTAACAATAAATACCACAAACAGTCACTTCTGCTTATATACAAGTTAGCGGCCACATCGACTGCCGCTTACAGGAAGTAGACAGCAAGGGATCTGGCCGTCTATATCCCAGCTGATGAACTTGGCGACACACGATGTTGACGCCAAGATCTTCAGCCTATATTCCTGCAGAAACCCTAAACCGATTCTACAGGTTTTACAACCGTTAAAACAACGGAAAGACATGCAGAAATAGTCCCTCTAACATCCATACACTATAATTAAACCACAACAGCATGTTTTACCATTTGAATTCATCAAACCACCCATTATCCCCGCATGGTGCAACCTAATCCGAAAATACATTAAACCTGTTGATTCAGGTGGTTAAGTCATACTTTAATGATCCTACGGAACTAACAGGGTTCGTTTCCTACCTCAGAATACGCTTAAACCTCCCGAAATCTCTCGGTTCACACCGAACCCTCCGCGAGCTCCCACGGGAATTGCACCACGCCACGGCGTTTCCTCGTCCGATTCAGCAATGCCACACGTCCCACGATCCTCCAACCACCCTTCTGTACCTATTGGAAGCTTTAGGGACACAGGGGCGTGAAGTTGGGGCAAGGGGAAGGGAGAACCAGGTAGAGAACCTGCCCTCGGGTGACCCTATAACCTGCAGAATTCTCAGGTTGACGTCAACCCCTCTGCCGCTAATGGCAACCGCCACCATCAACGTCCATAAGGATTGTCTTTAAGTTCATAACTTAACGTCACCTTAGCTGGTCGTTAACCTAGTCAGCGACCACCTCTGGCCGTCAACCTGCAACCAACAGCAGCAGGTCCTATATCATTTCAGGACCAAACCTGCATCTCACCTGAACAAACCACACATCCCACACAACCAACTCACACTAGCCTCACAACGGCCACCTCAACCACAACACACATGATCCGCATGGATCCGAAAAGCACGCGACGTTACATTACTATCATCTAAAAAGAAAATTTCGACCTCGAAATTCATAACACAACTCAAAGTTAAACAACTTATATATACACACATTTACAAGCACTATCATCTAAAAAGAAATACAAAAGCTTATTCAAACAGATAGGGATACCCTTTAGCCATTTCCTCGGCTAACTCCTAGGTATCCTCACCACCCAACCTATTCTCCCATCTCACTTTAACTAGCTCAATTTCTTTATTTCTCAGCTTCTTTACCTTCCGATCTGTGATCTGCACCGGGTATTCTGGCATAGTCATATCCGGCCTAAGGTCACCACCTTGATATCTGATTATTTGAGCTGGATCTTCAATGCACTTTCTCAACATAGAAACATGAAATATATCATGAACATCCGCAAAATCTGCTGGCAAATCTAGCCTATAAGCTGTTTCCCCAATTCTCTCAATCACTCGGAAAGGTCTTACATACATAGGACTCAACTTTCCAGTCTTGCCAAATCTCATAATACCTTTACTCGGGGAAACTCTCAAGAAAACCAAGTCTCCCACCTCAAACTGAAGTGGTCTTCTTCGATTATCTGCATAACTTTTTTGCCTGCTTTGAGCTGCCTGCAATTTTTCTTTAATAAGCTTCACTACTTCAGTGGTTTGCTGAATCAATTCAGGACCCACTAATTGCCTTTCTCCTACTTCATGCCAGTTCAATGAGGTTCTACATGGCCTTCCATATAAAGCTTCATACGGTGCCATCCCAAGACTGGTATGATAACTATTATTATAGGCAAACTCAACCATTCCCAAATGATGCTCCCAGCTGCCTCCCCAAACTAAACAACAAGCTCGCAACATATCTTCAATTGTCTGGATAGTCCTCTCTGTCTGACCATCTGTTTGGGGATGATAAGCGGTGCTATACCTCAGCTCAGTACCAATTACTCTTTGCAGACTTCTCCAAAAACCAGAAGTAAATCTTGGATCTCTATCTGACACAATAGTCTTCGGAATACAATGCAGTGGAACAATTCTTTCAACATAAATCTTTGCTAATCTGTCCACTGTCTAAGACATACTTACTGCCACTAATCTGCACACCTTGGTTAATCTGTCAACAAATACCCATATTCCATTATGCCCGGAACTCGATCTTGGTAAACCTGCCACAAAGTCCATAGCAATATCATCCCATTTCCACTGTGGGATGGGCAACAGTTGCAACAAACCTCCAGGCTTCTGATGCTCAGCTTTAATCTGTTGACAGATAGTACATCTTGCAACAAACTCTGCTATTTCCTTTTTCATAAGAGGCCACCAGAAATGCTTCCTCAAATCATGGTACATTTTAGTACTATCCGGATGAATAGTGTACCTAGATTTATGAGCCTCTTCCAACACTCGCTGCTTCACCTCTCTCTCTGATGGAACAAACAACCTGCCTTTGAGCCTGACTACACAATTATCATCAATGGTAACTCCTTCCATTTTCACAATTTCAGCTAAATTTACATCTGCTCTCTGAGCTTCAATTATCTGCCAATACAAAGACGACTCTACAGCACTAGCAGCTAGTATTGCCCGTCGCTGACTACTGGGCACATATAAGGAGTTCTCCACTACCTCATCATACAACTTCCATTCTTTAATCATCATCAAACTTACATATGCATTTCTGCTCAAGGCATCAGCTACAACATTGGCCTTACCCGGATGGTAAGCCAAACTGAAATCATAATCCTTCAAATATTCAATCCATCTGCATTGGCGAAGATTCAAATCTTTCTGCGAGAAAATATATCTCAAACTTTTATGATCTGTAAAGATCTCAAATCTCTCGTCATACAGATAATGCCTCCACATTTTCAAGGCAAACACAACTGCTGCCAATTCCAAATCATGAGTGGGGTAATTTTCTTCTGCCGGCTTCAATTGCCTGGACGCATAAGCTATCACTTTGCCATGCTGCATAAGCACTGCACCAAGCCCTCTCCTTGAAGCATCAGTATACAACACAAAACCACCACTCCCTGCCGGTAATGTCAATATAGGTGCTGATGTAAGTCTTTTCTTTAATTCCATAAAACTTTTCTGACATTCACCGGACCACATAAAAGGCACACCTTTCCTGGTCAATTTAGTCATAGGTGCTGCAATCTTAGAAAAATCTTGAATAAAGCGCCTATAATAACCTGCCGATCCCAGAAAACTCCTAATCTCAGTTATTGTCTTAGGCACTTCCCATCTCATCACTGCTTCCACTTTACTTGGGTCTACTGCTACTCCTCTAGCTGAGATAACATGACCCAGAAACTGAATTTCTTTCAACAAAAATTCACACTTATTGAATTTAGCAAACAACTGGTTATCCCTTAACAACTGCAGGGTAAACCTCAAATGAGCTGCATGCTCCTCTTCAGATGCTGAATAAATCAGAATATCATCAATAAAGACCACAATGAATTGGTCTAAATATGGATGAAAAATTCTATTCATCAGATCCATAAAGCCTGCAGGAGCATTAGTCAACCCAAATGGCATAACCACAAACTCATAGTGACCATATCTAGTTCTGAAAGCTGTCTTATCTATATCCTCCTCTTTAATTCTCAACTGATGGTACCCGGACCTCAAATCAATTTTAGAAAACACTTTTGCTGATTGCAACTGATCAAACAGATCATCTATTCTCGGCAACGGGTACTTATTCTTGATGGTCACATCATTCAACTTTCTATAATCAATACACATCCGAAAACTTCCATCTTTATTTTTCACAAACAACACCGGCGCTCCCCACGGGGAATGACTCGGTCTAATAAACCCTTTCTGCAACAACTCTTCTAATTGCTTTTTCAATTCTTTAAGTTCTGCTGGTGCCATTCGATATGGAGCTTTAGAAATCGGCATGGTACCTGGCAGCAACTCAATGGTAAAGTCCACCTCTCTATGTGGAGCTAAACCAGGCAAATCCACAGGAAAAACATCAGCAAATTTCCGAACCACGGGAACTGCTTCTACTGACTGACTAGCTTCTATCAGACTCACCGAGGCTAAATAAGCCACACACCCAGCATTTATCAACTTTCTAGCTTTAATTACAGAAATTAGAAACTTAGAGGTATAAAAAGGCATACCTTGATATTCAAATACTGCACCATTAGGATGACAAAATCTGATCCTTTTCTTTCTGCAATCTAACATTGCTCCATACATCTCAAGCCAATCCATATCCAAAATAATATCATAATCTGACAACTGCAAGGCATACAACCGACCCGACATCTGATTCCCTTCAATCATAACAGGAGCTTCATCTACATAACTTGAAGTGAGCAAGAACTCACCCCAAGGAACCTCCACTACTAACTCACAAGTCTTCTCTTCTAAAGGATGAGCTATACAATCTAGAAATTCTTCGAAAATGAAAGAATGAGAGGCACCCGAATCAAATAAAACTCTTGCTAAATATTCATAAAGAGGTAAAGTACCTTCTATCATATTCGATACCTCCGCCTGGGCTCGGGTGATAGCCATAACCCAGCCTCTTCATCGCTGCTGCGATGCTCCTCTGCCACGACCTGACTGTGGCTGCTGAAACTGCTGAGGCTGCTGCTGCTACTGCACACCTCTTCCATAACCATACTCTCTCGGATAGGGACAATTGCGGATCAAATGCCCCGGCTGATTACAATTATAACATCTATATCCTGGTGGAGTAATAGGCTGCCTGGCAGTACTCTGCTGTGACTCCTCCACCTCTGGCCTACCTTGGCCCTGCTGAAATTGCTGACGACCTCCCCATCCTCTTCCTTTGCCTTTAAATGCTTGCTTTAATTTCTGATCCCATTTACTAAAGCCTGATGAAGAAGGTCTTGCTGGTGCTTTACCCTTACTTGCACCCACTGACTGCTACGGTAGCCGAAAACTACCTGAACCTGTCTCGCTCACCTGACGAGTCCGAATAGACCTCTCCAATGTAGCTGCTCTCTGGGCTGCTTCTTCCAATGTCTTACACATGAGAGGTACTATTGCATCCTGTAATTCCACTCTCAAACCTCTAATGAAATACTCAACCATCATATTATTATCTGATACAACATAAGGTGCATATCGGCTGAGCGCCATAAACCTCATCTGGTACTCTAAAACTGAAGAATTACCTTACTGGAGTGTCCGAAACTGCTCTCTTTTCACATGCTGCACTTGAATCGGAAAAAATGTATCATTAAATACATCAAGAAATTCCGACCAAGTGATAGCCTCTTCTGTTCTGCTTGCGAAGGTGGTCTGTATCTTCAGTCGCGCACCATTCCAATGCAAAACCTTTCAACTGATAAGCAGCTAACACAACTTTATCTGCTGCCGGACACCTCATAGTTGCAAAAACCCTCTCAACCTCATGAACCCAGTGCTCCGCTGTATCTGGATTCAGCCCTCCTGAGTAAGTAGGCGGCTGCAATCTCAGAAACTTTTCAACCTGCATCACTGGTTCTTCTGCTATCAGCACTGATGGTGGTGGTGGCACAGGTGCTACAAAAGGCACCTCCACTCTTGGCGGAACTGGAGCTACAGGTACAACCTCTCCATCCCCGGGTGGCACTGCAACCGGTGGTACCGGCGCCTGCTGATCCATCCTTGCCCGAATATCCGTGAGGCTTTCCCAGATTCTTTCTATCATACGTTGGGTACTTTCCTCCGGATCATCTCCTCCACCACCCCAATCTCTTCTATCAGCCATTCCAGAAATTTCTACATAAACAAAATACCAAACAAAAATCAAAACAACAAATTATCAAAAACCAGGGTCCCTACCAGCAGTGTACAAAGACCGAAATAAGGCTATGTATCTTTCTAGTTCCCTTATATTAACACGGACCTTTGCTCAGATACCAACTGTGGCGGAACGCCTCGGCCAAGCCCGTTAAACCGATAACGTACTTGATCCGAGTCCGCCTCCCGCGAACGGGCCGAAGCCTCGCAAGGGAAACCAAACCACAGTCCGTGTAAACACAAAGGAACACACCATTTCATTTATATATTTCACAAGTTACATATCCAAATTTCCACAAAACTGAAAAGAAGTACAAGAGCCTGGGGCATACCCCGAGGTACAACTGAAGAAAATAAACAACTATCTACACTACACTGCTGGAGCTGCTACTACATAGCTGGAGGTACCGACCCTGCACCGCTACGGCGCAGCTCTGAACTAGACGATGGTCGTGAAACGTCTTCCTCGCTCTCACCTGTGGGGGTAGGAGTGAGCCTCGCTAGTCACTGGCTCAGTAGGGAACTCCCCCAACACCGAGCAAACCAAAAACCACAAGTACAAAAGCAATAAACAGTACCAACAATTTATAGAACAGTTAAGCAGGATATGAAAGCTGTAAAAGTACTCACCGTCTGCCGACTACGAGAAACAACTATAATAATTAAACGGTAAACCAGTACATGTGTACAAGCTAAAGTAGAGACAACCAAACACGAGCCACGTGAACTGATTCGCGACACCAGAAACTGACTCGGACAAGCTAACACAGGTCTACCTCTCAGTCTCACAGCCACGGACGAAAGGTCCAGCTGCCGCTCCACGTGTAAAGGTCAAGCAACTGTGGAGACCAACTAAACACCACCACCTGCGGACCACACGGTCGTACGCCCATGCCTGACACCTCAGGAGACCCTGGCCCGGGCTCTCTAGAGTGAGGCACTGGAAAAGGACTAGCTGGGGACCAGTGTCGACTACTGGTGTCCGTACCCCCAACTACGAGCGCGCTACAAGTGACTAAAGACAAACACAAGTGTCACTGTCCCACTATCGTCTTTCCCTCAGCCGGACGTGCAACTCAAACACAGGAGTGAGGGTGTCCAGGTCAGACGACACAGACCTCGACGGTACAACACAAGTACCGGGACAAAGCCCCGAGCTAACAGCCTGGCTCACAAAGAACCTGGGGCACCCGACTGGAGAGGTAACCACGGTAGACGTCGTACTACTCGCCATGTACACAAAACCACGTGCACATCACACACAAACCACGTGAAACCTCATGTAAACCTCAAGTAACAACGGTCCACCACACGTGAACCCAACTGAACTCGCATGAACAACACGCAGCCACGAAAGTAAGTAGCTAACTGCATATCTTGTATGCTAAACATGGAAACTATGTGCACTCAGTGCACCACAGGTGCCAACGCACCATTTATTAACAATAAATACCACAAACAGTCACTTTTGCTTATATACAAGTTAGCGGCCACATCGACTGCCGCTTACAGGAAGTAGACGGCAAGGGATCTGGCCGTCTATATCCCAGCTGATGAACTTGGCGACACACGATGTTGACGCCAAGATCTTTAGCCTCTATTCCTGCAGAAACCCTAAACCGATTCTACAGATTTTACAACCGTTAAAACAACGGAAAGACATGCAGAAATAGTCCCTCTAACATCCATACACTATAATTAAACCACAACAGCATGTTTTACCATTTGAATTCATCAAACCACCCATTATCCCCGCATGGTGCAACCTAATCCGAAAATGCATTAAACCTGTTGATTCAGGTGGTTAAGTCATACTTTAATGATCCTACGGAACTAACAGGGTTCGTTCCCTACCTCAGAACACGCTTAAACCTCCCGAAATCTCTCGGTTCACACCGAACCCTCCGCGAGCTCCCACGGGAATTGCACCACGCCACGGCGTTTCCTCGTCCGATTCAGCAACGCCACACGTCCCACGATCCTCCAACCACCCTTATGTACCTGTTGGAAGCTTTAGGGACACAGGGGCGTGAAGTTGGGGCAAGGGGAAGGGAGAACCAGGTAGAGAACCTACCCTCGGGTGACCCTATAACCTGCAGAATTCTCAGGTTGGCGTCAACCCCTCTGCCGCTAATGGCAACCGCCACCATCAACGTCCACAATGATTGTCGTTAAGTTCATAACTTAACGTCACCTTAGCTGGTCGTTAACCTAGTCAGCGACTACTTCTGGCCGTCAACCTGCAACCAACAGCAGCAGGTCCTATTTCATTTCAGGACCAAACCTGCATCTCATCTGAACAAACCACACATCCCACACAACCAACTCACACTGACCTCACAACGGCCACCTCAACCACAACACACATGATCCGCATAGATCCGAAAAGCACGCGACGTTATAGTTTTGGTTTCAAAAAAAAAAAGAGTGAATCGGACCGTGTTCACCTCTACTTTTGGCCTGGGGCGCGCCGTACCTAATATTTGTGTATGATTGGATCACAACAATCTGGTGCATATGGTAAAAGTAAAAAAAAAAAAAAAAAGCATTGTTTGCAAGACTAATGTTACAATAATGATGTTGTAGATTGAAATTTTTATTTTTACTGGTCAAAATTAGGTGTATATCTCTCTCATGTCCAACTAATAGAATTACTTTCTTATAACTAACATCATCATTACTATTATATTATGTATTTCTCAAAAGTTAAACATGTTGCACCTCAGATGAGCTGTTTTAGGAGTTGTTTATTCGTCTTAAAAATGTCATTGACCGCTGAGGTTAGGGGCGTGTAGAACCATTCAAGTTTATTTATCCGTCCTTATCGAAAGTTTAAAAGGGAGATAAAAGGTTTATACAATTTTGTGTTTTTAATGTAAGCGATGATATGCTGTCGCTTCTATATGGGTGTTTAGAGGATAAAGATGTGGATGGAAACAACGGTGACTGCTAGTTGTGTATCCTTTTATCTGCTCATTTGTCTATCCATCCTATTGATACACTTAATTACTTAGCCATTCACTATATTTTACAAGTTTTATTAACTTTTTAGTACGACTCTATGTAGATATATATGCTAACTCGAGAGGATTAACTGATGAAGAGAAGATCTGAACAGTCGTTGGGGTTGGAAGGGCCTTTGACTTTGCCAATCATGCAATGGAGGGATGGGCTTGTTCCTTCAATTCTATGTCGTTGTCTCCGTTGTCGCGAGCCACCCATTTTAACTCAAATTGTTGTTGCCTTCCTTCTGGCATATGCTCATCGCTTTGCACCAAGATAGATGCCCTGTATCAGTGTATCTTGACTTCGTAATCTGTAGTTGAGCTTATTGCCAATGTTATTTACGTTTCATAGTTTCCATTTAGAGTGGTATATAATACTAGTTTGAAGCAGCTAAAAAAATAGAGAAATGTTACGGGAGCGTAGCCTACGTGGAGCGGCCGCGCCCCTCCGTGCGTGCGACGCGTGGAGGGGCGGGCCCCCGCGTATTAAATATTATATTTTTTTACATTTTATGTATTATTTGTGTGGATATATTTGTGTGTACAAATACATCATTTATGTGCACAAATTGTAAAAAAAAAAACTAGACGTATTTAATACGAGGGGCCCGCCCCTCACGCGTCGCGTAGGTGGAGGGGCGCGGCCCCTCCACGTAGGCTGCGCTCCTGGCACTGTCGAGAGCATAACATTACTCAAAAAAATATAACATCGGCCATCTTTGATTAGATTGTGCGAAGAAATCAAAGTTTCCGTAAACAGTATGGCCAGGAATGATAATTTAATGTTTTTAACTATCTCTTCCATTAAATTATTTAAAATAAAGATAAAGTTAAGAGATGAAAAATCTCATTTTATTAAAAGTTCAAAAATAATAATAATAATTCTATCCGACGACCCAATAACTGTTCATCGACATATCTACGTGTGACACTCCCTCCCCAATTTTACAATAAAAAACCCAAAGAACGTCGTGGTTTCTTGGCTCTATATATACTCCAAGTGGATCCGGCACATCTGGTGCTCCAGTTGGGTTGTCTGATGAAGCCCCGATCGAAATGGCAAAAACCCTTGTTCCTGTACAGCAATGCTCAGCTAGTAGTTAGTACATAAAAATTCCAACAAGTCTCAGTCCTAGCACTTACCACGACCCATCCTTGCGTCGTGGCGTTCCAATCCCAAAAGCAGCATTTGCGCTCGTGACACAGCTTTCTAACACGGCCAGAGAGTATTTTTGGTGTAGACGCTGGGCATAAAGTACATGTTTCCCCCTGCTGTTTCCACAGATTAATTAATAAACAAGAGGACAGCTCCATATGTCAGACAAAACCGTGTGGTTATGCTAATTAAGCACATATTATATATGATCCGTAGTTTAATATTCCACATGGAAAACCGGGGGCCTCACTCCTCAGCACCGTGTTTCTCCAACAAAACCGCCTTCAGACATTGGCGTTTTGCCCATGCAATGCAACATCACCAAAGCCCAAGCAAAACATGCAAACAGTCCATACCCCACGGGCGGGCAGCCCCCGCAGCGGCTACAGCCGCCGGTTTGGCGGTTTTGCGACAAGATTCTCTGCTTGATGGCACGGCGCCACTGTTCCTTAATCTCTGCAATCACCATAGTCTCATGGCCTCCTATAACTTAGTAAGACGTCCCTGTTATGTTTAAGAGTTTAGGGTTTATATTTTGTGGAGAGAGCCGACTGCATGCACTGTGTCATGGGAGACCACTCCTTCGCCCCACTTAACTATCTCCCTCTTGATTTGACCCTGACTTGAGAGTCTCGGAGAGACAGACCCGGAGAGGAGATGAACATGGGGTATCAGCTGAGAGGGCCCCTGAAGAGATGGGAATGGAGCTTGGAGGGGATGGAGGGCGAGTGTTGAGGGAAGACACATCACTCATCAGTTGGTCGACATGAATGAACCAATGGACAGACCAAGAAATCAAATATCTTGTACAAGGTACAGTGACACGGGTCTTATATATGGATTAGGCACACTATGTCGTTGTAGAAGAGGTCTCGAAGGCTCTTGATCAATAGGGGTGTTCCCTATATGATTCAAACTGAAAAATTGAATCAAATTGATCGGTTCAATTCGGTTTCACAAGACTCACTATTCAGATTGATTTTAGACTGAGAAATCGAAATGAATCGAATATATATATTAAATATACACAAAAGTGTCAATAACGTAGTGGTTGGACGCCTTTGGCGTGCATGGCGTGCCCTCTATGCGCGAAGGTCGCGAGATCAAATCTCGCGGCCGCTTGTAAAACTCCTTTTTTTTTTTTTGCTAGATTTCGATTTAGTTCAGTGCACTGTAGAGGTTTGGTTCAGTTCGATTCCCTTAAAAATAAGAGTGAACCAAACCGAACCAACTTATTATTCACCTCTACTGACCAGTGTCAGCACAGCAGCAGCAGCATCAGAGCCACATGCGTAACATCGTAATGTTAATCTCCACCTCCAAACCAGGGTCCCCTCAGTGGGTTGGCAATATTAATGTTGCTGCCATGTCGGGAGGGGGGGCGGGGGGGGGGGCAATGAAAGGCTCTATGCCAAATGTTCTCTCGATATTCCTCTCTGGTTTTGTCATGTGGAATCCACAGGCATGATTAAGTTCCTTTATTAATCTTCCTTCCTTCGAGAGGTAAACGGCGTACAAACGCTGTTGTACACCGGGAGATGATTGAGCTCAGAGAGTGAGCATCCAAAGCACTTACAAATATAAGTGAAGGGGACAACACCCAACCTATGGTGGGTATGGAGAGATGTCATGGTCCGGGGGTTTGCGGGCTGCTTTAATTGGTCCAAATGACGTGGTTTTTTCCTTCCCTCAAACAAAGTACAAGACTGCAGCCTGAAACTTTTATTCCCTGGGCGTATGTCCAAATGTTTCAAACCCTGATATTGCAGTCAAAAAACTGTGCCCCGGGAATCCTAAAGGCCCTTTATTTGGCAGGTAAGGGGGTATCCTAGCTACTTTATCTACATACACATAAAACAAGAAAGTGGCTTTAACGTAGATAAACTCCATCGTATCAACTTTGATATACTATAAGAGAGTTAGTTTGAGCTCTGATTATTTATTCAGTACTTTTATCAGATATTTTCGCACTGTTATAATAGTTTCTCCATCTTATGATTCGCATTCGTTTTATATAAAAATATTATTTTCAAATAACTCGCATAATTTTATCGAAGTGATCATGTAGACGGAAATTGTGTACATGTACCTATCTTACCCGCCAATATACAAGTCACAAAATAGCTGGTACTTTCAATTGGGGGCGTGCTGGATATATACTCTAAGGCACCGTTTGGGATAAAAGTTCTAAAAACATAATTTTCTACAGTCGGATTTTAAATAATTTTTAACACAATAGTAGATTGTGACGATGAGTTTTAAAAGTCGATTTTTTTCATTTGGGAGCAGTATGATTTTAAAAAAAAGTTTTGAGATTTTTTACTGTATTACCTTTCATTTTTTTTGGGAAGACAAGGTGGATTAAGGTTTATTCTACATTTCCCCTTCAAAATCGCGATGTTGTCCTTAGAAGCAACTTGAGAGCCGCTTTTGAAGAGAAAGAGAGATTTCTTTTTCTCTGTGTCTCTTTCTTCAACGTTGAAAGCGCTTTGCACGAGAGCCTAGACGGACCGTTGTTATTTGAAAAAAAAATTTAAATTTGTTAGAGATTTTTACCTCGAAATCGCTCCACTATATATACATTCCCAAACGGTGTTTTAGCCGATCGAAAAATGCTGAAACTTGAAAAGCTCGTCTGAGGCAACGTTTGGCATCAACAATATGGTCGATTTTGACTGTGCAAAAGTTTTGACAAAGTAAAAACATTTCTAAATATTTTTGAGTGCATGGGTTTCCGTGTCATTCGATTTTGAACAGAGGAGAGAGATAGAGAGAATAAAAATTCTCTCTCCCATCTCACAAAAGCGACCCCAAGGCCGCTTCCCCGCAGCAACGCAGTGCTTTTGCTGCAAAAACTCTAAACTATCCATAGTCTAAAATCAGCGTATAGCAGATGACTTTCTGTTCTGAGGTTAAAATTATAAAATTCAAACTAATATTTTTCTGTCACAAAACGTCCTTCCAAACGGCTAACACTAACATTTCTCAGTTAGAATCCCAAGACATGTCAGAATATGTAGCTCCATTACATTAGGTGATTTCCACTTTTTGAAAAGTGGTTCCAAACGGTGCCTCATGATTATGCTGGGCCGTGAGAGGATGAGAAAAGTTGACAAAAGTTGCTCAACTTTTTCACACAACAATTGTACTGGGACATGATGTTTGTGGTTATAGTGACACCGTGTATTGCCCACGTCAGTGGTAAGGAAAGCGATAAATCTTTTCTGTAAGTTTGTACTTTGCTTTCCAGTTCCGGTCTCAGCTCCGTTCGAAACCTCTTGGCAAAGTTGATGGTGTTTGATGCTACACAGTATGACAATTGGTAGAACCAAAAGGGGCCGGGTGAAATATAGAATTTTGTTAAATACATACTTGGATACGAACTCCACACCAGAACATGTGTAATTGACATCCTATTGGAAGTTTTGGCCTTTTTGCAAGATTCTTCAAAGACAGTTGTTCGAATGTTAAGGTAACATCAAATATTTTTATTTTTCATATTTTAAAAAAATATTAACTGAAGATACTTCTCGGCCATCAAATTATGTTCTGTTTTTAAGTTTTTTTTTTTTTACTGAAGAGGAATCCAATGTAATAGCTTAGGACTCCATGCTCGACACCAAGAGGTCAAATGTTCAAATCGTGTCATATATGTGATATTTTACATGTATTGTATTCTTTCTGCTACATGGTAAACTTCGGGGGGAGATGAGTATGTTATGAGGAGCACCATGTAAACCCCCTCCCGCATGAGAGGGAATAATCGAACCCACCACCTATTCTTTGGATAGGAGATAAGTTACCAATTCTTCCACTTCCAATCCCCTTTTTTAAGATTTTAATGTTGTGTCAGCATACTACTATTATTAGCCAACAACTTTACACACACACACATCTATATGACTCTTAAATCCCTTGCCACATGAGAGGGAAAAATCGAACCCACCACATCCTTTGGATAGGAGATAAGTTACCAATTCTTCCACTCACAATCCTTTTTTTAAGATTTTATAGTTGTGTCAGCATACTACTATTGTTAGCCAACAACTTTACATTGGGGGTGGCGTCTTTTTTTTTTTCAATTTTTTGTACCCCTCGGATTGAAATCCAAAGGGCGTCAACTAAGGTGGGACTTGCACCCCAGCATTTCAATATATATACGTCACAAGATACAGGCCATAAACTCCAGTTCACGGGGGCCTACAGCCTACTACAGTCCTCCCTACTAAATACCTCAAGATACCGACAAGATTTCCTATCTATTCAAAGTTGGATGTCTCTTGATACATCGTTTTGTTCCACCTATTTGGGATCCCTCTCTCACCTTAATCATCCCTCTCAGCAACACAACGCAGTTCATGCTAAAGGACAAATACGACTGTCCAAGCTGACGTGTGTCCGACCATGGATCCTCTCCTCTGCCCCCGTTCAGACACCGTCTCTCTGTTTCAAAAAGGAACCTTTGGCCCACAAAACAGGGCTACCCACCAGAACCTTTACAATAATACACCGTACCTGGCCTCTCTCTCTCTCTCTCTCTCTCTCTCTCTCTCTCTCTCTCTCTCTCTCTCTCTCTTCATGCTGCTATGGGCTCCATTCCATCCTTTCATCTCTAAGCATCTCCCGCACTCCCACCCAAACCAAAGCCTTAAGAAGAGATCCAAAACAGACATGTCCTTTCTTACTTTAATGGTACAAAGGGGGTGAAGGGGTTTTCTTTAAAAATGGCGTACTTTGAAAATTTTATTAGCTGAATAGCAGCATAAAAATTTTAATTAACAAAATAACGTATTTTTGACCCGTCAACGCCATGTTGGCGCGTGCGCAGGCGCAGTGTTAAAAAAAAAGGGTATAAAATAAGGAAATCCGTGACCGATTTCCTATCTGTAGCGGCTTTGTTCTTTTTTAATTAAATTAATATCTTTAGTTTTATACCTAAACAATGTCTAATCAAGATAAAATTTTAAACATAAATTTATTAGAATGTGATATATTTTATAATAATTTTATAATAATTTTTTAAAATAAAATTTTGTCGAGTAAAAATTACCTCAAAATTTAATAAATCAAATTTATCTCGATATCTATACTTTGATAATTCTCAATATTCATAATTTTAGAATCAACATATTGTTCTGATAATTATGGTAGTTTCATATTCAATTCTATTAACGAAGTCCGGTGACGCCATGTCGGAATACACACTTCTGAAGACAATATCAGAATTATGTTAATAATGTAAGAGTGTTTCTAAATAAAAAATAATATATTATTAACATAATTTTAGTATTATAATAACTTAATTATTTAATAAATAAAAGTTAATTTAAAAGATGAGTTAAATTAAAATTCTAACAATAAAATGAAGACATCGATGATATAACCCGCCACCTTAACGTGGTCATGTGAATTCTCGTTTCAAAGTCGCATCCCACATACACTCTGTATTAACTTAAGGATATCGCAGTGGGTATCTTTTTGACCGGGGTTGTCTTACTCCCATTTATTAAATAATTGGATTGTTACAATATCAAATTTATATTAATAATATAAAAACATTTCTAAATAATTATATTTCATGTAAATAGTAAATATTATTATTATTTATTTAGAGACACTCTTACATTATTAACATAACTTCTATATTATCTGATCAGAAGTGCATAGCTCGACAGTGTCACCGGATTTTGTTAATAGAATTAAATATGAAACCTCCATAATTATTAGAAATATATATTAATTATAAAATTATAAATATTGAGAATTATAAAAGTATAGATATCGAGATAATTTTGATTTATTATTATTTTAGATAATTTTTCACTCGACAAAATTTTATTTTAAAAAATTAAACTAAAATCATCATAACATATATCACATTCTAATAAATTTATGTTTAAAATTTTATCTTGCTTAGACATTGTTTAAATATAAAAATAAATACATTAATTTAATTTAAAAAATAAAACAAAAAACAAAACCGCTACAGGAAGGAAACCTTAGTTTCTGGACATTAAGAAAATCGGTCATCCCATAACTGATTTGTTTATTTTATATTTTTTTTAAACGCCGCATCGGTGCATGAGTCAGCATGATGTTGACAGGTCAAAAGTATATTATTTGTTAATTAAAAATTTTATGCTGCTATTTAGTTAATGAATTTTTCAAAATACGCCATTTTTAAATAAAACCGGGGGTGAAGTTGAATCCAAAATCATATTATATTGTGAATATATCCCCCCAAGATGGGGCATAACACTGACTGAATACATAGTGCAAAGCTCCCTCCAAAACGCCCTTGTTATCACATCAGTCTCACACAAATATTACATGTATCTCTATTGAGAGAGAGAGAGAGAGAGAGAGAGAGAGAGATTAATATGACATTACAGCCTTCCCACATTTCCCAGCCCCACTCCATGTTTGTGGACACAGGAAAAGGAGAACGTGGGGGGGAGGGAGTGGAAGGTGGGGGGAAAAATGGCTGGAAAGAGAGGAAACTTTGTATTCTTCCATGCAGTAGAAAGAGGGGAAGGATCAGGTGGGTGGGGTGTGGGAAGAGACAAGGGTGGTGGTGGGTCAGCAGAGCCTTGGGAGGCCCCTGCCATTGACGTAGCAAGTGCCGGAGACGACCTTGCTGCTACTCTTGGCCATCTTCGACATCTGGCCCTTCATCTCCCTGCACACCTTCTCCAGTTCCGCCACCCGCCATTGCATCATCTGCAGGTTGAGCCGCAGCTCCTCTTTCTCCTCCGTGTACTCGGGACTCTCGGACTCCGCCGCCCCCTTGTGGTAGGCTGAGGCCGCCGGGCTGGAGGCCGCGCTGAAGCCGTCCCCCATGTCCCCCCCGTTTTGGAGCTTCGACCGCTGTGAGGCCAGCGCCTGCACCGCGCTCCTGGGCGGGATCCTGGGGTTCTTGGCGAGATCCTTGCACGCTTCAAGGGTGAGCTTCTCGTAGTTCAGGCACCGGCACAGCCTCGACCGTTCTTCGAATGATAGCGTTGGGTGGGACTGTCCAATCATTCCATGCAAAGTTGTTATCTTTATGCCGTAAGCATGATTACCACGAGAGAGAGAGAGAGAGATCATGCTCTTATAAATCAGAGGCATCAGCATACGGAATCTTGAACAATCAAAACTACCCATCAATCATATGCGAGCATTATTTTATTTTATTTTTTTTAAAAGACGTCCCTCTGTACAGAAAGAGCCTGAGCAAGATGGAGGGCTGCCCATAAGCATACATCCCAGAATACACCCCAGAAGTACAGGAATGTACGGAAATGACATAATTGCAAAATCCCAATCATCAAGTCGCGGAGATGGTGTCGAGGAGGGAAGCTCCCTTGACGAGACTGGAAGAGGAATCAGGGAGTCCCCAATGAGATTTCGGGCAAGAGATTGTGAGTGGGGATGGCCGGATGGGACATTGCAAGAGAACCCTGTGGAGAAACATCTTTATCTTTGTTTTCATGAAAAAAGAGCACCGGCGATGTTTGCTGCTGTGATAAAGGGGCACAAAAACTTGAAACATGTACTGCAGAATCACCCCCCACCCTTCCCTCCCCCAAGGACGGAAGCAATCATATGACGTGTGATGATAGGGGGTAGCAACTAGAATCAATAAATGCTTCACCACCGTGACTTTGGAACTTGCAGCTGAGAGATTGAAACAGAATAAAAAAGAGGAGAGTAGCCAATGGGGAGGAAACTCCTAGCATTGTGCAAGTCTGAACAGATGGGGCTTTGCAACAATCAGTCATTTGTATTGACAAGCTATGGAGTGTTGTCAGGAAACTTCCTTCACCAACGTAGAGGAAATGGGAGAAGAAAGAGAAGAAAAATATTTATTCAGTAGAAAATATGTAGCAAATATCGATAAACATCAAATTGAAAGAAGATAGTGACGACAAAAAGGAAGAAACTGGGCAGAGCTCTAGAAAACTTTCAGTAAATTGAGCAGAAAAAGTGCAATACAATGAAAATGCTAATTGAATGGCCTCCTTAGTAAACTTGTCTGAATGGAAAAAACTTATTCAAGTAGAATTTTACCATCAACATCCATTCATCTGTCGCATGCAGTTCCAAAATTTCATAGAGGTTGTAATGGGAGTTGCAGACGAAAGATTGAGGGATTGAAATATGTTCTTTCTCTGTATGTGCAAAAAGAATAGTAGTAGTATGGTCATTGTTGTTGTTACCTCAAGATAGATGTCCAGAGCCCTGTAGACGCCAACAAAACAGTCCCTGGCGGAATCTGGCAAGCTCTCAGCTACTCCAAGAAACTTTGAGACCTTCAAGTTTGGATCCGGAGAGATCTCGCCTAGGTACTTGTCCATCAACCTGCCCACAGTCTTCATCCTCTGCAAGGGCACCCCACCCTCATCTGTGCTCGCGAACACCCTCAGCAGCCTCAAGACCAGATTCACATCGTAGACACCTCCGTCATGCCCGGACACCAGCAGGTCATCCAATGTGGCCTGGTCGAGCATGGATCCCATCAACTTCTCCAACTTGTTCCTGCAATCTTTGCTCAGGCCCAGACCTGAGACCACCCTCAGCACCCAGAAGAGTCCCCTGCAGGAGAAGGAGGTTCTCCCCATCAGCACGACCCCGTAGACCGCTGTGTCCGCAAGCCCGCTGTAATCCAAGTCCCCGTCGCCATTGCCGCCGCCCGTCCTTTGCAGGGCGGTCTTCAAGTAGTGCAGGAGGAACCTGGTGAGGATGAGGTTCCTGTTGTCGGTGCCGTAGGCGCCGAGGGTTGTAATAAGCTTCTCCACGATCTTGGGGTGGAGGACGGTGAGGTCGTCGAACCACCACTCCCTGCTGAAGCAGGGCTTGACGCTCTCGGGGGTCTTGGTGGAGGAGGAGAAGCGGAGGCCGGAGGCGTCAGGGGATGAGGAAGAGGAGGAGGAGGAAGCGAAAGGGGTCGCCATCGTCAGTGGGATCTCCGAATTGGCGGAGATCTTGCCGAGAAGAGAGGAGATGAGCTTCTGCAAGAGGCCGGACTCATCGGCGGAGTCGAGGAAGGGCTCACAACTCTTGAGGGAGTTGAGCACGTCCCGCCAAGTCCAGTAGAAGAGCCCGTCGAGGAAGGTCTCCGTCTGGCTCAGGAGGTTGCAGCCGGCCACCCCGTCGGTCATCTCCAGGGACGCGGCGGCGCAGTGGAGGAGGCAGACATTGGAGGGGGTCATCTGAATTGCGCCATTGTTGTAGCAGAACCTCGCCGCCAGCTCGAACCCCTCAGCGTCGGTGGGGAAGTCCGCGATCTTGAGGCCCGTGACCCTCGACCGACCCTTCTTCCTCTCCTGTTTTATCATCCTCCGCAGCTTCCCTGAGAACATGCACAGGATCCTCTGCACAAACCAGCAAAAAACGGAATACAAAAAGATTGAGAAATCCTTTCTTTCCCCCCTTCCAGTTCAAGAAAAGGATAGAATTCAGGTACCCAGTGACAGATTCCGCAGACTCATGTCAGGCTTTCTTGAAACCCAAGACGCAAAGCCTAGATGAAATCGAACAGAGCCGCAAATTTTTACCTGGTTGAGGAAGAAAAACTGCTGCCCATTGATCTGAACCTTGAGGTCGCAGAGCTCTTCTTGCATGGCTGGCTGCTGCTGGAGGGTCTCGCGAAAGGATGAAGGAGAGAGAGAGAGAGAGGGAGAGAGATGATGCTGATGATACTGGTTAGAGAAGGACAGGGTGGGCCAAATGCCCAAGAAGCGAGACGTCTGTTGGCGGTAACGCAGCCAAGCAGGTCCCTTTACGCATCCAACCGCCCGAAATCTACCATAACCCCAGCTTGTAACTAGCCATCTAACACCAACGCGTTGGTCTCTTCTCTTCTGCCCCCTCATCCAACAAAAAAGGTGTGTGCTTTAGGAGCTCTCTTTAAGCCTGCTCGCTCCCTCTCGGTATGTGGAAGCATGGGCAGGGCATCCTTATTTTTGCCTACAAATATTTAAGGATTTCCCTTGTCGGGAGCCGGTGACACGCTCTGGAAGTCAAGAATCCCATTGCAATAGTTATCTTTGGAGTAGCCTTGTCACTTGTCCCAGCCCCTTCGCTCTTTGGATTTACATGAAAGCTGCGGCCTTTTTTGCCCATGTGGGGCGGCCGCGGAGGGAGGCAATGGCGAGAGGGAACCGCGGCCGCGTTCTTCTCCTGCCCCACCCACCACCCGGATGCATGAACGAGTAGATCGGCTCTTCCTTCGACCACATTCGGGGGCCGTTAATTAAGCACATACAAAGAAGACGAACATGGAAAGAAGGGGGGGGGGGGGGGAAAGTTCATCTTCCACCAACTTCTGTATCCATCGATCGGATAGGACCAAGAACAAACAAGAACCATCGAGGGATTAGTTTTCTGATCACGCCTGTTGATGAGATTAGTGTTGTTGGGAGTTGTAACAGACAGCAAGACATCGCACCAAGCACATTATTATTACCTGGCCTCTCATGTTTGAGTTCGGTTTCTCACAGTATAAGTGAGGATCAGTCAGTATCAAAAGAGAGTTTTGAGAAGGGGGGGAGGGGAATATATATATATTTGAAAAAAATTTCACATTTTGATTTGAAATTTTTTTCTCAAAACATAGATGGTCCCACCTCTTTTTCCTCTAATACTGCTGATTGTGTCCGATCCTCTTTATACTGAGAGGAATCGTACAGTCCTCAAGTTTTGGCTTTATTTCCCCTCGTTTTCTCTCTTTCTTTAGCCGGCGTATGTTAGCCCACCACATGGAGGGCAGCCACGTTACACTGTCATATCAAAGTTGATGGAGATTTTTGTAGGAAATAGGAGAATTTGCGGCCATGTACAGACATGTTAGTCACGGGCAATCTTGTTCGTGTCTCTATTCGGCGAAGAAATATTTAAATTGGGAGGAAAGGTTAACCTGCACCCACCCCCCGGGGTTAGCGGTTACATCACGACACCACCCTCAAAACGGAGGAGGAACAGTGGTCAGTGGCCAGTGCTCATGTTCCACGGGCAAAAACAAGTGTCTCTTAACAGAGAAGGAAATCTGGTACGTACCTTTCCTGCACCCCTCAAATTATCTGGACATTCTTGTCCACATCGGGACATTACAGAGTGGCTCGCATGAGCTTATAACTAAGCATATTTCTGATGCTCACGAGTCTCAAATTTAAAAATGAACAAAGGGACAGAAAGAACAGAAGTTCCCTTTTCTGCTGATGGAACAGAAGACCTCTCATTCAGCTCAAAAAAAAGCGAGGAAATGATGTACACTCATGGACATGGACGGACTGAAACGGTGAGCTCTCTTGTGAGGTTTTTGAAGTGTCACTGTGTGTGTGGGGGGGGGGGGGAATAGAACAGTGTTTACCACTGGGTTGCGCAGCGCCGCAGGGAGAGAGAGGACAAGGACTCGGCGGATTCAGCCTTGTCTACTCCCTGGCATGAGACCAGAATAACCCCCTTGTAGTTCCTTACAACAAGTGGAATCTTCCTAGGTTTCTTTAACACCTGCCCTGCGTGACGAGAGCCGATTTGCAGCCTGTACTGTTTTATGTTGTTGAAGTTAAACCCCATCATCAGCAAAAGAAATGACCAATAACTGCTTGGGCACATGCTCTTAAGATAGCTTAAGTCGATAATGGTGAGAGCACACTTACAGACGACACGCACGCATACACATAGTACTACTCTCTCTCTCTCTCTCTCTCTCTCTCTCTCTCTCTCTCTCTCTCTCTCTCTCTCTCTCTCTCTCTCTCTCTGGACAATGAGCAAGTCCTGAGAGATCTAACGATATTGTTAAGATGGAACAAGATCTTCGGCGCCATGGAACAGCGTGTCCGGATAATATTGAAAGAGATTACATGACCAAGATATACTTTCTGTTGGCACTCTACCTTACTCTTACTTAATTATGAATGTCATGAACACTGAGAAGTGAGAAATTAGCGAACTTGACCTCTCCTCTTTTATTATCATTTGAGAAATACTTTGTGCACGTATGGACGCGCAAAAATACCACGCTGAAATCACCGAGGAGCATTCGATTGGGCCGCGTGTAAAGTACTCACGTCAGCAGCCCAGCACAAATCTCTGCCTGGGCGCGCATCTTCCCGAGGCCCGCCATCATGAAAACCATCCAACACAGTGGAAAGTACTCATGTCCGCAGCCCAGCATAGTGAGAGATATATTTAATTAATTCGAAATGTACTTTTTGGACCGGAAATCAAAATTTTCCATGGAGTCACGAAGTAGGTTTCTTCCGGTGACAAATAGATTTCTTCTGATAATAAATATGTTGATTTTGGTGACAAATAGATTTCTTCTAGTGATAAATAAGTTGATTCTGATGACAAATAGCTGATTCACATGGAGTCACGAATTAGAATGACAAATAAATTAATTCCGGTGACAAATAGGTTGATTCAGTGACAAATAGATTGATTCCAGTGACAAATAGATTGATTCCAGTGACAAATAGGTCACTCCTGGTGACAAATAGCTGACTTCATATCTTAAGTGATTCAGTGACAAATAGATTGATTCCAGTGACAAATAGGTTGATTCCAGTAACAAATAGGTCACTCCTGGTGACAAATAGTTGACTTCATGTCTTAAGTGATTCAGTGACAAATAGGTTGATTTCAGTGACAAATAGATTGATTCCAGTGACAAATAGGTTGATTCCAGTGACAAATAGGTCACTCCTGATGACAAATAATTGACTTCGTGTCTTAAGTGATTCAGTGACAAATATGTTGATTCTAGTGACAAATAGGTTGATTTCAGTGACAAATAGGTTGATTCCAGTGACAAATAGGTCACTCATGATGACAAATAGTTGACTTCGTGTCTTAAGTGATTCAGTGACAAATATGTTGATTCTAGTGACAAATAGGTCACTTCTGGTGACAAATAAGTTGATTCTGGTGACAAATACCTTAAGTAAGTCACAAATTGGAGTGATAAATAAGTTGATTTCGGTGAGAAATATGTGACCAGTGATGACAAATAAGTTGATTATGGTGATAACACTCATGGTGACAAATAAATTGATTTCGGTGACAAATAGGTCCAATCGATCATCATATTTATCCTGTAGTGAATTTAATGATGGCAGGCGGTTTCATGACGGCGGCCCTCGGGAAGACGCGGGTGCAGGTGGTGTGTGCTGGGCTGCTGACGGGAGCGCTTTCCACGCGGCCCAATAAAATGCTCCCCGATGATTCCAACGTGGCATTTTTACACGTCTATACATGCACAAAGTATTTCTCTTATCATTTATATGTATATACAGGTATAGTGGCCTCAAAGGAGGTCAAGGACACTAGCCAACTTGCTAATCAATGCAAAAGATAGAAGGAAGAAAGAAATTCAGAATTACACAGAAGAATCGATCATCATAGGATCCAAAGAGTCTTCTTAACACCTCCCCTCAACTTCAAAGAAGATCATGCACCAAGAGTTTGTCAACAAGTTTTTTGAAGCATGGAGCCATTTGAGACTTCGTAAAATGATCAACAAATTGCTCAGCAAAGAAAATATATGGATGTGACAAAATTTTGAGATGTCAATGTATGTTGACGGATAAAATGACAATCAATCTCAATATATTTATTTGTTCATAGAAGACAGAATTACCAATAATTTGAAGAGTACGTCAATTGTCACAATAAAGTGGTA
The DNA here is from genome assembly GCA_014218235.1 of Colocasia esculenta. Classification (NCBI taxonomy): domain Eukaryota; kingdom Viridiplantae; phylum Streptophyta; class Magnoliopsida; order Alismatales; family Araceae; genus Colocasia; species Colocasia esculenta. Next base: position 1,411,711 of record JACBKR010000781.1, read on the forward strand.
TGAGAGCGGAAGAATTGACCCAAAATTCTAAAAGAAGTCAATGAAGCCAAATGATCTCAATAAAAGTGTTGGTCATGACATAATATTCGGCCTCAATGCTAGAGCGAGGAACAACGATTTGCTTCTTGCTCTACCAAAGAATGAGAGACAAGTTGAGAGAAATGCAGAAGTTGGTGGTGGAATAATCATTAGTAGGATCACCTACCCAGTCAACATCCAAATAATTAGGAAGATCCAATGTGCTCGTGGATGACATAAACAATGAGTGACTAATGGTGCCATAAACATACTGAAGAACATGCAAAAGAGTAGCAAAAATGGACCAAAATCGGAGCATTAACAAACTGACTCAAAACATGCATTACATAAGCAATGTCAGGATGAGATATAATAAAATACACCAAGATCCTCCAACAAGTTGTCAATAGCGTGTAGGATCCCCGAAGGGAATACCATCAGATGGACAAAGCTTGAGATGAAGCTCCATAGTATTTGCAATTCAAGAATTAGAAAGAGCAACACGCTGAAAAATGTTGCCATTACACTTCTATTGAGCTAATAAATAACCATGAGAGAAACATGTTACCTCAAGACCAAGAAAGTATCACAAAGGTCTAAGATTCGTCATCTCAAACTGCTGATGGAGGTAATACTTGCAAGAGGCAATAGCAGTACCATCATCTCCAGTGATGATCATATCATCAGTATCGAGAAGAAGAATAGCTTGGCCAAGAGAAGATTTGCAAGCAAAAAGAGCATAATCCTTTGCACTTTCTCAAAAATCAGCATCAAAAACATCTTATCAGAAGCACTCAAACCATACTTGAGAAGCTTGTTTAAGTCCATTTAGGGCCTTCCGAAGGTGACAGACATGCAGTGGCGGTGTAGAGAGGTTGGGAGGAGGCTGCATGTAGACTTTCTCAGAGAGGTCATTATGAAGAAAAATAATCTTCACATCGAACTTAAAAAGGGGCCATCATGAACAACCACAATAGCAATGAGAGTATGAACAATGTTCATTTTGGCCACCAAGGAAAAAGTCTCATCATAGTTAATACCATACTCCTATGTGAATCGCCATGCTACAAGATGAGCCTTATGACACTTAATGCTACCATCAAATTTAGTCTTGATCTTGTAAAATCACTTCTAGGTGAATGGAAAGGTGTTGGAAGGAAGTGGAACAAGATCCTAAGGTCTGCTAAAGAACTTGAAGATCCACTACCATATCTTGTTGCCACTAGAGAAACTAAATTGTCTGGCGATAACTTTGAGGCTTCCAATATGTATGAAGGGTAGCTAGTAAGATAGAGAACAGTAGAGAGTAGGAGTTAGTCAAAACAAGACTAAGTTGACTAGAAGGATGGCAATTTCATGGAAGGTAACACCATGGAGGACTCTCGGAAGGCAGACAGAAGCATGAGTGGGTGAATCTTGACTATGTGAGTCATCAACATCATCAATCAATGATATAGGAACATCTTTAGAATTGCAAGGGCAACGACTATAGACATGAACAATGGAGGCCGAGGAGGTGAGGAAAGGTCATGAGACAAGAGAGAAGGAGCGGTGGAAGGCTCATCGAGAGGAAAACTTGAAATAATGGTTGGAGGAGAAGGAAAGAGTGGTAGAAGGCTCTATAAGAAGAACATCTAGAATAATGGTTGGAGGAACGATTTAGGATCATATAAGAAGGAAAGATCTTGAGCTGAATCATAAGACAAACATGCAAAGAAAGGAATGTCTTCAAAGAAGGTGACCTGATGAGAGATATGAAACCGATGAGCAACAAGATCAGAGCAACAATACCTAATGATGCTCCATAGCTTAGGAAAACACACTTACCTACTCGGGGGGAGAGTTTTGTGCTCTTATGAAGAGGGAGAAGAACAAAATACATAGAACTAAAGATATGGAGGTCCTAATAGGTAGGAGGTGAACCATAAAGATGCTCATAGGGAGAACGACTAGAAAGAATAGAGGATAAAATGATATTGATAAGATAAACAACAGTGAGAACAAATTTTGGCCAAAAGGCATGAGGAATAGAGGTAGAGAGAAGAAGCCCGAGTAGTGTCAAGGACCCAAGGATGCTTCCACTGATCAGTGACACCATTCTGTTGAGTAGTGTAATGATACAACTATTAAGGAACGGTTCCATGAGAAGACAAGATAACCTGCAAGTCAATAGAGAGGTACTAGCAAGCATCATCAATATATAGTACTTTAATGCAACAATGGGAGTGGGTGTAGACCATCTAAAAGAACTAATGGTTAATAGACATAAGGCTGAATCTCTAGTGCATAATGTAAACCTTAGTAAAGTGAGTACGCTCATTAATAAAACTAAAATAATAGAGAAAATCTGGCATGAAAGGCAAAGGAGATGGGCTTCAAATATCAAAATGTACTAAAGTAAAAGATTTTAAGATACAGACTTGCAAGAAGAAAAAGGGAGAGAAGAATACTTAACAAGCTTACAATCCTTATAATGAGACAAATGAATAGAAGGTGGATGCTACCCTAAGACTCCAAAATGAAACAAGGACTTAAAGATGAGCATCAGAAGGATGACTAAGATGACAATGCCAAGAGTCGACAATGGAGAAAGCCAACCCATGAGCATAAGAGGATAGGATGGCCGAAGGGGGAAGATGTATCGTGTAACATCCTGATCATTCGGATCTCATTTACTTAGTTTCAGAGTGTAAAGCGGTGGTGGTTTGATGTCTGTGCCCATTTGAGGGCTGAGTGGAGGCCTTGACACAATGTATGTTGTCTTGACCTATGTAGTTAACGAGTTAATGTGGCGTCCACCAAAGCTGACGCAACGATAGGAGGCGGTTGGTTGTCACGTCGTTTCTGTCTAACGCGTTAATGTGGCATCGTGTTGTTTTGATGTCTTAAGTTTCCGATTGATTTGTAGCATCTCATCACTCCGACACATTAAGATTTCGATTGGTGCTATCCCGATCGGTCATATAGACGCGATAGTAATGCGTCCTCTTGGATTGACATGTTAGCGTTATCGATTAGCTTTTAGTGCTGCTTTGAGTCTCGACTGGGCACCAGCCTGCCTTGCAAGCTCCATGTCCACTAACCATCCAATCTCTCCTCCACCACCTCCCAAAACCCCATTTGTTTGCACAATGGAGAAGGCGTCAGCAGCCTAAACCAAATACTCAAGAAACAGATGAGTCAATCAACCATTAGATGGAAGCAACCTGAGATAGTATACCACCTCGAATTGCAGTTCTGACGATCAAAGAAGCCACGGGAGGATCTGATTTGCTCTTCACCGCTTTTCAGGTATTTGTTCTATACACGTGTACCCATCTATCTTTTCACAAGGGGGTCTACAAAAAGCCGGCCGAAAAGTTGAGACCCAACTTGAGCTAGCCAGATGGGTTGAATGGCTGGCTTCCTCTGAAGAATGACAGATGAAGTTTGACGTGGATGGAGACGAAGATGTCAGGAGGCGGGCTGCGGTGTGCAGATAGCTAGGAGGTCCTTTAGAGGCTGGAAGAACTGCCTTCCGGCACGAATAACCCGTAGATCTGAGGATGCACACAGAAAATGTTCTGACGCAAACTCATGGTGGATTGGATGAAAAGGCTGCAAGAAAAGAACTATTTCTTGAGAGGCACCACACACAGTCCAGAGATCTGCTGACATGAGATCATGTAAAAAAACCCAGGGAAGAGAGGTAAAAACTGCTGCATGTAAGAAATTTCGGATCACGTCTACGCAAAGATTCAAACAAATCCAGCGAAGGGATTCTGTGGAAAAAAAATGCTGCCCAAGCTGCGTGCAAAGGTTAAAGATTGAAGTCCGGAGTTGCAGATGGTACTCCGGAAAGATCCAAAGATGCAACAGGAAGTGAGAGGAGCCAACCATCCAGTACACTGTGTGGCCACTGAGACAAGGCCCGTGGTGGAGATACAAATAATATTTGGTACGAACAAGACCTCAGGGAATAATCTGGGAAAAAATATTGCGGAAATATGTAACCTCTCTTCACATCTGTTGTCAGCAGAAAAGAAAAAGGAACAAAAACTCCAGCAAATGAATGATAAGAAAAGAACTCCATAGGCTTGTTAATGATGTGTATTGCCTACACAGCACCCAGCGGCGTCAAAATATTAAACAAACGAATGACCTGCAGAAAAGACTCGGCAATTTCAATCTCTTCTAAACCGATATAAATAAGCAGGAAAAGATCTCTTAAGAAAAAGAATCTAAATGGTTCTCTAGTGATCTATTAAAACGTTTCCATGAGCAAGCCAGCATTACGGCAAAATTGGCTCCACTTGGCATCTGAATAAGTTGTTGGGTGATTCAGCAACAGGAATCCAGCGGCTTCACCTGAAAAACATGATTGACCTTGCAATAACTTGCAGAAAAAGCAATCTACCAGTCATGGTCATCAGAACAGAGAATTTCCAAGCTCAGGCTAGTATGGATTGGGCTAAGGTAATACACGCGGATTAACCAACATTCATAGATATATCCGAGTCTTAAACTGGGTAAAGTTGTAAACAAGGTCAGTACCTGAAACCAGGAACAGTCTCTTGCTACAGAAATTCTGAAGCTAAATGTCAAAATTCTAGGGCAAAAACGGTGTCCAAGTACAACCCAAAAAACATTAAAGAGATCAATGAAGCCAACATTTCAATTCGTCAGGCCCAATAGCTCAGTTGAGAAGAGAGGTTGCCATACTTGAATGACTAATGCAACCGAATCAAACTCACAGATGGGTTTTTCCAGATATTTTCAGCTATACACTAATAAATCTGCATTCAGTTCAGACCAAAAACTAAACTAAATCAACCAAAGAAAGAGCTTTAATCTACTTTGATCTGAGAAAAAAAAAGTCAACTTGGTTGAGTGCAAATGACTCGGAGCCACATCAAATCAAGAGACCAGATAAAAACAAACTGAACCAGAAAACCGGATGGAAAACACATCTATATGTTTCCATATAATCAGGATTTTTTTTTCATAGCTTACATCAACGTGTAGTCTAAAAGAATTGCTTTCTAAATTTATTTAAAGAAAATCAGCATGCAATATAATAAAGATATAATATTATAGCTGAAACTGAGATAGGGATTTTAGTTTTCGACCCATATAATCTATTGTACTAGGGATTAGCCCCTCCAATATTGATACTTATTTATATTTCCCCATCATTACACATTTATTTGACAATTCCAGGGGGGTTTACTAAACACTTGAAGGGATTTTCTCTAATTTTCTGGTGTTTTACTAGATGGCTTGAGATAATAAAGGAGTTAGAAAGGGCTAATCCCTAAATATGAAAGATTATGTCGGTCCTGAAAAATTTGGTACTGGTAACACAGATGGAATGCGGAATCAATCGGGATCGGCTGATTCTGTATTGGATTGCCTAGGTTGACCAATTCCAAAGGGATAGCCCCCTGGATCATAGAAATTCCAACCGAAACGGTCTCCAGATCAGCCTGGATTGGCCGATCCGACCGATTCTGCCACACAAATTTTTTTTTCATGCATTAAACCATCATTTGACATTTATAAACTAATATATATGTATATACATACACAAATAATATGTCTAATATGATTGTGTACATTAATTTACATATTTATGTATATAAGTACACAAGCACATATAGACATTTATATAAATAAGTATACATGATTACATATTCAAATATATACATATATATATATTATGTATATGTATACATTCATATGGATATGTATATATTGTTATTATATTTACATTAACATATGATTGCATGTACATTAGTACACATGTATAACGTGTTCATCAATATGATATATATATATATATACTATAAAGACATACATATTAATTATGTCCATACATTAATAGATATGTACACGGTTACATATATATTTTATACATATATGAATGTGTAAATTTATGTATACGATTGCGTATATCATAAACACATGTATTAGGGCTGCAATCGGATCAGATTCAAACCGAAAACATCAGTTCCAATTCCAATTCTGATAACCAAAATATAGTTTCGATTCTGATTCTGATAAAATTAAAATGGTTAATTCTGATTCTTTTCGGATTCCGATTACATTATCAGAACCGAAATTCAGATAAGCTAAAATACTTACCATGGTTTCGTCTTTCAAGTTTATGAATAATTTATTGGAATAACTAATGTTGATTTCGATTATTTTTCAATTCCGATTTCGATTCTGATAATATATTGGAATAACTAATATCGATTCCGGTAAGTTACCGGTATTATTTTTTTATTCCAAAATCGATAATCCTTATCGGAATCAAGTCAGAATACCAGATTTTCGAATTCCATTTGTAGCCCTAATATGCATAAAAAAATGAGGTCCATCGCTTTGTTTTGCAAATTCAAGTTTTATTTTCAGAGCTCCTGATGCGGGACAGAGTGGGAGACAGCGGAAGAAAAGGGGAGGATAGCCGGAGTCTCACCAGAGAGGGGATAGAAGGTGGGGGTGTAGGCTTCACGCCCTCCCTTTCGCAGGGACCACCTTGGGGCGGAGTTTCTTCTCAAAGCTCCTTCTCCATCGCAGAGAACAAAGTGGCAAACTTTTCTTTTTCTTAATTCATCAATAATCAACTATCTCAAAATAGAGCAATACATGTGTTTATATAGGTTTGGGTTATTCCCAATCCTAATGGACTTCAAATTAAAGATAGACTTCTATCCCTAATAAGACTTATCATATTAGAAACCTAAAAAAAGATAAATACATAATCCTACCAAAAATGGACTTGACTCAAATAAAGAAATGAAAATTACATAATAAAAAGCTAATTGGACTCTAATATGACCCTTTTGGACAATTTTACCCTTAGACTTAAAAAATAGTGCGAAAATTGCACCAAAAATTACATAATAAAAAATCTCCAAATGAGCTCCAAATGGGCCAAACCAATTATGTAGCTTCTCGCTCCCCGTCAGCTCCGCCACCTCAAACCCCTGCAAGGGGCACTGCCCCCTTGATTGAGACCTGACCGCACAAGTCAATCTTTATGTGCATACACGCACATTGGAGAATTCAAGGCCTCAAGCTCCATATTCCAACATTATTCACAATCTAATGATTGTGGTATATGTATAATGTATGCATTTATAACGATATACATATTAATTATGTTTATACATTAATATGATATGAATATATGTGTATGATTACATATATATTGTGTGTGTATATATATGAATAGGTAAACTTATGTGTATGGTTACATATATCATAAATGTATGTACATATTGAAGACATTTTCCTGATTTTTTATGATTTTCACTGCTTTTTTTTCAAAAAAAAAAAATTAATCTGGCCGATCCTAGATCGGCCAATCTTCCGGCGCCAATCCTATCCTTTCTTCCATGCAATATACCTATACTAATAGAAGTCCCTGAGTCGGAGTCTCTTTAGAGACTTCCCAGCGTCACTCTTTCAAGCCATGGACTTAATATGGCTGAAACTCAGTTACAAACAAGTCAAGATAATAGAACCGCCAAGCTCACATCTGACATGAAAACAAACCTAGTTTAAGAGAAGCATGGGCATGGTGCTGTCCATGTTCCTTTCTTTCCTCCTGACTTAACTATATATGATTATTCAACCAGATATACATATTTCAGTCTCAAGTCGCCTCGGTTTGGACCACATACCCACATACCTTGTATCTCTTTCCCTCTGCACCTACACATTTTCCATGTTTGGAGATGAGATAATTGAACAACAAACACAGCTCCAATCCACAGATTTGTCCCATGAGGTCTTCAACAAAATCTCCTCTTTAATATCTCACTTTCAGCCAGAGATTTAACAAATTCTTGCACCGCAAATACACATTGAATGGAGTTGCCAGCCAGAAGACCTTACCAATTCTTGGACATTTCATTATACATAGTAGAAACTAGGTAACAGTCATGAGTTAATATAAACACTAAAGGACACTTTGAATTACGAAGAGGCAAACCAGACAGAAATTTTCAGTTACAAAAAGATCAAGTAGAATAGATGTCAGATTGTCACCTTAATTGTTTGACAGGCATACCTAAAAATGAAGAGTAGTTAAGAAAAGAGTAAGTGGGAGAATTTAGACTGCATATTAACAAGGTAATCTGATGACAACTCCAATTTGTATAAAGAAATGAAAGGCTTCTCATAATTGTTTTGACCACAGAAACACATTTTTTGACACTAAAGTCTTGATCTGTTTGTTCACTCCATCTAATAACAACAATTGACTACTATGAAAAAATGATAATGTTGAGAGCTTTTGTTTTTGCAACCATTCGCATACAAGTTTTCTTGACATTAGAAAGATATTGTAAAATGGAACGCATGCATAAGAGATTAAAAAAATGATTTTTGCAAAACATCTAAAGCTGTTTGCTGCTTCAAAGGCAAATAACAGTTCCTTGGAACAAGATATGATTGCATAAACAGGATTAGAACAGTTGGGTTAACAACAGACGTATATCATTGGATGCAAGGAAGGATGACTTGGGTATCAACCATCAGGCTCAGATCGGGGGGACCAAAACCCAATCTAGATCGAACACAAAACAACCCAGCAATTTTGAATTCCTAATATTAAACATTTAGATGTAGTTGTATAAATATAATAAGGAGTTTTATCCAATTCAACACCCTAACATTCCTACCTTGACGCTTTTGGTGCTTCCTTTTCTCTCATGGAGCAGAAAAAGGAGGAAGAGACTGTGGCAGCCGGCAACGCCAAAAGGGTGGTAGACTGCAATATCAACAGCAGTGGCAGGCCACGATGGCAACAGTGGCAGCAGGGTCCAATGAAGATGGTAATAAAACAGATACGTAGAATTCTTTTTTCCTCCTCAGTTCTTCTTCCATTTTGAAATGTTGTTGAGTGGGGAAGGGGGAACGGGATGGTGGGACAGGGCTGAGACCAGGGATGAATTAACAAATTCGTGGTGTAAGATCAGCCGATTCACCATGATCTGACTGATCCCACAGTACAACTGGGGCTCGTGTCAGATTGTTTTGGGGAGAATCCAATCAGATTGCTGATCCAAACAGCTCTGCTTCCTTGCTTGGATGATTGGCATGAATCACATGCCTCAAAATGCCTCTGTACTCCTAGAAATTGGATCCAAGTAACTTCTTCAAAGAATATTCCATCCTTTCATCTATTTTGCTTGTCATTTTGTAAGTTGATTACAAGTTGAATAATCGAACAGTACATTGGTAAACCAGGATCCAGGGACAAGGATCAGACACAGAAACAGACAGCATGAATCCCAAGACAACCTTGATCCATTGTTTTTCACTTAATCCACTAGGCCCAGCCTTCAACATTGGCCAAGGTCAACCCAACTTCTAACCCACGGGAAATTTCAGGAAAAGGCAAGATTTTTAAAATTGAAAGCATATCCTAAGAACATGAAAAAAAAAAAACATAATTTTAGACATAAGTAATGAAATGCTAATTGAACGACTGTTGTCAACTTACATTTTGTTGTAGGTTTACATTATGAGATCCAGCATCATAGAGGAATTTTAAAAACTAAATCATTCTCCAACATCATAGAGGAAGGGGAAAAGAAACCCTAAGCCCCAACAAATGACACAAGTCAAGGAGGGAAAATGGGAAAAAAGAGAGGGAAAAAAGAGAAAGGAGAAACAACAGAGGCTAATCAATAGAATGATGTCAGGGAAAATCCTGGTATCATGTATGGAAACCCAAAATAGCGAGTCCTGAATCAGCATGGCTGTGAATTTAGACAAGCTGATTTGCTACATCTGTGCGCAAGGACGATGATCTGTAAACCTTATCCCACTAATGTTTATAAGATTGTAAGAAAATACACTCATGTACTCAAATAATTAAACAAACCGAGAGTCCTTCAAAAAGCCAGCCTAAATCTGTTGTGCCACAACCATCGCAAACATCAGAGGTAAATGAAGAAAGAACCTTTAGAAGGAACAAAGATGACAAATGACACTAGTCAGACAGTGAATACATCTATAAGAAAAACACAGACATGCATGACAATTACTGATGGAGGCTCAGATGGAATTCAAGAAAATCATATATAGCACAATTTAACATTGAAGTGCAGATATTAATCCATAGAAGAAGTGGCACAGCTATATAAGTTAAATTTAAATAGCAATTTATTGCAGAAGCAAAACCATGAACGTTAGTGGTAGCCAATTGGTGGCCCTCGGCTAAATTTTAATGAAATTGGAGACTTTCTGACAATAGAGGTCGAGGTTGCTGTCAACGGGCAAACACATGAGCTTCCAGTTTCAAAATCTTGAACGTCAGGTAGTGCAGTTTAGCCAACCATGGATTGTAACCGCGTAAGCAGCAGGATTGCCATTTGCCAGAGTGCAGAGGAGCCAAAGAACAGTCTTTTCATGAAACCTCGGCATCTCGTGAAAGAAGTTATTACTCTTTCATAAAGCACAACAGACTACATGTATAACCTCAAGCTACACTGCTTGCGCTTGGGAAAGATCTTCTTCGCCATCATCCAAACCGAGCTTTTCCTCCACATTCTTCCACCTAGACATGAAACTCTCCGGAAACTTCTTCCTCACTTGTTTAATAAGAAATTTCGCCTCCTCCAATTTATAATTTTTCACGAGACCCTCCACCAGCATCTTCATTGGCCCAAAATCCGGAACCTTATTTTTCTTGATACCCTCCACACAGACTTCCATACCGGCGTCAAAGTCCCCATTCTTACAGAGGAAATACATAAAATTCCTATATGTTGCAGCGTTAGGGTTGCATCCCCTCTCCCGGAGACTCTTGTAAACCTTCTTTGCATCCTCAAACCGCCCATTCTTACAGTAACAAGTGATCAGATAGTTGTAACTAATGGTATCGGGCTTTATTCCAGCTGAGACCATGTCGCCGATCAAGCTGATCACACTTTCGGGTTTAGCGTGATGAGCGTTGTACATTATCTTCACGTTGTAAGTCGCCACATCAGGTGAAACCCCTTTGCTGTCCATTTCCTTCCACAGTTTCTCCGCATCCGCTACTTTCTCGTCCTTGTACAGCGTATCCAGCAACGTGGTGTACGTCACCGGCGTGATCTCGATGTCCTTGTCCTCCATCTCCTTCAAGATCGCGTACGCCTTCTCCACGGAATGCGACTGGCACAGCGACTTGATCAAGATCCCGTATGAGACCTTGTCGGGGACAATCCCGTACTTCTGCGACAGCTCCGATAAGAGATCGGAGACGCGGCCGGGGTTGTCGGTGTGGTTGAAGGCCGTGAGGAGGGCATTGAACGAGAGAACCGTCCGAGGGGTTCCCAGCTCGTCCATCTCGTCGAAGGTGCGGACGGCGTGATCGATCATCCCTGCGTAGCCGTAGCAGGTGATGACGGACACTATGTGAGGCTCCTGGGAGGCCATGGGCTCCTTCTTGCGGGTCTCCAGGAGGTTCTCGATCTCGGAGAATCGGCGGGACCTGGCGAGGCGCTTGACCACGAGCTCGACAGCGTAGCGAGAGGTGGCGGCGGATGTGTTGGGCTTCGAGACGGACGACAGGAGCGAGAGGGACTTCTCCGGATCATGCTCGTTCCGAAGCTTCTTCTTGGCCGCCGACGCGGACGCAGGATTCTGGGACGACTGCGGGAGCGGCGAGGAGGAGGAGGAGGAGGAAAGAAGGCGGGAAAAGTGTGTGAAGTGTCGGCGGAGTCGACGGCAGGTGGCAGCGGCCGCGATCGCCATTTTCTCCGGCGTCTCCTCTATCTACTGGATGAGCACGCTCGATTGATCTGGCGGCGGGAAGACCAGCGAGAGGGCTTGCTAGGGTTTTAGAGTCAGCAGAAAGACGGGGCTGCGTTTCGCCGTGCTGCTCGAGGGAGTGAGTTGAGTGCGGCGCCGAAGTCGATGAGATCCAACCCGTTAAACAACTGTTCTTACACCGATCTATTTGCCCGATCCTACACTTTAAATCTAGATTTAAATCTTCATCAAAAACATTTACTTATATAAAAATTTTAAACATATAATAAATATTTCTCTTTTCCTATTTGCATTCGCACGCCTTATATAACATATGACAATTTTATATCAAAAAAATCAACAAACGACCTTTGTGCACCATTCGTCTTTAAAATAAAGAATTATATTATCAACTCTTATTATGATAGAATTTATAGATTTACTGTTTCTACAATACACATTCCCACACATATTATCAAAATAGCGATAGGTGTGTAAAAAGACTATATGTTGATCTTTTTGCAAATGACTTAAAGTCACTGTCATATAATTATTTTGCACATGTATTATTTATAAAATTATATATATACATACTCATGTTTGAAGTTTAATTGTGTAAAAATCTATCATATATTTGTATTAATATTTTTCTTAGATATTAAAAATATTCGATAAGACTTCATCATCACGTCTGTGGTGGCTATTCTAGCCATCTTTGTGCGCTAGGCCCGTCACGGCCCAGCCCAATTCAACATACAAACGTGGCCCTTTCGCATGGCACCACGTCATTTCAAGAACAGCTTCAAGGTCCCGAGGCCGGTCCCTGCATTCGGATACCAGCAGGACCCAAGAGCCGCCTCCGAATACCTTATAGCATGTTCGGCCAAAGACCCTTTCTTCCGAGCAACGTCTGCTCGGTGTGTGCCGAAACCTCTTCAGCACGAGCAACACTTCCGTGCACCAGGCACCGAACAGCAGGGCTCAGCTACCGAACATCATGTCTGGTTTACCGAGCAGGCTACCTGCTCGGTACCTTCCGCCCAGAAGAATCCAAGTAGCCATTCATTCCCTCGTGGCGGTTATAACGGCTACACCACACGCGCCCCACGATCAAGTGGTGCATTAACTGCAGAGCTCCTCAACGGACGCCTCAACACGTAACCCCCCGCTGATGACGCTAACAGGCGCGCCCTTTACGGCATTGATCAGAGACATTCTGTCCTCCTCTCTCAACACTTCTGCCTATAAAAGACTCTGGTAAGCCTCCATGCAGAGGTACGCAATCCAAGATATATCTCTCCTACACAATACTGAACATTCTTCTTCCAAGCCTTTGAATCCGCCTCTAACTTAGGCATCGGAGGGTTCTCCCCGGTTCTTCAACTGGGCCCCCCTGATTCCATTCTGGATTTGCAGGTATCCGTCTGCTACCGGCGATCTTCTTCCCTTCTTCCAAGTGTAGGCCCGCTTGGCTCCGGCCCAAACAGGAAATCACCTCCACAACGTCCTATAACAAAAGTAAGACATTTTGTTGACAAACATTTACGGCCGCTCTTTTATCAAGATCTGAGTGGTTGGGATCATCTGGAGCCTTTCAATGATTTTACATCACTTCAATAAGAGAAACTCTTAAAAACCTACCCCAAATATCCGTCCTCTTATATCTGCACACACAAAGGACCAATGTCACATGTAACGAGGAACAAGTACTTTAGGCCAAGTACAAAATATCACTCTTTCAATAAATGAATTCTTCAAATCCAGATATTTCCACTGCCTAATTGCAATTACCCTTTGTTGACAATCAAGTTATCTTGCACTTGGTAATCTGGAATAGGTTCTTACTTCATATATTCAACGTCTTATATGTGACAAATAATGTTATCCCAGCATTCCTTCAGCTTTAAGTGACGCTGAAGTTTCCATATCTTGCGATGTATTTCAATTGGCGTAACTCCTCTTGCTTCACGACCACTAAATATATCTCTCGATAGAATCAAACAAACCTTCATATTTTGTGTTGTTTCAGTTTCAATGTCTATTACAATATTACATTATTGTTATCATCATTTAACTATTTTTTAACATAATTTCATCCTCTCCCTCTTCTGTATTTTCATGAGTTATTTTTCTTATTTTCAAGACCGATCCTCAGGCCTCGGTTGCCTGATATGCCAATCGTTTATGCTAGTGTCAACAGGTACACCATTTTAATTATCTTGGGGTATAGTATGAGTAGAGAAACACACTAATGACTTCCATTGTGTGTGTACCCGAGGTGGTTTTTTCTTAACCAAAGAACTAGCCCTTGTACATGATAAAAGTGTTGCAAGTTTTATGTCGCCACCACAATCTCTAAGTCACTTGTTTTAAGTTATTAACAAAATCTCTAAATAGAAAATCATGTTAAGTTACTGAGCAATTTGATGAATACAACATCTACTTAACAAATTACAAGTTTAACAAACACACAAATATATAAGTATCTGAGCGAGTCACTTAAGCAAATCAAGGAACATCAAAGAATCATAACATTCAAGCAAAACCAACTCAAACATTTATTGAAAATATATTAGTTGCTCAAGATAATCAGAAATTTTTATAAGTTCAAAAGACAGTTAGAATATTCTTTATAAGTCAATAAGTATTCAATTTTTACTTCAAGTATGCAAATATCATGGCTATCATATTCAATATTCAACCATCTAGTAAATGATTATTTGAATATTCATTTAGTAATCGAATATGTCTTTAGTTATTGAGTTCGGTAATTGATTATTCTTTCATATATAACTTTAGGTAATCAAATCTGTCTTTAGTTATTGAGTTTGGCAATCGATTATTCTTTCATATACATTTTAGGTAATCGAATATGTCTTATGATATTATGTTTGATATATGAATATGCTTTCAAATATTGCATCCCACAATTGATTATATCTTCAGATATCTCAAGCGATGTGTGAATATTCTAACTCCCGCGATCACAACTCCCGCGATATTCAGGTGAAGGTAAGTATTGTCTTCCTTTTCGCCCATCTCCTTCGATATCCTCGCGTACTTGGCGATCACAATTCCTTTTTTGTACACACACGCACATTTTTTCCTTTTCCTTTCCCCTCGCGCATATTTCTTTTTTTCAAAAAAAAAACTTTTTGTTTAATCTCTCTTTGTGGGGTGTTTTGAAAAAAAACACATCTACAATGTCCCCTTTGTCTTCTCCTCTACTTCTTTGATGTTCTATTTCTGGCACATAACTTGTAGTAAGCCCCATACCTAGCGAAAAAAAACTTGGTGTAATATATATTGTGTCTCTATGACCAACTCTTGCTCCTGTGGCCTCAGTAGCAACCCCATCATCATCATTACTAGGTACCTATGTCGAATCATCACTACGAACTGGTCGTCGTGCTGCTTGTACAAGTGGCTCCTCCAACTCAGGTGGAAGTGTTTCCTCCTCCTCATCATCATCAAGACTACTAGATGTCTAAGTCAAAACCCTCATCTTCTTCTGCCTTATATATGTGAGATTATCTTTTTGCTTGCTACTTTCTCTCCCCTCTTTTTGTGTGCTACTCTTCTCAATCGAGGTTGGCTTAAAGGTAATCTAGAAGTCTCGGGTTGTAAAGCAGAGTGCCATTGTCTCTCTCCAGCAGGTCGACCCTCTTGAACTGTAAGTTCTGGATCTTGAGCCTCCACTTCATCTAATTCTCATTCTACCTATGAGCGACATCTAGGGTCAAATTTAGGGACACCATGTGCTGCTCTATCTTGCACCCATGTTTTCAATGGGTGTTTCTCATCTAACAATTCATCAACATCAATGATTGTTGTGGTGTCTGCACCCCTCTGTTGTATCTAGTGGCCATGGCTTGCCACGCAAGCTCATCAATCTCTACTCATGTCTTCTCTGTCTTTCTTTTATGCACTTGACCTTTAGTCTCATATATATTGTAATGACAGTAGACCAACTTCTTCAGCCTCATGGTAGTTAGGCTATTTCTCACTTTTGTATGGATCAATTAGAAAATGCTCTAATACCTCTTACACTGGCTAGAAGAAATTATATGGCTCAGTACTCTAATTGCAACCCTGGCGAGTGAATTTGTTTGTCTAGTCTTATAATTCAGCATAACCCAGCACTCAACTACACAAACAAGAAATTATTTTTAGTTGGTCTAATCTAAGATCATACTATTAATTTATGATCATCAATTCATATACTAACCAGGACTTATTCTCTCAACTGCTTGTTGCAGGTCATAACCCTTGTAGATGTCTAGCTTCAATATCCCTGTAGATGTCTAGTTGCCAAGCTTCAATTATAAGAGGTGTACCATTGTACCTTCATCACAACATCATTGTGCTCGTTAGTGCTCCTACTTAATCTACTGATGTCATTTATTGTCCCTTGGAGCACTTCGCTATCATTCTGAATGAAATTGTTGAATTGGTACTTGGGATTAAGGAAATAGCCTGCATTAATTTACACACACATAAGATGGCAATTCATAATATCAAAATTTGTTGAATGAAAGTATAAGGTAATGCATTTACCCGCTTCGTGCAAATCGTGGTGAAGAGTGAACTCCCATCTATTGTCAATAATATGCCACCATTTTTGGAATGCCTTGGGGTGCTTTTCCTTCAACTTTTCATCGGCTTTATCCATTGCTTCGTACAAATATCCAATGTCATTTTTTATTCTCCATCGACCAACCTGAGTACTTGTACTGGAGGCTCAACCAGTTTTAAATAACAAGAGATTCTCTCCCATGACCAGTGGTCTCCAATGAAGCTAGCTATGTCATAGGCAACATCCCTAAATTCCTCTCTTAGCATGTCAACATGTGTCAAATAATTGGTGCTATGAATGAAAGTGCCCAACTCATGCCTATACTTATACAAACTCTTTAATGCAACAAAGTTGAAGACAAATCTTGTTGGGCCAGAACGAATGATATCATGTTCATTAGTGCATGCTCTCATCATATGCATGATTTTGTTATGTCCATATATGAAGAATGTGATCTTCTGGGCCATAGACACCAACTCAACAACATGTTTGTCTTTCCCAATATCTTCCAACATCAAATCAAGGGAATGTGCAGCACAAGGTACCCAATAGAGATGTCTTCTTTTCTCCATCAATTTCTTACATATTGCCTTATAATAGTTACCTTCATTATCTGTCACAACTTGAACCACATTTTCTTCCCCAATCTCTTCAACCATTTCATCCATAAGCCTAAAAAAGGTAGTCTGCATTTTTAATCTATCAACATACATCAACAGACTTCATGAACATTGTCCCCTCATTGCAATATACAAGGAAGTTTATCATGGACTTTCTTGTAGTCCATGTCCATCCATTACATATTATCCTACAACCTCTTGTCATCAATACTGTTTAAAAGAAGTAACCAATCTTTCAGCTCTTCAACTTTTTTTTTTCCAAATATTTTCCTTTATGGGGTTGGTGCTTTCAATCTTGTACTAGCCTCTCCAATCGAATCCAACATAGTGTGGAAGTAGGGGTCGGATGCTGTATGTGCTAAGACTCTTGCATGTCAAAACCATTCCCAATTCAGAGAGCTACAAGATGATGATGAAGACCGATTGATTTGACTAGGAAGAACCCACCAAGATGATGAACTAATAGAGAGATACCATGATCGGATAAAGCTAACTCGGCGATGATGAGCCAACGTGGGGCGTCAATGATGTGACAAGGAGTTTGACTCAGCTTATGGGTCAGAAATGGGTATCTACAGGCCCCAGCTAGTCTTGTTTTCCAGTGCCTCACTTTAGGGAGCTCGGGTCGGAGTCCCTAAAGGTGTCAGGTATGAACCTGCGGTAGTGTGGTCCGCAGGTGTGGTGTTGGTTGGTCTCCACAGTTTCTTGGCTTTGTTGTGGTGGAGCGGCAGCTGGACCTTTCGTCCGTGGCTGCGAAACTGAGAGGTAGTTCTGTGTGGTTTGTCTGTGTTAGTTACTGATGTCGCGAATCAATCTTCGTGATTCGAGTATGGCGTTACTCTACTTTAGCTCGTACACTTGAACAAGGTTTTCCATTTATTTTATTACAGGTTGGTTTCTGTTAATAACTTGTGATAAATGTTATTTACAGCTTTAACATCATGCGTAGATAATACTATAAATTGCTTAGTGTAGCTTCTTGTTTCTGCACTTTGTGAGTTTGGTTTTGCACGGCTTTTGAGGGAGTTTCCCTACTGAGCCAGTGACTTGCGAGACTCACCTCTACCCCTTTCAGGTGAGGGAGAGCAGAAGGCTTCCCGTCCTTCATCTAGTTCGGAGCCGCACCGTAGCGGAGTTGGACCTGCACCTCCAGCAGTGTAATCTTCACTTTCTGTTCACCTCGGGGTATGCCTCAGGTTGCTGTACTTTGTTCTTAACTCTAGTTGATTATTGGCTATGTATATTTCATGTAAATATTTGTGAGATGTGGAATCTTATATATATTTGAGCTATTTATATTATATTTCCACGGACATGTGAATGATATCCCTTGCAAGACTACGGCTCGTTCGCGGAAGACGGAGTCGAGTCAAGCTCGTTATTAGGTTAACGAGTTTGAACGGCGATGACCGCTACAAGAAGTGTTGTGGTTTAGTCACATATTAGAAATTCATGAGAGTTTCACCTCTATATATGTGGAGAATTTTCTGAAATCAATATCTAGATTTTAGGTTAGAGTTTGGGAATTTGATATCAAAATGAAATTACCCATTTAATTGTCTCTCCATATATGGATAGTTAACCCTACTCATGTTATGCCCCAAACAAATGCTTGAGGAGAGGTTTTGTGGTTTAATCCCATAAAAATCCATGAGAGTTTCACATCTATATATGTAGATGATTCTGTCAATTCAATTGATAAGTTTTGAATTAGAGTTGGGGTCTTTAACATAATATCAAAGTGGATTTACCCATTTGATCATAGGAGAGTATGTTCCTACACGTGTTGCCCCCCAAACGGGTTGGTTCAGTGCGAGAAAGGATGTTGTGGTTTAATCCCATGTTAAAAATCCATGGGAGTTTCGCCTCTCTACATATATAGAAGATTATCTCAATTCAGTGCCTCCCAAAGTTTGGCACAATGAGGGGTCTTGTGATTTAGTCCCATATTAAAATTTCAAGGGAGTTTCACCTTATACATGTAAATGATTTCTCAACACAATGCTTGTATTTTTTATTATTTGACATAAAATAAAAGGAAGGAATACAAATAGTGTTTGATTCAATAGATAATCTTTTTCAATTTCTATTAACTATTGCCAAAGAATAGTCGGTAGTCAATTGGTACAGATTGGCGTGCAACCTCTAAAATTTTATGAAAAATATTTATTACATGTTTTAGTACACTTTTAACTTACTCACTAGTTAAGTATTTTTGAACTTGAAATTTCGCAGTGGGCTCGACGTGCATCGGAGAAAGGTTGTAGAGCGGCGAGTAGAAACCCTAGCGGCTCTCTAAATGCTTCCTCAAGAGGGTGGGAAACCACCCCCTCCGAGGTAGTTCGTCGCCGACATCCCAATCAAAAGGTCTTCTTGGCTCACTTTGCGGCAGTTTGCTAGGGTGGGGGTGGGTGGAGTCACCCCAGAGATCTCCCCCCTCCCCCTCCCCCCTCGTGGCTCACCGTTTCTTCCTTCACTGCCTTTCTTCTTTTTCTTCTAGTTTTGTTTTCGCTTTGCACCATTTCCCCCCTGTTATCTGCCCTCTTCACCTCATCTCCATTCCTTCGCCTTGTCCCTCGCTTCACTTCGTCCCTCACCATTGTTCTATCTATCCCCTTATTTTTTCTTCCTCCTCTCCCCTCATGATCCACCTCTGTCTTCCCCTTTTTACCTGTGACGGAACGCCTTGGCCAAGCCCGTTAAACCGATAACGTACTTGATCCGAGTCCGCCTCCCGCGAACGAGCCGAAGCCTCGCAAGGGATACCAAACCACAGTCCGTGTAAACATAAAGGAACACACCACATTTCATATATATTTCACAGTTTTACATAGCCAAATTTCCACAAAAACTGAAAAGAGGTACAAGAGCCTGGGGCATACCTCAAGGTACAACTAAAGAAAGTAAACAACTACAAAGCTACATTGCTGGAGAACTGTCGTCTGTCCCACTATCGTCTTTCCCTCAGCCGGACTTACAACTCAAACACAAGAGTGAGGGTGTCCAGGTCAGACGACACATACCTCGACGGTACAACACAAGTACCGGGACAAAGCCCCAAGCTAACAGCCTGGCTCACAAAGAACCTGGGGCACCCAACTGGAGAGGTAACCACGGTAGGCGTCGTACTACTCGCCACATACACAATACCACGCGCACGTCACACACAAACCACGTGAAACCTCACGTAAACCACAAGTAACCACAGTCCACCACACGTGAAACCAACTGACTTGCGTAAACAACACGCAGTCACTGAAGTAAGCAACTAACTGCATACCTTGTATGCTAAACACGAAAACCAAGTGCACTCAGTGCACCTCATGTGTCAACACACATGCATTATCGATAAATACAGCAAACAGTCGTTTCAGCTCATAACCAGTAGGCGGCAACATCGACTGCCGCTTACACTAAGTCAACGGCAAGGGACCTGGCCGTCAACATCCTGGCTGAGGAGCTTGGCGACAAACGTTGTTGACGCCAAGTTCTCCGGCCATAAACTCTGCAGAAACCCTAATCCGGCTCTGCGGGTTTTCTAACCGTTCTAACTACAGAAAAATATGTAAATGCAGTTCCTTTAGCATGCCAGAACCCAATACAACCCATTACAATATGCTTCGTACATTAAACTACTCAAACCACCCATATCCTCGTATGGTGCAACTTTATCCAATCATGCATTATCATGCTGGTTTAGGTGGTTATGATGTGTTTTAATGTTTCTACGGAGCTAAACGGGTTCGTCCCCTACCTCAGAACACGCTAGAACTTCCCGCAATCTCCCGGTTCACGCCGAGCCCTTCGCGAGCTCCCACGGGAATTGCACCACGCCGCGACGTTTCCTCGCGCAATTCGGCAACGCCACGCGTTCTACGATCGTCCAACCACTCCTCGGAACCTGTTAGAAGCTTCAGAGACACGGGGGCAGCAGGCTGGGGCAAGAGGGAATGAGAGTGAGCTGAGAGAACTGCCCTCGGGTGAGCCTATAACCTGCAGAATTCTCAGGTTGGTGTCAACCCCTATGCCGCCAATAGCAACCGCCACCCTTAGCGTCCACATCTACTGCCGCCAAGTTCAAGCAGTGAACGTCCACTAACCTGGACGCCAACCAGTCAACGGCCACCCCTGGCCGCCAACTCCAACTAAACAGCAGCAGGTCATGTTTCATTTCAGGACCAACCCTGCTCTTCACCTGCTCAAGCCATACATTCACATCACACATTCCACACAACTAGCTCACATTGGCCTCACAACGGCCTACACAACCAACACACACATGATCCACATGGATCCGAAAGGCACGCGACGTTACATTACTATCATTTAAAAAGAAAATTTCGACCTCGAAATTCATAACACAATTCAAAGTTAAACAACTCATACATACACACTTTACAAGTACTATCATCTAAAAAGAAAATACATAAGCTTACTCAAACAGATAGGGATACCTTTAGCCATTTCCGCGGCCAACTCCCAGGTATCCTCACCACTTAATCTATTTTCCCATCTCACTTTAACTAGCTCAATTTCTTTATTCCTCAGCTTCTTCATCTTTCGATCTGTGATCTGCACCGAATACTCTGGCATAGTCATGTCCGGCCTTAGGTCACCACCTTGATATCTAATTATTTGAGCTGGATCTTCAATACACTTCCTCAACATGGAGACATGGAAAATATCATGCACATCTGCAAAATTAGCTGGCAAATCCAGCCTATAAGCTGCTTCCCCAATTCTTTCAATCACCTGGAAAGGTCCCACATACCTTGGACTCAACTTCCCAGACTTGCCAAATCTCATAATACCTTTACTCGGGGAAACTCTCAGAAAAACAAAATCTCCTACCTCAAACTGAAGTGGTCTCCTCCGCACATCTGCATAACTTTTCTGCCTACTTTGAGCTGCCTGCAATTTTTCCTTAATAAGCTTTACCACTTCCATGGTTTGCTGAATCAATTCAGGACCCACCAATTGCCTTTCTCCCACATCATGCCAGTTCAATGGGGTTCTACATGGCCTTCCATATAAAGCTTCATACGGTGCCATCCCAAGACTGGTATGATAGTTATTATTGTAGGCAAACTCTACCATTCCCAAATGATGCTCCCAGCTACCTCCCCAAACTAAACAACAAGCCCGCAACATATCTTCAATTGTCTGAATAGTCCTTTCTGTCTGACCATCTGTCTGGGGATGATAAGCGGAGCTATACCTCAATTCAAAACCAATTACTTTTTGCAGACTTCTCCAAAAACCAGAGGTAAATCTTGGATCTCTATCTGATACAATAGTCTTCGGAATACCATGCAGTGGAACAATTCTTTCAACATAAATATTTGTCAATCTGTCCATTGTCCAAGACATACTTACTGCTACTAATCTGCATACCTTAGTCAATCTGTCAACAAACACCCATATTCCATTATACCCGGAACTTGACCTTGGTAAACCTGCCACAAAGTCCATTGCAATATCGTCTCATTTCCACTGTGGAATAGGCAACGGTTGCAATAGACCTCCAGGCTTCTGATGCTCTGCTTTAATCTGCTGACAGATAGCACACCTTGCAACAAACTCCGCCATTTCTTTCTTCATATGAGGCCACCAAAAATGCCTTCTTAAATCATGGTACATTTTAGTACTACCCGGATGAATAGTGTACTTAGATTTATGAGCCTCTTCCAGAACTCGCTGCTTCACCTCTCTTTCTGTAGGAACAAACAACCTGCCTCGAAGCCTGACCACACAATTATCATCAATAGAAACTCCTTCCATTTTCACAATTTCAGGTAGACCTGCATCTGCTCTCTGAGCTTCAATAATCTGCCAATATAAAGACGGCTCTATTGCACTAGCAGCTAGAATTGCCCGTCGCTGACTGCTGGGCACATACAAGGAATTCTCTGCTACTTCCTCATACAACTTCCATTCTTTAATCATCATCAGATTCATATATACTTTTCTGCTTAAGGCATCAGCTACAACATTGGTCTTACCCGGATGGTAAGCCAAACTGAAATCATAATCCTTCAGATATTCAACCCATCTGCGCTGGCAAAGATTTAAATCTTTCTGCGAGAAGATATACTTCAAGCTTTTATGATATGTAAAAATTTCAAATCTCTCGCCATACAGATAATGCCTCCACATTTTTAAAGCAAACACAACTGCTGCCAATTCTAAATCATGAGTGGGGTAATTTTCTTCTGCTGGCTTCAATTGCCTGGACACATAAGCTATTACTTTACCATGCTGCATAAGCACTGCGCCAAGTCATCTCTTTGAAGCATCAGTATACAGCACAAAATCACCACTCCCTGTCGGTAATGTCAATATA